>CM070533.1:17243734-17843734 GCA_036346145.1 Olyra latifolia
GAAAAATAGTATGTCTGAAAACTAGCGCAAATTGTAATGGGTGACCAAACGTCCAAACCTTGCAAATGTGGACTGGAGAGGATGCCATTTTGCTTTGAAGTTACTTAAAATCATATGGCTTTGCTTTGTCGGTGGTGTCTGCAAATTGCGCTCTACCAATGTGTTTCTAGATTCATTGCATAATCTCTTTGGTGATTGAGGATCACCATTGTTGTCTGCAACAAAGGTGTGATGAATGAATAACGAAAAAGAACCAAAAGAAAATAGCAAAGAATAAAGACAGGGATTAACTAAATTATTAACTGCTTGTTTCAAAGAAATTACAATATAAGCTCCTATGGTCATTCAACTTCCAAGTTCTTGCATGCCCCTATGCTGTCACAGAATTCCTTGAGCAATCCCAGCTCTACACAATCTACTACAGTTGATACACACAAGTATAGGATCCTAGCTGGTCAGCAAAATTGAGTTCATTAAACTTACACTGCAATAAATGAGACTATGTTCATGGACCATACTCTGTACTAAGCTAGTCTGTACTGCTACGAATGGGCAAGTTTATTGCAACCTGAGGTTTCCATGGTGCATAGTAATTTGTTTCACATTATTATGCAAATTTAAACCACGAGACAACATTGTTAAACCAAACTGTCACCTAACCTGATGCAAGAAAGATGAGCCACTCTGCAATCATAATGATAAGATAAAATACAAAACATTGTGCAACTAAACTGATCAGAAGAAGAACGAACTGTAAGTAGCAACCTCAAAAAGAAGGATCACTACTTTTGGAGATCAGGAATAGATAGTTAATCACAAAAACCTCAAATAAAGGCTCAGAAACAAAGTACCTGGACCAGCAGCCCGCTTTTTAGATGGCATAGCTGGTAATCCTTCAGCATAAATATTCTGGTGTGCTACTATGTCATCAAGCGATGGCATTGGTTCAGCCAAAAGACCAAGGCGATTTATTTCCAAAGCAAGAGATGGCCTGACAACCACCAGTGAATTATACAATGATGAACCTTTCTCCCATGCCATGCTTTCTAAAAGCTGTTCTTCTAAAGAATTTAAATGCCTTTTCAATTCTCTCGGAAGGGTTTCTTCATGTCTCACAAAGTTCTCAATTATTTTGCTCAAATCAAAAGCAGTTAGACCAGTACTCTCCAAGACAGCAGGAAACATCATGATGACTGTCTTATGTGTCGCCAATACTAGTTCGGCTGAACATGCAATCAAGCATCGATGAAAACGCTCATTTGACAACAATGGAGTTAGATTATTTACATTACTGTTCTGTGATTCTGCTCTGCAAATTGCCTCCAACACCCTATAGTACAACTTGGAAGCCTCCATTTTTCTTGCTTCTGCCCATGGAACATCAAATGCATTTGCACAATTGAGGCCTATCGAACCACCTCGATCTCCAGAAGTCTTGGTAGGAAAGATTGCTTCCAAAACAATGTTGACCCTTTTTGTTACATCACTTGTCAAATCTGTATCACAAGATGAAAGGAACTGCTCAAGCTTAGAGGAAGGCTTCTCTGGCAATGAAGATATCAACTCATGAAGCCACTTAGCAGTTGTCATGGCTGAAGTCACAGGTGTCATTTGCACGATCTTGACTAAACCACCATTGGCAGGTGATGAAGGGGAGCTAGGGACAGTCAACATGTTCTTTATTGTCTTTGTAGGTGACGCTAGTGTTTCAAAGACACGCTGCAAAAACAGAAATATCACAATAATGTGCAAAAGGAATTCAGTCTAGATAACCAAAAAGTCAAATGATTATTGTGGATACCTTTGAGCAGCCTAAATTAGTGGAACCACCAGAAGAGTTTTCAGCACCAAGGATATCGTCATTATTGATCAAAAATATTTTCAAATCAAGATCCCCTTCCCAACTAGTAGTCTTACTTAATTGCTCCAATATTTCCAAATTTGACTGCAGACACGCCTCGTCAAGGAGATCTTTGAAATATATCAGGCCATCTGCCACCATAACAATAAAGCAACAATTCAGTTAATTAAATTGCAGACAAATAACTAGAACTCAGTAAGCAAGGAAGCACACAAACATAAGACAGATGAATAAGGACGGATGGAGGGTCTTCAGGTCATGCCTGTATCTATTTTGTCCAAGTTTTCTGTCTCGCACCCTGAAGCACTCAGTGCTTTCTTGCTGAAAAAGTCCTCTATCGCCTTCTGAGACTTCTCCATCATTTCTTTTAAGCGGTCTTCAGAGGTATGATAGTTGTGGCACAATGAAGCAAGAAGGTCCACCCCTCTCTCGGTTTGTTTGACTGAATTAAAACAACAGAACAAAAAATGTAACTATATGTGCATTTCTATATGACTGAATTAAAAAATACAATCAGGGGGAACAGTTGACATTAAGTCAAGAACTATTACTTAAGTGAGAAGAACCTTCAATTGTGAAACTCCTAAATTTCACAGGCACATGAATTAAAAGTATGGCCTGCAATGGATTAAACAATTTTGATAAATTAACACCCAGAAAGGATAATGGCACGTGGTGGCCATTTAGGAAAGTGGTCACTTAAACATAAGCACCAGTTCATATGACTAAAGGTTGAAAAATCTACAACAAAACAGAAGAGAAGCAAACTAACCAATACGGCAACTAATCCATGGATGCAGGATACCAGGTCCTTAAACAATTCTGGTGATTTTGAACGAAGCATTAAGAAGAGTAGCCACCCAAAACGACTATACTCAGGAATATTTGTAGTCGACCCAGGCTCCTGATCAGTACTTGGATTTGAGAATAGCTCATTAAATGCTTTTCGGTAGAACCTGGAATGTAGTAAGAAACGGAGGGTCCAAATTATGCTACCATATATATATCAAATAAACGAATCTCAAGAGCATCAACTGTGTATCAATTATTATTCGTAATTCACTCTTTAACAAACTTACAACCTTCAGATCCTAATGTAAGAAGAATATCCACCAACAATGCTACCATCAGACTAAGATTGAGTACAAGGGACGTGGTGAATTTTTACCTGCTTGCATCTGCCAATAGGTTCACCAAACTCTCCAATTGCTTCAGCTGGAACCACAAGTTAAAACGCCAATGCAGAAACAAACAAGTTAGCACCTGCTAAAAACCTCAACCCGTTCAACACAAAACAGGACCAACAAGGCAACAATCAACCCACCTCTAGTCGATCTTCCCAATCCGAGCCGTACCGGCTCCCTAAAACCTGGTCAATCTTGGAACCTAGCTGCTGTGATTCCTTGAAGAAGTCGTCGTACCTACACACCAAATCAGAGGCACCCGCAACCAATTAAACCAAACCCTCGGAAAAAACTAGACCACAAGTCCACAACTAGCACCATCATGCATCACTCACTTGAGCTTGCAACCCTTCAAGATCTCACACAGCCTGACCCCGGAGCCCTCCTCCTTCCTCTCCTTCAGCTTAGCCGCGCAGTACAGCACGAACGCGAAGCACAGCCTCTCCACATCCTCGGGCTGCAAGGACCCCAAGTTTTAGCACAAAGGCGCGTTAAGAATCGAGAATCTCGCCACAAATTTCAGAGCAGTCCTCACCGATCTGCTCCCGAACGACGGCGACGCGAGGAGCGCGCCCTTCCCCTCCTCCAGCAGAGCCGCGGCCTCACCGGCGACGCCCTCGTCCACCCCCAGCTCCTGCACGAACACCCCGGACCATAAGACCTCAAATTTCCGCCCAAACAGCAGGAAATTCTGCCACTGGCCAGGAGAGATCTGACCTTGCAGAGATCCGCGAAGCGCGCCTCCACGGCGGGAGGCGGCGGGAGCTGCGCGGTCATGGAGGCTACGGACTGTGCGCCCACACCGAGGGCTTCAGAGGCATCCCAGGCAGCGTGTTCGAGGCGATCGGCGAATCCACCGGCGTGCGGAGCTCCGGCGAGCTAGGGTTTGAGGATTTTGGGGATCGGGAATAGAGAGCGGGGAGAACTAGAGTGTGAATTCATGTCTTTAGAATGTTTTTTGGGGAAACTGCCGTTGTCCCTCTCTACTCCCACCTGTCAGTCTGTGTACCGTGCCGTTTGTTTGAATTATATGTATTTTGTATTTTCTTGTGGGGGTGGAATGCAAAAGCGAGCCCTGTTTTTTTCCGTTAAGTAGAAGGGGGGATCTGCGGTTATGGGTAAAGCGCGGGAAAGGAGTCCGGCTTCTTCCCTATGCGCGCCATAAGCTGGCCAATGAGGAGACGCCACCTGGAATTATGTATTGTTGTTGTTTCCAAAATGTTTCACAGTGTTAGACTAATAGCACGTCGCCTAAAATATTTGGAAAATTTTTTTTTTACCCAAAAAAAAAATTGCAAATATGGAAATACCCATGATTTTGGAGCAATTCATGAAATGCCTCCCGCCGCGCAAGACTGCATCACTCAAGAAGGAAATGCTTGTGATACATTGCATGCAAAAGGCAATGCCATGTGGTGTGGTGGCAGCAAAGGCTATCTTGCGATACTAGACCGCTGCAAAGCCAATGCGCGCCACCACACCGCATGCAATACTGAAAAATATATTATATATAATTATTATAAGTAACTATTATGTGTATATATGTATGTATATATATCATATGTATGTATATGTGTATATATGTAGATATTATAGTATTATGTAATATGTTATCAGTATATAATAGTTATAACACATATTATATGAACTAAATATGATCAAGATATATGACCCGTATTTGGTCTATGTAATCTTGAAAAAATAAAATGGAAAAATTGCATAAGTTTCAAAGAGAGTGTTTTATATTAATAATTATTTGGAAAATGAAAAAATAGCTAGAGGAATAAAGCGCCCTCTGCTGAGGGAAATTTTATTATCACGGTTATAACAAAGTTCCTACCGAAAGTACAACGGGATATTTCCCTTCTTGCAGTAGCATCAGTCCACCTCGCTTATGCGACGTGCCTCTCTCGCTTTCTCTCCTCTCGGCCTCTCGGGCCTCAAGACTGACGTTCGGCGTCCTCTTGTCGCTTCCGGTACTCTCCTGCGAACGCTGCGCTTGTCCTCTTGTTCCTCCTCATATTGGCGCCGCTGAACCATCGCCTCTTCCAACGGAACTCACGCCGATGTGTTTCTTGTCCGCCTCCGATTGCTCGTGTTCAGCCAACGCCGAAATCGCATAGAGGTGGGAGAGACTATTTGTTCAACATAAGTCAAGATCTGAGACATGTGCCTTGTAGGTAGATATAATCATGCAGGATAGGGTGAGCAAGTACCTTTGGACGCTCGCCAAAGGCAACCTTGGGTGGATCGTACTCGTAGTTTGCACACATGAAGAACCTCCTTCCGTAAGTATATGAGAAATCTTCGTCGGATTGAACAAACTTGCAAAGGTCACCGCAGAAGCACATTGGAACATTAACCCCTTCAGGCACGGTGGTGTTAAACTTGCTTCGCAGACGGAGCTCAGAGCCGAAGGCTGCCATTGCTCGTTACAACTAGATTTGTGCAGTGTATGGGCTGGAGTAATATGTGAGATTGAGAAGAAACTTGGAGCGTAGAGGACTCGGAGGCAGGAGAAAAATAAATAGCCAAGTCTTCTCGGTGCATGGACCGAGTTCATCTTCCGCCGCCGTGCATTTGATGTGACCGACGGTCAAAGCGGATTGTTGGTCGAGTGCCCGCAATTATTGATGTGACCGGTGTCCGTGGTATTGTTGGTCGCCAGCGTTCCGCAATTATTGATGTGACCGGTGTCCGGTAGTACTGTTGGTCAGCAGTGGCCCGCAATTATTGATGTGACCGGTGTCCGTGAGATTGTTGGTCGTGATGGCCCACAATTATTGATGTGACCGTGTCCGCGGGTCTTGTTGGTCGCGATGCGCGTGATTTATGATGGATGCTGCTGCAGGCGATGTGACCGGACGCTGAAAAGAGGTACTGTTCGTCAGATGGCATGCAATATTAGCAGTGAAATTAAAACAAGTGGCTAAAGCGGCCAACCAGCCCGCCTTTGAAGGCGAGAATTCCGGACAGCACTCATTCCTAGGCAGCTAGTACTCAGGCCACCGCACTACTCCACCTTGTTATCTTCAGCGCACTGCTCCACCGACGGAATGAACGACAGAGATTCTGCCATGTCAAAGTGAACAGTTAATTAATGATAATTAGGACCTAATTTAATCATGTGCTAATAATGACGTAACGCCCTATATAGAGAGGAAGGAGGCAGCACCGCTCTTTGCCTCTGGTCCACATTTCTTTATGTCGAGCGGGGGAGCATCTTCACGTCCATATGTGCCTGACGCATGGTGGGAGTCTTTTGTTCTCGAGAGCATGCTCGTCCTCCTTCGGACGATATGCAAGTCATACAATATGGAGACTGGAGAGATGGCCCTCCTTTGCTACGAGATCGTCACTTTCCGTCAATTTTTGATCGCCGATATGCGATTGTGGGAACCCATTGTTGTGCGATGGTTTGACCACGTGCGAGGGGTTCATCGTCGCAGTTCTACCGATGCCCAGACATAACGTAAGTTCCCTCCTTTTTACGTTATGCTAACGTAAAGACAAGTTACTTATCAGTTCTCTTATTTGCAGTTAGCAGACGTCACGTGCGGTTGGACTCGCTGGATGGATGAGCCATACCCGGCAGCAGCGTACACCTACATAACATACCTGCACGCAAGTATCCATCGCTTACAGGCTACCGTGGATACTAGAGGAGGGCTGGCGCAGTCAGAAGGCCGGCGGAGGTCCGCGCGGCCTTCCCGGCCTCCTAGGCAATCCATGCAGGCATGTCAATCGCACAACCAAGCAGTGCTGGGCCAATACTATCAGCCGAATCGATCATGTCAGGACTATGCATGTCTATGCGGATACCACTACCCCGACACACCGAACGCAGAAGTCCTACGTCGAAGAGCCATCATGCAAGAGACCTACCTGGTGTACTATGACACGAAATGGAAAACGACTGCTCGGTGTGCGGCCACTTGGTGTTCATGCTAATACCACAACCATTTCACCCATCCATGGTGACCACCCTTGCATGTCATCGCACCCTGTATGTCATGCTAGCTTTCGAAATAAAAAATAGTACGTACCTATTTGTCTAATCCCCTAAAGGCCTTAAGTTCAGGTCATGCTGTTAGACCCCATTCATACTTCACGGCTTACACGTCACATTTTGAGTGTAATATAACCCGTAACATCGCAAAACTAGTGATATTAGGATCATATTACAAACAAAAGCGACAAGCCGTGAAAGATGAATGGGTCTAAACAGAACATTCGCTGAATAACCACAGAGTTGAAAAAGCTAGCATGACATTGCTTCGTATCCCTGCCGAGTGCTGCTGCTCCATTTGATGGAAATAATATGTGAGATAGAGAGGAAACTTGGAGCGCAGATGACTCGGAGGCAGGAGAAAAATAAATAGGCAAGTCTGCTCGGTGCATGGACCGAGTTCATGCTGCTGCTGCTGCTGCATTTGATGTGACTGGACGGTGTCAGGCGGGACTGTTGGTTAGCAGTGCCCCGCAATTATTGATGTGACCGGTGTCCGACCGGTACTATTGGTCAGCAGTGACCCGCAATTATTGATGTGACCGGTGTCCGGCGGGTACTGTTGGTCAGCAGTGCCCCGCAATTATTGATGCGACCGGTGTCCGGTGGTATCTTGTTGGTCGTGATGACCGCAATTATTGATGTGACGGTGTCCGTGGTCTTGTTGGTCGAGTGCCGCGATTTAGTGATGTGACCGGGCATGCATCTGTTAGCGACCAGCGGCTGCGCAGCAAGCGATTTAAATGTGGCCGAGGCGGATGTAGGGCATCGGTAGCATGTGTTTAATCATTAAACGATGTCGATAAACATAATGAACAACTTATTAATCCAATTCGTTAAGTACTCCTCGGCCTATATAATGGGAGGCATAGTTGGCGCCCTCTCACTCCCACCCTCACTCGACTCGACTCGTGTGTGTAAACTCCCTACTAGGGTTGGCTTCAGACGGGAGGCGAGTAGAGATAGACATACCACATTGCACATATGGCTTCACGACCCACACCGAGCGGTTGGATCCGGCAAGCTTTGGTGGACGTCAAATGGTCTGGATCGCAAGCCCGTCTACCAGCGGCGACCGCCTATTCGGACAAGAGCTAGCTATAACACAGAGCCAACAATGATAAGAGACCCAAACTTCTACAGGGGATGGCCACGTTGTGCGCACGGAGTGGACACCGTTGTACAAACTTTTGACCAGGTTGTCGAAGGATGGACTGGCCGACGTTTCTACCGCTGCGCGTACTTCGCTGTGAGTAACCAGCCCAACAACGGCCAAGGGTTTAATACATTTTCCATCTCACTTTTTTCTCATTTCCAAATGTAGACCGATGACTGCGGCTTCACCAAATGGATGGACGACCCCTTCCCAATGGCCGCGTTCAGTTACATCAAACATCTTCACGCAAGAATCTACCGGCTTGAAGAGCGAGTTACATTTGCTACTCGCATGGACAACGTTTATACCCGTGTGGAACCGTTCTCTGGATGGCACTAAACCTAGCGTCCCTAGTACAATAGGGGTTTATTTCATGTAATTTGCATCAAGGTTCGGTCTACGTGGATTACTACCATGTAATGCGTTTCATATTTTCAATGTCACCGGAGCACCATCGTCATCTCATTTATATCGTGCGTACCATAATCTCAAAACCTTTAGAGACAGTAGAGTACTTATTGCCGTACAAGATAAAGAAGAAAAGAACATGAAGTGGCTAATTCAGCCAGCCAGGCTGCATTCGAAAGCGGTAATGCCGGGCAGCCCTCATACATGTATGGCCACCTAAGGGTTTGCGTCGGGTGGCGGGGCCCACGGGTAGCGTCCAAAAAATTTATGCGGAAAAAATGACGGGTGGCCTACGGAATGCTGGCTACCACTTGTGGGTGGACCACCCCTCGGACGGTGTTTGTCGAGCAAGTCACAGAATCGAAAAAGCCGCCGTCTGACAGAAGGCAACGTTTCCAAGCCTAGCACGTACGGAATGTCGCAATTTTAGAACACGGAATAACTGAAAAAACCATAATTGTCGAAGTAATAACATAGTGCAGGTACACATCGAAAGAGTTCTACAAGAGCGACGAGAAAGGTAGTCTACCCACGTCGTCCCCGTTTAGGGACTCGACGAGCTACGACAGGACACGGTCTGGCACCCGAAGGGGTGAAACGGTCGGGAGGGTGTGTGTCTCGTCGAGGTCGTCCGTCGTCGGTCCCCTGGGTAGGTGGCAGGGGTGGAGTGTCTAGCTGGGAGTGCTGAAAGGCCCCGGCGTACGCCTGCTCGACCGTCTCTGTGCTGAAGATATCTCCTATCTCGGGGTACATGTCGGGTGGGGCGAGGCTTGCAACACCTACAATGACCATAAATAGCTATAATATTGAATTTATAGTACTTTGTACGAAATGCAAAGATGGGAGGGATCTCAGAAGATGGACTGCTTACCGGAAGGAAGACTGCAATGAAATTTGGACGTGCCTCTTTGGAAGGAGAGCTGCGCAGAGCGTAGGGGCGAACCCAGCAGAGGAGTGTGTCGTCGACGGGAAGACGAACGCCGGAGAGTGTGAGCTGTAAGAACTGGCCGAGGCCTCCTGACCGCTCGGGGGCACCGCGAAGGTCGGTGGTGCCCGTGGAACGTCCTTAGGGCATCGGCCCTCACTCGCTCTCGCGCCATGAGCTCTCGAACTGTCAAGCGAAGGCCACGACCTGGGGACGCATGTTGTCGGCCGTAGAGGGGTAGGCGCTGGGCCAAGACGCGGCTCTATGTCCACGCTCCTGCAGGACGCGTGCGCAACCGCGTGCCAGGACCTCTGCACGGCGGTGCGCACGAACTCTGAGAGCCGGCGTAGGTAACCTCCAGCCTGCTGGCCATCCGACCCAACAAACTCGTACCATCCCGGATCGTCGTCATGTGGGCGTCTATCTACACGGAGAACAAAGTAAGTCAGTACAACCATATAGCACAAAATTCATAACGGTAAAGGAACGACATCATTTTTGCGTACCGAGACATATAGGGAGGACCCGTGTCTGGAGGAGTACGTCTCGTCTCCAGTCGGCTGGGCGGGAACCGGAGGGTGGGGGACGTCACGAAGTAGTCGTACACGTGTGCGTCCCGTGTACCAAGTGAGGTACTCCGTGAAGTCCAGCTCCGTGTGTGGCCTCGTCTCGTCCACAGATCTGCGCAGCGCCCGTACCATCGAAAGCAACCCAGTTGTGCATCCGTGAATCCCAGGTACGTCGCGGAGTGGGCCCACGACGACTGTGCCTGCAATGGAGTACACATCTTATTACGTCCGCAGAACATATATAAAAGCACATAACATATATATCTTATTTTTGATCATATTATATATAAAATATTGCTAACCTACCATGTTGTCTTATAACTAGAAACAGCTTAGTACGTGCACAGAACATATGGAAAAGCTAAAGATCATAGAAACATACGAAATTTACGTACCAGTGTACGTTGTGGGGGACGGTGAAACCTCTGGGCACAGGGTGAACCTGGAACAGCCCGAACTGCCGCATCACACGGTGCGGGGGGTGGTCCTCGACGAACACGTCAAACACGAGCTTCTTGCGGGTGAGCGAGAAGCTCGGTCACGAAGCACAGGGAGGACAGCCGCCGGGGCTCGGTCGACGCCATACCCGGCAAAGGTATGGCTCCCACTGACCTCCGAGTATGTCGTGGTGAAACTCAGGTGAAGCTCTCGAGCAGACCCCAAGACGCCAACCGAGTCCATCAGAATCTGGAATGTGCAACAAACAAAATGATGTTGCCTTGAAGAAGTCATAATTGCGAAAAAATATAAACAAGCACAGCAATATTATCATACCCGGCGCCAAGTCCAAAGAGAGCCGACCGTCGGTCGATCGACGTCGTCGGCACCGTAGAAGGAGTCCCTGTAAGGTGCCGTGTCCACGAACGGGCGACCAACAACAAACCGCTCCAGGACCAAAGCATCAAGAAGACGGCAACCGCCAAGATCGAAGCCGAGCGGCGGTTATGAGTCAATCGCCGCAAAGGGCCCTGAAGGTCGCGCAGAGCACCGCGGAGCCCCAACTCAACTGCGGGATGCAGTCGAAGTTGCCATCAGCGATGGCACGGGCTAAAGGCACAAATCGGGCGTCCACTGAGTTGCCGTGGGGGCTGGTGAACAACACCCAGCCAAAGAGCCACAGCAAGTAAGCCTCAAGGTGCCGTGCCTCCTGGTACGGGGTGGGATCCTCCACCATGTTGCTAAGCTACATAGAAACACGATAATTATATACGTAAACACATTCAATGACATATGCGATACGACAAATAGAAGAACTAAGATCGGAAAGCGACAAAGACCGTACCTCGAACTGCCTCAACCACCGGCGTGGGGCCGCGTGCATTGCTCGTCTCGCAGCTCCAGGCGCTCCTCGCCCTCCTTCGGGGGTGGAAGTACACCCTCGAAGCGGTGTCGAAAGTCGCCGACCCAGGTGGCCTCTACCGGAGGCAACTGAACCGCCTCCCCGGCCAGTGGCAGTCCCAGCAACATCGCCACGTCCTGTAGAGTAGGCGCCACCTCACCACACGGGAGGTGGAACGTGTGGGTCTCGGGCCGCCACTGGTCCACAAGCGTTGTAAGCAGGGAGTGGTCCACCGGGAACCGGCGAGACCGCTCTAAGGGAACAACGCCTCCGTCCTCTCCCTCGTCGTCGTCTCCCCCGTCCCCTCTCTCGTCTGCATCCGTGGCCTGGAGCATCCGAGCGAGGGGAAGCAGTCCAGCGACACGAAGCCTACACAACGAGAATGCAATATTACTAATAATGCATATTTGACAGTTATGTCAAATCCGTAGGGTCGTGAAGACGCACCTGTCCACCCAGCTGTGGTCTAGCCCCCATGAGCGGCGAGGAGTGCGAGTCACGAAGATCGCCATCTCCGTGGGTAGGTCCTACAACAATTTGTTAGTCAACTCTGTAAAGAAAACATATTCATAATTACATAAAAATGCAATGTTTAGAGAAAGTTGTATTGAAACAAATATAATACTGTCAAACAATATTGTCATACATATTACACAAATTATGCATACAATTAAAAATAACACATAGAATTATCCAACATATTACATGAACGTTGCACATAATAGAAACGACCAAATTAGTTGGTACACACTTAAATACATGTTCGCTCAATGAATACGAGAACATACAAACAAACTAAGATACATTGCAATTGATCAGATTGCAACCAATTTCCTCCTAGACCATCTATTCATTACTCGGGGAACTTCATTTGTGGACATTTATTTCTCCGATGACCTTGACCCGATAGTCCATGATGTAGCACTCTTCCTCCTCATTGTGACTCGTCCATCTCATTGCGGAAGCGGCGAGAGTGTGACAACCCCTCCCGTGGAGTAGAGTCTTTGCAAGGTATCCATATACGGTGGTCTCCCTATCCTCCGTGAAGTTTCCGAAGCGGTGAAATCCGAATATATTACCTATCCAGGTAGCAATAATCGTCTGCTTGAAGAAGTATGGAGACACATACCGCGATGCATCCAATCTATTCGTTGCACACGCGGCCAAAACATGTGAGCAGGGGCGGCGGAGAAGCAATGGTTTGTTGCAGGAGCATATTGTGGCAATGTCTTGTGCCCCCAGATCAACCTCATGGGCGAGCCGCATGTTTGCTCCACCATGGCCATCTTTCGATCTAATCCATATCTGATAAAGATGCCATCCACTACCTGTGTTCAAGGCCGTGTGGTATTGCGCTTTGAAGCTTTTTTCTTCCATGTACGTTGTCATCATTGCGCCGAACATTATGCCAACTCGAAGCATGCAAGACGGCCTTCTCATGCCTTTCACCGAGATACCTTATGATGCCATGCATTATGCCCTCCACGATGGCTACTAAAGGGAGGGGTCGCAATCCTTTAATCACCCAGTTGTACACTTCTGCGAGGTTAGTCGTCATTACCCCGAACCTTGCACCACCCTCGTCATGCAGCAATGACCATTTCTCTCGTGGTTCTGACTCAATCCAGTGTGAGAAAAACCTTATGTTCCTTCCGGATCGATGAACCAAGGCAGGGGAATCTACCTCCGGTAGCGGAGGAAGAGGTTCTATCAGCTCTGTTGTGCTTTCTCCCGCCTGCGTGCTCATCTGTCGAACGCTGCTCTTCGTGAGGTCATCGAGCACCTTCCATATTGCATCGAACTTACGCTGCTGGTTCTGCTTGCATAGACACTTGAACAAGTCCATAGTTTTCTTATTTTTAAACTGCCTGTGAAAATTTACAGCCAGGTGGCGAATGCACCACCTACTTTGCATGTCCGGCCAGTGGAAAGGGTACTCAGAGTCTTCCTGCATTGTCTTTATGGCTTTGCATAGTCCTGCATGTCGGTCATGGATTAGGCACATATCGGTAGGTCCTCCACAACTCCGACTTCATTGCGTCAGAACCATAGCCAACTCTCGTAGTTCTCACTTTCCACAAATGCAAAGGCTATAGGGAGCAGCTGATCATTTCCATCCAGGCCAACTGCCGTCATAATTGTTCCCTGGTACTTTCCAGTAAGAAATGTCCCATCCACACATAACACGGGCCTACAATATTTTAGACCCTCCACACACACACCGAACGCAAAAAAACGCCCGATTCAAAACCCTATAACCTTCCGGGTTCACCGACGGCGAGTCTTGCACAGCGACATAGGTCTCCGGGTTTCTCTCCTTGAGAAGTTGCAGCACACGCGGGAGGTTGTCATATGAGGCTTCGAAAGACCTGAATCTCATCTCCAGTGCCTTCTGTTTCGCTCTCCATGCTTTTCCATAATCTATTTCATACTTAAACCGTTGTTGCACTGTCAATATTATGTACTGAACAGCCATGTCCTTCTTCTCAACAATCTCTCTGTATAGTTTGTTTGCGATGAAAGTGGAAGTGAGATTGGGATGCTTCGCCAAGGTATTTGTTAGCACACATGTGTGGGGTTCAACGCTCGAAATTGTCCACTTCATGGCAAATCTAGACTTCTTTGCCGTATATCTGAACATGCGATCTCTCTCTCACACCGATCAGTATATCTGGATTTATCGACTTTTCCACCTGAATGGTATTTGCATTGTCATGGACGGACCTTAATCGCATTTTGCAAAACATCCTTGCCAAAGATACATTTGCTTTGCCCGGACTTCATCTACGCCGTAAATGCACGACGACCCATGACTATCATCGACTACAAGTTGGCTAGACTCTCCTCTGTTCCATTCTTCTGGGATGACGACACCCTCTTCATGTTCGTCGTCACTTGAACTGTCATCTACATGCTCTTTCTCCTCCATTGTCCTTTCATCGTCATGCTCCATGGCTTCGACGATATCCTCGTTAATCTCTCCAGCATCCGCAAAAAAAATTCCACCCACCCCTTCATCCTGTTGTACATCTTCCACATCCTCGTTCCTCCCGGTGACAACTTGTGGTCGTTCATTTACCGCAAAGACCTTGCATTGGCCAAATTCTTCATCATTACCTGCCCAAAGACTTGTTTCCCTAACTCGAGCTTGCACAAAGATAAGCGCATAACGATTCGACGCCTACATCCACTAATAAATCTTTGAGACCCATCTGTGTGTTCAAATTAATCAACTGAAATTTAGGAACTTCTACACTTTTGCTCCATAGAGCCTGAATCCACACTTCATGTTCCTGTGCGTTCCACCCGAACATATTGCACATCCATAAGTAAAGTTCCTCAATTTGCAAATTTTCTGAGTCGGGATGTCTAATTATTGTGCTCCTAAATTCCCTAAGATCAATCCCATTAGACCCTTCTCTTATGTTACCATCACCGTAATATACAGTAAACCAAAACTCTGCCATAGCTGCAATACAAAAGGAACCGTTCATTAATCCTATCAAAATCCTTTATTCCCTGTAAAAATTACATGCTATCAGCTAATCATCCTTATTCGCTAACAAAAGTACCACTAAACCGTAACTACAATCCCAAAATATTTTTCACTGCCAATGCTACCACTTAACCCTAAATACAATCCCTCAGTTTTTTCCCTAATCAAACTGAGACTTAAATGTATGCACAAAATATTAACCCTAATCTTCGTGAATTTTTAACTATGAACATATTTTTCATTATCGAATCTAACAGTAAACCCTAATATATCAAACAAATAACTAAACCCTAATATATCAAACAAATAACTAAACCCTAATATATCAAACAAATAATTAAACCCTGATATAACTACACAAATAACTAAACCCTAATATAACTAAACAAATAATTAAACCCTAATATATCTAACAAATAACTAAACCCTAATATAATTAAACAAATAACTAAACCCTAATATATCTAACAAATAACTAAAACCTAATATATCTAACAAATAATTAAACCCTAATATATGAAATAAAATATAAATTAAACCCTAAGCGACTTTACATCTATACATATTACATAAAAAATTTGCTATCCTACCATGTTTTAACAATAAAATAAACTAAATCATAATATATCAAATAATAAACTAAACCTAATATATCAAATAAAATAAAAATATAACTCACCAAATATGTACTTTTTTTTTCTCCTCTTCCTCTTCTCTCCCTCCCCTCCCTTCCTCTCCTCTCCTCTCCCTCCCGGCGCGCCTCTCTCTCTCTCTCTTGCTCACATGAAATGAGACCGTGGTGGGGCCTCATGTGTGACAATACATATATCGGCCAATGTCACAAGACTGCATCAAGGCAAAACTATTGCCACAGTGTGGTACAATGACAATAGCTTTGCCAATAAGATGGTAACGCGGCAATACTATTATTGCCAGACAAGAATGCGCAATAGCTTTGCCACGTTATGGGGCTGCGGCAATAGCATTGCCGCGTTATGGCGGTGCGGTGGAGGGGCATTACTGTATTTTCGTTAAAAAGATGGGCATTTTCTTATTTACGAATTTTTTTTAGGTAAAATTTTTTTTTTCAAATATTTGTATAGTTCTAATTAAAAACTATTCATTCCTAGCAAGATTTTAGAGTTGTTCTTTTCAGCTTATTTATTTCTCTTGTCCATTTATCTTCGAATCAAAACTTCAAACACTTTCACTTTGGAAATCCTTTTTTTATATCTCAAAACCGCCTCATAGAGCTCTCATACACAAGCCAAACGAAGAGAATTAGACTTTCCAATATATCTCAGAAATCTCTCGAAAATTCAGCTTATAAGCAAAATAAGAAGATAAGAAGCTGAAGAGAACATTCCCTTAATTTGATGTATTTGAATAGGTTAATATTTTAGTTTAGGAACTCTATTTATGACACCATACTTCCTCTGACAAAAGTTATTGCAGTACGCGAAGTCAAACATTCGAAAAAATTTTACATATACATCATTTTAAATATTTACATTGAATATATAAGAAATAAAAACTAAAAACTAAATAAATTTGAAATAAAAAATAAAAAATAAGAGAGATGTCAGATTAAAGGAAGAGTTTATATCAACTACAATAAAAAAAATAAAAATTACATAAATTCGGAGTAAGAATTAATAGAAATAACAGTCCATGTCAGATTAAAAGAAAAGGCTCATATCAACTATAATTAAAATCTATTATATATATATAAAGCAGAGGCAAATAGAGGCACCACGTCAATCGAAGAAATTACCATGTAAATCATGAAAATAGAAAAGATCTGCACCGTTGCACCGTCGATTATAGTGGGACCAAACTATATTGGCTTAGATTAAAAGAAAAATCATATCAACTAATAAAAATAATAAAAATTTGGAATAAAAAATAAATAAGAGTCCATTTTGATAAAAAGTTAGAGTTCATATCAGCTACAATAAAAAATAAATAAATTTAAAATAATAAAAATAAAAATAAGAGAGATGTTAGATTAAAAGAAAGGGTTCATATCAACTACAATGAAAAATAAAAAATTCATAAATTCAAAATAAGCAATAATAGAAATAAGAGCCCATATCAGATTAAAAGAAAGAGTTCATATCGACTACAATTAAAATCTATCTATCTATTGTATATATATAAAGCAGGGGAAAATGGAGGCACCACGTTAATCGGACAAATTCCCACGTAAATAAAGAAAAAAGAGAAGATCAACATCGTCGATTATAGTGGGCCTAAATTATAACGGCTTATATTAAAAGAAAAAATTCATATTAACTAATAAAAATAATATAAATTCGGAATAAAGAATAATAGAAATAAGAGTCCATGTCAGATTCAAAAAAAGAGCTCATATCGACTACAATAAAAAATAAAAAATAAATAAATTCAAAACAGAAAATAAAAAAGAAAGATGTTAGATTAAAAGAAAGAGTTCATATCAACTACAATAAAAAATAAAATTACATAAATTTGGAATAAGAAATAATAGAAATAAGAGCCATGTCGTATTAAAAGAAAGAGTTCATATCAATTACAATTAAAAAATAAAAATAACATAAATTTAAACCAAAAATAATAGAAAACGAGTCCATGTCAAATACATAAGTAGAAAAAATCCATGTAAACAGAAATAATAGAAATAAGAGCCTATACCGGATTAAAAGAAAGAGTTCATATCAACTACAATTAAAATCTATTTATCAATTATATATATAAGGCAGAAGGAAACGGAGGCACTACATTAATCAAAAAAATTCCCACATAAATTAAGAAAAGATCTTCACCATCGATTATAGTGGGACTAAATTATAACGGCTTAGATTAAAAGAAAATTCATATCAACTAATAAAATAATATAAATTGAAAATTAAAATAATAGAAATAAGAGTTCAAGTTAGATTAAAGAAAGAGGTCATATCGCTAAAAACTAGAAATAAATAAATTTGAAATAAAAAATAAAAATAAGAGAGATGTTAGATTAAAAGAAAGAGTTCATATCAACTAAAAAATAAAAATTACATAAATTTGGATTAAGAAATGATAGAAATAAGAGCCATGTCGGATTAAAAGAAAGAGTTCATATCAATTAACATTAAAAAATATAAATAATATAAATTGAAAATAAAAATAATAGAAAAAGTCCATGTCAAATACAAAAGTAGAAAAAGAGTCCACATAAACAAAAATAATAGAAACTAGAGCCCATGTCGGATTAAAAGAAAGAGTTCATATCAACTACAATTAAAAAATAAAAATAACATAAATTTTAAATAAAAATGATAGGAAAAAAGTCCATGTCAAATACAAAAATAGAAAAAGAGTTCATATAAATTGCAAGAAAAAATAAAAAAGTAGAAATTCAAAATAAAAAAGAAAAAGAAGTTCATATTAACTACAAAACTAGAAAATAGTTTATATCAACAACAATAAAAATAGCTAAATTTTATAATAAAAAGAACAATGAAGAGTCCATATCAATTACAAGACAAGAAAAGAGTTCATATCAACTAGAACGCTAGAAAAAGAGTCCATATCAACTAAAATAAAAAACAATAAACCATATGAAATTTAATTAAAATAATAAAAAGGAGTCTACATATATCTATCTATTATTATATAATAAAAACGTGAGCTAACAGAATCACCACATATGCAAACTAAAGGTGAAGTACCAAACACTAGAGTTATAGTTGGCACAGTAAGTCGACACCACCACCACTAAAGATGATGTGGAGAACCAACAAGATGGTAGGGATCGAAATAACTATGGTGGTAGTGTCGAATAGAAGGTAGAGATCCAGATTTAGACTTAAATTATATTAGAACTTACCATGATCTATATAGCTACACATCATAAAAAAGTATTGATTGAATATGAACTATATTAGAGTTCACATCTACAAAGCGTCCTAAATTTTTGACACAAATCTAGTGGCGCAGTTGTGGGGACACGATTATAGAAAATCTACACCATCGATTATAGTGGGACTAGACTATAATGGCTTCGATTAAAAGAAAGAGTTTATATCAACTACAATAATAAAACGAAGCAATTTAAATTTCGAATAAAAATAATAAAAAAGAGTTTGTATCAACTACAATAAAAATAAGAAATAAAATTCAGAATAAAAATAATAGAAAAGGAGACTGTATCAAATATTACAAGATTAGAAAAGGAATTCATATCAACTATAATAAAAATAGAAAGCTGAAATAAAAATAGCAGGAAAAGTACGTATTAACTATATTAAAAATGAAAACAACAAAATTTTGAAAAAAATGTAGAAATTCGTAATGAGATTGTGGTTGACTCTATTAGAACTTATCATTATCAATACGAGTGTGAATCTTTAAATGTATAAATTTATTTTGAAGTTTAACACAAATGTAGCCGCATAAATGCGTGGGACACCCTGCTTGTTAATATTATATAGGTTGCAAAGCTGGACCTCTTAGTAGCATCACTTGCCAAACTGCCATGTCTTCTGTTTGCCTAAAGGAAAAGGTCCATTTTGCCCCCTTGAACTATTAGGTAAGTCTGATTTTCCTCCCTAAACTCCAAAACTAGGCAACCAAACCCTAGAACTCTTCATATCGGACAAATTTTCCCCTGAGCTGAAACCACCCTGGTGTTGGCTAACATGGCAACCTAGTTAGCAGAGTTTTCTAGAAAATAAATTCCAGAAAAATCTAATAAATTGTAGAAAATCATATGAAGCTCAAAAAAAATATAAAAATTAAGTAAAATGTGTAGAGCCCAAATATACAATAAAAATATACAACATCATCTATCCATCCAAAAAAGTTTCAGGGCTTGAAAGAAATCAGACCATGAGATCTTACACCTTCTCGATAGTAGAAAGAAATGCAATCGCAGGAAGGAGACAACTCACTAATCTACAAGTTGCAGAGATGAAACTTTATCTCTTATTCTACTCTGATCTTTTCACCCATTGCTCTCTTCTACCCATACTCCAATGCTATTCCGTCTTATCTACTATTCTAGCAGTCTGGGGTCAATAAGATTATCAAAGAGAGAAAATCTGAGTGTTGAACAACACCAGAAGATCAAGATTCTCTTTCCCATGGAACATTTTGGTGAGTCATTGTGGATCAAGACGACCAAGTATTCAAGAAAATGGTCGACAAAACCGTCATCCTTCTATTTTTTTTTGTCTTCTACTTCTTCCGAATCTCGGGGTCAAGATTCTGTTTAAGGGGGTAGATTTGTAACATCCTTATTTTCAAAAACCAAAAATTCATTAGCATCATGCATTGCATTGCATTAAAATTCTTTTTAAGAAAAGATTTTCAAAAAATAGTATGTTACTTGTTTAATAATTAAAATTTTAAAAATAATTGGGTTGTTTTACAAATATTTTATAAAGTAAGTTAAATTTTATAAATTTTAATAATTTGGTTATTAAATAATTTAGAGGGAAATTTTTATTTTCTATGAATTTTGACTTTAGTCTTAAAAGTTAAATTTCATTTGTTAATTGCAAAATTCTAGCATTTCCCTAACCTCTTTTCTTTTCCTTTCTATTTCCTTTAATTCTCTGTAGGCCCCACCTGCCAGCCTCTTCTTCCCCTGTTCTTCCCTGCCGATCCCCTGTCAGCTGTTCATCCCCTTTCCCTTCCTCTTCTGAAACCGGCTCAATCAAAGGGCAATCAGGCCGCCCCTTTCAAATTCCATGAAGCAATCAAGTCGCACCACGAGTGTGACGGTTTCCATCGTGAATCAATTACCGGAATCGCCCCAATTTCTTCCCCACCGTCCATATAAGCCACGGCGACCTGACTTTTTCCCCATTTTTGCTCCCCGATCGAATTGATCTCTTACAAATCCATTTTGGTCGGTTTGGTTAGGATTTGTCGACCGGGATCGCCGGATTTGGGCGCCGAGGCTCGGGCTCAAGTTTGCAAGAGCTGCTTAATTCTTCGTCCCCGCCCGACGAACCTCGATAAATCCCGAACCTTTTGACCCCTTTTATCTATCCTTAGGCATAGGGCAACCTTCTGGTAGCACTCGTCGGGCTCAGGAGGCGGCCGAAGTATGCCGCCTGCAGTGCCTCATTTGCTATTTTGGGCGTCGTCGCCACCAGAGCACGGCCGGGCTTCCCGGGCAATGTTTTCGCCACCCTTAGGTTTCTTAGGTTCGCGTGCAACTCGTGGTCGCCGCCGCCACCTCGATCCCCCTCGCCAACGAGTTGTTCCGGGCGGCATCCCCTCAGGCCGCCATGCCAATCCACTAGGGCATCCTATTGCCCTGCTGCCATTGATCTTTCGATCCACCAATCCTACCCCTGACCCCTCCTTGGTTGCCAGCGTGTCTGGGTGCACTTCCTCATCACCAGATCGCCGCCGCTCGCCATCACCGCTACCCCTAGTTCCCAAACCACCGCCGTCCCTATCCTTGCCTGGCTGACGGGTGGGCTCTCCCGGTCAGTCTCGCGCCGGGCTAGAGCCAGTTGAGTCGTGCGATGGGCCGATCTGGTGAGCCAAGGCCACAGGCCATGCCAAGTCGCCTCTGGCGTTGGGTCGCCGCCAAGCAAGACTGGCTGCTTGCAAGACGCTGTGAGGTGTCTTGGTCTTTGCGCCGATTAACTGCCAGTTGGGCCAACCCGATCGTTGGGCCCCATTTGATTATTCTAATTTATTTGAAAAGTAGATCTTAATAATTTTATATCTTTAATTCTACAAGTCCTAAAATTCCCATATAAATTTCATAAAGTTTATAAAAATGTGTTCGACCATTCTGAAAATTTTCATAAATATTTGAAAATATTTATTTCTCTGCTTAATTAATATATTGATAAAATGTCTTTAAATGGTTATTTAGATAATTTCGGTTTCAATAAAATTGCAAATAAATATTTTGTTGACCAGAGAAATAAACTTCACCTTTTTGTATTAATTTTGCATAAACATGAGCATGCATGTCATTTCATGTTTTAATTTTAGGTATTTGTGTTTTGTTTTGTTAATTTGTTTGTTAGCTATAGGTTCTAGCGTCGTTAGCATTGGAATCAACCCCGCGGAGGATCTTAAGGGTTGTGTTGATCAAGACAAGTACTGAATCTTGTATCCCTATGATTTGAAATACAATTTCTAGACTTTTCAAACTGCATGTTATATTAAAACTAAAAATGCTAATTACCTAGTTTCTTAGGTAACACCCAATTGATAATTACTCTGTTAAAAACTCCCTTGCTGCCCTAGGTTATTAAAATTGTTAATATTGGATGTCATCCTTGAATTAGATTTTGCACATGCATAAAAATGCTTAGTATTGAATTATTGTCCGTACTGGATAATTGTCATTATTAAATGTTTGTCTAAACTATGGGTTTTGAAAAGACAGTTGGTGTTGTCATGTTTGCAAATGAGTTATTTGATAGTGGGTGCTATCGGTGAGGGAAAAATGTTCTGCAAAAACCTGATCAGGATGGATGGTTGCAAGGTGGGTGCAGTAAGCACGAGATTTGAGTCCAGTGTGGGAACCACCCTGGTCCCTAAGGACCAATTCCAGGAGGTAGACGAGCTAAGTACAACAGTACAACAATCGAGTGCTTGTATAGGTGGGCCCTAGTTGAGTACCCTTCGGACTCCTAATTTTGGCATTCCAGTCAGTGGGTAGACAGTTGGTACTGTTCTACAAGCGCAAAAAAAGGCATTGTAGTGAAAACCTTAGCAGGAATGTCCTAACTAGGAGGATATCGAAGAAAGGCCTTGTGGTGCTCTTTTCCTTTGGGTGATTCCTAGGAAAACCACCTCTTGGGGGTAAAGCGTGCCACCTCCACAGAGTATAAAACTATCATGACAGCCGTGCCCACGGTCAAGGACGGACGACGAGGAGCTGCCTCTTGGTACTTCTTACCTATTTGTTTTCAAAACAGGGTTTTCAAGAAAAACCACAATTGCAGTCATGTGTTTTGGTTTTTCTCCTCACAGTAGGTGCTGTAAGTGATGAAGGTGTTTGAACTATGGGTGCCGTGAGTAGCCAGATTGGGCAAAACCGGTTGAGGCCGGAATTTCAAAGAAAATGATTCAATATTAAGGATTCTTTAGCATGAATTTAGGAGTCGAGATGAGTTCATCTAGAATTAGGTGCATTGGTTATTTATTTTGTTCAAAGAGGGGTTTGAGATGTTTTGGAGTTGTTGGAGCCTGTCTTTCATGGATGCACATTAGTTCAAAAGGTGTTAAGTCGCTTCTGGTAGTGGTGTTAGTGCTGTCTCGGAGGTGCCATATGGTACGGGGTACCAGATGGCACCTCGTAGCATCTTTTCTAGTAGGGTTTCAGAGTGCTAGTGTGCACGTCGTATGGTATGGAGTATCAGATGGCGTGTCGTCTGATCTTTTCTAGAAGGGGTCTAGGCTAGTACAAGCACACTGTATGGTACAGTGTACCAGACGGCGCTGTAGTCTTTTTTCCAGAGGAGGTGTTTGGGGGTCTAGGTGCTCCGTATGGTACGGGGGTACTAAACAGGACTACCGTCTGGTTTGTCTTCTGGAGGGATGCTGTATGGAACGACAGGGACCATACCATACGATAACTCCTCATGTCATATGGTATGGCATGTGCCATATCATACGGCGGAAATGTGAATTCCTAGTTTTTGGGTCCCAATAGCTAGTTTTTTTAGTGTGGCCTATTTAAGGACTTAGTGCACCCCTTTGTTTCGTGCTGATTCACTGTCTATGCTATTCTAGAGTTCACTTGAGTGAGAGCCACAAAAAACTAGGGTTTCTATCTTACAGTGAGTTCATGAGAGCTTCAGTGCCATGTCTCCTTGTGTGCTTTCATGGAAAGCTTGATCCGGCAAGATCAAGTCATCTCGACCTTATTACTCAAGTTTCTTGCTTCTGGGTTGGTTCTTGGTGATCTCTCAAGGAGAAACTTGTGGGAGACTCCAAGTGGTTATGAAGATCGGAGTCCACCTACTGGAGCGGTGAAGGACAACCCTGAGTAAAATCAGAGCGATACTTCTCCTCGTGAAGAGTGCTCCAACAACAAGTAGGGAAAGAGAAAGCCTTTTTCGAACCTCGGGTAAAAATTCCTTGTCTCTTGCCTCCTTTATTTCCTCCTTTTCCGTTTCTACAATTTACTCTGTGTCTTGTTTTAGCTCCTAGTTGCTTGTTCATGTTTAATTCTTTCCCTAGCTGTAGAAAATTTTAATCTTACAATTAAATTCAAGTAAAATCAAAAATATATAAATTGTTTTAGGCCAATTCACCCCCTCTTAGCCCCTTGGATCCTTTCATGGTCGATCGTCTCACCGGAGAAGCTATGAGGCTGGAGTTCTGCGCTTCATGGCAGGGACCTTCTTTGGCGGCTTTTGCATGTTTAGTCCCTACACAGAAAGCGTGTCGATTACACATTCGAAATTCTTGTTTTCCTGCTAACATTATCATACTAAGCATATGTTAGAAAGTTACTCGAGCTCAAGGAGGGGATGGAGTGCATTAGGGCTCGTGGACCTTGTTGGAGCGTTCTTAGATTTTTTTTAGGGCATAGTTGGGGGAAGTTTCCTGCTCTTTCTGGGCGTCAAAGAGCTCGATTATCCGAGCTTCTACCAGGTGCTGGCCAGAGCTGCCAAGTCTAGAGATCAGCATTAGCAAAGTAAACATATAACCCGAGCATTGAAAGGAAGATGAGGGGGAAAATACCTATGTCTGCTTCCAGGGTAAGATCTTGCCAGCTGATGATGTCATAAAAAGTGTGTTCTCTCCTCCAAAGAGGGCATAACCTATTCCACAGAAAATCCTCTGCAATCGCCTAGCCAGTGAGCAGGTTGATCAGGTTGAGCCACTTCTTCTCGTCAGCTTGGACGGGAGGGTTAGGAAGGCTTTTCTTGATCAGAATTTCACCGTAGAAGCAAAGGTGACTGTCTACGGATTTTTTGAGATACAACCACCGCTCGGCCCATCCAAAAATGGAGTCCTTTAGGGTCATAATGGGGTATGCAAAGGGAGATGGGGAGCGCAGCCAGAAATAGACGCAACCAACTATGGAGTTATTCCCGATGCGGAACAGAGAGTAGAAGTGATGGAATAAACTCACAGTGGACATGATGCCTAGGAAACCTTCATAGAGATGTGTGAGAAGGCAAGGATAAGAATGGAGTTGGGGTTGAGATTGAAAAGTTCGCACTCACAGTGCACGAGCACGTTAGCGACGAAGTCGCTCTCCAGCGTACAAAGGCCATGCATGGCATAGAGCTCGATGGAAACGATCTCGTCCTCCGCCGGCTCGGGATACTCCTCCGCTCTAGGCCCCTGTCACGATTTTGCTCAAGGTGGCCTAACTTCTCAAGCTCAGTCAAGCGTTCGGTGGTGATCGAGCTTGGACCAAATTTGGCCATGGAGGTGGATCGGAGGCTACGGAGGAAGAAGAAGGAAACAGGAAAAGTTTTGGAGGATTTTTCCGTGCTAACTGTTCCTAGTGCAGGATAATGGGAGCAACTGGAGAATGTTCTCACTGTGTGCAACTATTTATAGTATAAACGGAGAAACCGAAGGGAGACAACTGTTCCGCCTAAAAAGACGTACTTGTCATTTATAGGCTGACAAGTGTAGCGAGATTCTTGCGGAATGTTACAGTAGACGTTGGGGCGACATATCCATTGGAAAAAAATGTTGTTCTGCCCCGATCTTGCTTTGGTCGGGTGAGCCTAGCTCGTGCTCAGAGGTTCCTGTTCGTACCCGAGCATAGCAAGCTTGGGTGGGGTGGATGTGTCTTGGTGCCGTCTTCCAATCCTTCCTTCGAGGTTTTAGCCTGAAGGAGAAGGCCCGACCCAGTAGCTTTTCACTTGTTCCTCGGGAGCTAGCCGTTGAAGATTAGATAAAATATCATGGCGGCTAGGTTCCGTGCAAAATATACCCTTGGAGTGCGTACCAAAGGAGAATAAGGCAGGCATAGTAGGCTCGGGCTGATGACTCGCTCCTATACCCCGACGTTGGTGCTCGGGAGTGGGTCTCTTTTAGTATGGGCCGTTGCGCAGGTCATCATAGGCCCCAAAGGGATGTGTCAAGATGATCGGCCAACATCCCCTACCGCCTTAGGAATTCTTCTATATCTAGAGCTCAAAGCCTTTTGGATGTGGATATTTCTTGGAGCGCAAGTTTGCATAATTTTAGAATGTATCTGTAAATCTAGTAGGATTCTAAGTTATCTAGATGGTTTTTTAGGCCGTGTAGGACTCAGACTACGTCCACCTTATACTATAAATACCTCCCCTATGGGAATAGGAGGGCATTCACATCGAGATCTATTTTTGCAATCTCATTACAATAACACAAACGCACACGTGCGACTGGAGTAGTGTTATTATCTCCTTCTGGAAGACCCGAATCAGGATAAATCTCTATGTCCGGTCAATTTTTCATCTCGGTGAGTTCATACATCTACGACGAAAACCTTTTGGTAGGAAGAGATTGTTTGATTCCTCAATCAATAAGTAAGCACAGCAGTAAATTTGTTTCCTAATCGTCGACGATTTTATAAAAAGGATGTCAGTTTGACCTTTAAATTTGAGTTTGTAGAAAACTAGGAAGAATAGAAGATGTTAGTTTGACCTTTGAATTTTAATTCATTCGAATTTAAATTCGAAGATCAAACTAACATTCTTCTATTTTATTAATTTCTCTATTATTCCAAGAAGCTAAAATTTTTTTTCCTTTTTTCCAGGAATCTAAACTAATTTTCCCTAAATACTTGATTTATTTAATCAATAAAAGACACTCTAACATAAAATATAATTTTTGCATATAAGTTTATGCACAAATATCATAACCTTATTGCATATTTGGATTCTAAACTTTTTTTAAATTTTAGATATTTTTATTTTATTTTTTGAGCTTCCTATGATTTTCTACTATTCATTAGATTTTTCTAAAATTTATTTTTAAAAAGCCCTACTAACTAGGACGGAACATCAACCAAAACCAGGGTGGTTTTTTCTACGGGTAATTTGTCCGGCGTGAAGAGTTCAAGAATTTGTTTGCCCGATTTTAGAGTTCCGTAAGAAAATCGGACTGATCTAATAATTTAAGGGGGACAAAATGGACTTTTTCCCTTGCCTTAAAAGAAAGAAAAAAATGGCCGTGCTCGTGGATCTCTTGACCACCCACGCAGGGCCGGGCGTGTCAGCCAATAGCCCACGCCCTCCGCCGCGTGGCCGCTCGTGAGCGACGCCTGTGAACTCACCGCGGCCGTGTCCCCCTCGAGTAGCTTCCAGGTGCCCGGAGAGGGACACACCTCGCTCCCGTCGCTTCCAGACGCTTCGCCGCCGCGCGCCACCACCACCACCACCATATAAAATCCAGCTCGAGCTCAGCTCAGGTACCACCGCTAGCTCTGGCTCCTAATCCTATCGCTCACAACTAGCCGTCGTTAATCCGTCACAGATCAGAGAGCACGCACCTGCCGCCTACGTGGCCATGGCGTCGCAGGCCGCCGCCGTCGTCCGCGCGGCCTGCGCCCGGCTGGGGAGCAGGCGGAGGTCGCCGGCGCTGTCGCGCTCCGCCGCGACGGCGGCCGTGCACCCGGAGGGGAGGCAGGGGGCGAGGAAGCCGGTGGGTGAGTACGTGCCGGTGTACGTGGCGCTGGGGGCGATCACGCTGTCGGTGACGCTGGGGCTGAGCACGGCGCGGCAGCAGCTGGCGAACGCGCCCAACGTGTGGGTGGACAAGAAGAAGCGGGAGGCGGTGCCCGAGGTGGCGGCGCCCGACGTGGCGCTGGAAGACGCCGAGCGCTTCGTCGGCGGCTCCCTCTTCCGCAAGGTGGCGCACGTCCAGGACGACCGCTTCCTCCGCGCCGCCGTCGCCGACCCCGTCTCCGACCACACGTACGTTTAAACTTACTAGTAATATAATATATACGCGACGCGAATGCACTGATTGTTGCAGTGAGCTAGATCGTGACGGACTGTTTAACACAATCTTGATTAATTCAGGGTGAAGAAGGCGGTGACGCTGAAGGACGTCGGGGTGGAGCCGCCGGGGATCGAGCAGAGACGGGAGGCGGCCGCCGGAGACGACCTGAAGAAGAAGCGGCAGCACAAGAACGCTCAATCTTAGTTGAGAAGAAGATCGATACCACGTCGCTGCACCGCTGCTTAATTACTAAAATTTGGTTTTCTTGCTTTCTAGCTTGATTTGTGCTAGCTACTCTTTTAAGAGTCAGATCGGTTGTCCGTTTTTAGTTTGGAAGTCGATGGATCGATGTGTAGCACCCACGGGCTCCTTAATCCGTATAACTAAACCTCAAGCCAAATCGCGTCATCAAGTCATAAAATCGTCGGACGGCGCGGTTGTCCGTCAGTCGATGGACTAGTCTCTCCTTCCGGTGTGGTGTAGCTTATGTGGAAAATAATGATGTAGCTTATGTGGAAAATAATGAAAAAAGAAGGGGACCTGCTCGGGTCTCCCTCCGGGGTGGTGTAAATTACACGGAAAATAATTGGAAAAAAGAAGCTTCGGACCATTTTGCATGAATTTTTCATTAGGCTAACGATAAATGAACATGAAAACAAAAATGTTCTATGTATTTTATGTATGTATTTTTGCGAGCAGACATAATGTTTGGCCGAGATAAACGTAATATTTTATAAGAGCAAATAAAATGTTTATAAATAAGTTAAAAACAAATGTCTCATACATGAGCACCAGGTAGCAAGCATTCACACTAGTAATGTTCCGGCTTTATGTGTGTCCGCGTATCTTTTATATAAGAGAGCAGAATGTTTAAAACAAACCGTAATGTTTCGTAAGATTAAATAAAATTAAATAAATTGTTTTAAAAGTGTATTTTTTATAAGAGTAGATAAAATATTTTATAAAATAAAATTGAATGCTTTATAAAGTCAAAAACAAATAAAATGTTTCATATAGAATTATATGGATGTTTTATCGAAGTAAACACAATGTTTTCATCAGAGTAAAAAAAGTGTTACATAATCTTCTTTATAGGGGTATTTTATCATCATATTATACTTATAGGAGCAATGTTTTAAGCCGTACTACATCTTTCCATTAAGCTTCCAATGGATACGTGCGTACAGTCACCACCGTACTATTACTCCGCAATCTCCTGCTCTTGTCATCGAGCTTACCATCGTTGTCTACGAGCATAGGCGGAGTAGCACCGAGAAGAGGATGAGGAGAGGTTTCTGGTCGCGCCATCGCAGGACGTGGCGTTGTACCCACCAATCGCGCCATCACAGGAGAAGCGAAGTGAATGGGGACTCTAAGAATCAGGTGGATTTGCAGGATGTCGAGGCTGCATTGCAGTTGCAACGCTTGGGCTTGAGCGATGAGCAGGGGAAGGATGGTGAGCAGGATAGGAGTAGGATCTATAGAGGGGAGGGGAGGGGAGGAGGTAGAAGCAGGTCCAGAGAAAGAGAGGAGAGAGGGGGAAAAGGTGGAGAAGAGAGAGTAGTGGACAGAGGAGGACTGGAGTGGGCGAGGTGTCCAATGGTCCGGACGCCCGGTCAGGACTCAGGAATAATTAAAAAAAAAAGGGACTATTGAGTGTGTAGTACCAATGACGAAATTAATTCACAAAAATGCTACGACTATTTTAGGGGATTCAAGAAGTTGTAATGTTCAGTGCAACCGGGGCTTCCGATTAAGTCGACAAACATTTAGCATGCATGTGGTATCATATTTCTTTTACAGCCATATTAGTAGGAGAGCTTTTAAATACTAGAAGGCATTTTACGTCTTGATAGCCTTCAAGTCTCAGTAGCTACTAGATTTCTACTATTAAAAGTGTCTAGTGGTGGCGGTGATAGGGCCAACTTCATCTTAGCTGTCCGTCTTGCACTCTCCATCGTCCAAAGCGGCTCACTATTCACCATAGCCCAAACGCGCCCACCGCCCCTATCGCCCGCCTCCTTCCCTGCCCCAATCCCCAAATCATGGAAGCGCATCCTCTGCCTTTGGTACGGCAAAGGCAGATGTACACAGTGATCTGTAGGTGGAACGACAGAGTACTGTAGCGAAAATACTATAACTACAGTGATCTGTGAGATGAACTGCAGAGACCACGGGAAAGAGGATACCAAATACTGAGGATACACAAGCCGAGCCCGACCGAACTCAGTCCAGCTCGTTCGGCTCTCGACGGCACCGAGCAGGAAGCGGCAGCTCGAGCTCGTCATCGAGCTTGGTCCGGCTGCCATCGCAGGAGGAGGAGGAAGAAGGGCGGGGCGTGGGACGGTGACCATAGAACGAGGAAAAGGGGTCGCCGTCGCTGCAAGGCCTTCGCTGCCGTGGCAGCTTCCAGATCCGGACACCGCCGTCGCCGTGGGGCCTTCGCTGTGGGGCCGCGGACGTCGCCGGAGGAGGAGGCCATGGAGCCGCGGGGCTGAAGCCGTGAATGTCGTTGCGCCGCTGTCGAAGTCGCCGCAAGAAGGTAGAGCGCCGCGGTCCGCGGAGGACGAGGAGGAGGCTAAGGTGGATTGGAGGAGGCGGAGCGCCGCTGTCCGCGGAGAAGGAGGCCGTGGGGGGCTCGTCGGAGGAGGAGACCACGGGGGTGGTGGACTGGATGGGACCTAGGGGCCTTGGATAAGGAGGAGATAAGAGGCGTCAGCAGGGTGAGGGAGGAGAGGAGATGGAAGCGAGGAGAGGGAGTTACCAGAGGAGGAAGTGTTGGTGGGTGGGCTGGACGAGCAACGAACGAGCTCCGAGCGAGGTCGTCCCAGCTCGACTCGGGCTCGGTTAGGGTACCGAGCTGAGACAGAGGCTCGGCTCGGGCTCGTTTATGGCTCGAGCCCGAGCTAGCTCGCGAGCCCGTGCCAGAGTTCCACCCCTAGTAGTGGACAGAGAGGGACTGGAGTGGACAGAGAGGGACTGGAGTGGGCAAGGCGTCCAATGGTTCGGACGCCCGATCAGGACTCAGGAACAATTCAAAAAAAAAGGATTATTGAGTGTGTAGTGCCAATGATGAAATTAATTCACAAAAATTCTACGGCTATTTCAGGGGATTCAATAAGTTGTAATGTTCAGTGCGACCGAGGGCTACCGATTAAGTCAACAAATATTTAGCATGCATGTGGTATCGTATTATTTTACAGCCATATTAGTAGGAGAGCTTTTAAATACTAGAAGGCATTTTACGTCTTGATAGCCATCAAGTCTCAGTAGCTACTAGATTTCTACTATTAAAAGTGTCTAGTGGTGGCGGTGACAGGGCCAACTTCATCTTAGCTGTCCGTCTCACGCTCTCCATCGTCCAAAGCGGCTCATTGTTCACCATAGCCCAAACGCGCCCACCGCCCCTATCGCCCGCCTCCTTCCCCGCCCAATCCCCAAATCATGGAAGCGCATCCTCTGCCTTTGGTACGACAAATGCAGAGGTGCACAGTGATCTGTAGGTGGAACGGCAGAGTACTGTAGCGAAAATACTATAGCTACAGTGATCTGTGAGATGAACTGCAGAAACCACAGGAAAGAGGATACCAAATACTGAGGATACACGAGCTGAGCCCGAGCGAACTTGGTCCAGCTCGTTCGGGCTCAGTACAGGCACCGAGCCAGTGGAGCAGCTCGGCTCGGGCTCGTACCGAGCTTGGTCCAGCTCGCGAGCGCCCGTGAGCTCGCTGCTGGAGGAGAAGGGGAGGGGAAAGGGGCGGGGGCGGTGGGACGGTGACCGTAGAACGAGGGAAAGGGGTCGCTGTTGCCGCAGGGCCTTCGTCGCCGTGGCAGCTTCCAAATCCGGCCGCCGCCGTGGCCGCGGGGCCTTCACTGTAGGGCCACGGACGTCGCCGGAAGAGGAGGCCATGGGGCCGCGGGGTTGAAGCCGTGAATGTCGCTGCGCCGCTGTCGAAGTCGCTGCGAGAAGGTGGAGCGCCGTGGTCCGCGGTGGAGGAGGATGTGGCTGAGGTGGATTGGAGGTGGTGGACAGCCGCGGGGGCTCATCGGAGGAGACCACGGGGGTGGTGGACTGGATGGGGCCGCAGGGGCCTTGGATGAGGAGGAAAGAAGAGGCATCAGCAGGGTGAGGGAGGAGAGGAGATGGAAGTGAGGGGAGGGAGTTACCAGAGGAGGAAGTGTTGGTGGGTGGGCTAGACGAGCTACGAATTTAGCTCCGAGCGAGCTCGTCCCAGCTCGGCTCGGGCTTGGTTAGGGTACAGAGCTTGGTCCTGCTCGCGAGCGGTCGCGAGCTCACTTCTAGAGGAGGAGGGGAAGGGGAAGGGGCGGGGGCGGTGGGACGGTGACCGTAGAACGAGGGAAAGGGGTCGCTGTTGCCGCAGGGCCTTCGTCGCCGTGGCCGCTTCCAGATCCGGACGCCCCGTAGCCACGGGGCCTTCACTGTGGGGCGACGACGTCGCCGGAAGAGGAGGCCATGGGGCCGCAGGGTTGAAGCCGTGAATGTCGCCGCTCCGCTGTTGAAGTCGCCGCGAGAAGGCGGAGCGCCGCGGTCCGCGGTGGAGGAGGATGTGGCTGAGGTGGATTGGAGGAGGCAGACCGCCGCGGTCCGCGGAGGAGGAGGCCGCGGGGGGCTTGTCAGAGGAGACCACGGAGGTGGTGGACTGGATGGGGCCGCAGGGGCCTTGGATAAGGAGGAAAGAAGAGGCGTCAGCAGGGTGAGGGAGGAGAGGAGATGGAAGCGAGGGGAGGGAGTTACCAGAGGAGGAAGTGTTGGTGGGTGGGCTACACGAGCTACGAACGAGCTCCGAGCGAGCTCGTCCCAGCTCGGCTCGGGCTCGGTTAGGGTACCGAGCTGAGACAGAGGCTCGGGCTCGTTTACAGCTCGAGCCCGAGCTAGCTCGCGAGCCCGAGCCAGGGTTCCACCCCTAGTAGTGGATAGAGGGGGACTAAAGTGGGCAAGGCGTCCAATGGTCTGGACGCCCGGTCAGGACTCAGGAACGATTCAAAAAAAGGGACTATTGAGTGTGTAGTGCCAATGACGAAATTAATTCACAAAAATTTTACGGCTATTTAAGGGGATTCAAGAAGTTGTAATGTTCAGTGCGACCGAGGGCTACCGATTAAGTCAACAAACATTTAGCTTGCATGTGGTATCGTATTATTTTACAGCCATATTAGTAGGAGAGCTTTTAAATACTACAAGGCATTTTACGTCTTGATAGCCATCAAGTCTCAGTAGCTACTAGATTTCTACTATTAAAAGTGTCTAGTGGTGGCGGTGACATGGCCAACTTCATCATAGCTATCCGTCTCGCTCTCTCCATCGTCCAAAGCGGCTCATTGTTCACCATAGCCCAAACGCGCCCACTGCCCCTATCGCCCGCCTCCTTCCTTGCCCCAATTCCCCAAATCATGGAAGTGCATCCTCTGCCTTTGGTACGGCAAAGGCAGAGGTGCACAGTGATATGTAGCTGGAACTGCAGAGTACTGTAGTGAAAATACTGTATCTGTGAGATGAACTGCAAAGACCACGGGGCAGAGGATGCCAAATGCTGAGGATACACATCCCTAAATCACGAGTTCACCATAGGCCACTGTCCCCTGCGACCGGACGCGGATCCTCTGAAGTTATATTCTCTGACTTTGTGCCACTGACATGTGGGTCCTACCAGCACAGGGCCCACACGTCAGTGGCACAAACAGCAGAAACATAACATTAGAGGATATGCGTCCCTTGTGACCTGCCCTTCCCTCTGTGCCGCCGTACCTCACCAGCCCTCGGAGTTGGTCGAACAAGTCATCTATCCGAGATAGGGGGTACTTGTTCTTAATGGTTACGACATTCAAAGCTCAGTAATCTAGCACCAGCCCTCGGCTCCCGTCCTTTTTACCTACAAACATTGCTGGCCCAAGGAAAAGAGCTAGGGCGGATTAGTCCTTATGCTTGCATTTCATCTAACTATTTCTTTAGTTCAGCAAGCTCCACAGGGTTCATCTTGAAATAAGGTTTGAAGAGGTTGACCACTGCTCCAGTACTGGTCACCCCGAACACAACGAAGAGCTTCAAAGTATACTATGATGCCTCGAGGCAAGGGTTGGGTTGTGTTTTGATGCAAGATCGAAAGGTTGTATCTTATGCCTTCCGTCAGTTGAGAAGGCATAAGGAAAATTACCCGACCCATGATTTGGAATTAGCTGCGATGGTGCACACCTTGAAGATTTGGAGGCAGTATTTGATGGAACATAGGTGTAACATATTTACAGATCATAAGAGTTTAAAGTATGTGTTCACCTAGACAAACCTGAACAAGAGGCAAAGAAAATGGCTGGGATTAATCAAGGACTACGACCTCAATGTTCAGTACCATCCTCGAAAGGCCACTGTGGTGGCTGATGCCCTAAGTAGAAACCCACAGTGTAACCACCTAGTCAGTTCTGACTCCCTAAGACAGCTCACTGAAGATATGACAAGACCCAACTTAACTACAATTGAGCCTGGTTTCTGGCTACCCTAGAGGTTCAGTCCACTCTCCTAGATTAAATTAAGGAGAAGAAGAAGGGTCATCCCAGTACCCTTAGGATCGAAAGGCTCATGGCTAAGGACAAGAATTATAAGGTCTTAAAGGACGACCAAGGAACCCTCTAGTTGGGAAAGAGAATCTTCATTCCACACTAACCAGAACTTAAATAGACCATCATCCAGGAAGCACCAAAATGTATCGGGACCTCAAGCCACAATTTTGGTGGCCAAGAATGAGGAGAGAAATAGCTGAGTTTGTAGCCCAATGCCATGTGTACCAACAAGTGAAGGCAAAACATCAATGGCCGGTAGGACTTCCATAACCCTTGAAGGTGCCCGAATGGAAATGGAAGAGATGCCATGTATTTCATCCTAGTACTTCCCCGTACCAAGACCGGATATGACTCTATATGGGTCATAGTCGACCGCTTGACCAAGATTGCTCACTTCATCCTCTTTAAAATGACCTATAAAGGAGAAAAGTTAGCCGAGTTATACATGGCTAAGATAGTGTGCCTGCATGGAGCCCCAATGGATCGTCCCAGAACGAGGATCCCAGTTCACCTCCCATTTTTGGGAAAATCTCCATGGTGCCTTAGGCACGAGCCTGACCTTTAGCACAGCATTCCACCCTTAGATGGATGGACAAATTGAGATAGTCAACCAAGCCATAGAGGACATGTTAAGAGCCTGTGCCATGGATTTTTCCATAGTCTGGGAGAAGTTGCTACCTTACACCAAATTTTTCTATAACAACAGCTTCTAGGCCAGCCTTAAAATGTCGCCATTCGAAACTTTGTATGGATGCAGATGCCGAACACCCCTCAGTTGGTCTGAAACAAGAGAAAATCAATTTTTGGAGTAGATTCAATGAAAGAGGCAGAATAAAGGGTTAAGTTGATCAGAGAAAGGTTGCTAGCTGCTCAATCCCGTCAAAAGAGCTATGCAGATAAGCGTCGCAAAGACTTTACCTTCGAAGCTAGGGATTACATCTATCTGAAGGTATCACCAGTTCGTGGGGTACAGAGGTTCCATCAAAGTGGTAAACTGGCACCAAGATATATTAGACCTTTTAAGATCACTGCCAGAAGAGGCCAAGTGGCGTATCAACTAGACTTACCTACAGACCTTAGAGAAGTGCATGATGTGTTCCATGTCTTACAACTGAAGAAGTCTCTCAGAATACCAGAAGAACAAATTTCAGTCCTTGAAGAGCCCCTAGCCAACAACCTCACCTACCCAGCTCACCCTATGAAGATTTTGGACACCTCACAGAAGCAGACAAGGCGCAAGATCATTAAATTGTGTAGAGTCCTGTGGAATGACCATGTGAAAAATTCTTTGAATCTTTAAATTAAAATTCAAATGGAAAAACAAACTCTTGTCCTAAATTCAAATTTATACCTTAAACTCAAAATTCAACTCTTCTATCTTTTTCAAAAGGTGGAATTTATTTTCCAAATCTGAATTATAATTAAAATTATAAATCCTATTCATTTTCTTAAAATCAAATTCTAATTTCAAAAGTCTCTTGTTAATTCCAAAATTTCCCAAAAATTCCAAACTTCCATTTTGGGCTTAGCCCTGTCTAGCCCTAGCCTAGGCCCAGGCCCACTCGGCCAGGCTAAGCCCCTTATCTCTCTCTCTCTCCCTGTGTCCCTTCTATTTCTTTCTATGCGTGTCACACACGTCCCGTCTATGTCAAGGTCGCCCTCGCCACGCCGCCATGCCTTTGCTATTGTTTTCTCACGTCTTGTGTCTGATTGCCATCGCCATCGCGACCTCTGCCCTCCTCTAGCCGTGCAACAAGACCGCCACACAGACCTCTCTCGCAGCTTGCGTCGCTTGTGCCATGCCTCGCGCCCCGCATCCCCTCTGCCGCAGTCGCTGTCCCTGTCGTGCTTGGCATCATTACCACGCCGTCTACCGCCCTCAAGTCCTTCGCTGCTGTAAGCCCCATGGCCCTGTGTGATTTTGATGATGATGACAACTAATTTTTGGATCTCTCTGATGATGATTTTCTCGGAGAATGTTTAATTGGGAAATCTTGGCTTTCATGGACCCTTTAAGCTTTAATAAATGTCAGAGCATCAATATGGAAGACTAAGGACCTGTTTAAAGGTGGATAGGAGATGTTTTATCCACTTGTAGATAGGTGTGGTGTTTTCTATTTCTTTACCGATTATTAAGAGGGGTTCACAGTTGAAAACTTTCTCGATCTTCTCTCTCTTGAGGACAACTTATTTGTTTACCTTTGAGAGTGTAGATAGTTATTTTGGAGCCTTAGAAAGCCTAGGGTTGAAGCTGGAAAAGTCAAAAAAATGTTTTTGGAACTATCTTTTTGGAGGCTAAAATTCTCACTATGGTAGTAGGATATTCCGGCTAAAATAGTAGGATATTCCGGCTACCACAGTCAAACTTCAGGATCAAGTTTTCCTTGAGTTATTAGAGAGACAGAAGGTTGAGAGTGCTAGCCGGATGGTCTGGCTAGCCTAGCTGGATCTTTCGACTAAAGGTGTGTCTCTTCTGCTGGGCCCAGGTAAAATTTCAGAAATTCCAGTGTGTTAGCCGGATGGTCCGGCTAGCATTGCCGGACCTTCCGGCTAAAGGTGTGTCTCTTCTGTTGGGCCAGGGTAAAATTCTAGAAACTCCAGTGTGCTAGCCGAATAGTCCGGCTAACCTAGCCGGACCATCCGGCTAAGATTGTACCTCCTGTTTCCAGGGCGTCTGAGGGCTGGTGGCAGACAATGCTAGCCGGATAGTTCGGCTAGCTAGCCGGACCTTCCGGCTAAGCCTAGCCGGGCTATCCGACAAGATTAGGACTCCTATTCTAGAGTTTGCCAGATCTATTTTTGTCTCACAGTTTGGTTCTTCCGGCTAAATTAAGACTACCATTCCCATTTGCACTCCGAGAGAGTGGGGACCTTCCCACTATAAATAGAGAAGAGGTGCTAGAGAGAAGAGTTGAGGTTTCCATTTCGTGTTCTTCATCTTTAGCCCCAAACTCACTCTTTTTCACCCCGTTGAACCTAGAGTTGTGAGTGATTTGGGAAGGATTCCTCCGAGGTAAGTAAAGTAAGTATGCTCAAGGGTGTTCTTGATCGATTTGGCTTTCTTTCTTCCTTGAACTTGTTACTCTTGGTGTTTGTGGAGCACCTAGATGGTGTATGCGTAGTGGTGGTTTTTGGAGGCTTGTCGGTGTTTGTGGAAGCCATCCAAGAAGTTTGTGAAAGGTTGGAGTCGACCTTGCCGGGGTGGTTAAAGACTACCACTAGTGGATTGAGGCGGAGGCCCTTGTGTGTCAAGGGTAAGCCTCAATGTGTATTAGGAGTGAAGCTCCGAACCATAGGAAAAAATCATGTGCCTCTTGTCTCTTTTACCTCTTCCAAGTTTATTTTCCGCATTATTTAAGTTTATTGCAAGCTTGCTTAGTTGTAGTTCATCCCTTCCTAGATAGGATTGAGTAACTAAGTTTGGGTAATTTAATTTTGATTAAAAATCAAAAAGAACAAAAATATTAAAATTTGAGTTAGCCTATTCACCCCTCTAGGCCTTAGATCCTCCTTTCAGCTGCAGGATACCTCCCTCTCTCCCTACCGGTCGTTTCCCCGCATATTTAAGCCTGGCTCGGGCCCTTATTCTCCTCCCTTTGTCATTGCCGTTGACGAGCCCCTTTCACCCCCCTTTTGCATCACTGTTGATTCGGTACGTCGTCGACAAATTTCTCACGTCCCTAGCTTCTCTAGGTGCCGTCCCTCACTTTACCATGCTTAATTTTAGTCAGAAACCACTAGAGCTCCTCGGTGATGATTCCCTTGTTTCGGCCGCCGCCACTCTTTATGATGTCAGCTCGACTCTGTCCTTCCCTGAGCTCACCGTCACTTCAGGTAGCTCCCTGGTAGTCCCTAGTTGTTTCTCACACTGGCGAACTGGCCGCCCCCTACCTTCGCCAGAGAAGCTCTTTCGCGTAGCTTCTCGTCGTCAGCGCCCATGACGCCCCCGTTCTGGCTTGCCACCGGCGAAGTCTGGCCAGGACATCCTAGGTCTCACCTAGCTAAACCCATCTCGACCATAAACCATTAGGATAGTGAACCGTAGTACCGCCAATCCTCCGCCAAGGTTTTGGGATCGTGGGAGAACCTCATGGCCTTTGCTACCGACGCGTCACCCCAACGTCGGTCGTGTGACATGTCGCTGACATGTGGGACCCATGCTAATAGTGATTAGACTTTAAATCTCCTGCGTTTAAGCACTATCAGCCGCTGACATGTAGGTTTGTGACCCCACCTATCAGCATTAGTGGAGGCGTACTCCTAGTTTACGCCTTTAGTTCATAGGCTTGTTCAGGCCGTTCTGTCTCGCGGACCGGACCGCTCAGGGCCGCACAGTATTGAATTTGGCCCAGTCCTATTTAGGATTTTCAGCCTTTTCCTAATTTAATTATTCTAGAAAGCATTTATGTTTTCTAAAAATAGTAAATCATGACCTAAAATAGTGGAAAAATTATGATAAATACTAGAGAGTAGGCTGGATTTAATAAAATATAACTTTGAGCAGTAACCTATTTTTTCCCCTAGAATTATTCCAGTAGCTTTAATTCAACCTTTTTAGATAAAATGTAAATAACCTTTCTATTTAAATAAATGAGTTTGTAATTTCCATAAATCCTGATAAAATTCAAGAGAATAATAGTTATAGTTTGGAACCTAAGAAAAGCATTTCAGGAATTTTAACATCATTCCTGTTCACTAGAAATTTATTAGTAGTTAATTAAACCCTTTTCCTTAACGTTAATCAATTCGCTTTAATTAAAATACTGTTTGAACTCTAAAAATTCTAAAATTTTCATAGAAACATTTCTAACTCATGAACAATTTAATAAAAATATTTAACCCATTTAAACATTGGTAAAAATTTAGTAAATAAAAGATAAACCCCTAAATGCTTAGGAATTTAATATTTTAATACTGTAAATAATTTTCAAAAATTATTTTCCAGTAAGGGTAGTAATACCTAAGGGTATCTAGGACATGTTCATTCATAATTATACAACGACACGTATGATCCTCATCTTAGTATTAGTATTTCGCTTCGTGCATACATGCATAATTTCTTTTTGCACTTGTTTATACGTTGTCTTTATATTACCGAGTAGACATCGAAGATCCCGAAGGAAGGTTTAAGGACACTGAGGAAGACTTTCAAGCTTCAGGACAAGGCAAGTTAACATCCATAGCTCAAGTCTTACCCAGATTTTATTAAAGTTATTTTGATTCAATTAAGAAATTGCATGCAACATGAGTTAATACCTAGCTTGTTAATCATGTTATACACATGCCATGACCCTTGACACCATAAATTACCATGCTATGATTGCCTTGAATATCATGCCACGATTGCCTTGATAGTCATAACCCTTGTAACCCAACTAAAACAAATAATATATTTGGACTCTTAGTCCTTGGGTAAAACTTGCTTAGACATTCTTAGGTCTATAAATGTCTGTTTTGGGGGTATAACAACTCCATAGTGGTGAACACTAGCTCACCACTACAATTACTACTTATACTATGAATTAGATATGGTATGGTTTAGTATGGTAGGCTGTGTTAGTTGATCTCGAGATGTGAGCCTGTTGGGCTGAGATACAGGTTGAGACACAAAGATTGTATTTGTTGTCTAGAGTGGCTCTAGGCTGGAAGGTCGTGGACCTGTTGAGATTGAGGCACAGAGTGGAGTGGGGCGCTCCGACTCTTTGGCCATGAGAAGCAGGATTAGAAGGATCCCTTGGATATGAATGAGTGTTGGATGTGTCCGACACAACGCGTGGCCATCGCGTGGTAGTGTGGGTATGGAGTTCCAGCGTAGCGCTTTGCAGAGGCTCTGGACGATACTCTAACCCAAGGGACAGGTGGAAGGGCGCTGTTACCTAAGGGTGATTAAGATCATGCATTCGTTGTACCAGCAATTTAGGAACGATGATCTACAATGGGATCCCCAAACCCCGGAATATGATGGCGAGTGTAAGGAGGAAGAATAGGAACCATCGTTCCAGCTGAGTTTGAGTTTGCTCTAGTCGTACCATGGGTTGTTACCAGGATTAGACAGGATTGGTAATTTAGAGAAATCACAACACTTCAATAACATTCTCTTTCCCCGATGAAAATTGGCTAGATCATAGTTTTATACTATAATTATTTTCAATTGGATTTATGCAAATAAACAAACCCTAGCCTTCCCATGGAGCCCTTATCATTAATGCATTAGAAGGGTGTTAACTCGCAAGTGCAGTTTGATTGTGCACTTACCGTCGCACTCACTCACTCTTTAGATGGAGAACACCTAGCAGACCCCTACACCTGCTACGATGATGTGGACCCTGGATATGAAGGCCAAGACGATGCTTAGGACATTCCCTCCAACCACTTGCATGGATGCATAGCCGTTGGATACTCCTTTTGTTGCAATGAAGACTTCCGCTTTTATACCCTGATTTTCTATGTGGACTGTACTACTATTTGACTTGGACGGTCATGTTGTAAAACTATTCGCCATAAGGCATCAATTTCATAATTTATCTATTCACTCTGATCGTTATATGCTTGTTTGATCTGGCTATATAATGGTGTGCACTAGCCTACCGCTAGCCGAACCTATTCTGACCATGAACCAGTAGTATGGTGGATCGTAGCACCATCAGCTCCCTGCTGAGGGCTCGCTGGAGTTTAGCCGGAGCCCTGGGAGAGTCGTCGCCTCGCTAACATCACCCCAACGTTGGCCAGCGAGACAGAGTCACTGACATGGATCCCTGTCATATTTTTAAATCCCGCTACGGAACGTTCTTGGGTCACTGACTTGTGGGCCCTTGCCATGCATGCCAGAATTAGTGGAAGCATATTCCTTCGGAATACATCTTCCAGAGTTAGTGGCGTACTCTATCGCTCAGCATCAGCTCCTCTGATCAGTAGGCCTCGAGGCCCATCTGTCCAACACTCGTTCGTCACTGACTAGTAGGCCCCATGCCCACCTATCAGCGCACCGCAGGCCGAGCGAGCGCAGGCCGCACGCACGCGTTACTGGGCTGCATAGTAGCAGGCCTAGTACACATAGTAGCAGACCGAGCTTATTATTGTTTATTGGATTTTTGAAAGATTTCCGATTTGTATTAGACGTAGGAAAAATGTTGTAACTCGAATTAAATCAAATCTTGTGTTCTGGAAAAATGATAGCAGCTATTTAAACCTTTTTCTTTAAGTAATTTATTGCTATAAATCCTTTCGGGTTTATCAAAAATATTTAATGAACTCTCAAAATTCCCAAATTTTCACAGAAACTTTTCCAACTTAGGAACAACTTAAGAAAAATATTTAATCTAGTTTTAATCTTGTAATAATTTGGAAGATTAAAGAAAACCCCTAAGGGATTCATAAAATTAATATCTTTAGCACTTTATTTTATTCCAAATATTATTTTTCAGTATGGGTATCTTTACTTAAAGGTGTTTAAGGCATATTCATATATACCATACGATTACACATAGGAAAACATCACTAACTTAATTAAGAGATTGGTTTGCTAAGCGTAGATAATCATAATTAATCGTGCATCCATGCATCATCTCTTTTTGCATATGTTTATGCATTGTCTTATTTTTCTCGATTAGACCTTGAGGATCCAGAGAGAAGGTTTGAAGACGCCGAGGAAGAGTACCATTCCCCAGGACAAGGCGAGTGAACTTCTATAGTTCATATGTTACCCAGTTTTACTTAATTTATTTTGATTCAACTAAGAAATTGCATGATTTACTATATGTTGTAATTACTTGATCTACTAGAGTAGTTATGCCTCCTTAATCATGTTGTACATATGTCTGTTCATTGTTATGCTTGATAACCAATCATGATTGCCTTGATTATCTTGTCATTTGGATCCTTAGGACAATTACTAGATTATTTTGGACTCATAGTCCTTGGGTAAAACCTGCTTAGATATGCTTAGGTTTAATCAATGTCTTGGTACAGGGTGCAATTGCCCCATAATGGTGAACAATAGTTTATCACTACATCTGCTCACATCATAATATGAAATGGTATATGTCTAAGCGTGTATGGAATAAAGGTATGTATTGTGGATTGTCGAGAATGTTGAGTCCACTTTAGGCTAAGGTGTAGTCACGGGTTGAGACCCGGTGAATGAGTTTGGGTTGTCTAGAGAGGGATTCTAGACATGGAGGTCAAGGACCTAATTGAGATTGAGGCAGAGAGCGGAGTGTGGAATCTCCAGCTCTCGAGCTAAGAGAAGCGAGACCAGAAGTTGTCCCTTGAACGGGAACCAATTTTGGATGCGGTTCGACACAACACGTGGCCATCGTGCGGTAGTGCAGGTGTGTAGTCCAGTTGCATGCTCCGAGGAGACCTTGAAAAAAACTCTAGCCCAAGGCGAAGACGGAAAGACGCTGTCACCGAGGGTGATCTAGATCATGCAAGGAGGAGGATTGAACAATGGAAGCAGCTGAGTTATGATAAATCTGGTAATACCTAGGGGTTAGTATAAGGGTAAAAGGGTTGGATGGAAGGTTACTTGGGAACGACAACTTAGTCAACAAATACACATCTACTTAACAAGGATTTAAATTGGCTAAGTCATAGGTTTGTATTATGAGTAATTTCAACTGGCTTTATGCAAATAAACAAACCCTTAACCTTCTTTCGGAGCCCTTATCACTACTTGCATTAGGATGGTGGTAACTCGCAAGTGCTATTTGATTGCGCACTTACCCTCACACTCACTCTTTAGATAGAGAACAACCTGAAGATCCTTACATGTGTCATGAAGATGAAGACCAGATCTACAACGAACAGGAAGAAGTTTAGGGCGTCCCTCCAGTCGTTTGCGTGATTGCATAGCCGCTGGATGATCTTTTGTTGCTTTTTTAGCTTTCGGCATAGGCATTGAACTCCGGACTCTCCTTTGTAATGTATTATGCCATTTGGACTAGTCAACCCTATTGTAAACTATTCATTGAAAGACGCTATTTCAGTTAAATATCTAAGATAGCTCTATAACGCTTGTATGCGATTGAACCGTCTATGCAATGGTGCACTAGACTACTGATTCAGGGACTAGTGCAGGAGATTCTATGGGCCTCAAAGGTGAGGGCTCACAATAGGTTTGTGTGCTTTTGGAGTTTTTGGCTTGGTGCAGATTAGGAGGTTGTTGTTTTTGGTTCGGGTTTATGCGCGAAGGCAGGCTCCGGTTTGAGTGCTGGAAAAGATTTTGGGGAGGAATCTCATAGGGGTGTTGGGAAAGACTTTGAAGGGAATTTTGGGAGCTGGCTGGATCTATGGCTTTACCTCCACCGACGCTCTTGGATCTGGTGTTGTGGATGATGCCAGTGGCCGCCACTACGGCTAGATTTGTGTCCTACTGCCGTGGATGTCATGGTATCTTCTTCGGTGGCATCTCGATCTTAGAGCTTTTAAGGCGTGTTTGGCTTATGACCTTGGCTAGGTTTACCAAAATTTGGTCATGCCAATGCAATTTGTCCACCGTTTGGATTGTGACCAATCAAAGACATGCCCTCACCGAAAATTGGCGACGTGCTGCAGCAAAGCACGGCGTGGGGGCCGAAATCGAGCCCCAATGAATGGCGTGCCTTCTTGCCAACCTCTACGTGCACGCGGTCCCACCTGCAGGCTCACGAGCGCCCAGCTCCAGCTAGCTAGCAACTACTAGCAAGTTAGTTGTCTTGTTTATTTTAAATAATTTTATTTTTCAATTTTCATATCTATTTCATACAGTGTCCAAATTGCACGAAATAAATTTCATAATTCATCTAAAATAATAAGCAACCCATTCTAAATACTTTTCAAATTTTTTGAAATTTTGAATTATTTTCATTTTTAATTGGCCATTCTTCGTTGGCTTCAAACCAAACACCTAAAATTTTACCTTTAAAAGGTCATGCCCTGAATTGGCCATGACCTTTGCATTGGCATGGCTATCCAGGCCTACAAACGAAACATGCCCTTAGTGTTGCCTCCCCCACGGTCGCCGCCACTATCATCGATATGCATAGGACTTGACACTTTGGAGGTACCCCTCGTCCGAGGCACATGCCCAGCGAAGGAGTGTGTCGACCCGGCTGAGGAGTAACCTGAACTAGGGAAAACATCACTTGAGTATTGCATGGACACTTGGTGTATTTTGCATTCCACTTTTCATGGCTCGAACCCCTTACATTTACCTGGGCTCCCCTATTTATAGGAAAACTTTTTATACATTAAGGGCTAAAATGCCCTTATCCATGTACTGTTACAGGGCTATTTGAGTGTTTCTAACTAAATGACTAGGATGCCCTTGGCTACCTACTAAAGCGAGGCTATCACCGTCTCTTCAACTCTGCCTTAGAGATCAGTGACCAAAATGCCCCTCCACCATCATACTAAAGCAAGGTTACAGGAATTCAAGTGCTGGGCATTTACATCTTGTCCCCTCGAGGTAGGATTCAAGGATGGTTATCCTAACACGGGAGCGGGTCCCACCATATTGTGTGCCCCTAGAGTGTCTTGCCCGCCAAGTCGACCTCTCCTTTTGCCTAGGCTTCGTGGTGAAGGTCCCACGAAGCTCTTGCTTTGCTTCGCCTTGCCGTTTGTTCCGAGGGTCCCGCAAAATTCTTGCTTTGCTTCGCCTTGCCGTTTGTTTCAAGGTGTTTTGCTTTGCTCCGATGGCTCGGGCGGAGCAATTGCAAAGCTCTAGTCTGTCTCGCCTAGGATCAACATGTCACAGGAGTGGGTATATCACTCCTACAACATTGGATATCAATCCTAATTCCTACATGCCAAACAGGGTGAGGGTGTAAGTGGAAGCATAAATGTCTTTACACATCGATTTAAGATTCCAGATAACTTTGGCATACCTCAAACATGCCACGCTATGATCCTATATACGAAGAATATATAAATAAGTATGCACGATATAACTAGGAAGCATCTAATCCACGCGAGTAATGACACCTTCCACAGGGCTCCAAGACCTGTAAGTTAACACCAGAGGGAACTTTCCCCGCAATATATCTTCGGAAAGCCTCAAGAGCTTTGTTTGCTTCGGTGAGAGATCCCCCACGCATAAACATGCATTTCCCAAGCCTCAAATTTATCCCATTATCACCCCAGGTAGTATCCAGTGTAATGCACTTAAGTGACGATGCATTCTGAATAATGTGACATGTTAATTCAATCATGCTCTTTGCAGAGCTAAATCCAGTGATTGTCACATTCTCGAGGTTGTCATTCCGGCATTGAGGCATCTGCCTCAAATGGGACCAGTCTCCATCTAGAATAGAATCATGCCTAAGTGCACGTGGTTCTGCCTGCATATGAACAAGAGCGATGTCACTGTCATGTATTAACCAAGAGTTCATTAAGTAAACTTGTAATGTATTAGCAAGTCGAATCACTAATAGTAAATCCAGACGAAAAATATCAACAAGTCATCCTTGTAAAGTTAGTTAAAATATGGCCAAGTACTAATTTAGAATATCAAATATTAGTTAAAATCTGTTATAAGACATTTTACCGACGATACTAAACCAACTAATCAGGATGCCTTGCAGAAAAAATATCTCTGAAGAAGATTGTTTTAGTGGTTTCACCATAGACAGCTTAGAGAGAATGACTTACAAACAAGATGAAAGTCTCCAGGGCAGGAGCAGCATCCAGGAAAGAAACCAAAGAAAAGAAATCAAAGTTGAAGCATATTGTTTCTGAAAGATAAATATTCAGGCACTTAAGGTGGAGGAACTTGCTGGGCATCATTGGTGTAGTGACCATCTGAAGAAAGAGACATTTCAAGAATTAATCATGCACCAAGGTACAATTATGGGATGCATATCACTAGCCCATAATAATGTAACATTTAACAGAAACTTATTAGCATATAAAACATAACGGATACCTCCAAAGGTGATGTTATGGTAAGTCTTTCAACATTAGGAATAAGAGACGGAATCTCTACACGAGCATAAGAGACCATGTTGAATTGTTTACAACTAATTAGATGAACGGCTTTGATTTCCAGTTGACCTCCAAGAGAGATTGGTATTTGGGCCTCTCCATAAACAAAAGTGGAGAGCTCTGGAGCATTTACCTCTATGACCTGTAGCATTTCACATGCTTTCACCTCAAGGTAATCGAGTTGCTGCAATGGGCAAGGGACCCTGAAGCAGATTATATCGTCACAGTCAGAAATCACCAACCGCACCAGAGCGGGACAATTGGAAAGAAACTGCCCTAACTCCCACTCAGTAATATGGACTGAACAGAGATCCAAGCTTGTTAAGCTTTTCTTGCAACCAAGAGTTAATGCAGGATGAAAAGCACAGCTGGAAAGGCAGAGAGACTGAATTGTTGCTCCTGCTATCTCATTAGATAAAAGAGAACACGGAAATTTGTATCCTGTCTTAATTCCCTTCAACGCTAGCTCTTCAATCCCAGGTTTCACAGCAATTTCAAGCCATCTGTCAAGATGACTGAAGTTTATACAGCAGCCGGGAAACAACTCAAGTATGAACACCTTCACCCCAAAGCCGCAATGGTTTTTAAGGGTATGGTCAATTCTGCTGACAATAGAGCTGCCTACTTCATCCATGTTAACTAATTGCCGTGGCAAAACCAGCAGCTGGACCTTATTCCAACCCAGTGTTCGGTTATCAAATACGAGCCTGGGATAGTGTCTCCAGCAATGTAGGAATCCAAGAGACACGCAGGCAGCGCGAGCAGCATCTTGCATCGGCAAAAGGGAATATATATGATTCAAGATATCCTGCAAAAAAGCGTGGTTGGAAGAGTTCAGCATTAAAATTGACCACATCTTGTGGTAGCACTTTGGATAATATATTTGCCGCAGTTAAATTATTCTGCTATCAATCATACCTCTGGAAATTTGTCAAGCATAGGTTCCTGTCTCCTATCGGCACCCTGAGAAATATAACCATGTTGGCAGGTTGTTTCACCATTTTTTTGGGATAAAGCATCCGATCCATTATCTGGAGGTCGTAGGTCATAACAGATCAGACATCTCACATCAGGGATCAGATTTACTAATGTGATTTAAATTGTGCACAAAAACACTGCTACTATCTTTATTAAGAAACTTTCACTCCTTGAGCTGAAGGAAAGAAAACCGCTGTGCAAGACCAGAGGAGCACTTTCGTACTAATTAACATCGACCAATTTGCTCCAGATTCCAAATCAATTTCGTTACAGCCTTTTATTTTGAAACAATGGAACAAGTTCTTAGTAATTAGTATAAACCAATTTGCTCCATCCCCGATCAGTTTTACAGGAGTAATTGAACAACCGGTAGCACAAGATCATCTTTTTATTTTTCCTGAACAAAAAAAGTGGATCTTTCTTCTTCTAACTAAAGTTGACGGTAAGGTACCCGGGCAGTTCAAGAACCAAGATGCCGAGGAATCCTTAGAACCTAGGCTAATATTAGTACGGGAATTCATCAAAGTTTTCCGATGTGAGTTCAGACTTGTGGTCTCAGAAACGGAGCACTAAATTGACAGAGCAATTTAGTTGGCATTGTGATCAGGTTGGAACGGGATGGCAGATCAAGAATCGTGCTGCGGAGGAGGGAGCAATGCATGCGCGTACCTGCTTGGAGCTTCCGCAGCAGCTGCTGCGTCCTGCAGATGGCGGCCATGGGTGGATTCCTCTCTCGATCTCCGGCGCTTGGGATGGAGATGGACGCGTTCCGCGCGAAATCCGGTGGAGCTTTATCCTCGCAGTCGCGGTGTAATGATCCTAAAAGCAGGTGGGGGTTCCCAATTCGAAACCCTCTTTACGGATGAATTTGAAACGGCTTCGGGAGCAGGGTAAGATATATAAGAACATGAATACGGATGTGGTTACGATTGAACTCTGAGTTGTAATAACCAGAATAGGTTTTTCTGAAATAAATAGACAGAATAGGTTAGAGTTCGCGTCGGACTTCGTATCCTGGACGGCTGAATCCTATATAAAGGGTGTTCAGGAGGAGCGTCCAAAGTCGTAACCCCGCCTAGGAGAGCCAAATTGTGTTACGAAACATCGTGTCTCTGGTGTCGTTCCCGAATTATATGCATTAAATCCTAACAAGTGGAATCAGAATAAGGTTGGTGATGCAGATATTTTTACTAAAGGAGCGAGGAATCATGTATACTAGCGGTGCCGACAAAAGCACACGATTTGGTGCAAGGTGGAGCATGGAGAAGGCAACGCCGGGTGGCAGCAACTTCAGCACTCGCGATGAGACCGGCCACCAGACGTGGCGAGTGGTCGGAGAGATTGGAGCAGTGGGAGTATCGTGGTGTTGGCAATGCTACCGGATGTTGCACTGGTGCAGCATCCCGACACGGCGTGTGGTTATCATGACAGAGATACATAGCCAAGGGTAAGGCATCATCGTATACAGACGAGTATACGGTGACGTGTGAGGAGTGCATATAAAGGCTCAACGTTGGTTCTGGATGAATTGGAGTCGCATAGCTGTGGTGGCACGTCTAGCGCAAGGAGCAAGCCCACGAGTAGCATAACGTTGTGCTAGCTACATATAATTCTTTCTTAATGCATCAACGTTATGCATACCATATTATTAATCTAATTATTAAAAGTAGCATAAAAAGATTGCAACCTTACCTTCGTACTATTCGGGATGCTATCTCATTTTTAAATAACTATAATATAAGAATTACTGTATAGAAGAACTATTGTCGTGCATCACAGGTACAATCTAGGAAATTTGGTTTAGACATATCTATTAGACGTAATTCCATCTACTTTATGCTTCAGCATATATAACCATACAGACAAGATATTGAAATTTTTATTAACACGCAATATCAAACTCGTGATAACACGTCACTTCTGACTTCACAAGTTTGGCAGGTACTTACCTATTTATATTTATTTTTAGAGGTTTTTCGTGAAGCTATCCTCACCGCTTCTACTATGTATGAGCCTATGTCTTATTTTATTATTCAATGCATTTATCATATCGCTATCATTTGAAGAGATTTGAAAGTGTTGCTATTTTATTTGATGCAGTTAGCTATTTGAAAGCAAAATATTTAAAATATTGGAGAAATTTTCCATTTTTATATTGTGTTGCTTTTTTGTTAGACCCTAGGGTCAAACTTCCAGCACTAACTAATGTTCTGACGCAAGTGCTACTGGAATAGATTACTCTAATTATTTTCATAAAGTTAAAATAGACTAAATAGTTTGTATAGAAAATATGAAGAAAAGTATGTAGGAGTCCATCCACAACGGCTGCCACTAGTTCAATAAACAGGTAGGAAGATGTCGTTCTAGAAATCTGTTATAGGCAAGGACAGTTCAAGTTCTTCCAGCACGACACCTCAAACCACACAGGAACCATCACGTGGATCTGTTAGTGAGCTTGCCACATTCCTAGCGATCTACACCGTCGACTTCTAGGAAAAGGAGTTTAATACTCTCACATGGTGGCAGCAACGAAGTGGAACATATCCAATGCTATTCATCATAGCATGGGATGTGTTAACTGTTCCAATCTCTACGGTTTCCTTACGGTCTGCTTTCAGTCTGGCAGGGAGAATACTTGAGAATAGATGAACTACCCTCCATAGCGACATGGTTGGAAAACTAATAAGAATGAAGGACTGGGCGCCAGAAGAAAGATGACTCTAGAGCCTCACTGCCGAGCAGCACAATCAAGAATTGACGGCTACATTCGGAGGCCTAGAGCTTCGTGAAGAAGACTCTTGAAACATTTGTATATGTATTGTAGAGATTTAGGTTGTACTTTTTTCTTTGTCAAGGTTTTCTCAACTTTAAGTTTTTACTTGGCAAATTTTTACCAAGGCAACCACGTACTACATCCAGAATAATAAAGCTCTTCAATACATTTCAAATATTTCTTTTCTATTTCTTGCAAGTTTTAATCATTTTCATGATTTTTCATTGCTATTTTTAAATTATCCTATTTTTAAAATTTTTTAAGTTTTTTCCTCAAACCGGGTCAACCAGTACCGAAGGGGTAAACCTGTAACACTCTAATTTTTATTAAGAAAATAAAACTTAGATTATTTTAATTTTAAAAATATAAGAAATGGATTATTAAAAATCAAGTTAAGGTTAAATCTAGGGATTTTTAATTTTGCAAAATATCAAATGGCAAGAAAAATTTGGATAAAATATAAACTCAACCTTTGGATATAATTCTAGATTTTATAAATTATTTACCACCCCAAACCCTGATAGGGTAAATAAAAGAAAAGAGAAAACAAGAAAAGAAAAATAATTAAAATCCAGCTAGCCCAGCCTTCTCTCTCGGCCCGCTCCCTCTCTCGCACGTGCGCACCTCCCCGTGGGCCACAACCTGCGCCTCGGCCCAGTCGCCTCCCGCTCGCTCCACAGTCTACCTTCTCGCTCGACCCAACCAGGCCGCGCCCCGCCTCAGCCCAGCTGGCCAGTGTGAGGTGCAGCCTCGCCACGCCCGCAGCAGCCTCCCTCTCTTCCCCTCTACTTCTCTCCACTCGCCGCGCCGGCGTTGCGACTCCCGCGCCAGAGCGCGCATGCACCACGCACGTTGCCCCGCATCCAGCACTCGAGTTGGACCACCGGTCGCGCACGCGCACGACCGCACTGACATGACCTCGCCCATGCGTCCCTGCTTCCTTAGCCATGGCTGAGCACGCCACGCCACCGTGTCGATTCCTTTCTCTGGGAGCATCCCAGGAGCATCGCTCTCACAACCTGCGCCACTATTTTGGCCTAGGGCTCACCGGAGCTTGCTGCCGACAAGGCCTCTATTCTGACCGCCACCGACCTCCACGACGCTAGGACAACCCCGTTCCTCCCCGTCCTCGCCATCACTACAGGTAACCTCTTGAAGCTTTCTCGTAGCTTCTGCGTCTTCTACGCGTAGCCGATAGCCAAGGACGGGCCAGCACCACGGTGAACAGTGACCGCCACCGCCCCTCTTCGTCCCACCGCCAGGAGAAGCCATCTTCGGCGATGCTGTGACCTTCCTTAGGATCATCGTGAAGCCAAGGACCGTGGCCTCGGTGCTCGCTGGCCGCGGTGGCTCGAGTTGCCAATGCACCAGCAGCCTTCCTGCCCTATCACGCTCGGCTGGAGGAAGATGACGCTGACGTCATGTTCCTCCGGTTGAGTTGCTGACCGGTGGGACCGCTCAGGTAGCCATTAATCGGCAGTTAACCATTAGCGTGTCGCTGACACAGGGGGCCCGCGGAGTTTAACCATAGGGTTAATCTACGCTTAGTGTTGTCGTTGAGGACCCACCCGTCAGTTTAAGTAGAAACGTACTCCCCTGAGTGCACTTGCTTATGTGGGCGCTTTTTGGCGTTTGCTTAGGCCGAAGGCCTTGCACCGCCAAAGACGATACTAGGCCAAGCTTCGATGAATGTTGGAGAAATTCTAGCCCTTTTCTAATTTAGAAAACTAGAGAATGCAAATAGAATTATTAAAAATAGCAAAAGACTTCCAAAAATTCTAAAAAATTTTGTAAAATACTAGATATATTTCTGGACTTATGAAAAATATTGAACTTGACATCTCAGTAAGAGCAACTGTATTTAAAAATCCAGTAGCTCTATAGGGGTTGGAAAATGAATTTCAAAAAATATAAACCTATATATTATTACCCTATAAAAAGTCTTTATGAAAGGTCTCTGAGTTATGGTTGTTTGCTATGTTTCCTTGTGCGAGAGTATGATCCGAGGAGTTCATGGAACCCCCTGCTGTCGACGAATTATGTCGGCAATATACTTTATGGGGCTATGCGTAAGACCGAAACCCGATGGTAACACAGGAGACAGATTTATACAGGTTTGGGCCCTCGAGGTGAGGTAATACCCTACTCCTGTGCTCATGGATTGTATTGGGGTTGATCTCGACGGATCAATGTTGAGGATGGCTATGGATCGATATGATCCCTCCTACTGATGTGATCCCAGATGTTCTACCATCTCTTGTCTAATCATGCCGAACTAGGGGCCCCTGCCTCCCTTTATATAGTGGAGGAGGTAGGGTTCTGAATAAGCACGTATCCTAGTTGGTTATGAAAGCGTGGATAGAGATAGGAAGTCTATCTCTATCCTTTCTTCGAGAGTACGTAATGTCTGGGATTACAAGCATGCCTTCCTTGTGATATAAGTCGGGTCTTCATGCGGGGCAGACCCGTCTTCTAGATGGTAGGCGTAACCCTGCTCCGTGAGGTGGTCCGCCTAATTCGTCTCCGTGAGATACCCGGGGACCATGTTATCCACAGTAGGCCCCGAGTGCTTTATAGCCGAGTTGATGTCGAGTGCTCCATTGGTATGCAAGGAGGCTGTGAAGGGCTCAAGAGAGTTTTGCAGGTTGAAATCTCCGAGTGACTCCCCGCCAATTTCTTGGAGTCCTGGAAGTCGGAGCGATGATTGACGTCGCGGCGTGAGTAGAATGTCGGCCTTTTGTCCTCGCCTTGATGTGAGAAATGGCGCGAATCGGCGCGGCTGTCCTCGGCGCAATGCGCGAGAAGCCGCAAGTTGGGGTGGCCGTCCTCGTCATTGCCGGAGCAGCGAGTCGGCGTAAGGAGTCGGCGTGGCTGTCCTCGGCGCAGTGCGCGAGAAGCCGAGCCGTAGTTTGCACTAGGGGCGCTGGCGTAGGCATGCAACCGAGCCAAATAATGCACTCGAGTCTTTGGCGTGGCGCGCAAACCGCATCGGTTGGCGCAGGCGTGGAGCCATGCCGTAGATTGCGCTCAGGGCGCGGGTGTTGACACCTAATTGTGCCATGGTCGGTGCTTGTAGCGTAACCACTTTCTTGAACCCCTGTAACATATACATGTAGGATTTAGGCAGTAATTGAATACGAAAATATTTGGTCGGATATAAAATCCGACTATCTTTATGTGCGAAATAGCCATTTTTATTTTTCTTACTTGATGATTTTTGTTAGTCCGAGTGGTTTTTCTTCCTTTTGTTATGCACTCGCTTTCGACTAGTCTAGCCCCGGCGTTGGGAGGCGGCACATGGCTTTTATCGTGCAGCGTTTGGGTGACGTAGAGTTCGCCGTGTTATGGGTTCAGAGCTTCACTACTCAGAATTATAGCGCACTCGGATTTCACTTTAAATCACTAAGTAACAAAATGTCGGGACCCGAAAATCGGAGTCGAATCCCTGCTGTGTCTTACCTGTACTAGTCCCTGGATCAAGTAGCTAGTACACACAGATATACAGTTTGGATCATCACAATTCAACGAAAAGTACTTTATTACATCAGAGTCACTGAATTATTACAAAGTTTAGGCTTCATGGCCTAGCAGCGGAAATTCAAATAACATAGTTCAACTTCAAATGGAAAACCCAACGCAACTCCACAGGCATGTATGACGGATGCGCTCCTAGACGTCGGAGTAGTCTTCATCTTGAACTCCTTCAGCGAAGTCCCCGTCCTGGTATACTTCCTCCTCGGTGTCGCATCCTGCTCGTTGGAATGAGCAGCCCCGCATAAAAGGCGAGGGTGAGTATACTTTATACTCAACAAGCAAGGCTGACTAAATGCAACTAGGGTTTAACAAGGAGGGGTAAAGGTTCTTTTGCATAAAGCCAGTTTTGCAAGTCTTTCCTAAGGTTTTATAAAAATGATTTGAAATGAGTTGAGGAAAACAAATCTTTGAAGTATTTCTTTAAAACTCCGGCCTCGGCCGGTTTTGCCCAATCCTGGCTACTTACGGCACCCACCGTGCAATTACCCTCATCGCTCATAGCACCTACTATGAGGAGAAAAATCAAAACACACGACACCGATCGTGGTTTTCCTTTAAAACACCATTTAGAAAACAAAGATAAGAAGTACCAATGAGGCAGCTCCCCGTCATCCGTCCTTGACCGTGGACACGGCTATCATGATAGTTTTACACTCTGCAGAGGTTGCATGCTTTACCCACGAGAGGTGACCTTCCCTAGGAATCACCCAAAGGGAAAAGAACACCACAAGGTCTTTAACCAACATTCCCCTAGCCTGGCACTCCCTCTAAGGATTCCACCGCAGCGCTAGTTACTCTAGTTGGCTGAAGCCCCCTCTTGAGCCTGCAGAACAACACCAATTGCCTACTCCACCTAATGGAATGCCAAAACTAGAAGTCCGAAGGGTACTCAACCAGGGCTTGCCCACATAAGCACTCAATGGTCGCACTGTTGTACTTAGCTCGTCTACCTCAAGGAATCGGTCCATAGGGATCGTGGTGGGTCCCTTGATGGACCCGAATCTCGTCGCAGCACCATCCTTGCAACCATCCACCCCGATCGGGTTTTGCAAAATCATTTTCCCCGATAGCACCCACTATCAACTAGCCCAAATACAACCAAAAGACAACACCAATTGTCCTTCTTAAAGATCACAAGTAAAATGGTGATTATTGTTAACAAGCAATTAATCAGGTGGTTTACTATGAGCATTACTAAGCAGATGCAAAACCTAATCAAGGATATGGCAATAATTAATCAAAATTAATAATCCTAAGGTAGCAAGGGTATTTTATAAGAATTAATTATCAATGGGGATTTAGCTAGGCAATTCAGTCATTTAACATTTTATGTTAAACATACATGCTAGTGTTCAAATTCTACAAAACTTGTTTGAAAAACATGGGTTCAGAGGTTTCAGCACTTGCCTTGATCGACGTAATGGAGAGGATCCTCAGCTGCGTTGGAAACGAACTCGGTACTCGGGTCTAACGTTTAAAAGAAACACAAATAAGAACCACATGCAATAAAATATGAGGCATGCATGTCATGACATGAGGATGATGCAAACGATGATGTAACGACATAAAATAATTTTACAAAACTTCAAATTGGTTTCATTATTTTTAGAGTTCCTATAATTAGTTATGATTTTTATAAACTTAATATTAAGGTACAAAAGAGAGTTAATAATAAATAAATTTCACAAATTCACCAAAACACAACAGAATCATATTATAATATATCTAACTTTATAAAATAATTTTTGATATTTTTGGATCTCTAAATTAATTTATAAAATTCCTACACATGCAAGAACTAATATAATTATCAAAAATTAAATTTAAAAGAAACATGTAATTAAAAAGTACATAATAAAATTTATTCCACAATTTTCGAATTTTCTATGAATTTATATGCAATTTACAACGTTAGGTGTATTCTCGCAAATAAAAGAAAAGGGAGGATGGGCACTTGGGCGGCAAGAATAAGAAGTGGTTACCACGCTCGGCCCTCTGCGTCTTGTGAGGGCAACATGTATGATCGACGGGCCCGCCGCCGTCGGTGAGAGAGAGAGGAGCGCTGGGACGCAAGGCGGCTGGCTGGGCCAGCAGCGGCGAGCGGCAGAGCGCAGCGGAGGAAAGGCGGCGGGTCGGCGGTGCTCACGAGAGTTACGCAAGAAGCAGCGAGGCGGCGCGGCTCGACCTAGATCATGTGGCGAACCTGTGTGGCGCGCGTGGTGGTGGCGCGGCGGCGGCGGCGGGTGAGCAGCACTGCGCAAGTGAAGCTAATAGGGGTGGCGGCTTAGCGGCGAAGCGAGGCGGCGGGTCGGCGTGCGGCGGCGCGCGGCGGATGGGACGCAGCGGCGTGCTCGCGGGCGGAGATAGAAGGGCGCGGTGGTCGGCGAGGTTCCTACGGGGACGAGGGTGCTAATGGGGCTCACCTCGACGACAATCGGGCGACGATGGACTTCGACGGCGAGAGAAGGGCGGCGGCGGCTCGTGGCGAAAAACGGAACTCGGCTGGCGGCGACGAGTCATGCGCAAGCGGTAAAACGGGTCAAGGAGGTGCCAAAGAACAATTCCCATTAAAGGATCGAAGGTCGATTCTCACCGGAAGATCGGATTTGGCAAGGAGGCAGAGAGGTTGAAGGAGATGGATACTTGGCTCCGTTGCTGCGTCGTTCTTGGAGATGAGGAACGGCGTGGGAGGGGGTTTAAGTAGGGGATTAGTACGTATTCTAGGGGGATTAGGATAGGAACCAGGGAGATTTGAATCTGCTATAATTAGGGAGAGGTTTCTATTTGCAAAGATGGAAAGGAGAGGAATTAGGGGGGGTTTCCAAACCTGTTAGCCAAATTGAACGAGAAGGAGAGGAAGAGAGAATTACATGTGGGGCCCACACGTAGGAGAGAGATTTAAGGTTAAATATAAATTCAGATTTTGGTTTTGAACATAAGGTTAACAAATGTGCTTATGCTTTAAATATTCAAATACAACATCACATAGTCAAAATCAAAACCATATAAATATATTTCTATTATCTAACTTTGTTTAAATAAACCATTTTAAAATATTTTCCAAGGAACATTCTCATTTTAAAAGGGTTTTAAATTTCAAAAATTCACAAATGCAATGCAATGCATGTATGCATGATATTTATTTTATTTTTATTTTTTTCTAAGAAAATGAGGATGTTACACAAAAGCAAAAAATAACTATGAAAAAGATGGGTACACACAAGTGCACACAATTATGTGTAGCCCCCAACTTACTGCTTAGATGGAATTCAACTAAGTAGCAAGTCAAGAAACAACTATGAAAAAGATGGGTGTGCGCAAGCGCATACAATTATGTGTAGCCCCCGATTTACTGCTTAATTGGAATTCAATTAAGTAGCAAGTCAAGAAATAACACGAGTTTGTATGTGAAAAGATTATGATAATGAAAACTTAGCTGCTTTGCTGACGATGATGTCGTCCTTGCTTTTGAGCTTTTAGCCCCCGGGCATATCACCTTGTAGGCTTGAAGCGCAGACGTGGGCTTGTAGTCGTGCCGAAGCCGAAGTTTGCTTCGAAGCGTGGCGTTAGCGTGAAGCCGTCGCCGAGTTGACGAGGCATGCTTGATCGGCCGTATGATGCACTCGAAGTCTTTGGCGCGAGACGTCTTGGCCGTGCAAAGGTTGCGCTCTGGCTGGCGTTAGCGTGAAGCCGTGCCAAGTTAGCGTGACATGCGGTGAAGCCGTATGATGCACTCGGTCTTTGGTGTAAGCGTCTTGCCAGCCAAGGTTGCGCTTCGGTATTGGCGTTAGCGTGAAGTCGTCTGCCGAGTTGACGAGGCATGCAACAGCCGTATGATGCACACGGTCTTTGGCGTGAGACGTCTTGGCCGTGCAGCAAAGGTTGCTTCAGTATGCTGGTGTTGAGTGTGAAGCCGTCGCCGAGTTGAGCGAGGCATGCAATCGTCCGTATGATGCACTCGGGATCTTTGGCGAGGCGTGCAACCGTGCCGAGTTGGGAGACCCATTCGAATCTCTTTTTTCTTGCGGTACCCAGACCAAGTATATTAAATCTGGCAATTGACCCCGGAGGGTATACCGGTATATGGCGGTACCCGGCCTAGTGTGTCGGATCCGGCTTGTGGCTCACGGAGAGCGTACCAAGGGCTTAGCCGAGTGGTCATCTCGAAACCCATTCGTGATATCCGATTCTGACTCGTGCAGTAACCGGCAATTGACCTGACATGAGGTAACAATTGACCTAGCATGAGGCATATCACAGGATTAGGTTTAACCGAGGGCACCCATAACCAATGGTGTAGGGCAAGCAGCTCAATGAGCGTATCCTCGGAACCCGAACCCTTAATAGCTTTCAGCATCTAATTCCACTTGGTGGTCACCAGCTAGTGGCCTAACATGAGGCATGCTTACTAACTGTATTGTTCTTTGCGGATGGCGCGTGGGAGCGCACAACGGGTGCGCCAACGTGAAAGCTTATGGCCTCGCGCCGACCCCTGACCGCTCTCGACGGATGGCGTTGGCATATAGCCATGCCGAGTTGACGTAGACATGCAGCCGAGCCGTATGATGCATTGAGGTGCCGGCGAGGGCGTCTTGGTAGTGCCATAAAACCATCTCGCATTATCCTGCATTGTACCCTGTGGAGACAATGAAAAACACGAGTAGTAGAGAAAAAACTGGATTGTAAAGCAATATGCACGATGTCCAATTATGTCAAATTGTCGTCCTTTTATCTTTTCCATATTGATTTACGCTTCTCCGAGTATATTTAATTCCTTTTGTTAAGCACTCCGCACAGCTCATCAAGTCTCTTAGCGTTAGGAGTTGGCGCGGAGCTCTGTCTCCGGACACGCGTCAGAAAACCCAAATTTTGCATAGGAATCAGAGTTTCACTACTCAGAATGTGTGACACTCGGAATCGGTAAAAGTCAACATTGAAAAGAACAAAAGAAACTCGAAAAGAGATGGGTGCAGATAATACACCTAATTAGGTGTAGCCCCCGACTTACTACTTAATTGAAACACAAATAAGTAGCAAGTCAGAAACTGAATTGCACAAGCGTAAAGACAATGTGAATTATAGTGATGTAATTGAGTATAAAAATAGACAACTTAGCTGTTGATCGTGTCGTCCTCACGTCTGAGTGAACGAGCCCCCGGGCATGTCACCTTGTTAGCGCGGCTGTCCTCGGCGTCGTCTTGTGGCCGACATAAGAAAGTCGCTGGTGTCCTCGGCGTCGTCTTGAGAAGCCGCCTAAGGAAGTCGACGCGTTGTCCTCGGCGTCGTCGTGAGAAGCCGACCTAAGGTAGTCGGGCTGGTATCCTCGGCGTCGTCTTGTGGCGAGAACCTAGAAAGTCGGCTGTGGCGATCCTCGGCGTCGTCTTGTGAAGCCGCCCCTAAGGAAGTCGGGCGGCTATCCTCGACGCCGTCTTGAAGCCGACCTAAGGAAGTCGGCCTTGGTGTCCTCGGCGTCCGCACGAGAAGCCGACCCTAGAAAGTCGGCCTGGTATCCTCGACGTCGTCTTGTGGAAGCCGCCCAGAAGTCAATGTAGCGATCCTCGACGTCGTGCGCGAGAAGCCGGCCTAGAAAGTCGGCGCGGCAGTCCTCGGCGTCGTGCGCGCAAGAAGCCGGCCTAAGGAAGTCAGCGCGGCTATCCTCGACGCCGTGCGCGAGAAGCCGGTCTAAGGAAGTCGGCGCGGCTGTCCTCGAGAAGGAGGCCTAGGAAGTCGGCGCGGCAGTCCTCGACGTCGTGCGCGAGAAGCCGGTCTAGAAAGTCGGCGCGGTAGTCCTCGACGTCCTGTGCGAGAAGCCGGCCTAGGAAGTCGGGGCGGCTGTCCTCAGCGTCCTGCGCGAGAAGCCGGCCTAGGAAGTTGGCGGTCATGGTTTCGACCGAAACCTCTTCTATCGTCATCATGGTGACGTCTCTCATCTTCTTCTCGCTCCCATCACCGAGCTTCAATGTCATGGCGAAGGTTGCGGTTTGTCGTTGTTGCCGGAGCAATGAGTTGGTGCGGCGGTGGTCGTTGTTGTCGTCGCCGCAAGTTGGGGGCGTAGGAGCTGTATGCCGGGACGGCGTAGGAGCCTCGCCGTGATCTCCGAGATGAGATCCGCTTTATCGTCGAGGTCCGCCATGTCCTTGCTGAGGTGCAACAAGGATCGCCGAGGTGCCGGGCGAAATTCAAGTCGAGCTCCATCTTCACGCGGGATTCACGTCACCTCTGCGCAGTCTGTCTTCGAATGGTTGCCACGGTCACGTCCGAACTCGGTTTTCGATGATCTTGGACTCGTTGGAAAGAAAACGGGATAAGCTTTCCAACGCATCTGAAACAACCCCGAAATTCCTTCTGAGTCAACGGGAAATCCCGATGCAAATTCCATCCAGATTCTGGACGCGAATAGATCGCATCTTCATCCCGCGTTCGCTTCGCGGTTGAAGTTGTCTTCCGATCGGATCTGATCCGATTCTTCAAGGGCAAGTTTGCCGAGGTTGTTGATGATGAAATTCAAGCCTTCAAAACAGGAAGCTTGGCTGAAGGTGAATTCAACGGCGCTGCCGCCGAGAGATGCCATCGAGCTTGATGAAGATGATCTTAGCGCTGGCCCCTACCTGGCGCGCCAACTGTCGACGATTTGCGTTGGCAATGTTTAGGGGGCGATGCGAGAGATCACAACTACGATGGTAGCACAGGGAGCCGAATTTATACAGGTTCGGGCCCTCGGGGCGAGGTAATACCCTACTCCTGTGCTCTTGGATTGTATTGTGGTGGATTCTGATGATGATTACAAGATATGAGATTGGATCATGAACTAGGGGCCCCGTACCCCCTTTATATAATGTAGGGGGTCGGGTTACAGATAGAAACCCTAATCTATGTTTGGAAGGTATAGATATAACCGATCCGGCTACGCCTATATCCATATACTGCGAATAGGAAACGAATTCGTTTCCTTATAGATTATCTTCAGCCGCGCCGCCTTCCAAGCCTGCCTTCTGAAAGGCCCAATTGACTCTGCCCAAGGAGGCGGTACGTCCTATAGTGTATCCTCGGACACCCAGGGCCCATGTTTTCCACACCTGCCGAAGAAGACTACCCACACCCGGAGTATGACCAAGGCAAGTCTCCTTGACGCATGTTGGATGAACCACTGTCTTATTTAAAGAAATTTGTAGGACTTTTAAACCTACATTCTATCTTTAAAATGAGTAGTTGCTACTGTTAGTTGCAACCAAGAAATATAAAAAGGACTTTACACCTGGAATAATTTTGCACGTTAGGAATTAAATATAAAATACCTCGATGCTATGCTTACCTTTGGAATAGGATGAAAATGTTCGTGCGGATTAAATGTTATGGATGGTAATTTATTGCAATGTTGGTAAAAGGAGTTTTCGGTAAAATGAACCATTGGGAAGAATATCGGGACTGGGATGTTTTATGTCTCCCCACTTAAATGCTCTGACTAGGGAGGACCCGGTTGATGGTATGGTGCAGGGTATGCACAGTTTTGGATTAGTGTTTGTACTCCTCCCCTGTCTAAGGACTGTTCATCCTATGAACCTACGAACTAAGCCTTATAATACAGCCTCGGGTTCCGTTATGGGACGAACCTGACCTATTAAGTTTTGATCTCTAGTAGCAACATGCTGGTGGAGATGTCCTTCGTAGATATCTGGGTTGTACAGGCATGGATGGTGTTTCTGTGTTCGTTGGCATCTTGGATTGTGTTTCCTTGGCCTTCCTGTACAACGTGAGGACTAGGGCCGTTTGGCCGATTCTCTACAGGGTGCCCAGGGATGGCTCACGGAACAAGTGCTGTTAGGGCTTCTAGCCTAAAGGGCTTTGTGATTCACACCTTGGTGCATAATCTCCTGAGGTAAAAATGTATCTACTCTGCAGAGTTAAAACTATCATGATAGCCGTGCCCACGATTAAGAGCATACGAAGGGAGTGTTCATATGGTAGACTCTTCTTTTCAAAAGAAAAGGGTTTTCCAAAAAGAGTAATGGTTTTACAAATAGAAATGCAAATGGCCTTGACGAAGGATAGATCTAGGCAAAGGAATTATATTTCATCACTGAACAGTTTTTAAAACTTGTTTTCCCCTGCTTAGGAATAAAACTTGGAAAACTGGCTTTCCGGCAAAATGTCCTAAGCCTCCTCTTGTACTAAGCCCCGTACTGCACATATTTCCCTGACTTGCGAACCTGACTTGCGAAGTATAGTTGTACTCATCCTTGCTGCTTCCCCTTCTCTTTCTGATCTCCAATCGAGGGATAGTTCACGGAGGACTCACTACGAGGACTTCCCGCAAGATTAGGGTTGCTTCCTACAGTCTTGCTGCCTATGGGAAAATAGTAGTAGTTCTATTGTGCCCTGTTGTGTGGGCCCATGTGTTATATTTCGCTGAACTCTGATCCGCAGCCTGCATGTCGCCATGTATGCTCTGTATTGGGGTTATGCCCCTATTTTGCAATATTTTATTTCCATTGGTAATATATCACTTTGTTTGGACTATTACTAGTTGTTAATCCTTGGGACTAGTATGGGATGCATAGAGGGGTTCGGTCTTTTCGGCCGGGTCCAGACAAAAGTGGTATCAGACCCAAAGACACTAGGACATGACCCCAAATAGTTTAGGACACCAATTATGTTTATATAAAAACTATTTCAGAAAAATGCTCATATCTTATGCATCATCAACTGTTCATAACATTTGAATTTTGTAGATGCCGATTTTTGCCTCCACCCTTGGTGTAGGCTATGGGAGCTTCGTCCACCAGCTCCTGCTGATGATGGAAAACCTGCCTTCAACCCTCCGATGTTTAATGGGGCTACCACCACCCGATGAGGCCGTCCCTGCTGGGTGGTAGTCGTCACTATATTTACCCAAGGCCTCCTGCCTTGCCGAGATCCCTTCCACTACACTGGCGTCCGAGTCCACTACTCGGATGCCATCCAGGACGCTGCCTGGAACGCCATCATACGTTTCGGCAGCATCTTCACCCCAGAGCTGCGTCTCACACCGTTCCGCTACTTCCCTGCCCGAGTACCCCATGAGGTCTTCAGCCACTGCCACTCGGCAGAAGGCGAGCGGGACCCCACTGTGTACCACCTCGCCTCCATGGTCCAGTCTCTGGACGATGCTTACGTGATCAGCCAGAAGAAGCTGGCTGGCACGTATGATGCCGCTCGCCGGCTGGACGAAGCGAAGAAGGAGAACCACGAGCTCAAGAGGAGGGAATCCCTCCATCTCATGGAGCGGACCCACCTCCGTGGGCTCCACCAACTTGTTCAGGACAACAACTGACTACGAGCCGCCGCTCCTGCCTCTTCCAGGATAGTCGGTGCCGGAGACGTGCCTAGGACTGAGGCTTCCTAGGGCAACTCCTGTCTAGGTGCAGTGGTGCTACATGAGCCTTCCACCACCATTCATCCTGGCGGCCTTACTCTGGAGTTCCCGCTTCCTTCTACCAACCCCCGAGTTAAGCAGCTACCATCTAAAGTTCATGCCCCTCCTCCTAGTCTCGACCTCAACCATGTTCCCCCCATCACCACCTTGCCTCCTCCGCCCAACTGGATGCCACCCTTCTCATTCGGCACCAAGGAAGAAGAAGAAGACCCTAAAGAGATCGTCTTCAAGTCCAACTACGAGGAGCCCTAGTTCAGGGAGCCTCCCCTTGTACCGTAGCTAGTCCCGCATGGTTGTGAACCAACTGTATCGACAATTCTGATACAATGTATTCGTTGTTTGTACCCCCTTGTTGTGTGATGAACTATGTGATCCTTCTTGTGTGTGTGTTAAAAACTATGTTGTTTTCAATAATTTTTGCAACATCCTCCCCTTAATTCTGATCTAGTCCTCATCTCTTCTGATTGCCTTCCAAATAGTGATCACCAGGAGCACTAGGGACAGTGGGGACCGAGCGGCCGGTCGTGGACGTGGACGCGGTCAGGCACGCCAAGCAGTGCTATTTTAGTTGCAACCAGAACCCAACCAAGTGCTAATTGGTCAGCAACCAGCAGAAGTGCAACCTGTCCCCAACCCACCTGCAACTCAAACAGAACCAATGCCTCAACCACCACCACAGCCACCTCCATGAGAACCCGACCTACAACAGCTAATGAACATGCAGTTACAAGTGTTGCAGACCCTAGCTCAAAACATGAATCAGCAGCAACAACCTCAGCTGCCAGTTCCAGCTCTAGTATTCCATCCTCCCCAGTCAAAGTTTGCAGAATTTCTCAGGACCAAGCCCCCTTCTTTTGCTGGGTTAGCCGACCCTATGGATGCAGAAGGTTGGCTCAGGAACGTGGAGAGATGTCTTATCCTGGCACAGTGGTCTTATCCTGACCACTCATCAGCTCTCAGGTGCAGCAGCCCTGTGGTGGGAAAACTATTATGAGATTCATGAGGATCCAGCAGCCATAGAATGGGACGCATTTGCCAGAGCTTTTTCAGTAGCTCATATTCCCAAGGGAATCAAGGAAATTAAGAGACATGAGTTTCAGCGCCTCCGGCAGGGTAACATGTCAATGAGTGAGTATTTGACCAAATTCACTTAGTTGGCATGTTACGCCACCTGGGATGTGGCAACTGAAGAAGACAAGATCTGGTACTTTATGGAGAGGAAGGACCCTGAAATCAAGGCACTGATAGCCTCCAGTGACTTCACTACTTTCCGGCAAATGTACAACAAGGCACTAGTGCAGGAAGATATTCAGCGCCAGTGCGTGGCTTCCAAGAAAAGGAAGATGGCCCAGCAACCGCAGCAACGCCTCTACGGTATCCACATGTCCAGGGGCGGAACGCCGTGCGCCGATATGTTAGCACCGCACGCACACAGCTAGGGTTTCTAGGAGTCAACGGCTAGGGTTACGTGTGGCGAATTCGTACAACCTGCGCCGTCCCTACCGTCTCCCCTTATATGAAGCGCTCTAATGGGGTTCTACGCTAGAGGCCCATTAAGACTCTAAATCTTTATGGATTAGTATCCGCGAAACTTGCTAATAGATCTAATCCATTAGACATGTTCTAACCCATTAAGTGTGTGACCCGTTAGGTTCATGCACAAGCGGCCGTGGCCTCAGAAACCCTTTTTTAAACCATAAAGCAATAGCAGTTCCTAACAAGACATATTGACTCCCCGAATACACAGAATGATCATATCGGCTAAACCTTGATATACTCACATATCAATCCCTTTGCTGCATGATACCAGTCAAACTCAAGGAGAGATGTGTGCCACTTTTGTGATAGCTCGACCATTCACTCGATCTTGTAATGGATTCTAAATGTGATTAATTTTTTAATCACATTGACACGGTCCTGCACATTCTAATCCAATCATATTGAGTGACTCAAAGATATCTCTCCTGTTATTAAGGAGGAACAAATTCCATATTGATTACTCACATCCCATGCCATGTTTCATAGCATATCCGAAAACTATCTTTACAGCTACCCTGTTATGGTGTAGCAGTTGATAACCCTAAATATACAACTATACATGCTGAGACTCAATAACGATCTCGGGTGTAAGGATCATATAGATATACTACTCGAGATTACAGGCTGATGGCACATGTAAGATAACAATCTCACCAGTATTTCAGACTAGGTCTATCCAACACAATGTTTTCTAATAAGTGTCCGCATTATTGATTTGATATCTATATATCTATGCTACGTGAAACATTATCATCAATTAATATATGTGCTGATGAAATCATTACTGTCCCACATAACAATATGAGATCAGGAATCATTTAGAATATGATCATATAAACAATGTGTCTCACAACTAAGTTATACTTGATAAATAATATGAACGATGTTTATTCATAGAACTGATAGCATATTATCCAAGAGTACATAAACATAGACGTGATATAATCATCTTATATGATCAGCTATAGGACATATCAGTAACACTTATGGGCCTATGGCTGTCAGAAGATGTATTTTGGGGAAGCTCCCTTGGGTGTCATGCTTACAGGTTTTGGAGCCCCGTAGAATATGTGATGCTTACTTAGATTAGCCGAGTGCATGTGCGTTATAATGAATTTATATAAACCAATTATGCACGTGCTTGTATATACATAATTAAATTATGCACGTCATGCAATTTCCTAAATTGCTAATGGTCTATAGCGTTAAACCAATTATAGAAAAAATCCTTTTCTACTTCCGGGAGTAATCTCTCTCTATGTAGGAGCAGTATCATGGTAAGTAGTACCTCACTTAACTGAGAGGTACTATATGAGTATATAAGGGCCTCCAATGCGAACCAAAGAAAAATTTGCAAGGAATTCCATAGGTTTTAACATATCCTGTATATATCGTCATGTGTAAAAGATGTAAAGGAAATGTACATATCTTGTATATACCGTCGTGTGTAAAAAGGAATATGTAAAGAAAATAGTATATGCCACCCCAAAAAAAGTAGAAACTACCAATAAGATCTGAGCACTTCCAATGCATGTTTACTATGAGTCATTTCTAAAAATATCACAGTGTATCGAAACAATTATAGATACAAGTCTCCCAATGCAATATATCTAATAATTTATTAACTCGTTTTCTTTTCTTTCCATTTATGAGTATGCTCCTAGTGGTGATTTCGGTTCTTCGCTTACTATTTTTCTAGGTATATAAAAAAACCATGATATTTTCTCCTCTCATTAATTATCCTCCACGTTAGCGACCTATCATATTATCCTAGAGCCCGTTTCTTTCAATGTTTGCGTTTGCTTATAAGCTGGAAATTTGTTATTTTCGTACAAGCCAAACGCTTTGACGTTTGGTAGCCAATTTTTGTAGGTCTTATAATTTTTTTCAAAGCTCTTAAAACTATTTTTTTTTATAATTTCTTGATCCCTCAGATGTTCTTATCAAAGAGTTACAAGTTTTTAGCTTATACATAAACGTAACCGCAACCGCCGAAAGAAACATGCTCCTAGGCAGCAGCTTGCTATAGAAACGGCGCCGGTTCTTGGTTTCGTTGGGCCGTGGCGAGATGAGGCTTGCCCACCGGGAGTCTGAATATAAACCAATTGAGTTGGGCCTTGCGCCGGTGTTGGAACATCCGCCTCGGCTGGTAAATATCTCCCGCCCTCCCGTGCACCCGGTCCACGCAAACCTCCCACCCAGAAATTATCTCCCTTCTCTTCTCCCCCGCCTCCCTCCTCCGCTATCCACTCGCTCGCCGTGACCTCCAGCCATGGCCACCATCCCTCGCGCTCCGCCGCCGAACCCCCACCTCCTGCTCCTCCGCCCGCCGACTCTACTCCTCCCGCTCCGCCTTCGCCTCCATCTCTCACTCCCACTCCGCCGCCGTCTCCGCGTCGCTGCCGCGGCCACGGCCACGGCGGCCGCGGCCGCCGTTGCCCCCGACGACATCTCGCAGCTCAATCACCGCCTCCGCGTGATCGTTCGCCGCCGCGACGCCACCGCCCCAGCCTCCTCCTCCCCCGTGGACCCCGCCCAGGCCGAGGCCTACCTCCGCATGATCCGCGAGCAGCAGCGACTCGGCCTTCGCCAGCTCCGCGGGGACGGGGCAGGGGAAGGGGAGAGCGAGGGGGACGATGGGGAGGAGGGCGGCGGGAGTAGGAAGGGGGTGGCCGCGGGGAGCTCGCTGGGGCACCGGGTGGACCCGCGGGAGCTGGAGTCCGGGGAGTACGTCGTGCACAAGAAGGTCGGCGTCGGTAAGTTCGTATGCATTAGCGGCGAGGACGGCGTGGACTACGTGTTCATACAGTACGCCGACGCCATGGCCAAGCTTGCCGTCGACCAGGCCGCGCGCATGCTCTACCGATACAACCTGTATGCATCCGCGCTTAAGCTTCGTCTCTTCGTTTCTTCCTTCCTCTTGTTGACTTGGTTCATGCCTATGCTACGGAACTATTTGAATTACGCGGGGCTTGAATTTGTGGAGGCAGCCATAGCTCTTGGCCTCTCAGAGCCAATCGGGGCAAATTCTAGTTAGTAAAATTGTGGCATTTCTGCTTTTGCAGTGGTGGTTGTTACTCGTGATTGGGATTGGTTGTGATTGGCAGGTTCACTGGAGATGCATGAGAATTTTCTGATTTTCTTCTCCGAGCCCGATTCTCCGTAAGGGATTTTTACCCCGGAGTACTGTAGAGACACTCTTCTTATAGTTAGTTTCTGTTCTGGTTGGCTTCATGAATTTGCATCTTTCCAGAGCAGCCACAGCTAATTCCGTTAAGCACACTAAAAAAATTCACTTATGCAAGCCTTGTAGCTGCATCTGAGCATCTCTTCTTTAGCTGGTATTGTGCTTACAGTTTGATTTGTATAATTACATGTTATTGTCATAGACAGAGAAGCGGGCGATCTGGAGGGCGTGGCGTGAGTGAGTGTGTTGGTGTTTGTAATAGAGTGGACCGTCTGATTGGAGTTGGGCCTGGGCGGAGTAGGTGGACTTGAGGTGTTTGGGGTATTTAACCCGACACTGTGGCTGTAAGGGTTTATCGAAAAAGAATACAGTGAATCATCTTCCTCCCCCAAATTCTGTCCGTTCCTTCCCCTTTTCTTCTCTTGCGCCGCCATGGATACTTGTCCTTAGATCTAGGATATTACATTTGGTATCAGAGCTAGATCGATCCGATGTTGCTTCCGCTATGCTCGAGGCCTTGATTGGTAAAATCCCATGGAATAGGTTTGCGGCTGCTTTCGAGCGGCTGTAGTAATTCCCGAACTGGGTTCAATCGGCTAAGAGAGGGAGCACCATGGCGCCAGTCAAGCAAAGTGTGCAGGTGCGGCAAGTACTTGCACCCATGGGGGAGTCAGAAACTAGGATGATGGATTGGTTGAAGCAGGAGATGGAGATGATGAATTTTAAGCTCGAGGCTCAGTTGACAGCGGTGTATAACAAATTGGAGGCGCAGTTGGCGGCGGTAGACAAAAGAATGGAGGCGAAACTGGTGGCGATGGAACAACAACTTGGGGAGCAGCAATTGAAGTTAGAACAAGTTCAAGTCAAGGTGGATTTAACGACAGATTCAGTGGGGAAGATTCAAGCAGACCGTATCCAAGCAGGAAAGTCGATCCGAGGTCCGGTTCCACCGCAAATTGCAATACCACCTAGGGAAGTATCAAGAGTTACTGGGGGAAGGCCAACCATTGTTCAACCAATTGTGACTAGTTTACATGGTTTTTCTGAGGCTCAGAGGCCACAGGTGACCTTTCCTCCTCCTACTCCTGTTGGTGAAAGTAGCAGCAGGAAGGGGTGGATGCCTAAGATGGATTTTCCAAAATTTAATGGCAATGATGTTAGGAAGTGTGAAACATTTTTTGGGATGTATCAAATTCCTACAGGTTTCAAGGTAGCAGCTGCCACCATTTATCTGGTAGAAGGGGCAGCACATTGGTATCAGTCTTATAAGATGAATCAGCCTGAACACGACTGGGATCAGTTCAAGGAAGCAATTGTGTTGGAGTTTGAAGGAAATGAGTATAGAAACAAGTTGAGAGAATTATTACAGCTCAAACAGACTGGGTCTGTGGAGGAGTATAAAAGAAATTTTGAAATGTTGGTGTATCAAATCAGATTGTATGATAGCTCTGTGGGTGGCTTGATGCTACTTACCAAATTTATCATGGGATTGAAGGAAGAGCTATGAGCTGCAGTGGAAATACAGCTACCTGATAGTGTATGGAAGGCTGCCACATTGGCGGTAGTTCAGGAACACATTATAGCTGGTTCTAAGAAACAATCATACAAAGGATCGCATGCCAAGAATGCATTCCAGACAGGGGTTTCCCATGACATAATACCAAAGAATATAGTAGGGCAGAAAACAGATAAAGAGATCTGTGGAAAGCACGACAACTAAGAGAGTCTAAAGGGCCAATGGGGTTATGTTTCAAGTGTGGAGAACAATATAACCCACAACATCAGTGAGGTGACAACACCAGGACAATTAAAGGCGATTCAGTCGATTGAAATTATTCCGGATGAATTGTTGGTCACTTTTGGCCCAGGCAGAGGAAGAAGAGGCTCAACTGTCCATTCATGCTCTATCTGGGGCTGAAAATCACCACACTATTAGACTAAGAGCTTTGATAGGCAACAAAGTGATGTTAATTTTGGTGGATTCTGGAAGTCCTCATAGCTTTATTGACAAGACTTTAGTTGATAAGCTACAGCTCAGTCCAGAATCAGCAACACCTATGACAGTTAAGGTTGCAAATGGAGAGCTTATGCATTGTTCTAGCATCATTCCTGAATTGACATGGTGGATACAAGGCAGCACCTTCCAGCATAATATGAGAGTGTTGCCTTTAGGAGGATATGATGCGATCCTTGCTATGGATTGGCTTGGGCTACGGGGCACTATGCAGTGCAATTGGCAGGAAATATGGTTGGAGCTGGAGTATCAGGGAAAAAGGATAAAACTACAGGAGTCTTAAAGACCAAAGAAACAGATCTGTTGGAATTGACTGCTGAACAATTTCATAAATGGCAAGTGGGCAATGAGATTTGGGCTACGGCCTTAATAGAAACTTCCGCAAATGAAACAGTAAGTCAGCAATCCATTCCTGAAGAAATACAACTGGTTTTAGGGAAATATCCTGAGGTATTCCAAGAACCCAACTCTCTGCCACCCCACAGACAATATGACCACACCATAACCTTAATACCACACTACCCCTGTCAATGTAAGACCTTATAGATATTCTCCTTTACAGAAAGATGAGATTGAGAGACAGGTGAATGAAATGTTGAAATCAGCGCTCATTACACCTAGCATGAGTCCCTTTGCCTCCCCTGTACTTTTGGTAAAAAAAAGATGGTAGTTGGAGATTCTGTGTGGACTATAGAAAGGTTAAATGCATTGAGAGTACGGAGCAAATTTCCTATGCCAATTGTGGATGAATTATTGGATGAGTTGTCTGGAGCAAAATTTTTTTTCCAAATTGGATCTCAGATCTGGATATCACTAGATTAGAATGATTGAAGCAGATGAAGCAAAAACTGCATTCAAAACACATCATGGATTGTTTCAGTTCAAGGTTATGTCCTTTGAGCTCACAAATGCCCCAGCCACTTTTCAGTGTGTCATGACTTCAAAATTTGCTCAGTTCATTAGAAAATTTCTATTGGTATTCATGGATGATATATTAATATATAGTAAATCACTAGAGGAGCATGTGCATCATCTAACGTCAGTGCTGGAAACTCTTAAGCAACACCAATTGTTTGCTAAATTGAACAAGTGTGAATTTGCTACTAATCAATTGAATTACTTAGGACATGTCATTTCAGCACAAGTGACCACTGACCCTGAAAAGACCAAAGTCATGGAGCAATGGCCAATTCCCACTAATGTCACTGTGCTAAGAGGATTTCTGAGGTTGACAGGATACTACAGAAAATTTGTCAAAAATTATGGGTTGTTGGCCAAACCTTGACATTATTGTTACAGAAGAAAGGATTTGTGTGGAATCCAGAAGCTCCTGTATTAGCTGTGCCAGACTTTTCTAAACAGTTTATCATTGAGACTGATGCTTGTGATGATGGTATTGGGGCTGTGTTATTACAAGATGGACATCCAATAGCTTTCTACAGCAAAGCCGTTGGCAAGAATAATAAGAAATTGTCCATTTGTGAGAAGAAATTCTTAGCTATTATGATGGCAGTAGATATGTGGCGTCAATATTTGTTGAGAGGACAGTTCATTATCAGGACCGATCATAAAAACCTTTGTCATTTGGAGGATCAACTTCTAACATCTGATCTGCAAAAGAAAGCTATGACTAAACTGGTGGGCGTGCAGTTCAAAATTCAGTACAAGGGGACTGCCAATAAAGTAGCTGATGCATTGTCTCAAGTAGGACATTTCTTCTCTCTACAAGCATTTCTAGGGGACAACCTATCTGGTTACAAGAAGTTATAAACTCTTATGTGGTGGATACTAAAACCCATGAGCTATTAACAAAGTTGGCTGTGATAGGAACTTCTGAGGATGGTTATACTCTACAGAATGGTATCATATACAAGAATGGTAAAGTCTGGGTAGGTGCTAATGTGGGGTTGCAACACAAGGTAATTCAGACTTTTCATTCAACTCCGGTAGGAGGACACTGGGGTGCAAGCCACATACAACAGAATCAAGAAACTTTTCTCTTGGGATGGATTAAAAGCTGCTGTTGACAACTTTGTTAAGCAATGTCAAGTTTTCCAGCAAGCAAAACATGAGCATTGCAAGCTCCCTGGACTACGTCAACCTTTACTTGTGCCTCAAGGAGCTTGGCAAGACTTGTCCATGGACTTTATTGATGGCTTACCATTGTCAGATGGGTTTTCTGTTATAATGGTGATTGTGGATCGCTTCACTAAGTACAGCCACTTCTTCTCCCTGAAACACCCCTACAATGCTTCTCAAGTAGCTAGATTATTCTTTCAAAATGTGGTCAAGTTGCATGGAATGCCTAGGACTATTGTCTCTGACAGAGACAAGGTTTTCACAAGTGCATTTTGGAAGGAATTTTTCAAACTGTTTTATATCAGGCTTAGCATGAGTACTGCTCATCACCCTCAGTCTGATGGTCAGATAGAACAAGTGGATCAATGTTTGGAAATGTACCTTCGCTGTGCTTGTTCTAATACTCCCAAAACTTGGTCCCAGTGGTTGCCAATGTCTGAATATTGGTACAACTCAAATTATTACACTTCTCTCCAACTCACCCCATTCAAAGCCTTGTATGGATCTGATCCTAACTATGGTATTATGCCTGATTTGCTCAATAGCTCTCAGATAGATGTAGTGGAAATGTTGCAAGAGAGACAACAGTTTTCCCAGTTACTAAAAGATCAATTGGAGAAAGCTCAAAGCAAATTTAAACATTACGCTGAACTACACAGATCAGACAGACAATTTCAGGTTGGTGAACAGGTTCTTCTGAAACTACAGCCCTATGCCCAGTCGTCGGTGGTGAATCGTCCCTGTCCAAAACTGCATTCAAGTACTTTGGACCATATAAAGTACTAGAGAGAATTGGTACAGCTGCATACCATCTACAATTGCCAAATACAAGCATGATTCAATACACATAAGACTTTTTTCTCAGTATATAACTCCCCCAAATTCTGTCCTGTTCCTTCCCTTTTTCTTCTCTTGCGCCGCCGTGGATACTCGTCCTTAGATCCAGGATATTACAGTTATGGTGTGTGCTGTCTTTTTAGCTCCAATGGAAATTAAAAATTCACGTTGACCATTTATCCAGATTGATGTTTTGTGCAGACCTCACGACAAGAGGCCACGGAATTTGAGCAAGCTGAATGATCCTTCAACGTGGGAGAAGAGGAGGCTGAAAGGGAAGCTTGCTGTTCAGAAGATGGTTGTCAACCTTATGGAATTATATTTACAAAGGATGAGGCAGAGAAGGCCACCTTACCCAAAGCCTGTCGGAATTGATCAGTTTGCTGCAGAATTCCCTTATGAGCCTACTTTAGACCAAAATCAGGTCTGGTGTGAATTCAAATGTTGTCGTTCTTCCTTGTCAGAAGAAACATCTGTCGATATTCTTCTCTCTTTTTTTAGAAAAAAAGGTGTCGTTATTCTTCCATTGGTCGATAACTTTGACATAATGCATCCAAATGATTACTATCTAAACTGCATGAATATTTACTGATATCTTCTTTACAAAAAACTACTTCACCACCGTAATTTTGTTTACATCAAAAAAGAAATGTAAGTCGATGATAATTTGATTGCTTTGCAAGCTCCAACACTCATGTGTTGGCATTACTTGAAGTATGTTTCGAAGCCTTGCATGTCCATTTAAACCTGTTTCTGTATGTTTAGGATTGCTTAAATAATTTTCTGCGTAAGATGTGCTTAAACAATTAGAATCCTAGATTATTTAGGGATATTATTAGAGTCCTTGCCCTATACGTCTTTTCTGCAATCCTATAGTATTTAGGGATAGTATTAGAGTCCTTGCCCTATACGAGCTTTCCTGCCTTATCTAGGCTTTCCATTATACCCTATATATATAGGCCCTTGGCCTACAGATCAATATACAAGTCATATTCATAACAAGATGTTTGTTGTGAGCTCCTGTTTGGGAGAAGCAGATTTCCATTGTACTGTGTGCAACATTTAGGGGCCTGATGCCATAGAATAAATATAAGATTGTAAAATAATCCTGCTTATATTGTGTACAAATCTATCTAATACGCATGGCTTCTACCACGTTATTGTTTTCAGCTTAGTTCTTGTCATCGATAATTTCTACTGTTGCGTCACACCTTCTATATAAAAAGACTCTTAAAATGGTAGGGTTTTCTTTTTTTGGTCTACTTAGGTTCTTATTGATGCATTTTTAAAAAATTCTATGGCACTCTGTTTAATTAAGCAATCCATGTACTACTGTATGTAGGGTCAAAAATTTCTTTGTTAACTTTAAGAGAGCCCTGTTCCTTTCGGCTTAAATTCATATTATAATCTATAGCGGGATATTTTTTTTGTACAAGCCAAACACTTTTGGCGCTTTGTAGCCATCTTTTGAAGTTCTTCTCAAAGCTCTCAAAAATAATTTTAAACAATCTTCTCGGGCTCTCCAAGCCCCTACCGCAAACGCCCACAACTTTTTGGATTACAATCCACATAAACTTTTTAAGCTGAAAAGATTCATTCTATGACAGGCTTTTATAGATGTTGAGAAAGATCTGACTGAAAGGGAAACACCAATGGACAGATTGATCTGTGGAGATGTTGGGTTTGGTAAAACAGAAGTTGCCATGCGCGCTATATTCATTGTTGTATCTGCAGGATACCAAGCTATGGTTCTTACACCAACTGTAATATTAGCCAAACAACACTATGATGTAATGTCTGAGCGTTTCTCCAACTATCCTGGTATAAAGGTTGCCATATTTAGTGGTGCTCAGGTATGCCGTTGTCATGTTACAAACCAGGTTTTACCCATAAAACAGGGAACCTCAAAAAATTGTTTTCTTTATTTCTGAATGATCTTTTTATTTGTGGTTATGTATAACTCTCTTGACCCTAGAAAATATTCAAATGTAATATCATCATTCTTTATACTCTAATTTGTTATAGTGCATGAAAAGTCATATAATGAGGGCATGTGGATTTTGTTCTTGGCTACAAGCAAAGAATGCTTGTAAAATGTATACTACGTTCTGCAATCTTTGACAATACTATCTTGTTTCCTCCTTTTCAGATTTTATTTCACTGAAAATTCTTAATTATTGTACAAACTATTTGAAGAAAATACCTCTTCCCATCCATTTATTGCAATAGTCATAGGGATTTCTAACCATGATTGATATTTTTGGCAATGAGAGCTGTTAAATAATTAAATACATTTTTTTGCTTAAGGGATCGACTCTTTCATTTGCATGGCTTGATATCTTTACAGAGCAAAGAGGAAAAAGATGAGCTAATAACAAAGATTAAGAATGGGGATATGCAAATCATTGTTGGAACTCATGCTCTTCTTACAGAACGGATGGCCTATAACAATCTTGGTCTCCTAGTGGTGGATGAAGAACAGGTACTTTATATAAATCTTTCTCCATTAAGTTGATAGCACGTAATTGCCCTATCTTCTTTTGATGCCACTTTTGTGCATTGCTTCCCCAGTCTGGTGATATGCATTAGTTTGATTATTATAATTTGGGCAAAGTACAAGCATACATAAAAAAAGATGATTTGGTTATTTTCAAACTTTATTTAGGGAATATAGCAAGAGAAAGCCCTTTTTCTCGAGAAATATATAATTAGAAGGCAAAAGATTATTTTAAAGTGAACTTAATTTTCTTTTAATCTAAAAATCATATATTTTTTCTAGATGCCAAAAGAGTGGTTCTCAAAAACTTCTAATATGTTGGTCAATAGGTGAATGCAGTGATACTATGATAGACATCTTAATCTTGCAAGGAAGTTTGAGTAAATATCTTGCTATCCATTTTTATTCATATCTTCACAAACTCTTTTTCTTCATAACAGAAGTTTGGTGTCCAACAGAAGGAAAAGATTGCATCATACAAAGCTTCTATTGATGTTCTCACCCTATCTGCAACACCCATCCCTCGAACTCTTTATCTTGCTTTAACTGGTTTTCGTGATGCAAGGTAAGATATGAAGATCATATGATATGATCACAGTACCTATCTCCTACATTTACTTTTGGGAAAATTGGCTGTAGGCCACTGTCAAAGTGGCGATTATGCTATGTGTCCCTAACAAAATGAGGTTTTGCTCTATGCCATTGCAAATTGGGGATATGCGGTCCTATGCCACTATGGTATATCTCTCTCGCTAGAAAAATTTTAAAAAGATATGAAACAAACTTGAAAAAATTCAAATTTTTTTTGAGGTGTCAAATACAAGTGTATGCAGCTCCTCAAATTATGAAATCCACAATTCAACATTTGAAATACCGAAAACAACCGAGTTTCAAAAAATTAAAAAAAAAACAAATAAAAAAATCTGAATAAATGTTGAGGTGTCAAATACACTTTTATTCAACACATAAAATTATGAACCAAATGATTTGCCATTTGAAATATTTTTCAATTGGGAGGAGATATTTCCCTTTCTTTTATTAGAGATTGTTTATTACTTAGCTCAATGGTTAGTGATCAACTAAAAGTTCAGGTTCTTGGGGATTATTTGCTGAGAGATGTACTATTGCTTCCTTGTAACTATTTGCTGCTATTTATCATATAAGTGCTGTATGTGGAGTTACTATAAAGATACAATAAAAAGGTCCTGGTGTGGTATTGTAATTTTGTGTATATTTGCTCAAAATTGAAAAAAAAAAAAACTGGTCCTTCTTCTTAGTGTTCCAAACAAAATCCGTGATGGTGCAAGGATCTCTAGAGGGTTACCATTTATTTTGGCATGTGATATTCAATGGATGAATGGCCTTAGCCTATCATAGCTTGCAAACATAATTAGTCAATACCAATGTGATATGGGTATATCATATGCCTGACAAGTTAGATCATAATGTTGGTCTTTGGTTTTTATACTTTATTCTTCATGACTTCACTACTTTGGTTGTATTTGATTTGGACTTCCTTTCTGTTTATCTAACAAAAATATATTTTTACTTTCAGTTTAATTTCTACACCACCTCCAGAAAGAGTTGCTGTAAAGACCTATGTGTCAGGATTTAGTAGAGAGAGGATTCTATCAGCTATCAAATTTGAGCTGAAACGTGGTGGTCAAGTTTTCTATGTTGTTCCTCGAATAAAAGGTCATAGCTTTGTAAATTTCTGATGACACTTTTGTTCATGATATACCCTCATGGCTCATGATGCATGAACCTGAAGATACATTTTTTTAACAATTCTCAGTTCAGTGTTCTGTAAGTTGGGACTGCTTATAGAAAGCAGTTGGCATAGATTTTCCTAGAGATCATTGCAAGATGCTTTCACAAAATGTACAGAGGGCCATTCTAAATGTTGCAATAGTACAGAATCTTTTCAGGATTTAATGTTGCAAAAGTTTTAATTGAAGGTATGTAAGTATAGTGACACAATAGAAATATGAAGTCAATACTCGGTATATATAAATTGGCAATTGATCAAATCTTATGTATTGCGTTGTGTTAATCGCATTTTGTTTTGAGTGCATAAATATCTCTGTAAAACGTGTTGTTTGAACTTTGAATGAAAATAACAATACTAACATCTTGTTGTTTATATATGCGAATGTGCTGCGGTTAGGGCTGGGCAGGAAGCTCGTGGCTCGCCCTGGCTCGCGGCTCAGACCGAGCCTGAGCCGAGCCTATTTCTCAGGCTCGTTGATGGACCGAGCTGGCTCGGTTGTTTGCAGTGGCCCATCCAAGTATAATGCTGTAGTGTTGATCATGGGTTAATGCAATGATGGCTTGGTTGATCATGGTCATGGGTTGATGAAATAGATATTATTTGCTGATCTTGGAAGTCTCAAAATCTTAAATGTTGGCTGCTGGAGTGCTGGTGCTGGAGACCTGGAGTGCTGCCATGGCCTGGCCTGGCAAGCAGCCGGCTCGCGAGCCTAGGACCGAGCCGCCCTTTCGAGCTCGTCGCGTCACCGAGCCGAGCCTGGCTCGGCTCTCTACCTGACTGAGCCCAGCTGAGCCGAGCCTGGGCTCGGCTCGTTTCCAGCCCTAGCCGCGGTTATATTTCTGCAATATATTGTAGTTAACGTCTGCTTTGAATAAGCTTTGCATTTGTATGGCATGAATTTTGTGATGTAACTTAATACCCAACTTGATAGCATATACATTTCTCACATTTCATTTTATTTTTCAACAGCAATAGATGATGTTTTGCAATTTCTCAAGGACTCTCTTCCGAATGTACCAATGGCTGTTGCTCATGGAAAGGTTGGTCGATTAAGGCCATTCAGAGTGCAAGACTTCTGCATTTACTGTGCTATTTCATAATTCCTTAGTGAACACCATCTACATTTGTGTACACTGCTTTGTGTTGAAAGTCAAAGTGCAAAGAATTTCCTACTAATGTAACTTAGCTACTTCCATTGTGGAATGCTATACTTTTGGGGCTGGTTTACCAAACTAATTTAACAGGATACTCTATCTAGGGCTCAAGGATGTGTTCTTCAATAATTCATTTTAATTTTAGTCATCAATGGTCATTCATTTTGATTCATTTAATGTAATCTTAACCTGCCAACTTTATTCAAGTTTGTATCTAAAATTTCTTGGTATTCAAGGGAGTTAGATTATCATGGGGAGGATAGCTACATTTTCCATTACAAGTTTGATAACAATTTATGTTTTGGTTGCATATATAAATGGTGCTTTGGCCTAATTGACCAATTCTTATCTAATCTTTTTTCCCCCAGAAAGTGTCAAAAAGTATACAACTTGCTATGGAAAAATTTGCTTGTGGGGAAGTAAAAATTCTTGTCTGCACACATATAATTGAAAATGGAATAGATATTCCAAATGCCAATACGATGATAGTTCAGTATGCTGAACTATTTGGGCTTGCCCAGCTGTATCAGGTGGCTTTCTTTCCTTATATGCTTTACTTTGTACCTATGGAAATTCATTTAGTGTATCAAATCTGAGACCACCTAAATTTTATTGATTTTGAAAATAGCTTATTGGCAAATAGCTACTTGAGCATCTTTCTAATTTTTTTGCTCAGTGTACAAATACAAAATAATTTGTGAAGAAGGATATTTGGCTTGCTGGTGTTGTAGACTGTTTTCATACTGCTGGTTTGTCTCTTTTCTATATAGCTTTCTGTGAGAGACTGTTGTTGTACTTGAACTAATATGCGCATTAGCTATTCATGTTCCTTCTTATGCTTGTCTCTAAATCACAAGTTCACTCCTTTTATTTTCCTTCACAGTTACGAGGAAGAGTAGGAAGGTCAGTCACAGAAGGTTTTGCATACCTCTTCTACACTGATAAGTCTTTGCTCTCAAGGATTGCAATGGTGAGATTTGCAGTAATGCCGTCTAATTCTCACATTATTGCTAACTGCACGAATAGCTTGATTCTATGCCCAGATGTAGCAAACTAAATTGTGGTGTCTACTGTTGTCGTGGCATCACGTATGACTTTTATGGGGAATTTGTGCTGCATATTTGTTAGAAGAATCATGTTTTTTTAGTGTGCTAACCATTGAGATCTGTGAGATCTGTTGCACTACATGAGTTCAGGATATGTATTGTACTATTGTGTTATGTCTGCTGTAAAGACATCCACTGGCTTCAGCATCTCCTTGCTTTTCTCCAGCTTTAGGACAGGAATGTTCATAAATGTTCTCCCTGCTCTTACTGAACTCTGCCACATTAATGTTCTCCCTGCTCTTACTGAACTCTGCATTAGTGTGTTAGTTCTTTGTCCATGTAGTTTGGATTGGTGGGGTTACCTTTCCTTGGTGGTTCTAGATATACAGTGTTCCTCTTCGTTATAGACACCAAATGTCTTACATGACAGATCTAAAACATCAACACCAAAAGCATGGTCAAATAGATATATAAGGACCAACTTACTGTTTGGAATTACAGTAGTAGTCAATCTGTCTTTTGTGCAGTAGCAATGTAATCACCTTGTTAAAAATAGCTAAAACCATACTTAGAACATTGGATCGTCAACGGTAAAGATGCTTCAGGCATCATGTCCTGGATCTCTTTGCTGCCTATGCTCATCGTGCATAGCCCTATTGTAGTCTCTGCAGCACCTGTGACCTGTGTCTCGCCAATTTAACCACATTCCTTATTCCTCCCTGCTCATTACAAAGTTCTACCTAAAAGGCTAAAACTTCATTTAATCGCAAATTGTGAAAATGAAGCAAGAGCAAGCATTTGGTAGTATGCTCAGACTAGCTTTATTCACAGCAGTTCTGATTTGTTCATATTGTATAGGGGTGAAGAAAGCTCTTGCAGATCTGTTACTCTTTTTCAGCAAGAGCTCCTACAGAATAAGTTTCTCAAAACCTTTTGTAAAGGTAATTTGTTAAGAACCGCAGCAGAGCATCATGCCTGGAACCTAAAACTGCAATATCCTGTTTAGAATGCACGATGGATTCCGTCTCCCGTTTACCCAAAATATAACCACAAAATATGTTTTCCCTCCAACTCAATATTCTTTTTCTTTCAGATCTTCATCTGTAACTTAATGTTTCCATCTGCAGGATAGACTTGGAGCTATTGAAGAGCATTCAGATCTTGGTCAAGGTTTTCATGTTGCCGAGAAGGATATGGGTATAAGGGGATTTGGAAGCTTGTTTGGTGAGCAACAATCTGGAGATGTTGCAAATGTTGGCATCGATCTATTCTTTGATATGCTTTTTGATAGCTTGTTAAAGGTATACTCATTTTGTTTAGACACATACATTAAAAATTTTACTATTTGTTCAAGTATTTACTTCTTGCTTGCGTCTGCAACAGAACCTATTATTCTGATATCTCATATTCAGTTGTCATGTCATTGGTTATCTTACATCATTTTGAGCCTTAAGCATTTAAACCTTTTTTTTGCTAGGAAATTTCAGCATTTTTTTTGAGCAAGGAAACTTCTGCATTATGAATGATTTTATTGATGCTATATGCTGGTACATAGGAATGCTATATGTAGTTCCTTTTTATCTCTTTTGTGGATTTTATTTGTGTTCATTGTTTTTATTTGGGAATGTTTGTTTCATGGTATCACGGCCATCTTTTTATCTTACAATTACTCCTCAAAGTAGAATTTTAGCAATGTTTGCTTTGCCCTTATGCATTGGCTGATGTGTTCCTATTACAATTTCCTTTGTTTTTAACGTTTAATTATTTATATGAGCCAAATGCCTTTCTGAAAGTACTTGCATGTCATGTTATTTACCACAACTATTCTAACGGGTTATTTTCTATCTTTTAGGTTGATCAATTTTGTCTTATCCCTGTTTCTTACAGAGATGTCCAGGTAACCTAGAAAATCTCTTTTTTAGTGTAGTATAGCATTTTAATGAAGGCTTTGATTCAGTTCATTCAGATATTTTTCTCTTTTGTTTCATTCACACATTGTGTCTGTGTCACTCTATTCCTTGGGCAGTTGGATTTAAACATTTCTCCACATCTCTCCTCTGAGTACATAAGTTATCTTGAAAATCCAGTTGAATTGCTCAATGAAGCAGCAAAAGCTGCAGAGAAGGATATGTGGACCTTAATCCAATTCACGGAAGATCTTCGTCGACGATATGGGAAAGAACCCCGTGATATGGAGGTTTGCTATTGCTAATAGTTTATGCTAATACTATCAGAGTTTAATGGCTTACTTTGTTATGCTTTCCTTTATTTTTATCACAGTTGCTATTGAAAAAGCTCTATGTAAGACGGATGGCAGCAGATCTTGGTATCTGTCAGATATCTCCATCTGGAAAAACAATCATTATGAAAACAAATATGAACAAGAAGGTATTTAGGCTCATGACAGAAGCAATGGCTTCTGAGACACATCGGAACTCTCTATCATTCACTGGAAAGGAAATCAAGGTAAATATGAATATATCGCTTTATGTAGTTTCCTGGAGTAACTGAATATGTGAAATCCCCTAAAATGAATCATTGTGAAAAACATTGATGCACTATGTAAAATGCTACTATTAACAGTAAGTGTATAACGTGTTTGCATAATGAACTTAAATTTAAAATACCTGAAGGTTTTATGCCCAAGAATCCATTGAAGCTCATCTGATATTTATATTTATGTATCTGAGATTCATAAGATTATTAATCCAGATATGTAACCAATAGTTGGTGCTGATAAGTCCTCTAATTCCAAAGTATCCAATGGAAACACATCTAATGGCAGATGGATGCCACCATTCTATTAACCAAGTGTGAAATGTCTGATTATGGATGAACGAGAGGTAAACAGGAATGAGTCGACAAGTGACAGGCATGGAATATGCCCATTTGCCAACAGGGCATAATTAAATTTTGCTATATTGCATTGCTTGTGAGTTGTGGCTATTGCAAATTCTTTCTTCGCCAACAAACTACTATTTAAACAATGGCAATATGCTCCTTTGATTAATGAGGGTTCCAAAATCCGAATCCTTGGCTTGGACTGTTTACAAAACTAACCAGATTTTTTTAAAATTGATAAACTAACTGGGATTAAGTTTTTGTCATGAACTGGGGTTCACGAGGAAGATGGCAGGGTGGAGTCGGCTGATTGGGGAGGGACTAGAGCAGACTGGGGAGAGAAAGCCATAGGCTGGTCAACTGGGGGAAACTAGATTGATTATTCTTTAATTGATTCATCTAAATACAAAGCCTCTCCTTATATGGAGGGCTGACCTGACTTGTACCCTAAGAAAGAGATCACAACTAATCTTTATCTAAAGGCCACTGATCTGATCTAATCCCTAACTAAATCAAACCAATCTGTTAGCAGCCTGGTCGTGTGCTACAGTACTGCGGGTACTGTTCACGCTGCTGCAGTACCCGTGGATACAGTCCACTTCCGCTGCTTGTGGGCCTAGGGAGATATGCCATGACACTACACCCCTCTCGGACCCTGCTTGGTGGTGGCCACAGTTTGAGGCCGAGGAGTCCCCATGATGAAGCAAGGGCACAAATCCATCCGTTCTTCATCTGGTAGACCTGACGCTGATAACACCACGTGAATCACGCCAAAGTACTGAGCCATAGCTGCTGGTGGCATAGCCAGGCTCCTCTCCATGCTGTAGAGGGCTGTAGCCCGCCATTGCTGAAGAATCTATCTGCGAGTAGTGGCTGCCCACCGTTGCCCAGCAAGCATCCGTGCCGCCACGGGACGCCTTGCACTCAATCAACATGAGGGGTGACATCTCCGTGTGCTCGATGTGCACCGCTGCACCATCTCGCACTTCGCCTTGGCGGCCACGCAGCCATGCATCTCCAGTGTGTCAGCCATCTCGTTGTGGCCCTCTCCAATCTGCAGGGACATCATCAACTCCCTCACCGAAAATGCCGGCAAGCAGGAGAATACGCCTGTCTTGGTCTCATCTTTGTGCATGGCTGCAGCTTTCGCCTCCTCTTCTGTGTCATGTGCCTGATCAGCGGCGCGCCTTTTTAGCGTCTCCGCTAAGGCCATCAGATGTGATCCAAAGGATAGGAGCCTATTTACTAGTTTCGACAAGGCAACAAGAGAAGTTGATATCTCCTCATATTCCACTGCAGAAGGCATGGGACCAAATTGTCATGAACCGGGTTCACGAGAGGGGGTAAACACCACCAGGAAGATGGACGGGTGGAGTCGGCTAATTGGGGAGGGACTAGAGCATAGACTAGGGAGAGAAAGTTATAGACTGCCCATTTGGGGGAAACTAGATTGATTATTCTTTGATTCATCTGAATACAATGCCTCTCCTTATATAGAGGGCTAACCCGACTTGTATCCTAAGAAAGAGATTATAACTAATCTTCATCTAAAGGCAACTATTCTGATCTAGCCCCTATCTGAAGGAAGCCAATCTATCAGCTGCCTGGCCATGTGCTACAGTAATGAGGGTACTGTTCACGCTGCTGTAGTACCCGTGGACACTGTCCGCTTCCTTTGCTTGTGGGCCTAGGGAGATATGCCATGACAGTTTTACTGTATGCTGTTGTAAAGGTTAGCACATACTAGCGATGAGGAAAACATGAAAAGTTAAAATAAATTCAAAAATAAAAAGAAAACGAACCAATCAGCCATAAATAGGCCAGGACAGGACTGATATCTGGGAAAACTGGGAATGGAACCCTTGGCACCAAGCCACCTGTCAATAGTTCAGGACGAGCATGTCCATTTTGTGCTTTGATCCACTGATAATATTTCATGATATTGGTTAGAAATTTTCATTGTTGAGTGATACTTACAAATATTTTTTTTTTACTATACAGATAGGCAGTAGCACATAAGTTTCCTTTACAGCTAACTCGAGGAACTTAAAAGTTTTCTGACTTCTACCACTTTGAATGTTTTATTTCCTGTGTGTTACCTTTTTAACAAGTCTGTTCTTTTCTAGGCTGAACTTCTGGTCAATCTGCCAGATACACTACTTCTGAACTGGCTTTTTCAATGCTTAGCAGATTGCTATGCAGTAATGCCAGCCCTTGTGAAGTACTAGATTCTTTCATCAAAATCAAGGTTTTGCCCACCAATATAACACAGTACAAACTATTTATGCTCAAAAAGTTGAGACAGCAGAGGTGGCTAACTGATTGGTTGGCAACAGATAGTTCCTCCTTGTGGTATTGCACTTCTGGCAAGACCCAGGCATGCAAATCATACACAGAATTGCTTAAGAAAACCGATGAATGTGTACAGTAACGGATTATACCTACACACAGACTGGTACTGTCTTAAACCTCCACATTTCCTCTTTTTTTCCAGTTCTTTATTGTATTGCCTTCTGATCTAACGTCTCTGAAATTTTTTAGAATGCTCAATGGAAAGACTGCATTTCTGCATTCATTGACAGTTACGGCATGACGGCTAACCTCAAATGCTACTCATCCACGGCTAAGACGGCTTTGCAGCACCATGACATAGTGAAATACATTTGAAAACGGGAAGAACTCAGCTCGGATTCTGCCTGACAAAATAGATGACCTTCAAATTTCTTGGAGGCCTGATGATATAGGAACTCACAATATGTATTGCTTGAATAACTGCTACTTAGTGCTATTCATTGGCCCATTTACCATACGCCATTATTGACAGAATGTAAGCAGTCAGTGGAAAAGGCCCGATTGGTTGTTACTGTACATGCCTGTGCAAGCTGACTGTGACAGTGTGCGTGGTAGTTTAGTTCAACAAAGTTGTATGACATTTCTTGTAAGAAATGTGCTTCTGATTCAAATTATTGTAAGTTAGCATTAATGAATCGGAGATGCATATAAAATAGAAGAATTGCAGTTGCACATTTACACCGTAGGTCCCATAACATGCAAAAGTGGTTCAACCAAGCCCTGTGAAATTTTGTCCATCTGTTTTTTTTAGAACAATAAATTTTCCATTAGATCTTTAAACAAAGGGTTATAACCATAGGAAAAACTATTATAAAGCAAATCAAACCTGTTTGTATAATTGATTTGAGGGTGTCTGCTATTTGGCTTTCGACATGGATATTTGATCCTCTTTGCTCTTTTTTTCTAACAAAGTACATTGTGCGCACACACTGAACCCAAATGTTTATGCTACTATGATAAGCCATGTTGGTGGGAACTAGTACTCTTTGTTGTAGGATCTTTATACACGGGCATATGGCAGTTTTAAAATGTCAAACGCTTTGCTTCTCGAACCCTTATCATTTTTTTCCTAGAACTCGTAACTTTTTAAATATTGAAGTTATTTCTTAGACTTCTAAAAGAAAAGTCTAACGACATATGTCAGAATATTCGTCGGCGCCCTGCAACAATGACCTCACTCTTTTCACAGTTAATCTTAATCTATAATATCTTTTTCAAAAACATACGTTATAATATTCATGCCTATAACTTTCCTCACTCTTTTTCAATGATAATCTTAAGCTATAATTTTTTCAAAAACATATATCAGAATATTCATGCTTATAATTTTTCTGAAGGGACTTCCTGTTGCACAGTAAGCTGAAAACCAAAAAAAAGTCAATTTTTGTGACCGTCACATCAAGATCCAACGGTCCAGATTTTCAAAGTTAATCTCAACCTATAATTTTTTTTGAAAAACATATTCACAATATTCATGTTTACAACTTTTTCTAAAAGGATTTCTATTGCATAATCGGCTAAAAAAGTAGTCAATTTTTGTGACCGTTACATCAAGATCCAACGGTTTAGATCTATTTCCACATTTCCTTATATAAAGCCTTTTCCTCTGATCATAATCCCACATCTTCTTAGTCATCACCAAAATTTATGCCCCGCTCTCATGTCCTCTTCGGTCGTCGGAGTTCCTCATCCATCATACTACTTTGTTTCTTCTCCACGACAGGCGCGTCGTCACGTCTTCTTCCTCTCGAGCTAGATGCCCCTACCTCACCCTTCTTTCTCGTCCGCCAGATCCATCGACCACCTCCCTCCGCCTCCTAATGATCCTCAGCCTCCTTGTCGATCCACTAACCAATTCCACCCATTGTCGAGCCTATGTCTCTCTAGTCTTTTTCTAAACCTTGGGGCATGGTGAACTCAAGCCCAAACCCAGCGGGAGACATCAACGCGGGATACGATAGCGTTGGAACACTAGTTGTAAAGCAAAATCGAAAGACAAGAGAGAATCACTAAAATTTTAGGGATTTTTAGGCAACTCTACTTTAGTATTTCCGTTTTCTAAATCATGATTTATTCAACAAACAGTGCGTATCCATTCAGTATTCACCACCGGATTATTACCGCAGTTCTCCTATACCTGTAAACAAATTTTTACATTGAGCGTCATGGACAATGGCCAGTCCAGTGCAGACTGCAGGCAACCGAACATGTCACGGTAACCAAATCGGAGCCCTGGTTGTACATTGCCTTTTCTAGCCCAGCCGCTCCAGCTCCACTCCACCGCCATGGCGCCATCCTCGGACAGAGTTGACCGGTGACCGCCTCCCCACCTCCGCCACGCCGCATTGCACGCCGCCGCGCCCACCCCACCCGTCCTTCCTCTCCAAGAACCACCCGCCCGGCCCCCTCTCGCTCCAATGGCGGAGTCGCTGCTGCTCGCGTGCCACCTCCTCCTCTCGCTCACACTCCTTGCCGCCTCCCTCTCCCACCTCCTCCACGCCGCCGTCGCCTACCTCTCCCCCGCCCACGGCCACCGCCTCCGCCTCCTCCGCCACCCGCTCCTCCGCCTCCTCCCGCCTCTTCTTGCGCTCCCCTTCGCCTTCCTCCCCGTCTCCCCCGCATCCCGTCTCCTCCCGCTCCTCCTCCTCCCTCCCCTCGTTCTCCCGCTCCCGCTCCCCTTCCTCCCGCCCGGCCACCTTCAGCTCCTCCGCCCGTTTCTCCTCTCCTTCCCTCTCCTCCTCCTCGCCCGCGCCGCCGGCCTCCTCGCAGCCTCATTTCCGGCCTCCGACCTCCAGCAGCACGCGCTTTCCGTCACCGCCCTCCTCCTCTCCGGCGCCGCCGCGGCCTCCCTCGCCTCCGCGCTGTCCCCACTGAGGACCGCGCACCACTTCTTGGCCGAGACGGCGCTCGCCTGCGCCGGCGCCGTCGGGGGCCTCTGGGCGCTCCAGAGCGGCTTCAGCCTCTACGTCGACTCCTGCGTGCCCGCCGGCTGCCACCGGCTGATGGACGCCGCCGCCGCGCCCGCCACGCGCTGCGACGTCGAGGAGGCCAGGCTCCGGGCCGTGGCCGTCATGGACCTCGCTCTGTCCGTGCATTGCGTGGCCGTGGCGGCCGTTGCTGCCGGGGTGCACCTCGGGGTGGCCAGGTGGTGCGGTGTCGACGGTGGGGCCGGTGGCGCCGGCGTGGGGATGGGGAGGAGGCACAACGGTGCCGGGGGATCGTACGATGCGCTGCCCACGGTGGCATCAGCCGGGGTGATTGCAGAGATGGAGCATTTGCCATCGAAGGGCGTCGTCGGCAAGAGCGTGGCTCAGGAATGAGGATGAGCTGAGTTTCATGAAGGTACATTTCGATCGTCTCAGGCAATGTGATCTTGCTCAGATCCTCAATTGTTTAAAGGGAATGCGCTACGGTCTCCCTCGCCTGTGCGCCGCCGCCCCGTCAAGTCCCCATCCCACTTCACGATCCGTCCTCAGTTCGCCCGCCGCCTCCTGATCTAGATTCTAGAAGGTCTTCGCCGCCGCCAGCGCCGTCGCCCACCAGATCGTTGCCGGAGCCGTCCCCCAAGAAGGCGTCTGGGGACCGCCTTCCCGGATCCGTCGACTCCATCCCAAGCGCAGGGGCGGGCAACGGAGGCAGGCTAGATCGGACGCGAGATGGAGCCACAGAATCCTCAAGCTCCGGATCCGGCAGCGTCATCTCTCCTCCTCGTCCTCCCCTTGTGCCGGTGATCCAGATGAAGGCATCAGAGGGCTCCTCCGACCATCACCGCACAATAGTGGCCAATGCTGCGGACCAAGAGTATGGCAGATTCATGGATGTTCTCAAGGCAGATGGACATGAGGAAACCTCGATGGTCTTCCAGTAGGCGCTTCGCCTGCTTCGCTCCGCGGACAACGGAAAGCAGTTCAGGCAGATGACAAGTGCAGCGGGTCGTCTAACGTGGATAACGATGGAAGGACCTCTTGACAGTTGGGGACCCTGGGTTAGGATCGAAGGACCTGTCTGTTCCATATGTTTCTTGAGGAATGGGTGATATGTATTTGCTAAGATAGAGATCTACTGAAAGATATGGTAGTCATTGTCTTGTTAAATTGGCTAATGGAGCCCAATCTAGAACAGTCATTCCACTGACTGCATCGCTTTGTGCCTTTGTTGTTGTTTGCAATGTGGTGTCTAGTACCTTTATCTGCTTCAATTATGATTTTTTTTTACTTTGCAGTATTTCTTGTTTATTCCTGGCTCCAATAGCTGCAGCGTGCAACGACCAAGGAGCTGTTTGCATGTTTTGTCTGAACCCTGTGCTGTTTCTCTTGTTTGAAGGCTTCTGATGTTCTAATCTAATTTTCTAATGCAAGCTTCATACATATGAATATGACAAATGCTTATGCATATCCACTATTGTCAATAACTTAATTTCAGTTTGTTGTACCTTTGAAAAATTACCATGATGCAAACTGTAGTGTCCTGAATCAAATGGTGAGCTGCACTTTCATGCTCACTCTCCGATGCTGACTTGATGTTTATTTGATAGAATTTTATATTCTTGTTTGTGTGCTATTTTTTAACCTTAGGTTTGGACACATTTTTTTGGAATTCATTCAGGAGTGTTTTCTTTGGCTGTAAGGCTTTACGCTTCAATTCTGTTCTCTACAGAAACCTTCATCTCGGTGCAAAAATAATAATAATAACAAAATTCCACGTCACTTTCCAACTAATGGTGATTATATATTTCTATTGAAACATATGACTCCAGTTGTTGAGCTTAGGTGCAGTGATACCGTGTTTTACATTTATGTACCTTCTTGCCTTTTTTGGCCTATAATTGCAGCTCTCTTTGAATGATTCAGCCCTGTGTATTCTTCGTCTTAGAAGACACCAAGATTGATCACTCATATTTTAAACAAAATGAAATTTGAGAAAAATTGGAAGGAACTATATTGGTGACCTCATGATGATGTTAGGTTGCTTGCATCACATATTACATATTCATTAGCTCTATAAACTATAGAATATAGACCAAAGGAATTGTACAGTCTGGAAGTGGAGGAGCTTCTAATTGCGTTGAACAATCAACATGTAGGATTATTTAGAATGCCAAGCCATAGGGGTAATGATGCTAGGTTGCATCCACATAATTTCATAAATTATATATCAGTACTTTTCAATTATTCAGTTAGAAAAATAAGTGAAGGATTATCTAACAAAGTGAAGCTAATTTTTAAAGAGTTGACAAGAACCATATTCAGTTTTATCATGGTTCACTGCATTTTGTATATCTACAATTCTTTTAATAGTGCGAACGAATGTCTCTGCAACTTCTAGAGTTGTCATGGTGCATATTTTGTTCATATTTGTTTGCTACTCCAGTAAATTTATCTATAGGTTGCAGAAGATAATATTCTTCCTCTTGTAGTTTATCTAGGTGATATTTACCTTCTTACTTAATCCTCTTTTTTTGTATACGAAGTTCCTTTTTTTAAGGAAAAACCATTTGGTTGTAGAGTTGATGTTGTTTCCTTTCTGTTGTCCATCATATATATTTGAATTATGCTCATATTTCTCTTTTTAAATGGGAAAATCCTTTTAACGCATTAGTTTTAGTGACCCTTTTGTGGTTACAAGAAAATTTTCCTATCTGAAAAATGAAGCAATGCATGTTAGTGATCCGCTTTTTTCTTATTCTTTCCTAGGTTATTAAGCTGTAAATTTCCCTCAGCTGCAAGAATCTGCTATGGACTTCTCAGAGATATGGTGGGTGGCAAAAGAAGTCCTCGTAGATACTGACACTGACAAGTAACCACTTATGCTAGCAATTGTGCTCCAAATCTAGCACTTTATGGATCTTTCACTTAGTGCTTCTTTGTATTGGTGAAGCCTTTGGCTTCTCTTGGAATCTAAGGGTCGCTTATACCTGTAATGCGATGATTAATTGATTTCCCAGTGAGGTTTTCTTGTCAAATTGTTTTATGAGTTTATCTGCGGGTGAATGTTGCTGGTGCATGTGCATTTCGTTGTACTTTGGCAGATGCAACAGTGATCAGAACAACATTCTCAGCTGTGTATGATCCAAATCTGTCTCTTGCTCCATAATTTTCTGTGAGTTGATTTTTTTCTGCATGATCCAAACTGAGAGAACAGTTCATAGCTCCTACTTCAACATTTTATATAACTTAGGCAACATTTTCATTTGACCACCACAAACAATCACTATTTGTTTAACATGGTTAGGACATCCCATGCTTAGCGAGTCTGGCTTAACTTATATTAGCGCTTTATACTCAGTATTGAAGACCTTGTTGCCATGTATACTGCCTTATGCATATGTGTCCCCTATGATTAAAAACAGGTGAAAGCACACACAGAGTGGCTACTAAGCTAAGATCTATTGTTACAAAGCTGATCACTAGTGTACAGCTATTGTTGTATAGGTGATAATTCTAATGCATAACTGTCGATGGTTAAAATTGTAAGTGGGATTCAGTTGTAACTATGAGCTGGATCAATTGATATGCAGAGTCATACCATTGGCTTTTGCTCACAAAAAAAGGTACTACATCAAAATTTTGTACAACTAATGGAGGGAAAGCTACCCTTCTCACATGGCTTTATGTCTCTTTCTGCTTTCTAGGCAGTTGAGTTCAGTCTACATTAATTACTTTATCACTCCACGATCCAATTATCTCTCTCTCGATTTAATTTAATTAGGATTCTGCTGTTCCTTTTTGTTTGGTCACATTATTTTAGTGCATGTATAGTAGCATTTCTGAACACTATATATACTGCCACAATCCTAGCTCATTTCCATGTGTTCTGCACAAATGCATTAGTGTTACTACTATTCTTCTACCCAAACTCAAATGTGATGATAAGCGGCACGGCTTTCTTGGATCCCTCTCTCCCTCGAAGGCTATCTCTTGGAGACTTTTCATGTACACCATTGCCTGAGGAAGCCTTCTTGGGAGGAGGGAGTCCAAGCAAGCCACAGTGTCTTTTCATGCATGCGCCAGCTCATGAACCAACCAAGATGTCTACTGGAGTTGTCCATGCTTTTTTAATTGTGATTTGAGATTGTTTTCAAAGTAGTAGATGAACTAATTGCTTTACATTTGTTGCTGGGCAAATTAGATTGTTTGATTGCACCAATTATTTCTTATAGAAAACGGGGATGGATATACGTGCAAACTGCAAACATATGGTTTATCTTCCTGACTTGTTATAGGTGCCTAGCTACTACTGACAATCTCACTTGTAACAAGGAAAACTATTGAAGGATAAGAAGGCCAACAGGTAGCCAAGCTTTCCGCTCAGGGAACTCTGCGTAACCGCGTGCATTGCAGATTGACATGCCCGCTAAAGAATAGGTGCAGCCAGATTAATTACTTAGATAGTGCCTAAATTTGTTCTGTTAGAAAGATGATCAGTGTTAATTGTATCTGTACTGCAACATTGTATGAATCGCTGCTATTGCTTAACTTTTTTCCTACCACATGCATTCTAATTTGGCAACTCACTCATTGCAGGTTAATTAATTTGCGCATGTGGGTGCTTGCCAGATTGCCAATGGCCAGTAGCCAAAAGCACCTGTAAAATGAAAGGGACATGTTGATTGGGCATAGTCAGATCAGAGACCAACAGATGCCAAATTATGAAGGCAGCTGAACGCCTGAACCAACAAAAATCATATTGTACTCCATTATCTAGTAAAACACTTTCATTTCTTGAGATTAAGTTTTCATGTCGTGGCCAAATGGTTTGTATGTTGAAGTGACGCATCTTCTTTATCTGTATTCATGGTTATTTCTTTGGTGCAATTTAAGACTTTCTACGGTGCAATTTTGTTTGATGCTAGCCAACATTTGATGGCATGTCTGGTTCAAATAATTTTTAAAGGAATCGTGGAGGTTTGGTTTTCTTTGGAAAGTTTTAAACTAGTTATGTTTGGGACAAAGGAATTTGTGTAGCTATTCCTATGTAAAGGAAACAGAGCTGGTATGCTTCAAAAGAAATTAAAAATCCACTCAATTCTTGAAAACATGTAGTGGCTCTATTTATCATTTCAAGTGCAGTTTTCCACTTCACAAGGATGTCCTCGCACAATGGGAGCCTTAAAATGTGCTCTAGTATATGAGCATGGTTTTTACACTTGTACAGGATTTTCTTAGTACTATCCATTCCATTAATACAAAAATCATAAGGATTTTAAGTTGTCACTGCCACAAGAAAAGAAAGGAGGTGATTGTGGCGCCCCTTCTAAATTCACATTCGGCTTAAAGAAATTATTGCCCATTCACTGTCCATGTGGTTGAAAAATAACATACGAGCTGCTCAAAAGCAAGCCGAGCATGTTAACTCCTAATCCGAGCATGCAACGATACACATAGACGATCTTCGTTGAAACAAATGCAAACCGGATGTCCGGATATGTATCCGGTGATGGCTTCCAAGATCAGCTACCATCACGCACATATCCTCACAAAGATGGATAGCACAACACATGCATCGTGTGACACAATTTTACATAACCAAAACAGTATGGGCTACTGTCCATACAATGTATATGACATAATCAGAGTATCGTAGCAGCGGAATAACAAGTTTGTTCACCAAAAACAGTGGAAGATTCATCATATTTAAACCAAAAGGCCAGCGTGGTATGCCCCCATTAATCCCATGGGCAACCGACTGGAAGCTAAAACTCCGCATCTTGCCCGCTAGCGCTGTCATTCCCCGCTTGATAGTAGTACTCAAGCGTGGAATTATCTGTATAACCTGAAATTGCAGCATCCGGGTTGAATACAAAAGGTACTCGCACTACGGAGGTAATATATATCCTCATTCATGAGTGGCATGTAGTAAAGGAAGTCTTAAGGATTAATTTCAGCATAAAGAGCATTTACAAGACATAAACATAAGTAGATTGTAAATTGCACTTTAATAAAATATTGGGAAAGTAATAACTTGTAGTAACCATCATAATTCCTCATCATAAATTCCATTATCATCAATCCATGGGGCTCTAACCGCCCTTGATCTCTATCTGACCATAATCAAAACATGCTCGGCCTCTATCCGCCCTTGGTCTCTACCCGACCATACACTACAAGCAACCCTATGCTCGGAAAGACATACGGCTGTCCCACCATGCCTAAAACAATACCCAACTGAACCATAAGCTGACATCAGTGTCTCGCCTCACAAGTTTTCGTCCTTAACCCTGGACACGGCTGTTCGAACAGTTTAACACTCTGCAGAGGTGTACGACTTTACCTACACGATACAACAAGCTATGCCGAAGCCTCTTAGATGTACATGCCAGTCCATTGGGTCACCCGGTAACTGTCACCCTACGACTCCACGTGCCGTGTTGTGGTTCGAAGGAGTTAACTGTTGCTGTGGACGTTGCCCATGGCCCTCTGTCTGGACGTCCATGGACCCCCACGGAAGCAGCGCTATCTGCGACTGTCCCCCACACAAAACACCAGCAAATAAACCTCAATAGCCCCAATGGTACCCAACGGCGCGAGCATGCACAGGAAATTAGCCAAGTGTTCCCATAAACACATGTGGTTATAGTAACTTAAAGGGATTGGCACCATGTTCGGTCCTTAATTCACTCGAACGGGGCTACGTGTCCGGGATCCATCCTCCCATCATTCCCTTATTACCCGTTCAAGTCTAACTCAGAGCTCACACGTAATCCATTATCATCATTACCAGTATCTCACAGCAAATCATTCACAATTGAAGTCATACAACCAACGGAATAACTCCATCGATCGCTTTACCTCGTTGACTCTAAGCATTGCTAAGCCCTCATAGACCAAACACAGATAATAGTACCCACTTAGGCAACCAAGGAAGAGGGTGTCAAACCTATCATGGTACTGACCACTAAGTGGGAGATAATTAATTTCTATCCACCAATTAACATATGCTTTAAAGTAACATGCGAGCAACTCATAGAACATAATCAAAATCATGTATTTTTAAATCATGGGATCAAAATGATTCAAAGGAGAGTATATAGTCCCTGGTTGCTGCTCGTTGGCGGGGAGAACTTCTGGATCAAGTCCGGGCTCCTCCGGAACATCGGCTCCTAATGTTCGGTAGCAAGAACATCAAATAAAATCTAAATAAAATACCAAACAAATAGGAACATCAAATATTTTTAGAGATTCAGAAAGTTCATGAGCTAATGCAAATTTTGCAAAAAGAATCACTCAAATCCGAGCTCGAATGAGTGAGATCGAGCTATTTGAAGTTTAGGCGCAAAACTAGCTCGGGGCTGTAAGGACTAAGCTCGGGATTGACCAAGATAACTCGGGCATAAGCCTCCTAGATCGGGAAAGATGTTGCCCTGGTCAAGAGTGGGTTTTTAAGGTCGAATATGGCATAGCTTGGTCGGCTAGGACATGACTAAGGTCAGGCTCATCTAACTCTAGCACGGGAAAGTCACTTAGCTTGTATATTGCTTAGTACGAGCCACTTTTGAGGGTCCTAATAAGCTCAGTTAAGCTCGGGCTTAACACGAAAGTTGTGGAAAATTTTCTGGTGCACAATTTTCATGTAGAACACTTTTTCATCCGAGCTATGGTTGATTTTATAGAATTTACTTACTAGGCTGCTGTTCAAAGAAAGGCTGAAACGGGCTATTTTCAGATCTGGGGTTCTAATGCTTCGGTTTCCACCAAAGAAAAGCTTAGACATGAATGCTAAATGGTGGAGAACAGAAACGAGAGGGAGTACTGGGTTCTCACCTAGCAAGGAAGGCCTTGCTTAACAATAGAGAGTCCAAAGATGAGGAGATCGAAGTGGTGGATGGTAATCTATCCAGAGCTCGGTTCAGCAACTCTTCAGCTTGTTCCTTGAGGTCCCTTCAACTCCAGTAGCGTGGATCTGCTCCTAGACATTCCTTAACTCGTGCATGAACTCTTTTTGGCCATCTTCGGGCTTGCATGTGAGGAAAAATGACATGCAAGATGAGAAAACTGTAAAGAACCTCACTGCAGTCCAAAACAGCGAAGTAGATGAAGAAAGGCAGCAAGAACTCACCCAAATCCTTGTGAACGTGCAAGGGAATTGGATGTACTTGAAGCTTAGGAAGTATAGATGTTACTTCTGCTCATTCCATGGCCTGGATTTAAAGAAAGAGAGCATAGATGGGCAGAAAACGAAATCAGTCTTTCCTGTCCCAAAATCGAACAGCAAAGAGAAAAGAAAGAGAAATCCATAGCAAACCTTTGTACATGTACTTACCATAGAGTGGAATGGATAGCCAACGATTTCAGCTTTCCGACGATATATAACACCCTATATGGATTCTTGGTGGTTTGGGTGGAGATTTGAAAATGGTGGAGGTGTAGATGAAGAACAGCTTGCGGTTCTTGCTGCTGTCCAGAAATTGGACGTGGGAAGAATGAGAGTGAGGGCTGGTTGAAGTGGGTGGAGAGGGGTTTAAATAGAGGTATACTCTTCCATTGACAAGTGGGTTCAGGTCCCACCTGTAATGGAGAGTTTGCGGGTAAGATTCCGGGTAAGAAAAGATGAGGGTCTGGGCTGCCTGCAGCACCGCCCAAGTCAGCCAGTGGATGGAAGATTCGACTGATACTGCTGGAGGGCAAAGAGGAATAAAGAATATTTGTGGTGGCTGGATTGTTTGAATAGGTACGAGCTTACTCGAGCTTCTCCTTGCCCGGTCAGGTCTTCTGTTGCTCGGTTCAACCGTCTATAACTCGGGCAGCTTCCTCCGGACATCTTCTAACTCGAACAAGTGATAATCAGTTCGAATGGGTAGCAACCAAGCTCGGGTAGAGCTCGGTGAAGTCCGACACAGTCACTACCTTGCTTGATAGAGCTCGGGTGGACTCTACCTTGCTCGGTTGAACTATACTTTGCCCGAGCAGGCTGCTCCTTGCTCGGTGGGTACTCGTGCCGAGTGGAGTCATGCCCGGTAGAAGGGTAACATGCTCGTCAGGCATGAGGGCATGCCCGGTGGCTTTGACTCACTTGATTAGTTGCTCGGCTTACTAAGATGTATTGGATTTCAGCTTCGGATTTTTATTTTTCCACCATAGAGGATGGTGGTTGCATGCACTTTATGCGAAAACATTAAAAATCCAACTATAACCATGGAAACATGATAATGATATGCATAACTAACCAAAATTAACAGCTGGGCTGTTACAGTGATCTAGGCACCGTAGCAAATCCACCCATCGTTCTCTTTGTCGGCGACCAATGGAGGAGGCGGTGCTGGAACTGCGGTGAATGGAGTTAGTAATAGTAATGGTTTAAGGTTTGAAATAAGAGTCTCTCTCTCATCAGTGGGTAGCTAGATTAGACGGCGTTGGCTTTCTTCGGCGGCTGCTCCTCGGCGGGCTATGGCACGGTGTCTCCGATGTAGTGGTCACGCAAGGTTAGATTCTCGGTATTGGATCTGGTAGTGGCGTTGTTGCAGTGACGCAAATTAGATCTACTCACTAGATGATCACTATCATCTTAAACACGAGCCAGATCCCAACAAGAAGGTCAAGCAGAGCCTCCTTTTGTGTTTTCTGATAGTTTTATGAGTTGGTTATGTCAAGAATTAGATGCATGAATCCTAAATTTCATCTTATGATTCTTCAGCAGGGTAGTGGAGAAGCATACGACGAGTGCATGTTTTTTACCTTTTGAGAAGCTTATCTTCGATCGGGGGTAGAGCTAACTGAAAGGGGGGTGTATAGGAATTCGGGTCCAAAACAAATTTAGTAAAGATCAGTTCATTTTTTACCATGTGTGTACTTCTACCTTAAAGATTGAACATTCTATAATTTAAAAGTTATAGCTGGTGAACCATGGTCCGTTTGGTTCTAGTTCTGCCCCAGTCTTTGATATTGATGTTAAAATTCCTTGTAATACTCTTTTACAAAAGAAGAGAACTAAGGTGCTGCGTATGCCATATAAGCTTTTTCGGGGATATCAGATTGCAAGATCATACTCTTTGTATTATTTTTTAGGAGTCGGTGGATCTTACCGCTGATACTCATTGATTTCTGTTTTAGTTTATTTTATCATTTTTATTATTGAGTAACGAAGATTATTTGGTTTGTTTAAAAAAAAATACAAGAATCCTTGAAGAAGCTTCCCCATAGGGGAGAGCTTTTTTGTTTCCATTTCACACTCCATCTCATGTACTAGAGAAAAATCCACATTCTTCTACATTTTCTTTCTCTATTTTCCATTGTTTTCGATTCCTTTGTTCCAAACAAGCCCCGGTTCCAGACACACATCCATGTATATGTATGTATGTATGTATACATGCCCTCGACTACAGTAGCAAGTAGTAGAATGCTATCAAAACCACCATCCCACTGGCAAACAGGAGGAAGATTAAAGCTGATCAAGCTCCTACTATACAACACCACACACACGAGGAAGGAAGGCAACGAAGAACACATGCAGCTTGCACCTCTCATGGATGGCATCACGCGTGCTCGCTCGCATGGCGACCATATGCATGCATGCATGCGTCGACCGGTCACACGGCCTCGAACTCCCTCCCGCGCGGCCGGCCGGCGGCGGCGCCGAACTCCCTCTCGAACTCCGCGGCCATCTTGTCGATGTCGTCCGCCTTCCTGCTCGCCCTCCCGCCGCCGCCGCCGAAGATGGAGTGCCGCGGCTGCTGCGTCGCGCACCGCTCCAGCGCGCCCTCCAGGCCACCGCCGTAAATGTCGCCGAAGTCGGAGGAGGCGGCGCTGGTGCGCTTGGCGGAGTAGTCGAGGTCGAAGCTGGCCTTGGCCATGTCGAAGCTGAGGCTGCCCCTGGTGTTGAAGCTGAGCCTGGACTCCGACGACAGCGCGCCGAGCGAGTACTGCCCCGACGGCGGGCCGAAGTAGAGCGCGGCGGGATCGACGACGACCCTCGCCCGGAAGTCGTTCTTGCTCGCCGGGATCGGCGAGAGGAAGATCTCGGCGAAGTTGGCCGCCACGCCGCGGTTGTGCGGGTTCGACTTCCCCTCGTACCGGTACCGGAAGTTCTCGTACGTCGTCTGGTTGGTGCAGATGAGGTAGGAGTGGAAGGCGGTGAGGCCGCCGACGAACCAGGCGGTGACGAAGGTGTACACGATGAGGAACCCCGACACCGGCGACTCCACGACGGCGCGCCCCAGGCTGCAGTTGTACCGCCGCGCCGTGAGCAGCAGGTTCACCCAGCAGAAGCCGAACACGTACAGGCACAGGAACGTCGTCGACGAGATGAACAAGAAGAAGAACCTGTAATTCCTCTGCGCAAAAGAACAAGGAGATTATCTACCGGGCGGCGGCGCGCTCGTCGTCGATCGCCGCGGCGACGGCGAGCTCAGTCTGCGCACCTCCGAAGTCGTGTACCTTGCCGATGCACTGGCCGACCCAGGGGCAGTGGTGGTCGAAGCGCTCGACGCAATTGTTGCAGACGGAGCAGTGCGAGCAGCGCGGCGGACGGTAGAGCAGGCACGTGTGGCAGTACTTCACCTTCACCACCACGCCGTTCACGTACACGTCACGCGTCGGCGGGAGCAACCCACCGCCGCCGTAGCCGGCTGCGGGGGACGCCATGCTGTCCGTCTGCGTCTGGGACTGGACATCGTCGGGCTCCGGCGGCCGCGCGTTCCGGGGGATGATCCCGGGGTCCCGCCCCGACGTCATCACCAGCACGATCACATCCTGCGTGCATCCACGTCGACCATCGTCGATCAAGAAAACGAACGGAGGCATCGGTCGATCGTTGGCGGCGGTGTCGCGGACTCACAAGAGCGCCGACGGCCATGGCCGTCGCCGGGACGAGGTTTCCGAGCGGCTTCCCGATGAGGTCGGCCAGGCGGAACGAGACGAAGGCGATGAAGAGCGAGAGCGGCGTCATGATGAGGGAGACGGTGAGCACGATGGAGCTGGCGTCCGGGCCGAAGACGAGCCGCCCGCCGAGCAGGAATCTCTGCCGCCACCAACCAGAGAAACATTACGCTGTTTCGCGCCACATTTGAATTCCCCATGCACACGCACACCAAGAACGACCTACATTCCTTCCTCTCCAGACTTGGTAGAGGCGGTGGGTGGCGACGGCGGCGGAGCTGGAGGCGTCGGAGACGTGGCTGCGGGGGAGAGGGCTCTTGAACAGCGTCCTCCCCTTCATCTCCGGTGCGCCGGTGATCGCCGCGCCGCGTCGTCACCACAGCCGCGCATGGGCCCCCGCCCCTCGCAGAACGGCCAGAATTAGGGTGAGGCGACAGGAGGGGGAGGAAGGGCAATGTGCTATCCATAGGAGGAGACATTGTGCTATCCATAGCCCACACGGAGGAGGTATAGCGCATTGTGGTTGTCATTGGGGTGCTTAGAAAAGATAAATGGCCATGGCTAAAGATAGAATTCAACACAAGCACATCGACTGAAAAATCAAGCTTCTATCAAGGAACAGCAGGGTGTTCCACGCATTTGTGTGGCTGCATTTATGTCAAACTTCAAGAAATTTATACATTTACAGATTCACACTCGTATTAATTATGGTTAGCTCTAATAGAGTCAATCTCGATCTCATTACGAATTTCTATATTTTTTAAATTTCTGTTGTTTTGATTTTTAATATAGTTGATACTTACTTTTCCTCTTATTTTTATTTCAGTTTTCTATTTTTATTATAGTTGATTTGAACTCCTTTTCTAATCTTGTAATATTTGATATAGACTCGTTTTGTATTATTTTTATTTTTATTTTTATTTTGAATTTTTCTTATTTTTATTGTAGTTGATATGGACTCTATTTCAAGTCTTATAGTTGATACAGACTCTTTTTCCTATTATTTTAATTTTAATTTTAAATTTTTTCCGTTTTATTATTATAGTTGATATAGACTCTTTCTTTTAATCGAAGTCATTATAGCCTAGTCCCTCTATAATCCATGGTGTAGATTTTCTATAATCTTGTTCCACATAATTGCTCAGCTAGATTTGAGTCAAAAATTATAAGACACTTTGTAGATGTGAACTCTAACATAGTTCATATCCAATCAAAATTTTTTATAATGTGTAGCCATATAGATTATGGTAAGTTCTAGTATAATCTAAGTCTAAATCTAGATTTCTACCTTCTATTCGACACTACTATTATAATTATTTCAATCTTTACCCCAACACTACTATTGTAGTGATTTTGATCTCTGCCGTTTTGTTGGTCTCCACAACAATTTATTAGTGGTAGCATCGACTCACTATGCCAGTCAGAACTCTAGCGCTTGGTTCTTCACCTCTAGTTCGCATACATGGTGGATCTGTTAGCTCATGTTTTTATTATATAATAGATAGATAGGTATATATACTCCTTTTTATTATATTTATTTTAAATTTCATATGGTTTATATTTTTTATTTTAGTTGATATGGACTCTTTTTCTAGTGTCATAGTTGATATGAACTTTTTTCTTCTCTTGTAATTGATATGGACTCTTAATAGTTATTTTTTATTACAAAATTTCGCTATTTCTTATTCTCATTGTTTTTCATACGAACTCTTTTTTCTAGTTTTGTAGTTAATATGAACTTCTCTTTCTATTGTTTTATTTTGAATTTCTATTTTTTATTTTTCCTTGTAGTTTATATGAACTTTTTGTACTTTTACATTTGACATGGACTAGTTTTATATTATTTTTATTTTAAATTTATCTTATTATTTTACTTTTAGTTGTACTTGATATGAACTCTTTCTTTTTATCTAAAATGGGCTCTTATTTCTATTATTTCTTATTCCAAATTTATGTAATTTTTATTTTTTAATGTAGTTGATATGAACTCTTTTTTAATCTAACTTGGACTCTTATATTGATTTTTTAAAATTTATTATTTATTATTTTTATTGTAGCTGATATGAACTCTTTTTTAATCGACATGGACTCTTATTTCTATTATTTTTTATTCTAAATTTATTTTTTATAATTTATTTTTTATTATTTTTTGTAGCTGATATGAACTCTTTCTTTTAATGTGACATGGACTCTTATTTCTATTATTTTTAATTCTGAATTTATATTATTTTTATTTTATTTTACTTGATATGAATTTTTTTTAATCTAAGCCGTTATAATTTGGTCGCACCGTAAGCAATAGTGTAGATCTTTTCTTTTTTCTTGATTTACGTGAAAATTTCTTTGATTAACGTGGTGTCTTCATTTGCCCTTGCTTTATATATATAATAGATATCTAGAAAAAAAATGTTGCCAGGTCAAACACATAGCACTATATTTTAGCTTATAATATTATACTTATACGCTTTATATACTAGAGATGGGGTGATCTGAAAGGCATGGGTCACATGATTCTAGCATTAACACTATAGATCCACCTTGGCTTCTATCAAGAAAGAATATCACATGAGGGAAGAAATAGTGAGCAGCCTTGGTCACACCGTAAATGAGACAATATGTAGAATTGAAATGCAATTCCATAGTTACCTACGGTTTGAGGCACTTTCATCTCTATTGGATCATGTTATGAGATTTGTGTGCTGTTCCTACACCTTCTCTCAACACTTCATGCAAAAAAATTCCTTGTATTCCTAATTTTCTTTTTTTGACGCATCATTCCTAATTTTCTTGCCCCTAGGTCCTTCTTCCTCCTCCTTTCCCTCTTTGGCTCTCTCCTCCGACCTAGCTTGACCGGCTAGTCTCCCATGCACCTACTATTGGCAACCACCTTTTGAGTCGTCGCGCTGTGCCCTCGACGTGAGCCACCACATAGTGAGATGGTCGGGAGCGACATGCTAAGCTCAAGCGGCTAGCTTCGTGGTCACAATGTTGGTGGTTGCCAGAGGTGGCCGGAGCAGGAAGCGGTAGCATAGGGATCCCAAAACAACATTGAGGGTTGTGAACGTGCCTACAACTGTATGTAGGGGTGGAAAATCCCCTCCCTATGTAGAATCTTTTCAAGAAATGTCAAGAATCAACAACACTGTTGCATCAGGGCATGCATCCCTAGCTATTGCCCCTATACTGAGGAGGTTCAGGGGCTTTGAGCCAAGGTCGATATTAGGGATGCAAACGAAGCGAATAATTTCCGACCGACCGACCGACCGAACCAATACGAATAGTGGTTTGGATATTTATACGGATATCCAGCTGTTTTTTGCGGATACGGATATGGATATTAGGATGCGGATACGGATACGGATAATGCGGATAATATCCGTGGTATAGTATCCGAAGAAAAATATGGATATTATCTGAATCATCTCAAGGCTAAGCTCACCCACCAGCCATTATCTGCTACAGTGCTAAGCCTGATCAACTGCTTTGTACTACTACTGTTCAAAAACTGCTTTGTACAGTACTAGTGTCTGCTACAGTGCTCAGGTCTAACCGCACTGGTAGACTTGGTGGTGCTTACGGCCTTAGGCCGAATTGCTCACTGCTTAGGCCGAACCGTTGCAATTAGCTGGGCTGCTGGAGTGCTAGTGCTTCATGCCTTTACCGCACCGTCCTGGTAGTGTCTATAAGATTTTATGTTTCTTGTGTATTAAATATTTATGTGTACTTTAAATGTTTGATGGTTCCTTTAAAAGTCTGTATTTTGCGTATTATCCGAGGAATTATCCGTTCCGAACAATATCTGAACCTATAGTATCCGTGTCCGTATCCGAGCTATCCGTGTCCGTATCCGACACTATTCCGTATCTGTATCTATATCCGATACTATCCGTATCCGAAAATAAATATGAATACGGATACAATATCACTGCTATCCGACCGTATCCGATCCATTTGCATCCCTAGTCGACATGGAACAGGCAGCATTGGGTTGCGTTGGGCTGGGCTATATTGGGCGGATCAAATCTTCAGCCCCTTCTTTTCTTCGGAACAAATCTATCTATATATCAAAGCTGTAAGAATCCTGTCTCCGTAGCCTCCCACGTCACCAAAAATCTACGATCGGAATCGTGCCGTGTTGCGCAGATCAGACTGTTGCCTCGTCCTTTCGTTCTTGCAAAAAAACCCATATAGGTTCTCATTTTAGTCCCTTTAGGTTCACAGTGGAATCCCTGTGCTTCGTATTAGTGACTAGAGTTGTTTGCATTCGCGCCCCTCGGATTTTTTCCGACTGAACCCGCCGCCCTCCCACCGATTCCCCCACAACCATACGCGCAGAAGCAGCACACCTCTCCTAAACCCTAGCCGCTGCCTACCTTCCCCTGCTCGATCTCTTTTGTGCATATCTTCCTCCGCATCTCCTCCCTACTGCCTAGCCTCCGCCGCCGCCACCCGTCTTGTCTCCGTCGCCCGCCGTCGTCGCCGCCTCCACCTTGTTGTCCAATCCTGCCTCGGCCACCGCCGTCCCGTCCCGCCTCCGCCACCTCCCTGCCCCACCTCCGCCGCCGCCATCCTATATCGCCTTCGCCGCCTCCCTGTCCCGCCCCTACCGGTGCCGCCGGCCTGTCCCACCTTGCAGCACATGGTCTACAGCTGTAGCCGCTGGACTCGGACTCCTCGACGGCTGAGCACGGCGACCTCGTCCTCGATCTAGGCTTCCTTCCCACTGCACCTAGCTCCCTCTCTGTTCTCCTCTGTCTTCCACATGACATGGGAGGTGATAGATCTAAGCGGTTCGCGAACATTCAATCTAATGTGAATCCACGTGTACCTTTGGGCTTTAGCACTGTTTACTTCATGATGCTTTAATTTCCTCACACGCTTTTCTGTTAGGGATTTTGGGTCAACTTTTTTGTTGCTTTCGATTGTACAGGAAAAAAGGGTCCCCTTCCCCGAGAAAAAGGTACCTTCTTTCTCCTAATTGTCCATAATGATTTATGCATTTGGTGTGTAGCAATGTAAATTAGAATACTATGGTAGTGCTAGAGGTTTACCGTTTAATTTTGACCCCATGCAACCTTCAGACTCAAGAGTTCCAAGGCATTTGTATATGTAGTATGTGTCTGAATGTATTGCCCCTGAGCAGATTGCAACATTACCTTGGGTCTTCAATCGTTACCGTCATAGACTGAATAGCAGTATTGATGCCGATACAGTTTGTTAGTGCGCTTCTCCTTAGTCCCTACATGATAATGTAGTTTGCAGTATTTTTTTTAAATTTAGTTGCATCAGTGCTACATATACTGGTTTTGGCAAAAATACAATGCTTCATTATGCACATAGCAATTTGTTGGTAGTACATTATTTTTCACGAGGAGCAAAAAAATGATTTATTGCAGATCCTACAGTCAAAGTTTGCTTTTAGTTTGTGTGTAGACCATATATTCTAAAATAATTGTTTTGTGCAAGGTTTGGATGATGTTTCAAAATTGCTGCTGCCTAAAATTGAGGCTGTCAAGCGTCTGCATTATGTTTACTACAAATGGTCCCTTATGGCATCAATGTTAATGATGAATGGAATTTTTTTTAGTTCCTTTAGTATATCATGTATCATCATGTGCAGCAAAGTAACATTTTTAGAATTACAATGCTTCATTATGCGCATAGCAATTTGTTCATGGTACATTATTTTTCTTGAGGAGCAAAAAAATGATTTAGTACAGATCCTACAGGCAGAGTTTGCTTTTAGTCTGTATGTAGACCATAAATTTTAGTATGCTAAAATAATTGTTTTGTGCAAGATTTGGATGATGTTTTAAAATTACTGCTACCTATAATTGAAGCTGTCAAGCGTTTGCATTATGTTTACTACAAATTACTGCTCATGATGGATCTGGTTCTTCATGTATGTTTCCTTTTTTTCCTTGAAAGTACTTATTTATGTATGTTGTCTCATTTGTGGTCACACTATAGACATTACTTTTTTCTCATATGCAGATGATATGCTTTTGTGGTCAGCTTCCTTTTGTATTTTATTATCCTTTGGTTATAAATATTGTTGCAGCAACAGGTCTTCATTAGTGATCACCCATTGCTTGACTTGAGCATGAAGAGTATTTCTACTTTTATGCTATATATAGGACAATCATGATTGATCTTCTGTAGTTATTTTGCATTATGGACGCAGGCAATTTTCGTCTTGCTATTTTCGTTTCCTATGTAAGGTCTGAGCATAGGTGTTTCATTTATGGTAGTCTATAAACAAATTTAGCATGTGCACAAGATTATCAATTCTTTCTGTGTAAATGCATAGGAATAAAGTCATTTCTTCCAATGAATACATGTATTTCAGATCTATGCAGATTTACGCTCCATAGGCCAGTTTTGACGTAGATATGTTTTTCCTATCAGCTCATTGATTTTTTTTATTTGCCTAGACTCTTTGTACCATTCCAAAGTAGTCTTTGTTGTAAAATTCTTGTTTTGTTAGGTGGAAATTGCTTATCTAGGTGCCAGGAATAAAAACATCCTAGGTTTATTTTTAAGTTTTGTTTATTAGATTAATTGTAGATTATTGATGTTATTTTGGTAGACCACTGTGCAGTGCTAGCTTGACAAGGCTGACGATGAAGTTAGACGGTTTCACCTATGTCCGTTTGATGCTTGTGCGAAGGGGCATGGCCAATGGGAATCTGTAAGATATCCCCTCTCTTTTTTTACATAGATGTTCTTGGGAAATTCTCTATGGAAGCAAAGTAATTAGCTGCTCTACCTGCATTATATTCTTCAACGACTAAGCCTGTTTGAGAGATGGTGTTCTTTGCAATAGACACTTTGTTATGTTGAATAGTATATGGAAGTGGCAATACTGTCAACTATGGAGTTTTGTCCCTTACAAGAGTGTGCTTATTTAATTAGTGAACTTATATTTTAGTTTTAGTCCTTCTACTTGGGACTTCAAGCTTAGGTATTGGTGGAGTGGCTAACCTGAAAATTTTCACCTAATGTGGTGATTTAGAACCATGTCAAATTAAATAATCGAGCTTGCTTTTGCATGAACAGTCTGTTCCAACTTTGGGGCATATATTTTCTTACAACATGAAGGTTGTTTCAATGTAACTATTGCTACATCATTAAGATTGTTTCCATGTAACAATTATTAGTGAAACATATGTACGCATTTCAGTTATTATGTCATGTTGGTTATTTTTCTATTGGGGTTCTTTGTTTGGTTGTGCAGAGGGTAATATGATCATTAATGTGCAGTGAAAAAAAATTGATAAAACCTTAATCCTTCTTACTGCACACCCTATGGGTGCGCTAACTTTCCTAGTATTTCAAGTGTTTCTTTTGGTTCTTGTTGACAAATGTTGTCCTGAAGATGTGTGTGGTAAGTCTCTGGCAACGACAACACACCAGGCACCAATGAGGCAAATGAGCATACTCCTCACAAGTGGAACAAGAAACAAAAATGGGAGAAGAAAAGAAGGAAAGAGACATGTGTAGTCGATTTGTCATGACTCATGGCATGCCACTCTTACACAAGGCCTCGGAGAAGAAAGCCAGTTGAGGATAGAGCTAGCCAAATTGGCCGGCCCGAGTGGGACGAACCGGGCCTGTCTGTACTGTTCATCGAACCGAGCTGGGCCAGTTCGTTCAATCGAAGCGAATCTGAGCTGAGACCTCGGCCCGTTAGGCTGGCCCAGTTCGGTTTGGCCCGATTACTATAGCTCGCATGTTTAATTCAATATATATATTTATTTCCTTATGATAAATAATTTATTTCTATATTTTATAACATATATTTATTAAATATAATCATTTTTATTTTTTATATATTATTTTTGGTTATAATGGGTTGGCCCGCTTGTAATCGGGCCGGTCCAGTTACTGTGCAAACCGTGCTTAGGCTAGTACCCGGGCCTGTTGGCCCATTTGGTATAGTAAACCAGGCCAAACAAGCCTGAACCAGGCCAACCCAGTTCGTTCGATTGGCTAGCTCTAGTTGAGGAATGGCAGATATTGAGCAAATCTGGTTTTTCTATTTTGTGGAGAGTTAGTGTACACAAGGAACCTATTAGTTTGGGAGCAAGTGGAGCATGAGTGAATTTATATGTATGCCATGGGCTGCTTTGTCCATAATACAAATTTGAATTTTCGGAAGCTTATACAAACAACGATATACAAACTTTTTTTTTGACAATTTAAACTAGCATTATTTTCCCCCCAGTTTTGACATCATAGCATATTTAACCTTTATCCAATTTTACAGATTAATAAAAATCAACTGTGCAATCTCTACTCTTTCTTTTGAAAAAAAAGAGAGAAAGAACAAGTATATTAAGAAAAAAAAAGAGTCAAATTCTAGGCAGCTAACGGCATCTCCAACAGTTTGCCCTATTTCTCTTTTGTCCTATCACTATTCACGTACTACCTCACCAAATAGAGCTGCCCCATCTTTATTTGCCTCCCCAACAACTACTCCATCACTATTCCTACACTCTACCTTTTCTATTCCATATTGCTACAGTGATGGGATATGGGGCTTGAACATATTCATGGAGATGCCTTAAGAACACGGTAACAGTGGATGCACTATTTTGCCTGAAATGACCGAGCTCCAATGATGCAACAATCCATCTACCAATTAAACAAACGATGACACCATGGCATCTGCAATCAATTGCCGCTAGATCATCTCAAAAAAAAAATAAAATAAAATAAAATTTGCCGCTAGATCCAAGAAACCAAAGATCACAGTCAAATCCCGAACACTCCAGATCCTGCAGCCTAGCCACCGCCGGCAGATTTCTTGAGGCTCTGATCCTCAAAGAAAGGGAGTATCTTGTCCAAGAAACCGGCCATGTCGGCCGCCGGCACCGGGCCAGGCCGGCGCGTCACCGTCAGGTCCCTCTCCTGCCGTGGGGTCAAGTCCTTCGTCCCCTTCCAGAGGCCGCCGCTCTACGCGGCCGTGTCCCTCGGCGGCCGCCGGGAGAAGACGCCCGCCGACCCCGACGGCGGGGAGAACCCGGACTGGGACGGCGCTGAGTTCGCGTTCAACATCGACGGCGCGGGCGCGGCCCCGTGCGACGGTCTGCTGCGGTTTGAGGTGAAGGCGCAGGTGCCGCTCCTCGGCAACAAGGTTGTCGGCACGGCCTGCGTACCGGTGGTTGACCTCGACGGCGACGATGGAGCGGCGCCGCGGTATGTGAGCTACCAGGTGTGCGCCTCCGACGGCAAGCCCAACGGCACACTCAGCTTCGCCTACGCCATCACGGGCGGCGGCGGTGCTTATCAGCAGCCGCAGATCTACCCGGCGCCAAACGGCGCTCGGCCGGAGCAAGGTCCGAGCTTGTGTTGCCAGCCTTCGCCGCCGCCGTCGAGTGCGGCGTATCCAGCTCCAGCGACGCCAAACTTCCCGCCGTTGCCGCACAGCAGCAGCTACCCGCCACCGCCATCTCCGTCACCACCAGTTTCGGCTCCTCTGTACCCGCCGCTACAAGACTTGCTGCGACCGAGCAACTATCCTCCGCCTCCTCCTCTACCGCCGTCGTATGTGATGGACTCACAGCATCCGCCGCCAAATTTCGCACCAAACAGCAGCTACCCGCCGCCACCGGCGCTAGCCACCGCATATCCTCCTCCACCGGTGTCGTGTACAGTCTGTCCGCCGCCTCCGGCACAGTACATCAGCAGCTACCCGCCACCACCGCCAAGCAACTACCCCCCACGACCGCCGTGCGGCTACCCGCCGCCGATGAATCCAGAGTTCCCGGCGTCCAATTTCCCCCATCCGACCAGCAGCTATCCGCCGCCGCTGCAGCCGCCAGAGCCAGGCCATGAGTATCCAGTATTGCCAAGATCAGTGGACCGCGCATTGCCGTACATGGCGCCGCCGAGCGCTCCGCCGTTGCAGGACGGGGCGGTCACCTACCCGGCTGTGGCGCTGGCAGTGCTGCCGCCGCCTTCCGGTGGCTCCTACTACCCTCCGCCGGGGACTCGGCACCCCGGAGAAGCAGCGAGAACATCGTCCTACTACCCGCCACCTGGGACTCGCTACTCGTAGAAGGATTTCTGTAAGTTAATTGTGCCACCGGCATCGCCGTGGAGAGCATGAAACCATCGAGCTAACTGCAATCGCGACGATGCCGAAATATATCACCCACCTTGTTTAACCATTGCCATGACCCATGGGCATTTTTTTTTTAGTGTAAAGCAAGGGCATTATTGATTAGGTAATTGGACCATCATTACAAGTATTTGAGATTACATCATCACCAACAAGGCGACTAGTATGATCAATCGGAGGCCGAGTTCACTTTCCCCATTCTTCTGCTGAGTTCCTCTGGAATAGCGTCATCAACATCAGCATGCCACTCCCCTTCAATCTTCTTCTCACGCCCCCAGTGAGCAGCCACATGAGCTTGCTCATTCGCCGCTCACCGATGGAAACGCACCGATGCCATAGGACTTTGTTCAATTGCTCTAGCTTTATCTGAAGCTCCGCGATCAATACAGCAATAGGGAAGCGATCTTGATCTGCAGAGGTAAGCTTCTGCACTAGATTTGAACAGTCTGAGAAGAAAATCCTCACCATGCCGGTGAAATTACTAACAAGGTTGAAAGCTTCCGACATAGCCACTGCTTCTGCAACTTCAGCATCCTCCTGCCTCCCCAAATTTGTGATTCGAACTGCCACGATCTTCAAATTTGGCAATCTGATTACCGTGGCCCTAGAAGCCTCCTTCGATTGTGCTTCAAAGGTAGCATCAACAAGGCAAACTGGTTCCTCGAGGTAGGTATGTTGTTGTGGATACTAAGCTGATTCTTTCGCTCTAGAAGACTTCCACCTTAAAATTTTCTTATAAGAATGCTTCACTTTGTGAGCCATACCCTCCAAGCTTTTAGATTGATCTTGAAAAATAACCATGTTTCGGCGCCTCCACAGTTCAGACATTCCCAACACTAGGATGAGAAATCGATCGGGGTGAACAGTCCGCACCATGTTAAGGATCCATTGTGCAATAGAGGTATGGGAGTCAATCGTCCAGTTTGGTATTTGTATCTCAGGTAGCAGCTTATGTAAATTCTCCCAGAACAAAACAGCAATTGGGCATAAAAAGCTAATGTGTTCCATATTTTCTTCTAGATTGCAAGTACTACATCAAGATCTAGAAACGATGTTGCAAACCACCAAATTACGGCCAGTTGAAAGATTTTGCTTGCCTCATCTCTTATCTAGACTGCACATTTCATACCTTGGAATCCATCTACAATCCCAGGCTTTAATGCTTTTTGCCATTTCCCACTTGCCACACTAATCCATGGAGTAAAAGTTCCCTGCCATAGCAAATATTCTTCCAAATGATAGAGCACTGAGCTGGCATTTTTGCTTCTAGAAAATCTGAATTGGGATAATACCTCGCTTTAAAAACTCTTGCGCATAAAGAATCAGGGATAGTGATCAGACGCCATCCTTGCTTCGCCAGCATTGCTTGATTGAAGCAAGCAATGTCTCTAAACCCCAAACCCTCCTCATTTTTTTTGGCTTTTTGAGCTTCTCCCACGAAGTCCAGTGAACAGTTTTCTTAGAGCCATCACCCCACCAAAAATTTGCAGAAGCACGCTCTATTTGATGGCATAATTTTATAGGGAGTCTCAAACAACTCATGATATAAGTAGGGATTGACTGTATAACAGATTTCAACAGCACTTCTTTACCGGCCCTAGATAAGCATTTCTCTGCCCACCCTTGAACCCTTTTCATAATTTTTTCAATAAGGGGTTTGAAAGCCTCATTTTTCCGTATACCAGCAACAGTCGGCATTCCCAAGTACGACTCATTTTGGGCTTCTTTATCCACATGGATAATGTCCCTTATCAACTCCTTAGTAGATTCCGACGCACCGTTGGCAACAAAAAAAGTTGACGTCTGTCTATTCACCTTCTGTCCAGAGCCATCAACATATAACTCCAGAACACCATTTAGAGCAGTTAACCCCCTTTGATTTGCCTCCAAAAAAATAATGGAATCATCCGCAAAGAGTAGGTGATTTACCACTACTTTTTGTCGACCAAACCGAATCCCCTGCAATTCTTTAGAAGCTTCCTTATTCCTCATTAGAGAAGAGAAACCCTCAGCACAAAGCACAAACAAATACGGTGAAATCGGGTCCCCTTGCCTTATTCCTCTCTGAGGTATAAAACAATCAGAGCATTGGCCATTAATCTTGGCTCTGAAAGATGCAGATCGAACACATCTCATCACCATGTCTATCCAGACTGAATTGAAACCCATCTTAGCCATCAGGCCTTCCAGATATGACCATTCCACACGATCATAGGCCTTCATCAGATCCAATTTAATAGCACACAAAGGTGCCTTCCTATTTTTCCGAAGCTTTATAGCATTCTAGCATTCGAAGGCAATAAGGACATTATCAATAATCAAACGCCCAGGAACAAATGCACTCTGCTCAATAGAAACAATATCACCAAGAATCCCTTTCAAACAGTTTGCAAGAACCTTAGAACCAATCTTGTAAATAACATTACATAAGCTGATTGGTCTATAATGGGATAGCTCCTCTGGATTCCTAAATTTAGGGATCAAAACAAGAATAGTACTGTTTAAAACAGACAAATCCAATGTACCGGCAAGGAAATTTTTAACAGTTTCATAAATATCCACCTGAAACAAATGCCAATTCTTTAGAAAGAAAAGGGCTGGAAGCCCATCCAGGCATGGTGCTTTCAGAGGACCCATGGAAAATAAAGCTTTATAAATCTCCTCCATTGCAATAGGTTTACAAAGGAGCTCATTCATATAGTTGTCCACTTTTGGTTCAATGCATTGCAACATCTCATCTAACCGCAATGTACCTTCCGAAGAGAAGAGCTTTTCATAAAAGATGGAGGCTGTAATTTTTAGATCCTCCATGTTAACCGCCCAGCTTCCATCCTCCCTCAACAATTTTTATTTTATTTTTACTCTGTCTTGACAATATACCCATGGGCATATTGTTAGATTATGAATAGGGCACGACTCTTCATCAGTTGCCTGAAAATAGGTGAAATCTCAGTCGACGTGTTTTACACTAGTAAATAACTAAATTTACATATGGTTTGATGTTGTAAAAAAAGTGACTAGATGACATTTTTTAGTTGTTGTAAGTTCATTCAAAACAAAAAAAAAAACAAGGTACATAAGAGGCGACTTATAAAACTGAATATATGTGCCAAATAAGACATAAACTTTTTTACAGTTAATTATACACTTTTATACATCCAATTATATGTAAATTTAGTTATTTACTAGTGTAAAACACGTCGATTGAGATTTCACCTATTTTCAGACGACTGACAGGAGCAATTTCGTTATGAATATCGTGATCAATTGTGAATGCTTAATTTGTTTTTGGGAAACTCTCCATGACTTACGTCCGACCGGATCGGATGCCAGCCAAAAAAACCAGCGCGCGCGCTTGGATGTGGACGCCACACGCTCACAGCTTTATTTACTTCGCGAGTTCACATCTGTTAGAGCTGCACGCTCGCAGAACCACGGTCGTCGCTGGTCGCCGTGGCTGGCACAGGGCATCTTCCGCTGCTCTTAGTGCTTGCCGGTTGCTGCTGCTCACTGGCCACAGCCGCGGCTGCCACCGCTTGCCGGGCGCCGTACGCCTCCTCTCTCTAGTGTATTCACTTTCCTTATCTCTCCTCTTTGTATTCCCCATCTCATCTCTCTCTACCTCTTTTTCTAGCAAGCACGTCGAGCGAGTGGTGGCCGGATCTGGCGAGCACGGTGTGGGGGCTTACCGGATCTAGAGAAGAAGAAGGCTAGGAGGAGGTGTACTCCCTATTTTTTCCATGAAAGAAGAGACATGTATGTATGAAATTTGGGGTTTTTCCTGGTGAAATTTTGCTTTTGTTCTCGTGAAACTTTTTTAATTTTGCATCGGATGATTTTTGAACAACAATGAAACATGAGGATTCATTAGTAGTTAGCAAAGTTTCATCGGTACTTCTTCAAGTTTCATCAGTATATAAGCCATGTTTCATTGTTATTTCTTCAAGTTTCATATGATCTTTTTCAAGTTTGAACAATATTTAGCCAAGTTTCATTGCATTTTTTTAAGTTCCATTAGTAATTTCTCCAAGTTCATTAGTCTTCTTAAAGTTTCATCGGTACTGTAGCCAAGTTTCATTAGTATATTTTTTAAGTTTCAGTAGTTATTTTCCCAGGTTCATCAGTACTGTAGCCAAGTTTCATTACTATTTCTCTAAGTTTCATAAGTATTTGTAGCCAAATTTCATTAGTATATTTTCAAATTTTATTTTTTCAAGTTTTCGTGATGATGTCACCATGACATCATGCGTCCGATAGAGACGTCTGACGCGTAACGCCCTCCTTTGTTTTTGGATTTAGTATCACGGTTTTGCTATTTTACAGGCGATTGCATTTCAAAGGGTAGCACAGGTGATTCCTCCCCCTCCTTCCTTCAGGATAGGGTTAGGATTCGAATTAGAGTTCAAACTTTGGGGAAGGCGGGAGGCGGAGGCCTGACGGTAGGATGTGGTGCAGCACGAGATGGCGGTGGCATCACCAGAGCTCCGGGTGGTCGGAGTACGGTAGGCAGCGACAATGGGGAATTGGCACACGATAGCCCGGATTTAGGGTTGTCAGGGCCGGTGTGGCGGCGAGAGGAAGCGGGGAGGGCTAGGGGCGGCGAGGGTGCCGCCGAGCATGAGGGTAGGTGCAGCAGCAAGTTGGGAGGGAGGGAGGTGTCGGTGGTGGATGCGGTCGTGGAGCAAAATTATTTTCACACTGTTGGATCGCATGATGGTCCATTTCTCCATTTGGCTCAACGAATGAGACTGTGAATTAACCAATTGCTTGTTGTGGTTTAAAAATTTTACTGGATTGTTCCTTCTCCTTTGTACAACTGGAGTGGTACATATTGTAATCATACCAAAATTCATGGGATAAACCCATCACCGTCCGAGACAGCCATGGACCAGCTAGCCAGGATTGAAGGATGATGGAGCAACTCATCCCAAACAACAAGAACCAATCAGCATGTGACCACGACGTATCATCCGTGGCACTCTCATCTCGCCTAGGCAAAATTGGCTGCAGGGACATTCTAAATTTCATGTACATGTTGTAGGACGTTGTCTCTCTCAATGACATGTAGGCCATAGGGCCACGTGTCAGTGACTCACCAGTGTCTTATAGCAAATGGTACGAAATTTAGAGTGTCCTAAAGCAAAATTCCCCACGATGATATTGGCCTCAACAAAGATGCAAACAGGGCTTGGAGTCCAGTACTGATCAATTTGGGGCCTTCTGGCAGACGCTCATCAAGAACTAGCTGCAACCAGGCTTTGGAATCTCACAAGAAGCACGAAAGCAACCAGAAACTAACAGAGTAAAGCCTAGAATAGCAACAACTGGGCTTGGATTACAAGAGCAACTGATCGGCAGATAGCCCATTGGCGAAGACTCCTCCCAGAATTGATGGATGGGTCCAATCCATGTTCTTATGCCCTCTTTGATTGGTAAGATTTTTTTTTGAAAAAATATATAGAAATAGGAAAAATGTAAAATTGAGATGCTCAGGCTATATGAATCCGTGGGATCCAAATTCACATGAAATTGCTCAACTGTGCGGTTTGAATACTTTCCAGGTAAATAGCACATTCTTTAATTCTACTGTTTCTGCGTGCCATCCCACTTGTATTTAAAAAAGCATTTCATAATTTTTTTTATGAGTAGGCATCTCTGTTATGGCAAAGACGCGTCGCCGGTGCCGCTACCGCCCCTCCCTCGCGCCCTGTGCACCGAGAGCGCCTCTCGCGCCACTCCCCAGTCCCTCTGCCGTGCCAAAGCGCTACCCTCCCCTCTCTCTCTCGCTGCCGTGCTGCTTGCGTCATGCCCTCACGCCCCGAGCTCTCCCTGCTGCCGCCGCTAGCTCTGCCGCACTCGGCATCATAGCCGCGCCGCGCCCTCGAACTCTTCGCTGCGGGATCATCCCCTCTCTCCCTCTCGCAGCGCTCGCCACCTATTTAACCCCCTCACATGGCGCAATTTCACTACCTTCGCTATTGCCGCCGTCGAGCCCGAAATCGCCCCCTTTCCTCTCGCCGTCGACTCGGTACATCGCCGGCCAATTCCTCGCTTCCCTAGCTTCTGTAGGACTCGCTCCTCACCTCCCCATGCTCAATTTTGGCCAGGAAACACCGGAGCTCTCCGGCGACAATGCCCCTGTTTCGGCCGCCGCTACCCTCCACGGTGCCAGCTCGCTCCAGTGCTTCCTTGAGCGCACTGTCACCTTAGGTTGCTCCCTGGTAGCTCCAAGTAGCTCCCCGTGCTGGTGAACTGGCCGCCAACCCCTCCTCTCGCTGGAGATGCATGCTCCTGAAGTGTTTCTCCGCTCGCACCCATGGCGTTGCCATTCTGGCTAGCCGCCAGTGAAGTTTGGCTAGGATGTCCTAAGTCTCTCGGAGACAAACCCATCCCGATCATGAGCCACTAGGATAATGAACCATAGCGCCGCCAATCGACCGCCGAGGCTTTGCCGGAGTTCGGCCGGGAAACTTCGCGGGCCACCGCTCGACTGACATCACCCCCGATGTCGGCCGCACAGCGTGTCGTAGGCAGGCAGGACCCACACTAACGGTGATTTGCATTTAAATCTCGCGCGCTTAAGCGCTGTCAGTCGTGGACATGTGGGGCCCCGCGACTCCACCAATAAGTTTAAGTGGAGGCGTATTCTGCGAAATACATTTTCCCCGTAGGTTCGCATATTTCTAAAAGGGCCTCAGACCCGAGGCTAAGCGGGCCGTCGTGGGCCGCTCCGTGCGGTTTCGGTCTACTCAGCGATGGGCTTGGCCCATTACTGTTTTCTTATATTTTCAGTTCGTTATCTATTTTAACAAGTCTAGTAAATGGAAATGATTTTCCTAAAAATAGTTAAATGACTCTAAAAATTTTGAAAAATTATGATAAATACTAGATTACAGGCTGGATTTAATAAAATTATAACTTTAAACAGTTACCTATTTTTATTCTCTATAATATTCCAAAAACCTTAATACACCTTTTTTAAAGAAATTAGTGATTAACCTTTTTGTTTAAATAAATCAGTTAATAAATTCCTAAAATCATGATAAAATTATAGAGAGTCACACATATAGTTTCAAATTTAAGAAAATTATTTGAACCATTTTATCAAGTCCACCTTGAGCAGCCTCAAGTCCATCTTCATGATGTCCACACGTGTGCCCGGTTTGAGCCTAGCCGCCCCGTCGGCATCCTCGACCGTTCTGGACTTCGGTTCTCCCAACCTAGTCCCGGTATCAGCCAACGATCATAGCTACCTCTAAACCTGCACTCAAATAGACCAACACAATCTCCACAAAAAGTTCACTTACCTTCCTGTAAGTCAGCATATTATCACTTTTGCTTGGCGTTTTTCTGCATTTGCGCCTGGGCCACATGTTTTGTGCCCTAGCGGAAGAGCTAGAAGTACAACTCGACGAAAATAATACAAATCGTAGGGAAAAAAAAAGAGGAATGCATTGCATATTATCACTTTTGCTTGGTGTTTTTCTGCATTTACACCTGGGCCACACGTTTTGTGCCCCAGCGAAAGAGCTAAAAGAATAACTCGACGAAAATAATACAAATCGCAGCAAAAAAAAAAGATGGATGCAACAAGAGGATTTCCTAGGAGGTCACAAATCCTAGTACTACTCTCGCCCAAGTAAGCTTAACTTCGGAGTTCTGATGGGATTCGGAGCTTTCGTGCTAGTATGATCGCATCCAACATGTTTTGTGTTCGCCTGCCTCTTATCCCTTAGCTCCGCCGCACCCCTTTTCCCCGCGCCCACACGTGGGCTCGGGGCCGTGCTCCGGGCCGACCGAACCCGCACTTTTGGCCCTTTCACTTGGCGTTTTTCTGCATTTGCGCCCGGGCCACACGTTTTGTACCCCAGTGGAGGAACTAAAAGAATAACCCGACGAAAATAATACAAATCGCAGACCCATCGTAGTAATACTCTCTCCCAAGCACGCTTAACTTCGGAGTTCTAATATGATCCGGAGCTTTAGTGCTTGCATCAGACATGTTTCACCTTCGCTTGCCTCTTATCCCTTCGTTTCGCCACTCCCTTTGCCCCCGCCCCAACGCATGGGCCTGAGCCGTGCTCTAGGCTCGATGAAACCGCGCTTTTGGCTCTTTTGCTCGGCGTTTTTCTGCATTTGCGCCCAAGAAACATGTTTTGTGCCCCTAGCGGAAGAGTTAAAAGAATAACCTGACGAAAATAATACAAATCGCAACAAAAAAAAAATGAGTGGTGTAACATGATCACACGTTTAGTGCTGGCATGATCACATCAGACATGTTTCACCTTCGCTTGCCTATTATCCCTTCGCTCGGCCACTCCCTTTGCCCCAGCCCCCACGCATGAGCCCGAGCCGTGCTCCAGGCCTGACGAAACCGCGCTTTTGGCCCTTTCGCGAGGCGTTTTTTCTACATTTGCGCCTGGGAAACACGTTTTGTGCCCCAGCGGAAGAGTTAAAAGAATAACCTGACGAAAATAATAGAAATCGCAGCAAAAAAAAAGAGTGGTGTAACATGACGCCTTCCCAAGAACATGACGTCTTCCCAAGAGGTCACCCATACTAGTACTACTCTTGCCCAAGCACACTTAACTTCAGAGTTCTGATGAGAGTTCTGATGGGATACGGTGCTTTAATGCAGGTATGATTGCATCCGACATGTTCATATTCGCTGCCTCTTATCCCTTCGCTCCACCACTCCCTTTGCCCCCGCCCCCACGCATGGGCCCGAGCCGTGCTCCAGGCCCGACCGAACCCGCGCTTTTGGCCCTTTCGCTCATCGTTTTCCTGCTTTTGTCCCGGGCCACACGTTTTGTGCCCCAGCAGAAGAGCTAAAAGAATAACCCAATGAAATAATACAAAAAAAAGGATGCAACACGAGGACTTCCTAGGAGGTCACCCATCCTAGTACTACTCTCCCTCAAGCACACTTAACATCAATGTTCTGATAGGATCCTGTGCTTTAGTGCTGGTTTGATCGTATCCGACATATTTCACGCTCGCCTGCCTTTTATCCCTTCACTCTGCCACACCCTTTGCCCACGCCGCCACGCATGGGTTCGGGCCGTGCTCTGGGCTTGACCGAACCCGCGCTTTTGGCCCTTTCGCTCATCATTTTTCTGTATTAGTGCCCGAACCACATGTTTTGTGGCCCAGCAGAAGAGCTAAAAGAATAACCCAATAAAAATTTTTCTGTATTTGTGCTCGGGCCACATGTTTTGTGCCCTAGCGGAAGAGCTAAAAGAATAATCTGATGGAAATAATACAAATCACAGCAAAAAAAGAGGGATGTAACACGAGGACTTTCTAAAAGGCCACCAATCCTAGTACTACTCTCGCTCAGGCACGCTTAACTTTGGAGTTCTGATGGGATCCGGTGCTTTAGTGTAGGTTTGATCGCATCCAACATGTCTCACGTTCGTCTGCCTCTTATCCCTACGCTCCGCCGCACCCTTTGCCCCCGCCCTCACCCGTGGGCCCAGGCCGTGCTCCGGGCCTGACCGAATCCGCGCTTTTGGCCTTTTCGCTTGGCGTTTTCCTGCATTTGCACCCGGGCCACACGTTTTGTACCATAGCGGAAGAACTAAAAGAATAGCCTGATGAAAATAATACAAATCGCATATCCATCCAAGTACTGCTCTTGCCTAAGCACGCTTAACTTTGGAGTTCTGATGTGATCTGGTACTTTAGTGCTGATATGATCACATCTGACCTGTTTCACCCTCGCCTGTCTCTTATCCCTTCGCTCCGCCGCACCCTTTGCCCCTACCCCCACGCGTGGGCTCGGGCCGTGCTCCGGGCCCAATGGAACCCTCGCTTTTGGCCCTTTTGCTAGGCGTTTTTCTGCATTTGCGCCCAGGCCACATGTTTTGTGTCTAACGGAAGAGCTAAAAGAATAACCCAAAGAAAATAATACAAATCGCAGCGAAAAAAAGAGGGATGCAACAAGAGGACTTCCCTAGAGGTCACCCATCCTAGTACTACTCTCGCCATGCTTAACTTCAGAGTTCTGACGGGATCTGGTGCTTTAGTACTAGTATGATCGCATCCGATATGTTTCACGTTCGCCTGCCTCTTATCCCCTCTCTCCACTGCACTCTTTGACCCCGCCCCTACACGTGGGCCTAGGCTGTGCTTCGGGCCAACCGAACCCACGATTTTGGCCCTTTCGCTCGGTGTTTTTCTCCATTTGCGCCTAGGCCACACGTTTTGTATCCCAGCGAAAGAACTAAAAGAATAACCCGACGAAATAATACAAATCGCAGACCCATCCTAATACTACTCTCGCCCAAGCATGCGTAACTTCGGAGTTCTGATGTGATTCGGTGCTTTAGTGCTGGTATGATCACATCCGATATGTTCCACCTTCACCTGCCTCTTATCCCTTCGCTCCGCCGTACCCTTTGCCCCCGCCCCCATGTGTGGGCCTGGGCCGTGCTCCGGGCCCGATGGAACCCGCACTTTTGGCCCTTTCGCTCGGCATTTTTTCTGCATTTGTGCTTAGGCCATACGTTTTGTGCCCCAGCGGAAGGGCTAAAAGAATAACTCGACGAAAATAATACAAATCGCAACCAAAAAAATAAGTGATGCAACATAAGGACTTCCCAGGAGATCACCCATCCTAGTACTACTCTCGTCCAAGCATGCTTAACTTCGTACTCTCGCCCAAACATGCTTAACTTCGTAGTTCTGATGGATCCGATACTTTAGTGCTGGTATGATCGGATCCGACATGTTTCACGTTCGGTTTGTAGGAGAACGCGGTGCTACGCTAGCCGAAAACAAAATTTTTCTTACCGCGAACACCCAGGCAACATGCGAGTCGGAGATCATGGAGCATTACCCTTGGAGCACGTTAGCGGCGGAGTAGAGTGGGTGAAGCCTCCCGCGTCTTTGCGAAGCATCAGACGAGTCGAACACGACGTGGTACAACTTCTCCTCGTCGCGGATCGCCCGTCCACAAAGAACGTCGGCGTAGTCGTCTGAGTTGTGTAGCCGATCGAATCGTCGCCGACGCGAGAGCGACGACGCCTCCACGGTATCCACACGTCCGGGGTGGGAACACCGCTGTATTGGTGTGCTAGCACCCAGCGCTGCTAGGGTTCTTAGGGCGATGGGACATGGCGGCGGCTAGGGCTCGTGGTGGGGAGACTAACCCACCGCACGCCCCATGCCTCCTTTATATAGAGCGCACTAACGGGCCTTCTACGATAGAAGCCCATTAGGTCTCGCTCTAATGGATATGGAAGCCCACTAGGTCTCACGCTAATGGATCTTCTACAATAGAAATCCATTAAGGCGCCGAAGATCCAAATCCGTATAAACCCACTAATGGATTCAATCCATCGATATGATCCAACCCGTTAAGTGTGTGACCCATTAGGCTCATGTACAAGTCACCGCGGTCCCGAGAACCCTTCCCGGACCACAAGTCAATAGCGGTACCTAGCGGCACATATTGACCCCGAATGTACACAATGATCGAATCGGTGAACCTTGATACACTCACATAGGATCCTTTTGCCACACGATATCGGTCAAGCTCAAAGGAGAGGCGTGCCACCCTTGTGATAGCTCGACAAATTCACTCGTCAATGTAATGGATATAATTCGTGATTAACTCTTTAATCACTTTGGCATGGCCATGCACTTTTCTTATCCATCCACACCGAGGGGCCTAGAGATATCTCTCCCGTTATCAAGGAGGGGCAAATTCCATCTTGATCTCTTACATCTCACGTCATGTTTCATGGCATACCCGTAAGCTACCTTTATAACTTTCCTATTACGGTGAAGCATTTGATAGCCCCAAAGTATACAATTACGCATGCTGAGAATCAATAAGAATCTCAGGTCAAAGGATCGTATAGGTATACCACTCGAGACTATACCTCGATGGCACTTCTAAGATAACAATCTCAAAGGTGTCTCGGGCGGGTCTATCAAGCCCATGTTCTTTATCATGTGCCCACATTATTGATTTGATATCTCCATATCTATGGTATGTGAAACATTACCATCAATCAATACATGTCTTTGGTCGATCACTATTGTTCCACATAATGATATGTGACCAGGGATCGTTTAGAATAATATCTCATAACCAATGTGTTTCACAATTAAGTCATACTCAATGAACAAAGGAGTGACATTTATTCATGGAACTAATAAGTACATGAACATAGACGTATGATACAATCATCTCATATGATCGCCTCTAGGGCATATCACTAACACGGTTACCCCTTTTCCCTTCGCTCCGCCATACACTTTGCCCCCACCCCCACGCGTGGGCCCAGGCCGTGTTCTGGGCCCGACTGAACCCGCTCTTTTGGCCCTTTTGCTCATCATTTTTCTACATTGTGCCTAGGCCACACGTTTTGTGCCCCAGCGAAGGAGCAAAAAGAATAACCCGACGAAAGTAATACAAATCGCAGCAAAAAAAAGGGATGCAACACGAGCACATCCTAGGAGGTCACCCATCCTAGTACTAATCTCAATCATGCACGCTTAACCTATTACTAATCTCAATCAAGCATGCTTAACTTCGGAGTTCTGATAGGATCCGATGCTTTAGTGCTGGTTTGATCGCATCCAACATGTTTCACGTTCGTTTGTCTCTCATCCCTTCTCTCCATCGTACCCTTTGTCCCCGCACCCACGTGTGGGCCTAGGCCGTGCTCCAGGCCCGATCGAACCCACGCTTTTGGCCCTTTCGCTCATCATTTTTCTACATTTGTGCCTAGGCCACACATTTTGTGCCCCAGCAGAACAGCTAAAAGAATAACCCGACAAAAATAATACAAATCGCTGCAAAAAAAAGAGGGATGCAACATGAGGACTTCCTAGGAGTTCACCAATCCTAGTACTACTCTCCCTCAAGGACGCTTAACTTCAGAGTTTTGATGGGATCCGGTGCTTTAGTGCTAGTTTGATCACATCCGACATGTTTCACAATCACCTGCCTTTTATCCCTTCGCTCCGCCGCACCCTTTGCTCCTGTCCCCACCCATGGGCTCGGGTCGTGCTCCGGGCCCGACCGAACCCGCTGGAAGAGCTCTCCTGCCCCCACCCATGGGCTCGGGTCGTGCTCCGGGCCCGACCGAACCCGCTGGAAGAGCTAAAAAAGAGGGATGCAACAAGAGGACTTCCTAGAGGTCACCCATCCTAGTACTACTCTCGCCTAAGCACGCTTAACTTTGGAGCTATGACAAGATCCGGTGCTATAGTACTGGTATGGTTGCATCCGACATGTTTCACGTTTGCCTGTCTCTTATCCCTTCTCTCCACCACACCCGTTGTCGCCACCCCCACGCGTGGGCTCAAGCTGTGCTCCGGGTCTGACTGAACACACACATTTGGCCCTTTCGCTCAGACCACATGTTTTGTGCCCCAGCGAAAAAACTAAAAGAATAACCTGACGAAAAAAATACAAATCGTAGACCCATCCTAGTACTACTCTTGCCCAAGCACGCTTAACTTCGGAGTTCTTATGTGATCCGGTGCTTTAGTGCTGGTATGATCACATCCGACATGTTTCACCTTCGCATGCCTCTTATCCCTTCGCTCCGCCGTACCCTTTGCCCCTGCCCCCACGTGTGGGCCTGGGCCGTGCTTCAGGCCCGATAGAACCCACGCTTTTGGCCCTTTCGCTCGAATTTTTTCTGCATGTGCGCCCGGGCCATATGTTTTATGCCCCAGTGGAAGAGTTAAAAGGATAAAAAATAATACAAATAGCAGTAAAAAAAAGTGATGCCACACGAGGACTTTTCAGGAGGTCACCTATCCAAGTATTACTTTTGGCTAAGCACACTTAACTTCACACTCATGCCCAAGCACGCTTAACTTTAGAGTTCTGATGGGATCCGGTGCTTTAGTGCTAGTCTGATTGCATCCGACATGTTTCATGTTCGCCTGTCCCTTTTTCCTTCGCTTCGCCGCACCTTTTGCCCCTACCCTATACGTGGGCCCAGGCCATGCTCCTGGCCTGATAGAACCCGCGCTTTTGGCCCTTTCACTCATCATTTTTTTTGCATTTGTGCCTGGGTCACACATTTTGTGCCCCAGCGGAAGAGCAAAAAGAATAACCCGATGAAAGTAATACAAATCGCAGCAAAAAAAAAAGAGGGATGCAACAGGAGGACTTTCTAGAAGGTCACCCATCCTAGTACTACTCTCGATCAAGCATGCTTAACTTCGGAGTTCTGATGGCATCCGTGCTTTAGTGCTTGTTGATCACATCTGACATGTTTCACGTTCGCATGCATCTTATCCCTTCGCTCCGCCGCACCCTTTGCCCCCGCCCCTAAGTGTGGGCCCAGGCCGTGCTCCGGGCCTGACCGAACCCACGCTTTTGGCTCTTTCACTCATCATTTTTCTGCATTTGTGCCCGGGCCACACGGTTCTTCCTCTCCACAACGCCATCTTATTGGGCGATGTACGGAGAAGAGAATTGGTGCTCCACACTTGACTCCTCACAAAATCTCGCAAACTGAGAATTCTTGAATTCTATGCCATTATCACTGTGAATCGCTCGAAGGGCACCAAGAAACTCAACAGAAAGCTTGCGAACCAAACTCTGGAAGTGGCCAAAAGTCTCCTCCTTGGTGACCATGAAGAACACCCAGGGGTACCTTGAGAAGTCATCCACAACAACAAGCACATACCATTTGTCACCCACTGACTACGGTAAACAGTAGCAACCATCTTGTTGTGCTGGCAAGGAGAACACACCAAATCCTTGACCATCCTGAGCTTCGGCAAACCGCGAATGAGATTCCGGCTGCTAACTCTAGTCAAATGATCAAAGCCAATATAACCAAGTCTCCTATGCCAGAAGGAGAGATCACGGGACTCTGAGGCAATCAAACACTGGGGCAAGCCAATAGAAGAAGCATCAAAATTAGCACAAAAAACTCCCCCAAAACGAGAAATCCTGCAAACAAGCTCTCCAGAAGATCCAAGAATCCAATAGGCATCACGCCTAAACCTTACCTCAAAGCCGTCATCGGTAAGCTGAGAAACAAAGAGAAGATTGTACCGAAGCTTACTCACCAAAGCCACATCTCTAAGAACAAAATGATCGCTCACCTGAATCGTACCTCTGGCAAGGACATGTCCTCAAAAAGCATCCTGAAAGTGATCTGATCACCATCAGGGACTCAAATGAGGGAAGAGAACCAACGAGAGTCTCAGGTCATATGGCGACAACAACCGAAATCTACAATCCAAACCTCTCCCTTCCCTACCTGACGTACCTGAATCAGCGAAACAAAGGGGATGGTGACTTAGTATTGGAGAAAGTAAGAATAGATCTAGAAACCCAATACTGAGCCACTCCACGAGAAGAAGTACCAGCTGAAGAACCAACTCTAGCATCTCTATACGTCTTGACTCTCACAAAACCAGAGGGAATACCTGCAGGATGTCTAGGCACCAGAGGTGGGTTGACCCACTGACGTGCAAAGGCTGGACCATCCCAAAACTGCCACTCAAACCTCCTGCCACTAGAAGCACGACCAAACATCGCGGGTATCTACTTCCATGGACAAAAGAGGCATACCCTAAGGACGACTGAAACCCTAACCACGAGCGACTCTAGGACGAACACCAAAAACAGCACTAGAAAGACCAAGTCCTAGATGTCAAAAATCAGGAAACAAATCATGAATATCCTGTCTAGGAGCCGTGAGTGCCTTAGGAGCACTCCGAGTCTAGGGATGACCCTGAATACCCCTAAGAGCACGAACACGCTCATGCCAAGTAAACTTGGTACGCCTGAAACAAAACTCAGACAAGTGTCCATCCTTCTGACAAAAGGTGCAAGTAAACTTCACTCTAATAGGAGTAGATGTAGCAAGGGGAGCAACCTTAGAGTCAGAAGTCCCTTGGACCACACCAGCAGAACAAAATACTGTAGTCTTAGGGCGACCATCAAAAACAACAACCATCTTCCCATTATCATCGGCACAAATAACCTTGGGAGGGTGTTGCTTGATATGCTCCCCCCAATCAAAACCTATACCTCTACTCTGAGAAACTTTTGTCTTGTCAAGAATGAGATTGAGCTTCTTCTTTCCTCCAATAAACTTCTCAAGAGTGTTCATGAGATACTCACACTCCTGATGAAGCTGAGGACAAAACTCACAAGAGGTAGGTAAGGTAGGAGAAACACCAGAAGAAGACTAGACAGCATCAACCTTCCCTTTTCCCTTAATCTTATAACACCTATCTCTAAGCATCGCAACCTCTTTCTTGAGAGCCTGACAAGATAAGCACTTAGAGTTCTTGATCCTAGCGATCTGTCCCTCAAACCTCTTACTAAAATCCTCATACACCTTAGCCATGTCTTTATCAATCTCATCACATCACATACAAGGAAATTGAGAACTAGCAAGCAAAACATCAGTCAATTCATTTACTTTGGATCGCATGCCTTGAACCTTTATCCTCAAGAGCAAGAAATCCTCACAAGAGAAAGGAGGATCTGTATGAGAATCAGTATCACTATAGTCCTTATTTGGACTGAATGTGTCCTTAGGTGTAGCAAGATCATGTGTAGGTGTGCAAGTATTAAGTGTAACAGAATCAGGACAACCAGCAGACACATCACGAAGGCTAGGTACATTAGCATCAAGAGAACTAGGAGCGAAAATGAAAACAGCAGAAGCAGTCCTAGCATCATCCAACTCTCTAAGCACACTAGCATGTCTCCTCCTAAGTGTCTCAAGCTTAGTAAGCACACTGGCATGATTTTTCCTTAGAATTTCCATCGCCTCAATCAAGGTGTCACACATCTTCTAACCCTCAGAATTAATGGGAACAACACTAATCTCCTTAGTCAACTTCTTAACGACCTGCTCTAACTCCTTGCATCTAGTCTTGAACCTAGCATGAAATCTACCAAGCTTGCAGAAAGCATCATTCAGCTGGTCATAGGTAGGTACCTCATCCGTGTCACTGTACAAGTCAGAGTCGCTGATGCCGTTCTTGTCGACCGCCATGAAGCACATGCCGGCGTAGTCATCATTGTCCTTGTCCTTGGGCTTGTCTTACGGATCATCATCGCCGTCATCGCTCCATGTCTCCTCTGAGTCAGAGAGATTGACGTTGTCTAGAGCAGCCAACACCTTCTGGAACAGTCTCCTTCCTTTCGAAAAGTTGTGGTTCTTCCTGTCTTGTGGAGCACCAACTAGAGTCTTCTTATTGCACTTCTTATCGGTGTAGTGGTTCTTGCTCGAACTGCCGCAGTCATTCTTGTCCTTCTCCAACAACTTGGGACAGTTGGCTCGAATGTGGTTGGGGCCACCACACTCGAAGCAGCGTATCAGCCCTCCTCTCTTCCACTCTCTCACTCTCTTGTAAGAAATGGCTAAATTTGCGAGCAAGAAGAGCGAGCTGATTTTCAGGGAAACTACCCATCATCTCATCGGACAGATCACAAAGTGCAGCAAGAGAGAAACTCGAATCAAAGCCAACAAAAGAGGTACACCACAAAGAAGGATCGGTGACCAAGACTGTGGAGTGAGGACCAGGCTCATTCAGACAGTTCTCAAGTTCATGGGTCTTAAGATTCTAATAGAGCCTATCCAAGGTCAGCGTCTTAAGATCAGTTGCCTGTCTGATTGTCACTTTCATTCCTAATATCTTCATATCAAGAGCAGAATTGAAGTGTCTGGCATTCTCTAAGCCAGTGTATGTGGTGTCCATAGCTCGGAGATTGCTCAAAATCTTGGTGAACCGACTGAAACAGAAGTCCATGGATTCACCAGATTTTTGCACAAAGCGATTGTATTCCTTTTTGAAATGGTCTTGCCGTGTAGTCTTGATTTGATCTGTCCCCTCATGGCAAGCAACGAGGGTAGACCAAATCTAGTAGGCAGACTTGATGTGAGCAATCATATCATACTCATTCCTACTCAGCCCCTGAATAATCAAATTCCTAGCTTTGGCGTTTAGCTCAACATCACCTTGATTAGTGGCAGTGATTTCATTGTCCTTAGACAATTCATAGGGATTCTTTACTTTGAGCCTAATATTATATCCCTATGCCATGATGTAGGACTCCATATGAGCTTTCCAAAAAGAATAATCAGTGCCGAAAAAGAGAGGGGGCTTGGTGGAGTACTGATCATCCGCCATAGCTCAAAATAGAGAAAAGGCTCAAAAAGATAGGTAAAAATCAAGCAAAAGAGCACAACCTTGCTTTGATACCAGTTGAAAGACCAAGTTAGACGACTAGAGGGGGTGAATAGGAGCCGCAATAATTTTATCCAATTTTCTAATACATCCTTTCACCCAAAATCCCTCAAGGTTGAAATAAAACACAAGCTGACAAGACCGGTCAAGAGGCAAAAACTTGTTCTATAACTTGCACATGGGATTTAAGAGTTCATGATGACTATAAGGACTATTTGACTTGTCAAGGTAAGAAGAATAAGACAATAACCAAAGATTTAGGTCACCAATACAAAGAACATAAAGGTATCAAACATCAAAAGAAGAAGGAACACAGCAAAGGGGCTCACAACAAACAAGATCACCCATGTTTCTTTCTTAGACAGCAGCACATATCCTAGTAAAAATTGCACGAATAAAAATTCATAGATCATATGGCTATGGAAAATTTTCTTGGGGTACTCCTGGTTGTTGAAAACACAAAAAAAAAATAATCAAGTCAAAAGCTACTTTATATGAAGAGAAAAAATTCAAACAAGCGCAGCTGTTTACTGGAAAGCAAAACCAGATTTCAACATATAAGCATCTTAGTCAAGAGGTGGTTTCTCCCATTTTATGACTAACTAATATTTTTTGATTTTTGCTTTGGAAAGCACAGAGAGGCAAGCAACTACATGCCAAAGGCCACCTCAAGATCAAGAGTAGAAAAAATATGGCAAAAATAACAAGCTCAGCAGCTCAGGAAATCTGGACAGAACATATGAGGCTCAATAAAAGCATTGTTTCTTCCGTTTGGTGCATCCATTTCAAATACCACTTGAAGGGGTGGTATACATGGAAGTCACACAATGTTTGGCACAAGAATCACCACAATATTATTTCGGATGAATTTTTTATATAATAAACAAAAACTGCTACACAGAGAAACTGAATATGCCAAAACGAGCAAAAAGGAGCAAATATTGATCTAGATGTTCTTGGTGAGTTACAAGATAATATAGATTATATGAACAACCACAACACCTCCTTGATCAATATGTTTTCAGCAAGTAGGAGGGGAAGCAAGAAAACATGGTGCAAGCAAAACGACCAAGAAGAACTAGATTGAAACCATAGAACAAAGTAAGAACAAGATAAGAACATTGAGGAACTTAATCTCTATTGCTTGATGGGTTTTCTCACAGCCACACATAGGTAGACACAGCTCTCAATGAGCATGATACAACCATATAAAACCCTAGCCAAGACATGAGAGGAGGCATCCCTCCACCCCTCCTTATATAGGCCTACCAGATGAATCTCCACCCTTGATGAGTTGCTTACAACCTAAACTATTCTATCAAGGGCTAAGATTCATTCACTCTACTCACTCTCTAACCAGCCACAAGCATGGGCTTTACATGGGCCACATAGGCCATACATAGGTTTTACGTAAAAATCTTGGATAAACCGATGCAACGGGCCTTCATCCCATTACATGACAGCTCTATTTCCACACCTTCGGGCCTCCAACCCAAACCGAAAACCTTGAGCTGCCTCAAATCCATCTTCATGATATCCACATGTGAGCCCAGTTTGAGCCCAATCGTCTCGTCGGCATCCTCGACCGTTCTGGACCTCGGTTCTCCCAACCTAGTCCTGGTATCCGCCAACGACCACAGCTGCCTCTAAACCTGCACTCAAATGGACCAATACAATCTCCAAAAAAATCTCACTTACCTCCCTGCAAGTCAGCATATTATCATCCATAATCATGCATTAGCCTTAATTAACCCTAAATCAGCACTAATCATAACTAGTCAAAACTATACCACAAATATACAACAGTTTGCGAAAATTATATCAATTAATCTGTGCATCAAATGACTTTTTGCCCAAAACGAAAAACCTTCGTCTTGAAATTCTCTACAGTTTTAATGTACAATATTTTTCCATTTGAGCTCGAGAAGACCTCCAAACACACGAAACACTGTAGGCTGTCACAAATGGCCGAAACGGCTCAAATCAACTCTCAAACACAAACCTTTCAACCAAATCAAGTCACGTATACTCGTCACAACATAAAGACCTCCACATGGTCTCACAGAGCATGAACACTTTTAATTAACTTGACCCACATTATCTTTTACATATGTAAAATATATTCATATGAACCATGTTAAAGCTCCACACATGGAAAACATAGTGAAAATCGTGCTCATACATAGTGAAATTTAGTTTTAAGAGTTTTGAGAATAAGCACTAAGGTCTTTATAGAATTGCTTTGAAAAGGATATAACGGCTTTGTAGAATAGAACAAGTTTGCAGATATAGGATTTAATCTAGATAGATGTGATGTGGTACAATATATTATGAGGAGTTTTATCATCTTTGGTACCTCCAATCACAGCCGTTGATGAAGCAAGATCTAACTACTGTGAGGAGATGGTATCTCGTTTTAATTTTTGTGGTACCTCCTAACAAAGTAAAAAGTCCTTGGCAAAGAGATAGAGGAGAGATTAAGCTAGCTTTGAACAGCTAGCTATATATGACGCCTTTATTAAGCGTTAATAAAGTTGAAGCAAGTTGATTAAAAAGAGTGAATGAACAGTGCGGTAGGGTTTGGACTGCATCTGCGTGATGGAGTAGAGTGAGAGCTGGAGCCTGGAAGTATATATCATGATTTCCACTAGCTAACTCTGATCTTGGCACATCAACAGATCAACAATTTTTTTCCGAGCATGAAACACTTTTAATTAACTTGACCCACATTATCTTTTACATAGGTATAATATATTCATCTGAACCATGTAAAAGCACCTCACATGGAAAACATAGTCAAAATCGTGTTTATACGTATACTACTTGGAATCGGGCATTTAGTCCCGGTTCCAAATGGGCTTTAGTCCTGCTTTTGGAACTGGGACAGCCCATGTGGGACTGATGCCTAGTCCGGTTCCTTTACCCAGGACTGATAGTGCTATAAATATTTAAAAATAAATCGCGGATATATAAATGTAGTGGGACTCAAACCTAAGACCTTCTCCAACCATATTCCCTTCATTCCATTCCCTTCCCCACCCTAAAGGGGATTCCCTTCCTACATTCGTTCTCTTCCCAGAAATACGTTCCAACAACATTCCCGTCCCCATTCCCTTCCCTTCCAGAACTCCATTTTTTTATAAATTTCTCATAACCGCCATTCGTGACACTGTATTTCAATGACGTGACGTATACGTACGTACAGTTATTGTATTTGAATGATGGTACCAATATTGGAAATCTAAAAATTAAAAAAAAATTAGCACGTAGGGTGTAAACATAGCTTCCTATGGGAGGAACAAGTAGAACGGAATCGATACTGTGGATAGCTTACAGGAGAAGATTCCCTGCTGGCTAGCTGGCAACTTTCGTGCAAGGTAAGGAACCCATTCCATAGTGGATAGCTTACCGGAGAAGACGCCCTGTCTGCCTATAAAGAAGGGCACAACCTTGCTCTCCTCTTCAGCCGAAACCCACATCCACATAACCAGATATGAATTACCCTGGTTTCGAAGGGAACCCCTTTGCACATTTCTCTTCGTCCAGCGACGATGACGAGGATCTTCTATACCACGCCATCATTGAGGAGGAGGAAATGGCTGCGCAGAGCGGCAACCTCAGGCGAGGCTCAGTTCCTGGACATGCCGTCATTGATCGAGGACATCCCGATTGTGGAAAACATGGGCCCTGGGTGTCCGAGGGTATACTATAAGATGTACCGCCACCTTGGGCCAAGTTAGTCGGGCCTTCCAGAAGGCAAGCTTGGAAGGCGGTGCGGCTGAAGATAACCTACAAGGACACGAATTCGTTTCCTATTCATGTTACATGGGTATAGGCGTAGCCGAATCGGTTATATCTATATCTTCCAAACACAGACCAGGGTTTCTATCTGTAACCCGACCCCCTACACTATATAAAGGGGGTACGGGGTCCCTAGTGGGGACATCGAATCTCCCATCTTGTAATCATCATCAGAATCCACCCAAATACAATCCACGAGCACAGGAGTAGGGTCGAGCACAGGAGTAGGGTATTACCTCGCCTCGAGGGCCCGAACCTGTATAATTTCGGCTCCCTGTGCTACCATCGTTGTTGTGATCTCTCGCATCGCCCCATAAAATATATTGCCGACGCAAATCATCGACAGTTGGCGCGCCAGGTAGGGGCTAGCGTCACGATCAACTTCATCGACCTCGATGGTTTCCATTGGCGGATTCGTCTTCACTTACGCTCCCGGCCAAGGTTTCATCTTCGGAGATCTTGTCTTCATTGCCGGAGACTTCGGAGAGCTTCAGTTATGTGGACCGAAGTTCGGTCCACACACTACCGGGGGAGATGGTATGCGATTCCGGCCGAGCCTCACCACTTCGGGATCTCTGCCCCGAATTCTGATCCGGAAGAGGTCCGATCTGATGATGACGATTTCGACTGGCCTACCGCGGGGCTTCCCTTCGGTTTTGGTCGGGATCTACCACTCCTCCCGTTACCAACACCTTGTGCCGACAAACGATTGAGTCACGATCTGATTCCTGGCTTAGATCACTCTCAGATCCAGTCAGGAGTCACGATCCCTCAACCATGGTTCGCCCCCTCTGGATTCGGAAACTCGGCTGTTGTTTTCTATCAGATAACGCGTCGGTTTTTCCAGTTTAGGATAAGGGGCGGAACACGGCTTGAACACACCGGGACGAGCTTTCTGAGCCAAAACTCAGGGACAACTCTTTCTCGGTTAATTCCCCGAGTGGATATACCATTCGGTCTGGTCAATTCGGCTGAAAGATTCCAGCAGATCCGTTCTGCCGAAACTCAGTCGGATCCTCTCTTGACCAGAGATCCTGCACGGGAGGTGGGAGTTATAATCACTCCTATCAACGAGCCCACGAATCGGGATCAGTTGAGCCTTTCCTTCTCGGAATCCGTGTTAGAAGAGAGTGTCAATGGGATCCCCGACTTCTGCGGTGTCTACGTGCTGGATGGCCAAGCCTCTGGGTCGACCCGGCGACCCACAGGGGAGGCTGGAGCCGAACCGAATCGCGAAGGCGGAGAAGACTTGCGCGAGTGGTCGTGCACGGGAAGTTCGGGAGGAACTGCTGCAAATACGTATGGGAGATCACTCGGTCTTCCGTACGCCACAGCAGAACCTCCTCGCCTGTAAAACCCTCCTGGACAATGTTGGTCATTTACTTGGAGAGAACAGCCCCGCGACGCCGATCATGGAACAAGTCAAAGCCATGGTGACGGCTGCGGCTGTTCAAGGCACTCGGGATCAACCGGGCAACTCGGCTAGAAGCCAGACTGCTACGAGTAGTACTCAGCGCAGTCGGCACACGCGAAGCTACGGGCAAGGTGCCCGTCGGAGTGTAAGCTGCGACTTTCGTCTCGACATCGAAGCCCGGCGCAGGGAGCGAGACGAAGACCGGCGCCGTACTCCACCACGTCGAAATCTCCCCCGACGATCTCCTTCACCCGTAGATGGGCTGATCGACGGGATCAAGGCATTCACCCTGACCCTGCCAGGTAAACTGGCCTGAAGGGTTTAACCCTAAAGGCATAGTAAAATTTGATGGATAGCGGGACCCCGAGGCTTGGTTGCAGATTTATTCTCCGCAATCAAAGCCGGGTGGAGGATCTGACGTGATGGCCAATTATTTGCCATCATGTTAACCCTCCGCTCGAATCGCTCGCAGCCTTCCAGAGAATTTGATCGATTCTCGGGAGAACTTTTGCGACCAATTCGTTGCCAATTTCGGGGCACTTACGAAGCCCAGAACCGGTGGGACCTTTATCGATTCATCGAAAAAGATGAGTCATTAAGGGATTTCATTCGGCGTTTCACCAAGAAGAAGAACACAATCCGAGAGATCTCAGAGGCGGTCGTCGCCGCTGCCTTCCAGAAAGGAGTTCGCGACCCCGACCTGATCAAGAAGATGTCTCGGAAGCCTCCGACCACCGTCAAGGAAATGTTCTCCTTGGTGGACCGATATGCTACTGCCTCGGACGCTCTAGCCGAGCGTCAGGAGGATCACCCAAGCAGGCAAGAAGGCAAGAAGGACAAGCCCGAGTCAACCTCCAAGAAAGACAAAAAGCGCAAGGGCGAAGAGATGGTAGCGGCCGCGGAGCAGGGTCGGCTGAGGCCGCCTCGACTCGCCGACTACAACAGAGTCATGGAGGCGCCATGTTCTTTCCATCCAAACGGAAAGCATGCGGCCAAGAACTGCAACATCTTGAAGAAGTTCACTGAGGATCACAACGGCGACACTCCGAGAGATGCCAAGCAAGATGACAAGCGCGACCCCGAGGGCGATGCTTACTAAGAAACCGAGCGAGCTCAACTACATATTCGGGGATCGGATGCATATGAGTCTAAGCGTAAGCAAAAGCTACCGATCGGAAAATCAATGCAGCTATTCGGTGACACGGGTATCTTGATGGTGCGAAATTCGATCATATTTGATCGTTCGGATCATCCAGATCACATCCGTGCGGGAAGGTATCCACTCATCCTGGATCCTGTGGTGCGGGGCGTCCGACTGCGCAAGGTCCTGGTTGATGGCGGGAGTGGATTAAATATTCTTTTCATTAAGACTTTGGACGAGATGCAGATCCCAAAAACGGCGCTCCAGCTGACGGAAGCACCGTTTCACGGTATAATTCCGGGAACCTCATCGGTGCCGATCGGGAAGATTACTCTCCCTGTCACCTTTGGGACTCGGGAAAATTACCGGATAGAAAACCTTAGTTTTGAGGTGGCCGATTTTGAGACCGCATATCATGCGATCTTAGGAAGGCCGGGCATGGCCAAATTCATGGCCATCCCACATTACACCTACTTGGTTATTAAGATGCCAGGACCGCGGGGCGTGATCACGGTCCGTGGGGACGTCAAGTTCTCCCATCTCCTCGATAGGGAAAACTGCGACTTCGCTCAGTCCAGAGAGGTGGCAGCTGATTTGGACAAAATTCGGCAGACTGTCGCCACCCTTCGCGACGAGGCGATCTACCAAACAAAAAGCCATCTAAGTCGGGCATCAAACTTGACGAGGCGATGAGTAAAGAAAAGCCCGCGCTCTTCCTAGATAGATCAAGGCGTCTTCTCATCACTCGGCGGGGCGCTGGGGCTTGCCGCGAGAAAAGAACATCAAGCAATCGCGTCGTAACTAAACCCGACGGCTATTGTAATCCGCATTTTCGAATAAATAAAGATAAGTTTTCGCTCAACATTGTCCCAACGCTTATGCAGTTCAGTTTTTGACTTGCTACTTATTTGTGCGTCAATTAAGTAGTAAGTCGGGGGCTACACCTAATTAGGTGCGCAATCGCGCACCTAACCTTTTTTCGAAACGACTCACTACCTTGAGGCTAGTAAGTCGGGGGCTACACCTAATTTGGTGCGGTCTGCGCCTAATCAATACCTAATCGTTTCTTCTCTTTTAAATCTATGACGAAGCCTTGCATAAATCGTTCCAAGTAACAAAGGAACGAGTTTATTGAGGCGAGCCATGACTTAAACAGAGAAAAGATGGTTAGCTTGGGCTATGTTAAAAGAAAAATAGAAAGTCATATACATGGATAATTTACGAGTTCCTACATTTTTACAGGAAATCTAACTCTAAGTTGTCCAAAAGGCATTCGGCGGTCGGCTTCACTTCCTCGAGCAGTGTCATTGCTTCCTTCTCTCGAAAGCGGCGGCCGCCCTGGCAGCGGCGTCAAGATCGATCCGAGGATAGTGCGACTTGACGATTCCCAGCACTTGACTGGAACTCGTTAGGCCGACTTCCTTGAGCCGCGCCTTCAGTTGCTCGGGGGCTTCAGTCCACCTCTGGATCAGCTCAGCCCGAGAACTCGGCTTGTCCTCACCAGCATAAAGCTGGCGTCGAGTTGGCTCTACCGCCACCAAAAGCTCATCATACCGCGCCTGCGCAATTTTGGCGTTCTCCTGAAGAACGTCATACTGCGCTAGCGTTCTCCTCCTGTGCTCTATCAAAGAACAAGGAGTGCATGATTGCATAACCGCATGGACACTGGGGGTTTAGAGCCGGTCGGGTTTGGGGGCTCACCCTCCAACTCGGCGACGGCCTTCGCTTCCGATTTTCCGCCTTGACCTCTCGCTGAAGCTTGGTGATCGTGGCGTCGCGTGCTGCACATGGTGTAGCGCTTAATGTCACCGGGTCACATACAAGACAAACAAACTCTGACTCCGGTCAGGGTACTTACACCGAAGGAGCCCGCAAGGTCGAACTTTTCGTCTTGTTCCTTGATCTGGGCAGCTGACTCTCGGCTCTTTGGCGCCTCGGTCGGCCCCGATGACCTCCCTTCCATGGACTTAATTCGTTCTATTTGGGGGAAGAAGTAGTTAAGGAACTTGGTTTTCCTCTCGGAATAATCGCCAAGTTTCTGCAAAAACGAAGGATGGTCACTGTCCCAACTCAAGCAAGAAAAGATTTATGATCGGGTTCCTGCAAGTTAAAAAGCTTACCCGAACCATTCGGCCGCACTCGGCGGCGTATTCAAAGAGGGTTTCCCTCATCTTTGCCTCGGCCTCGTCGTCAACAAGGGCCCAGTTTCCGGCCTCGTCCCTCCAGCCTGCCGAGAGCTTTGGCTCAGTCTTCTCTAGGGAAGGTAGGGGCTGGCGGGGGATTTCTTCGATTGTTGGCTCGACCCCCGCGCTGCTCCTGGTGGACGAGCTTGGGTTAGAGGCTGCGGTGGAAGCACCTCCTCCAATTCCTGACGCAGCTCCCGTCGGCTTCGCTGGCGGGGGCACCGCATCGGATGGAAGAGGAGGGGCTCCTTGACTTCAGTGGCAGCCACGATGCGGCTCGGTCGGGTGACTCGACGGAACCTCTACAGACGGTTTCCTGAAAATAGGGGACACTTCGGTCAGAGAGGAAGCGAAGGAAGGCTATCAGAAGGTGGCGGAGTTCCGCTTACTGATCGGTGGTTTTAATCTTGATGCCGGTTCCCTTTCGGGAAGAAGTTCCGCTCGAGGAGGCGTCAGGCGGGCCTCTCGGCCTAGCCTGAGGGGTTGAGTTCTTCTCCCCCTTTGGCTTCGCGCCACCGCATGTCCTTGAGGGGTAAGTCCCTGGACTACACCCGAAAGCCGAAGTAGGTGGGCTTGCTCCTCCTTTGGGAGCTTCGCCCACCTTTGGCCCCAAGCTATGCGGGCCGCGTCCTCCCGACAACGGGACCTCTTCTTCCACTAAGGGAGCCGGGCCCTTGCCTTTTTTGGCAGCCGGGGTATCTTCAGATTCCTCCCCTGAGCGCTTCTCGCCCTTGTTGGTAGGGGCCTCAGGGGTTGGGGCCGCAGATATAAAAGACCGGCGGCTCTGCATAGGAGCAAGACACCCCCAAACAGAAAGATTCAATGAGGAGATTACGCAATGTCCGACAAAAGGCAAAGAATGTACTCGAGCCTTACCTTAGGAGGTGGATGGTTGAGGGAAAAACTTCTGGGGCTCCCTGGATTCGAAAAGATAGTTCCGGGAGCGAAAAATTCGGAGAGTCGATCGATGACGTCGGAATTGGAGATTGGGACATCCGTCTCTCTAGTAGAGTCGGATGGCCCAGTGTACTCGAACCCGAGCCTGATCCTTTCCTTGAGTGGCTGCACGCGGCATTTCGTGAAGGAGACAGCTACATCGACGCCGGTCAGCCCCCCTTCTTTGAGAAGCTGGATCATACCAAGTAACTCGGTCACTTGATCCATTTCAGAAGAGGGAGGGGGAGAGTTCCAAGAGGTGGAAGCTCGGGGCTTTCTCCCATCAAAGCAAGGAAGGCGGGGAGGATTGGAGCAATAGAACCGATCTGATGCCACCCTTCAGAGAAGTCCGCGTGCAAGGCAAAATATTCCCTCTTGAGGCCACTCCGGAGTTGGAACCGGCCCGCCAACATGACCTTAGGGGCAATGTCGGTGGGGTAGGCTTTGAGGAAGAAGAGATGGCGGAAAAGGGCGAAGTGGGGAGCGATCCTCAGAAAAGCCTCACAAAGATGAACGAAAATTGAAAGTTGAAGAATAGAGTTGGGATTCAAATGGAAAAGTTCAATCCCATAATAATGAAGCAAACCGCGAAGAAAAGACGACGCGGGGAGTCCAAATCCGCGGGAGAAGAAAGATTCGAAGACAACAATCTCTTCTTGATGAGGAGTGGGGGAGGATTCACCTGCGGCGGCACGCCAATCAATAAGCTCTGACGACGGGAGAACGCCGGCGTCGACGAGGGCTTGCAACCGCTCATCGGTGGTGTTTGAGGTTGCCCAGTCCCCCGCCATTGGAATGCGGTGGATTTGGGGGCTTGATGACGGCGGCGGTGCTAAGATTGCCTGGAGGCGGCGAGAGCACAAAAACCCTAGCGGGGAGTCTTAGGGAGACGAACGGTTTGGGGCGCACAGTGTAAGCGCACTAGTTCAAACTCCCTTAAAGGCTTCTCTCAGAAGGAAGTGGGCAACGTTTCGTTTCCGTGTAAGGCGGGAAAGGAATGAAGCCCTAAAATTGCTGTTTCAAGGCCTGGGTTCTGATCCGAGCCCTTGAAGATATGCCCAATGAGGGCTGTGAGCCGTGCACGACTTACTCGGGTACAGGTGACACTCGGGTCATTTCAGTCGGGAAAAGTAGCATACTCCTTGTTGGGGTCGTTGCTGGTCTTCAATTTGAGGATTGGGCGCCTCCCAAGGTAGCAATTTGGCTTTTGATGTACCCTTTGGGGACGGAAGTCGGTTCGGCTTTGTAGCCGGGCAACGCATCGGAAGTTCTATACAATTGTCCTGGTGGCATATCTTCGGATCGTTTGTCAACAGGACAAGCACCACTTGGGCAAAATAAATCTAGCTCTTGGCATACCTCTTGGGGTCAATGGCTGGTCCGATTTTATAATCGGATTAGGCATCGAAGAGTTACCTCTTCAGTTGGGTCTCAGTGGCACATCTCCGGATCGTTTGTCATTATGACAAACACCACTAGGAGGACCTTAACTTGGAGGCGGGCGTATTCCTCTAGGAATCACTAGCTTGAATCTGCATTAGTCGGATCAAGGCGCCTGAACACCCTACGCAGGTTGTGGCATGTCCCATGTTGGACCGAATGTTGAGCTCTGCAAGTCAGGCTTGAATGCCATAAGTTGTAACAGGGAGGATAACACTGGGTGGCATTGCTTACTCAGTGACATCCACTTTTTCTCTGGTATGCCTCTCCGTGAGGCCATTAGCCAGCATATCGATCCGTCGGGCTGGGTACCAGGCATATTAAACGGCTTGAGAATTTTCTCGAGTTCTTTGCAACTGTGTTGTTTGATCGTGAGTTACTCGGTGAGCGGACTTCATCGACCAGCGAAGAGTGGCGTCACTTTCGGCTAACATCTGAAGGGCGCAAGTGAGCCCTAAATCAAGACAACCCAATCCCGAAGCACTCGGGGACTCTTGTGAAAACATGGGCCTGGGTGTCCGAGGGTATACTACAAGACGCATCGCCACCTTGGGCGAGTCGGTCGGGCCTTCCGTAAGCGAGGCTTGGAAGGCGGTCTTGGTGAAGATAACCTACAAGGACACGAATTCGTTTCCTATTCATGTTACATGGGAATAGGCGTAGCCGGATCGGTTATATCTATATCTTCCAAACACATACCAAGGTTTCTATCTGTAACCCGACCCCCTACACTATATAAAGGGGGTACGGGGTCCCTAGTGGGGACATCGAATCTCCCATCTTGTAATCATCATCAGAATCCACCCAAATACAATCCACGAGCACAGGAGTAGGGTATTACCTCACCTCGAGGGCCCGAACCTGTATAATTTCGGCTCCCTGTGCTACCATCGTTGTTGTGATCTCTCGCATCGCCCCATAAAATATATTCTTCGCGCAAATAAATCGACACCGATGGTCTTTGCAAGGCTATCTGAGGATTACTCGCTAGTTCTCAAGTATATGGCCATATGTATTTCAGGCGCAGGTACTTGTAGTAATGGTCTTGCAACTGTCTTTCCCATATGTAGTACAGAACTTGAAATTGCTTTGCTTCCTATTTCTGGCAGGTTTAGGATGAGCCGCCGGCTATTCCAGCAGATTGCGGCCGCTGTCGAAGCACATGACGACTGGTTCGCACAGAAGCGGGACGCGACAGGGAAGCTTGGCCTATCGTCGCTCCAAAAGATGACCGCAGCCATCCACCAGCTTGCTTATGGCATCCCTGCGGATGCCATTGATGAATATATGCGCATAGGGGAGAGCACGGCGTTCCTAGCCATGAAGAAGTTTGTGCAAGCTGTCGTCGAGATATTCGAAGCTGAATATCTTAGAGCTCCAACCCCTGAGGACACGGCGCGCTTGCTGGCTGTTGGCGAGCAAAGAGGCTTCCTAGGGATGCTGGGGAGCATTGATTGCATGCAATGGGGTTTGGAAGAATTGCCCAAAAGCATGGCACGGTGCCTACACAGGCTATATCCGGAAGCGGTCGCCTCTTATGATTTGTGGATCTCGCATGTTTTCTTCGGCATGCCGGGGAGTTTGAATGACATAAATGTACTGCACCGATCTAATGTTTTCTGCAGGGACAAGGACGGCACAGCCCCGGAGGTGAACTTCTCCATCAACGGGAACAACTACAATAAGGGTTATTACCTAGCAGATGGTATATATCCGGAATGGGCTACACTTGTCAAGCCAATCCCTCGCCTCGAGGCAACAAGAGGATGCACTTCTCCGCTATGCATGCCGCAACACGGAAGGATGTGGAACGAGCATTCGGGGTCCTTCAGGGCAGATTTGCAATAATCCGAGGTCCCGGGCGATGTTGGAATCAGGCGACACTCCACAACATCATGACAGCATGTATTATCATGCATAACATGATAATAGAAGATGAGAAGGACGGCCCACCCTAGGAGGAGGTCTTCGACTACATGGGCGAGGGAGTTCATGTTACTCGTGATCCAAACAGGTCGATCCAGCATTGCATCCAGGCTACGCAGACTATCCGTGACAGGCAAGTGCACCGTCGCCTTCAGGATGATCTGGTGGAGCACTTGTGGGTACTTCACGGAGGGAACTAATCGTCCTTAGTTCAATCATCGTCTGTAGTGTGTCTCCAATTTAGCAACAATGTCACGTGTCTGTGCTAAGGTACTCGTCATTCGTGCTTATCAGTTTGTACCGTCTCCAATTTACCATCAATGTCCCTTGTGTACGCTAAGGTAGTCGTCAATCGTGCTTATCTGTTTGTACCGTCTACCATTTACCATCAATGTCATCTGTGTGTTTGTAATGAATGGAAGCATGAACTGTGTCACCATGTATGCATAATACCCGAATGCATAGGATGGGGGCCACATATGCATAACACAAAGTGCATACCACAGAACAATATAGAGTTCGAACCACATAATAATACAGAGTTCAATCCACACAATAATACGGAGTTCATACCACACAACAATAATATAGAGTTCAAACCACATAGTATTACAGAGTTGAAGCCACATAATAATACAGAGTTCAATCCACATAGTTCATACCACACAACAACAATATAGAGTTCAATCCATAGAGTTCATACCACACAACAATATAGAGTTCAAACCACATAATAATATATAGTACACACAAGCTCGGTTATTAGCACGACGCCTCGCCGCCCACTTGGCAAGGATCTCCTCCTGCCTGCACTCGTAGTACTCCTTGAGAGGTCCAGTACAGGTCTGCACATCTATCTTCATTATCCTCTCATCCTCAGCCTCCCTCATCATGTCAAGCTGCTCGCGCTTCAGGTCAACCATCCTAGCCTTTGTCGCATTCAATTCTTCCAAGTGACTGGCATATAGACCACTACTAACCGTACCACGAGACCCACTAGATGAAGCACCCCAAGACCGAGCCACATTCGCTGCATTTCTCCCAATTGGTCTAGGCATGTCGGACGAAGTTTGAGAGTCCACATTCAGTGGGAACCCCTGAGAACCCATAGGACTGGATGCAGGAGAGGCATCCACGTGGGATTTCTGCCTCTTGCTGACCAGGTGTGCTGCCCACTTGGGGTGTTGGGACAGAAGCACCCAGCAGTGGGAGAAAGCAAATGGCTTGCCCTCTATTTCCTTGTACATTGTTGCTGCTTGAGCCATCTGCACAAATGTAAACAAAAAAAGGTATTAGGAACATAATGGTGAAATACCCTAATATAGCACCAACAATACGTCATAGTAACGTACCCTGTCACGCTCAATTGTTCCGCTTTGGTTGATAGCATCTATTTTCTGCAAGTAGCCAGCAAACTTGCTCACTGCCTCACTAACGAGGGACCAGTGGTTGACCATTGCCTTGGTCGATCGCTCAACCCATTCCTCTTTTTTGTGGGTTTTCATATATGTACCAATCCTGCCCCAGTAGCTCTCAGACGACTGGTCAGTCCCAACTATGGGGTCCTGGCTCACGTTAAGCCATGCCGACACTAGGAGCTCATCCTCTTCAGCCGACCACTTTGTCCTGTCGGTCTTCGCCGCAGCCTTCTTCTTAATTTTCTTGCTCCCACCAGCGCTGCCAGGGCTCGGATCTGTAGAACCCTGCGTGAACACCCCAAAGGATGGTCACTGCAGGGTGTGCTTGGAGCTGACCCATGTGCTGAGTAGGGGGAGAACTGCCCTGCTGTCTCAACTCCTGCAGGGGCTATCGAGCCGCCCGAAGCACTCCAATTCATACGCTACACTCCCTGCTCAAGCAAACTCTCCAAAAATGGGTCCATCGAATCCCTGCATAGTAGGAAGAAGGTGCAAGTCAGCAGTTCAATTCAAATGCAACCGAACCGTTTCTATAAACAGCACACTTGCACACTGAGGAAATAACTTACACCATTAACATAACACATGCAGTTATACATTACTTAACATAAAACATAACACATGTTTCGAAAGTTATCATAACAAAAGTTCCAAAGACGGCGCTGTCTCGTAGGTTCCATACTTAGGGTACGTTTATTACAACATATAACTGTACTACAGGTGCTGCGAAGAACATATATCAACGCGGGGCTGAACATGCAATAGTATGACCATTACAGACGGGTTAAATGCCATGAGCGGTCGGACTCCCAAGATAGACCGTCATCACTCTTGTCTGATTGGTCGTCACACGTGCCGTGCTCAGGGCTGACATAGTCCATCGGAATGACGTCGTCGGGGTCGACATCATTGGAACCATCTTCATCCATTGCAGCAGCTCTCAAGACTGATGACGATCCAACCACGCCGTCCATCTGCAGCGATAGGTGCTCTAGCCTGCTGGCAATCGCCTCGACCTCCAGGAGCACACGGTTCATGTCAATGTCAGCTGTTGAGTCGTCGAGACTGAAGTTGTCGACGACCACCTTCTTGAGTGCTGCAGCCTCTAGCTCTATCTGCTCGTGTAGGTTGCCCAAAACGGTGGCAAGGCCATCCATCTACATAGCAAATGACATGTACCGATCATAGTAGATGGACTATAGCTACTTATTCATATATGCTACCTCCAACAATGAACAAGAATAATAAGCAGCAATGTTCTCAATTTGATCATGTTACTTCAAAACTTTATTGGTTGATGAAAGAGTCAGCCAGAAAAGCATTTTACTCCTGTCCTTGAATTTGTACTCACTAGCTGATATGTCTAAAATAACTATTCCATCGGTTACACTGACAGTTTGTTACATAACTCCATTTTTGCAGTGGCCAGTGGGTAGGAAAATTCCATATACTATTCGAATATAAAATGAGAATCAATGCATTTGTATGTGAAAAGTGCACACTTCCACTTGCAAGTGCAGCAGCAGCATCAGCATCAGCAGCCATGCTTCATAAACACAAATAATTCTTTCCCAAACAAGAAAAAGAAGTATGAATCCCATCCATACAGCAAGGATCAGGTACACCACTGAATCTGCAGACGTCACAGCTAGCATTCCTTGCAATGGAAATCTCACACACATACAGAGTTCAATTTTTGCAGCAAACAGTCAACACTAATGCAGCAAGAACAAAGAACTCGTCAAGCAGGCTATAAAAACTGAGCTTGCTAGAATGGAATTGAGCACACGAATCTAACAATCAGTTCCTGTGAATGTACACTGGACTACCTACAGATGAGACCATCCGTGAACTATTTTTTTATAAGATCGGTGAACTGTTAGTAGCATCTGTTTGGTCATCAGCTCTTAAGTTCATCTGCTAAACCATTAACCATTGCTAGCCTTCATCACCGTGTACGTGCACAGCTGCGCCGCTCCATCGCCGGTGAACTTCGCAGGATGAACTCTACACGTACACCGTGCCAAACATCGCAAGAACTTGCCCCAAATCCGCCCAGATCTGTATGGATTTCAATCCAAACCCAACTAAATCTACCCATCCCCCACCCCAAAGAACTCAACCACCAGGCGATAGAGCCCGAGAAACGCACCTTTCGTGCCCGCTGTGGACCGTTGCGTCGCCGCCGCCGCCGCCGCCCCTCGCCGACTGGGACGAATCTGCTCCAAGCACCGCGCAACCATTGCCACTCCTCCTGGCCGCGCCCCCCGGTAGTCCGCCCCTTCTCTGCTTCCTTCTCCCTCCTCCTCCGCTTGCAGCATCCACGGACGCCCCGCCGCGCTCCCGGTCTTTCCCCTTCTCGCCGCGTCCCCGGCCGCTCCCCAGATCCGAACTCGCGCGGGAGGCAATGACCCTCCCCTCCACCCTCTCGCCGCGCCTTGTTGGGACAGGAGAGAGGATCCGGAGCGGGAGGGAACCTCTCTCCTGTCTGGTCCGCCGCCTCGCCGGGAAGGGACGCCGTTGGAGACCCGCGCGCGGTCCCGTCGCCCTCGTTTTGCCATGCGGACGGAACAGGAGCGCGGACGGGACACGCTTGGAGATGGTCTAAGACCTCAAGTCTACCCACTCATCCTTCTAGCCAACCCACCCCTCCACACGTCCTGACATAACTAGGATATGCATTTCTTTTGAACTTTTCTGAAACGAGGCATCAGTCCCGGTTTGTAACACGAACCTCGACTGATGAGGAGGCATCAGTCCGGGTTCTTGTTACAAACCGGGATTGATGAGCATTCATGCTAACTGTTTTGTACCCGTCTGACAAAGGACTTATTAGTACCTGATCGTATCACGAACCGGGACTGATGTCAGAGCTCAACCGGGATTGAAGCCTTAGAGCCACGAACCGGGACTGATACCACTATCGATACCGGTTTGTGTCCAACCAGGACTGATGCGCCGGTATTAAAGGCCTATTATCTAGTAGTGGTAGTGAAATTTAGTTCTGAGAGTTTTGATAAGAAACACTAGGATCTTTATAAAATTACTTTGAAAATGCTATAATGTTTGGCTTTGTAGAATAGAACAAATTTGCCGATATGGCATTTAATCTGGATGGATGCTGTAGAGCACGTGTGTGGTACAGCAGAGCAGTACGGCATTGCTTATCGGGACAATATGATCTACGGCTAATACACATGAAGAATGCCGATCATGGAGGCTTGGATCCATGGCCCCATGCATCTTTGACTGCCAGGTCAAAACATTTGAGCGCCCATATGATGATCATCTGTTCCGATCAATCCTCCAGCAGCAGCCAGCAGCAAAAGGATATATCGGAGCAGGATTTCTACTGACAGATCGATGGGCCCTCCTCGATCGAGTCCTGTGCGTCTCGGGCCCACCTGCCAGCTCACTGTTCTGCTTCCACCGCCACGAGCAGCGACAGATGGAGTGCAGTGCAATGCAGTGCTGCTCTTGCGTGTTGACTGTTGATAGCATATGCTTACTCATAGCCTTATAGGTTGGGGACTTGCTGTCACATATATATATGCTCGCTTTTCTAACGAGTCTATGCCAAGCAAAGGACCGAGGGTTTGCTTTTTACCCACTTTTCATCACGCTCGACATGTTGTTGTTGATCGATCTCCGTTCTCTCCAATAGTACCCTGGCGCTCCCTGTGTGAATGAATGTATTGATCAGCAAACATAACATCACAATCCTCTATAAGTGTTGTCTCGTAGGATACAAGATAACATGGAGAGAAATAGTGGGCATAATATGGAGGGTGAAGAGAGAGTGTGTGAGTATACAGAATTGAGTGCATCATCTTTTCTGTTGTAGTCGACTATATAGCATGACAAATTAATGAGAAAATTTATATGCAAATAAGCTATCTATATAGACATGTATGTAGGCAGCCTATTGTATGAGTTGTCTTTAAGGTTATTTATAACTAGCATAGAGTTCATTATAGACACGGTTGTCTAAACTATTGTAAATACCTTCTCTCGCATATAGCCAGATGTACATTGTATTTATAAATTTAACTCTCTCAGCAACCATAGCAACGGCCAGACACGGTTCCTATGCCAACCATGAATTTGTAATTTTATATGAGCGATTGCAAAATGTGAAAAAAGAGAGGAGACAAACCATATACACATAAACTTCCCAACTCTGAATGCGAAGCAACACACACGACACGTCATTATATCATATTTTCACACGTCGTCCTCTTCTGTATGCATATAAGGGCGGATTGAGAGTGTTAGCAAGGGGCAAGCAACCCTAGCGTCTTTTAGGTCATTCTAGTTGTTCTTTGTGTCTATCTGGCGTCTATGTCATGTGATCTCTCTCTCCTAATCTCTTTCGCTCCCTTCTATCTTCGGGTCACCAGATGCCACATTGTTTAAAATGTGGATGCCATATTGGTGAAAACCATTCACAAAGTGAGGTTTAACCAGCCAATAAACCAAATTGACATATTTTAAAAAGTTGATGAACCAATCTCATATGGTTTTGTACCATAACAACTAATTTGATTCGAACGCGACAGTCCAGTCACCACATCGACATTTTTATTTCTCTTTTTTTTTTACTGAATGCGCTCCTGCATGCATATGCATGTAACAAGCGCAAGAATACATTGCGCTCTTCTTGCGTAAGTGCTAGGTCATGTAGGATGTTAGGACTTATGACATCAATCCTTAGATATCGAGTCAAATTAACTTAGAATATTGATCATTACAAACCTTCAAATACTTGCTACCTTGGCTATTAGCTTACATCAGCGACCTAAAGACAAGCGGGCCGTGTCGTCTACGGTCTCTGTGCAATCATGAATTTTTTAGAGGAAATCATGATTAACTTAACCAATGACGACCAATGATGGTCACGAGCAGCTACAGCAACCATAATGTCTCTTTTTTTTCCATTGATGTAGGTAGTTTACCTCACGCCTCAATGAAGAAGCACTTCAAGAAGATAATGGGAGCTCGTCGTGGCCGGCTCAGTGTTGTAGATACCTTATGTAATCTCCGAGTCCACAAAGCAAAAACACTGCATCTAGGGTTATTAGATTCGAGCTAAGAGACTTGTTTGTCTTAAGTTCAAGATAAACAAATTTTTGCATAGGATGGATCAGGGTAATTAACCTGATGCGCGACACATATTGTGATCCTTGGCATGTAATATTTCAGACGATGTAAATGACAGAGATGGAGGAGAGGAAAAATGTTGTGTGCAATCTAACTGACGGGCTATAGACACTTCCTTCACTATCGTATTCATACTTTCTTTGCTATCGTGTTCATACTATCAGTATATTTTATGAGACGATGTAATTAATAAATCTATAATTAAAGAGTTATATAGATAATTCATAGTATTATGCCAACGTATGCATTACACTCATGTACTTAGCTACTCACGTCCATTTGATCTAGATCTGGCAGATAGGATACATGAGTGACAAGTTTGGGGAAAATCATCCGTCTTAGCCATTGATTTTGCAGAACAAATAGGATATCTTTTCTTCCTCTTCCTGATTCCTCCCACCCGCTTCCCCATCCCGCCTGACACCCCATCCAATGGGGTTACTACCCCATCTACACCCATCCCTAAACCGTCAAGCAGCTGGTAATGCACCCTAGGGCGCCATCGTTGCCCTCATAGACCACTATCACCCCTATATCATGTAATACCATTCGTAAGCTTCCTGCATGTCCTTATCCGTAGCTGGCCCCGACTCATTTGCGGCTACCATCCTATCGGCTAGCCACCTACAACCACGGCATAGTGGTGACTTGGAGGTCACAATGATGGTTTAAGGTGCAACTATATATAATATGGAGATGTCTGTGATATTAGGGCATCTCCAATATTGTGCCTTCTTTTGGATGCTTCAACAATGTAGTTCGGGAATTTGAATTTGTTATTGGAAGGTGAATAGTGAATATAGATAATGGGAGTACTGGAGTTGTGATAGGGTCGTTGCTTCAAGGTGAATAGCGATAGGGTAATGAATAGTGATGGAGATGTGTCCTGTTACTGTAGATGAATAGTGACAGGGCTAAAAAAACAAGCACATTGTTGGAGATAGCCTTAGAACGATGGAGGAAGTGTATATGCAGAGCGGGGAGGGAGTAAGCGCATGGGCCATCGGGTGAAAGACCAGAGAGACGGATAACACTGGGTTTTTTTTTTCCCGTAAAATAGAGTTGACGGCAGGTTGTTTTTTTTTTTTTTCTATATATCTGCTGATGACATGATATAGAACATAGTAAAGACGACAACCATGGAAACCGCGGTACTGATCGTTCCGTGTGATTCGTGTCATCAGGTCATCGATCATCACTACACTTACTCCATTAGTTTCAACATCGACAAGTTGGGGCCACTGCTTGCGCACTCAATTTCCTAACAAAGTCCTTAGCTGAGAGAGATGCTAATCCAGCTTTGACCGGCTATTAATAGCCGTATTAAGCGTTAATAACGAAGATGAAGCGAGCTAATTAAAAAGAGGGAGTGAGCAGTGCGGTTGGGTTGGACTTGGACCCGATCGGATCTGCGCAAATGGAGTAGAGTGAGCTGGAAGTATCATGCCGATCCCCGATTAGTTTACCTCGGAGAACGTGCTCACGCTGCCTTTAATTTGCATCCGTCGCCCAGCTCAGCTCAGCTCTCATGGCGCTCAATCCATCTTGACCCCGGTCAAAACCACCCCGGAATCTCAAATGATCCGGGCATCTTAGAGCATTTCCAGATGGCACTCTATAACACTGTTCATCTAGATAGAGTAGCTGCTGTAGAGAATAAATCTTTTAGAGTGTAATGTAAAGTGTGAAGGAATTTTAGAGAGATGGATAGAGTATAGACTGAATAGTGTTATAGAGTGGAAAGATAGAGGGCACCTCGAGATGCTCTTAGAGCATGTACATTGCATAGACAGCTACTGTTTATAAAAGTTGCCATGTCACTTATTTGCTGATATGGATGAAAAAAAAGAGAAAAGAGAAAGAAACTGTCTATACATTTGTAGTCGACTGTAGCATGGGAATCAAAGTGGCTGTGTGTAGAGATGAGTTGCCTATAAAATAAATGATTGTATGTAGCATTATATAATTGTCTTTAAGATTGTTTTTAAGATTGTTTATAGGTTACATTACAACGTGCTAGAGTAATAACCGAACCTATCGAGCTTGTCCGTTTGGAAATCAGGGGGTGAGGATAACAGCACAGCGCAGCGGCTGCGATAAGATCATCTTCTGTGCCTAATGATGAGCATTTTTGACTGACCGCCATGGATTGGAATCTACCCGGCTAGAGTGGTCAGTGGTGTGAGCTTAGTCTACTGATCATGAGTGATTAGATTTGTATTCGTCTTCCTCGATGACTTCGGGGAGCGGGGACTGGGGAGTAGAAGCTAACAAGAACAGGATCGGATTTGATGGCTGAGCTAATGGCCGGGGTGATCGGGGCCGAGGTGAGGTTGACGATGATCAAGCAGGTGTAATGGCTGAGCTAATGCAAGCGCGAAAGATCAGAGATGATGCCGTTGTTAATGGTGAATTCCCATTATGTAAACGAAACCAAGAAGGTATAAACAGGGGAGAGGACAAGTGGATGAAGATTTGCTCGATCAGTGCGAACACCATGTACAAATTAGCAGCAAAATTTTTTCTTTAATTACAAATGAGGAGGGCAGCGGCGGCGCCGCCGCCGCGCCATCAGCTAGAACCACAGGTTGTTGAGTACAATCCAGGAGCTGATCGATCTTGGCGAGATGGCTAGCCGGAGCACGCCACCGCGCTGCCATTGCCGCAGACGAGCGTGGTGGTGGTCGTCTCCCGCCGCCTTCGGCTCCCGAGCCTCCCGAGGAAGGGCAGGCCACGCCCCTTTCTTCTTTCCACTCCGGCGGCGGCGTCGGAGGAGGCGGCGGCCGCGGCGGCAGCGGCGACCACCACTTCCTGGATGGTCTCCAGCTTGGGCGCCCACCGCCGCGCCTTGCTGTACCCGACCAGCTCCTCGTACTCCTTCTCGAGCCGTTCGTCGCCGCGCAGCACGGCCGGCTTCTTGGCCTCGCCGTCGGCGGGTCCCTTGGCGACGTCGCTGTCGCCGACGAGGAAGTCGTCGGAGAACTTGATCTGGAGGGTGCCGGAGGCGGTGCGCTGGAGCTCGAAGGGGCGGCCCTTCTTTCCCTTGGCGGCGGCGGAGGTGGAGAGCAGGAGGAGGAGCGAGGAGGCGAGGGAGACGAAGGAGAGGACGGAGTGGAAGAGGTGCGCGGGGAGGAGGAAGTAGGCCTGCCCGGGCTGCAGCTCCTCGGCGGGCGCCACGGCCGGGATCCTCTCCCCGATGAGCAGCGCGTCGGCGCGGCACACCAGGTGCCGCGGGTGCTGCTGCATCAGCTCCCGCGCCGTCACCGGCCGCCGGTACGCCCGCACCAGCCCGTCGCAGCCCACCAGCCTCACCGGCAGCCCCTCCCCCTCCTCCTCCTCCTTCGACGCCTCCCTCGGCGGCGACGGGCACGGCGACGGCGCCGCCGCCGCCTGCGGGAAGCACGACGGCGCCGCCGAGTGCAGCGCCACGAGCGACCTCCACTGCTTCATGTCTCCCCGCTCCGGCGGCGCAAGGCGAGGTGGTGCCGTGGTGGTGGAGGTGTGAGGCGAGGTGGTGGTGAACTGGTGATGGCGAGGAGGTGGAGGAGTATAAGAGAGAGGTGGGGTAGGGAGGACCGGGGTGAGGTGGGCCCCACGGGAAGGGTGGCAGGTTTGACACTTTGACCGCCGGTTTTTTTAGGGGGTTTGGATCTTAGCTAGCTCGGCTCGCGGTCGCTCGCTTGTACGTGTGGGGTTTTTTTTCCCCTTTTTCTTTTCTTTGAAAGATGCGGACGTGTCAGAGGGTGGGGCCCGGGGAGCGGGTGTACACGTGCGAGGGGAGCGTGCGAGATGGGAGATTTGTACTGCACTACTGCTACCGCTGTATTTGATCTCTTCGGGACTAATAGTAGTATTCCTGCTGCTACGACCATGGACCATATGCATGGCGCCATGGCTGACCAGTCTCCAGCCTCAAGCTATGAAATACTGAAATGGAGATCAATTGGAGCATCTTCACAAGAGCCTTTAAAATAGAATCTTCTCTATATTTAGAGTCTATCGTTCTTTAGCAGAGCCTCTATCTCAGCCTCTAAATTTAGAATTTCTCTCTCCTAGGCTCTAAATTTAGAGGCTCTCTATATTAAACTCTATAGTTTTTCTGGATAGAGCCTCTACCAGAGAGGATGGAAATATAAAGAGCGAATAGTAATTTAGAGGGGTGTATATTAGAGTTTCTGCTGGAGAGCGAATAGTGATTTCAGAGCATCTCCAGTGGAGTGTGTGATCGATGATCTCTCTTCCATTGTCGCCGGTAACATATCTCTTCGGAACAGGGACATTTGGATTTTTGTTAGTTATATAAAAAGGGTAGGGGTTGGGTTCTCGGGTGTGCGGATGGCTTTCACGGTAGTAATATGTGTGCATATAGTACTCGCAACATATTTGTCTGATTTTACGTATGCTGAAAAGCTTTTGTCGGCTTGCATAAAGATAATGGTTTTGATTTGTTGGTCACCACGCTATGTAAAGACGAACGATTCACACGTCAATATGCATGGGATATGTGAGATGAATTGTGTCCAGTAAGATTCGAGAGGCGGATGTTGTGCTCTACTAGGAAAAAGAATTTGTGTTTTGTGTTTTTTGAAAATATTTTGCAGGTGTTGGAGATCCGTGCAAATAAATGCTTTTTTTCGGTTATTGCAACATAGATTGTAATCCCTGCATTGCAAAATGCAAGTAGTTTTCTCTTTTGCTTTCCACATTAAACAGCTCGTCTTTAGATTCTTTTTGCTTTTACAAGGGGGGCGTGTAAACATTTTGGATATAATGCTGCCAATATTGGCATTGTAGCTTCACAGTAAAATTAAATCTGATGAAGTACTATTGTTTCCCAAAATTATTGTACTTTGCTCCAATAGTGTTGGAGAGTGACACAATTTTGACTAGCACGTGCCAAATAGTGCCTTATTTTCTTTAATCCTTCTTTATTTTTGAAGGAGATATATGTAACTATTGATATAAGTACCCTCACGATTTGATTTTCTACACTCACGAACGAGTAATTTAACCATTTTCTACAACGGGAATTTAATCTATCCCAAATAATAAGAAAAACCAAATTAGGCTTACTCTATATATTTTCGTTGTTGAAATTCTCATTGTCATTTGGTAATTGTGATGTACATTTATATTTTGTGCACACCACGATAAGTTATCTAATTTGGTTTTTTCATACTTTTTATAAGCTATATTCATGTTTTGACAACACTTAAGCTCTTGATAATAGCGTTGTTCATCCTTTAAAAAATTGAGTACTACCTAAAACAATAAAGCGTGTAAATGTCAAAAAATGAAAATACCACAACCCCTGTGTTTTCCTTATGAGTTTCGAGTTTTGGAAAGGAAGTAGACATGGATGCTCCTCTGTCTCCTTGGTTCACAAAAACTAGACGATTTGAACATCGATATGGTCATCGAAATGCAACATTTTGACCACTAATTACTATTGTAATTTATTGATAAAAATTCATAAAAATTATGATATTATGGAAATGCTCTTGAGACGAATCTATAAATATGATTTTTATGTACCCAATCTAAATAGTGAAAAAAATTTATAGATAAAGTTTCAAAACTCTAACTTGCATGTTTCTCAAGCGTCATACTTTTAGAACTGGAGTTAATTAGAGAGAGAAACCTTCTGTGAACAACGACGGTTTCAAAGGAAGTAAACTGCCCTAGCATTATAGCGTAGAAGTAGATGAGCTTGTAGCCTAGTAGTGGGAGTGATGTTGTTCATTCCGCCCCATCCACTCACCTAGTTTCAATCTGTAAGAACGACGATGTGCTGCATATTTAAGATTGTATCCACCTAATGACATATAGGCCGAAACTTTGTTCCATTTCTAAAAAATAAAAAGAACCCAAAAACTATAGTTGTTGTAGGGGCGGTACACCCCACCCCCTATGACCTAATAATCCCGAGCGAAGCAGAGGCACCATGGCACGGATCGGAGGCAAAGCAACAACCGAGCTTCACGTATGCACACGGCCCTCAGGAGTTTAGAAGAGCGAAGCAGAGGTGCCATGGGCTAGATTGGAGGCGAAGCAAAGATTGAGCTTCGCCTAACCTTTGCACGTGGCCCTCGGAGTCCGGGAGAGCAGAGTAGAGGCGCCATAAGCTAGATTGGAGGTGAAGCTCTAGCTTCCCCTCGTGGTTTCATCTCTTGCGCATGATGGGTGGGTCTAGCTCTCCCCTCGGCCCAGCCCCGCAACCTGGGAACAAACAGTACAGGAGAGGTCCAAGTGTTGTGTCAGAGTAAGCATCATTGGATCCTTCTAGAAGGCGACAAGCTATAACTGCCTAAAAGATGCCCTCACTTTAGAATGACGGTGGGAGAGCATTCCCATCTAAAAGTCTCTACAAATGGTTCCCTAAGACTCTTGTACCCTAGCTTTAGTCGTTCGATGGGGTAGCTCCATCATTTAACACGAAAGACCAAGATAGCCTTGCCCCTGTAGATCCGCATTTGTATTTTTGTCCCTCCTATGTAAAATGCTCCCCTATAAACAGACACCTATGTATATGTAGGGGTTTGAGCCCCAAAGGCAGAAGATCAATATACTGCAAAATTTTCATAGTCCAATTGGAGCAAGAGTGTTAAGTTCTCTAAGAATTTGTCCCTCTGTTGAGCTGCACGCTGCTTCGCTATTTTTCGCTTTGCTATTTTTAAAGAGGAATACCCTCGAAAATACCGGTTGTGGAGTATTCTGTCAACAATAGCTAGAAAGCCAATGGTCCAAAGCCCAACAGAAAAGTACGCAAGAACTGTGTTCCCGATGGATCGACGACGACCGACGAATGACGATTTCAGTCTGTACGCTCTACGGCTGTCTCTAGCTCTTCATCGCCTCCTTCCAAAAGAGATGCACTCATCAGCAGCAGTGAACGGTCGTTGGCGCTGTTAGGTTTGGCATGCATGGGTTGGACCAACAAGTCCAAGAACCATGTGTCGTTAGGTCGGTGCCACCTGTCGAGTCAAGTGAATGAGCTAGTGATCGGCAGTCCAAGCGTGTGCGTGGACCAGCGCTGTATCACCATGGAAACTGAAGCTCCAACCAAACCAAACCAACCGAGGCTCGCTCCGGGCTTCACTCTTCTCGTCGTCGTCTAGCTAGCTGAGCTAGCCAGCCCCACGAAAATACTTGTCAATCATCGACCATGTTTTGAACGGATTATTTTAGCCGAATTCGTTGATCTTGCTTCTTATTATGGTTGTTTCTATGCGGCAAACGCTTTAGCTCTTTAGGTTGTCTCTCAAAGCTTTTGAAGCCATTTCTCGAGGTTTCCGATCAAAGCCTCGGGTCAAAGTAGGCGTCATGGCTTCTCTGAGATCTGGAGGTAAATGTTTTGGTTTCTTAGAGTTCTTTTTTCCTGAAGCTTTTGAAGCAAGTTATCGAAACCAGTTGAACCAAATATTGTCGCTTCTTTTTTTTAGATGAAGGATAAAATGTGGACTTTATATTTAAAGATGTACACAGTCGATCTAACGAGTGTAGTTATTATAACATAAAACTGACCACATGAAGAAAAGTGGTACGTGACGCAAAAAAAAACCAATGAAAACATTACAACAAAGCAATCCTATTATTGAAGCGCAAGCCATATTGAAAAAAGACCGCCATCGCAATCACCTCCAAAGAGTGGCATATTTACTTAAAAGCCTAAACCTATATTCCAAAACAGACCATAGCGTACTGTTTTTTCTTTTCAATTACATGATCATTTCATACATGCCTTTGTGTAAGACCCGGCGCTCTGCGATCGAGTTGGAGTCAAAGAGAAGGAACGGCGATCAAAACCCAAAAGCATCACGTCGACTCATCATCCACGCAGGGAAAAACACAAGCCTTTTTTTCTCCTCCTCGTCCTCCTCCTTCCTCAGTTCCTCCCCAAGGAGCGTGCCGCGTGCAGCCTCGAGATCTCCTCCTCCTCCGTCGCCTTTGAGGCTTTGACCCACCCACCAGCCGGGGAGGCGAGGAGAGGCGGGCATGGCGTGTGCACGCCTTTTGATCACCGCCTCTCGCCGGCCGCGGCGGTGGTGGCGGTGCGTGCATCGAGACGTCAAGCCCGAGCTCTTTTCTTTTCTCTCCCTCCACGGCGCGTAGCACAAGGCGGCGAGTAATACCCAGATGAGAAGACGCAGCTCTCTCTCTCTCATGCATGCGTCAATGTCTGTGTTGAGAGAGAGAGATGCTGCAGCAGCAGGCAGCAGCCCTATACATGCTACCACTGAAAGGTCACTTTTTTACTGGCCGGGTGAAAAGATCTAGAGAGAGAGAGGGAGGATACGATAGGAGTGAGGAGTGAGGACTACGTGGTCTTCGTCTACGTGCGCGGAAACCCAGGCGCAGAAGAGTGGCCGGCGTGTTCAACGACAGCGTCCCGGTCTCCGAGCACCTTTCGAACGCCTTTGTGCCTCCTCCTCCTCCTCTTTTCCCTTTTGGTGGTTCGCCCCGGCCGGCGCCGGCGCGCCCGAGCGCACTGCAGCTGCAGCTGCTGCTGCGGCTGCGGCTGCGGCCTGCAGGTGCAGGGTCCGCCCTGTGCTGCTGCTCCTGCCGCTGCGTGTGTTGCACCGGTGGCTCGAACTCAAAATAAAACACCAGTTTAATGATCAGCCACAAACAAAATCTGCTCCGTAAGATTCGGTTGGTCCGAACTTTAAACACGAGTAGGGCCCTTTTCTTTCAGCGGAAACGTGCGGTTAGCGGTTGGCGGTTTTACTGTAGTAAATTTATAAATCTTTAAAAAAAAGCTTAATAAGTCTAAAAAGAAATCATATAAAAATAACAAATTTTATTATAGCAAAACGCCGACCGCCGACCACCGCAAAAAGAAACATGGCCTAGGTTTCATGTATTGATATAGTTCGGCCAGAGATGTTTAAAAGACAATTGGCAGTACTAGCTGTATACTCCTACTTCGCAGTGTAGCCTCCAAAACTGTCTTTAATTAGGACTGCGTTTGGTTCAGGTTAACAGATGGATTAAGGATTTAATCTGTCAAGCATCCCTTGGTTAAGCGAGATTAAGTTAATCTAGTCTTTATGCTGGCTAACCTAGGGTCAAGCTAACCCTATAATAACTTATTCCTCTCTACTAACCCCACTATCCTAGCAAATGGTACAGATTAATTGGATTAATTGTCAAACGTAAAATCGGAGTTAAGCTAACCCAACCGAGTTAAGGTCTAACCTCAAACCAAATGGAACCTAAGGAGGAAAGAGAGTGGTTGGAGGCTATCTCTAACCACCGTGGGCTAGTTGGTGTATCTTCTAAGCATAAATGAGTCATATAGCTAGCCCCCACTTGCAAGTCAAAATATATGGTATTTTCTATTTTCTGTATCATAGTTGTAGGTCCTGCCTTAACGCACTACCACGGATTGAGCCTTCAATCCCGGTTCCAAACCAGCATCAATCCCGGTTCGGTTTTGGAACCGGATCATAATCGGGACCGATGGCTCAAGCCATCGGTCCGATTGTTCTCAACCGGGATAGATGTTAGAAATATATTTAAAAATATAATACGCACATATGGCTTCTGCGGGACTCGAACCCGAGATCTCATGACTCCCCACTCACCCTTCTAACCAACTCACCCACCTACGCGTTCTGATATAACTAGGATATGTATTTCTTTTAAAGATTCCTTAGATGAGGCTTTAGTCCCGGTAAGGCCTACTTTCAGTCCCGGTTGGTAATACCAACCGGGACTGATAAGTTTCCATGCCAGCTGGGCTGTACTAGCCTGCATGGGAGGAGCATCAATCCCGGTTGGTATTACCAACCGGGACTAATGTGAGCGATGAACCGGGATTGAAGCCTTGGAACTACGAACCGGGACTGATGCTACTATTAATACCGGTTCGTATCTTACCGGGACTGATAAGCTAGTATGGAAGGCTGTTTCTCTAGTAGTGACGGGACTATATAAATATATGGAAAAAGCCTCTAAAGCTGCCTAGCTGTATTTCTAGCTTAGAGCTAGGTAAAATTATCTATCCTCTAAGTATTAAGGATGCTCTAATCAGCTAGTTACAGAAAAAACACCTTTTTTTAATTCAACTATAAAGTACAAGACGTCCATGAATAACTTATTTAATAATTCTTTATGTCACACATATTTATATTCTTCTCCCTTGGACATGCATCATGTATGTCTGAAAATTCATCCACTTATTAGGGGGAGTATACCTTTCTATCCTGTTTTAATGAGCTCGAATGAATTGCTAGACTTTAAGAGCTTTTCGATGCTAGTTCGTTTTGTTGGACTAGTTTTTGAGAGTTTTGAGAAGTGATTTCAAGATAAAAGAAAAAAATGATTCAATAAGCCAAGCATTCAGCTTTTTGAAACGGCAAATAAGCCATAATCCTCTGAGTGCTAGTTCAGATGTAAAATTAAGTATGGACAGTTAGTGTTTCCTAGTGATCATTTCCCCCTAATTATTTTTGGGATATTCTAGTATTTGCCACTCCCCAGGATGTGTGATATAAAATTTATCACTCATGTGTCATTGGCCCTAGACCCACATGTCAGTGACACACGAGTGACAAATCTTAGAAATCACAAATCGACAAATCCTAGACTATTCTTGACCTCCTTAATTTCCACTACTAAAAAGTGCCTAATGGTCAGTGATGGGTGTTATCATGCTTCACTAAAATTACTCACCATGTCATCCTATTAAAATCTCCTCCACTGCCATTAAAATTGCCCACAACATGTTATCTCATAAAACCCCTTTTACTGGAACTAAAATTACATGCCATATGCCCCTCTTTTCCATGTGGGTGTCGTCTTTCTCCCTTCCCACCACCATGTATAAGTTGTCCCCTCTGGTCACATTTTACTTCTATGCACACTTGTATACTCTATATTGGTACATTCACTTGTTATGAACTCCGTTGCAACGCACATGCACTTGGCTAGTTATAAGAAATGCACCAAGAGCATGAATAATGAGAAGCCATTAGTTGTTGGTAAGCACTACATGTCACCTAGAATATAAGATTACCTTTAGGAGAGAGGAAGCCTAGAGAATTGGGCAGTCTGTCATGCAGCAATCGACCGCATCACAGAAAGGAAGAATATTGTACATTAAGATTAAGAAGAAGTCTATAGAGACATGTAAAAATACAACCTTCATAGGAGTTGTCTTTACTGCATCTTAGAAAAATCGGAGTTGTCTTTACTGCATCTTAGAAAAATCCTAATGAGAGATGACCCTTTATATGCACACAACATTCGTGTCATATCTGCATAAACCCTTCAATTCCCTTCTACTAAGACAAACTTTGCATTAGCCAATTAAAACTATCACAGAATCAGTACACAGCTAAAAAAAAAATCTCTGGCTACTCATGAAGGGAATCAGTCTTGGACATGGATTCTACTGTGTGATGTTTCGAATTGGCTAGTAAGACAAAGACAAAGCCATACATGTAAAAACACTTATTAAATAACACAATCCGACTATATTTGACATCTCTGAAGCATTATCTAAGAGCATGTCCAATAGTCCACGTCAGCTATCTATAAACAATCTCTAAAAGTTGCTATATAGGACATATGATGACGTGGATGAGAGAGAGCATGCATAGATATCCAATGCAAAAGTCGACTCTACACGAGAATTAAGAAACTTTGTATGTGAGAAAACTGTATATAAAAGCGTGCAACCATCTCTACCATTGTATATATTGTCTCTAACACTGTCTCTAGATGACATGGCAATAGTTAGATACAGCTGCTGTCTCTCTAAGCAGAGGTGAAGAGTGATAACATCTCAATAACTACACTTTTGAGTTTTAATTCACTCAATAACTACAAATTAGTACTTTGACAGTCAGGTTCGCGCGCGTGCATGCATGGCGAGGAAAGGGTAGCATGCACGTACATGCTAGTGACAAGCTAGCCGGGCATGCATGCGTGCGTGCACACGTACGTACACGATTGATTCTGACCCTAATCGAGCTGCACGAGGAGTTTGTTCCTCCTCAAGGTAGCAGCCCATATGCCAATTGCCAAATCTTTAGGGAAGAGAGAGAGAGTAGTACTGAAACACATTTCGACAGAGAGAGAATGAGAGCAAAGAAAGTGAAAATAGTGCTGAGCCACATTGAGAGAGAGAGGGAGAGAAGAGAGAGAAGATGAGAGAGAAACTAGCTAGTACTCGAACACATCCCAAGTGTTCGTGTGCCATTTTGTATGCTTGATGAAACAGGTCTTTGGCTCTCTGCTGAGAGAGCAGGTGAAGTGCATGTGAATATGTGATGGCTCTGGTTTGAAATGGAGAGAGAGAAAAAAAATGTTGCCTTGATTTGAGGTCTCAAGAGGACTAAACTATCGAGATGATGCAGACCTGCAGTTGAGTGGATAGGAAGAGGGGATTGGCCCTAGAAAGAATTCTGCTCCTCATCAGCTGCACGTGTAAACAAAAGTGCCAACTCGCTAAGGACATCTCTAACAGAAACTCCAAAATCGGACCTCCTATTCGCTCTCTATATTTTCATCCTATCCAACAGAGCCTCTGTGCAGAAAAACTATAAAGGTTAATATAGAGGGCCTCCAAATTTAAAGGCTAGGAGGCAGAGACTATAAATTTAGAGGCTGAGATAGAGACTTTGCTAGAGAACGAGAGACTCAAAATATAGAGAAGATATTATTTTAGAGGTTCTGTTTTAGCCAGCTTAATTAGCTTAAATTTGGCCCCATTTAATACGGCTGTGCATAAACGCTTTGGCTGAAATGCTGGGCTTTGAAAGACGGAATGTTTCATTTAATTGGACTTCGAGAGTCTTGAGTAGCAGGTTCAAAATATTCGAGAAATCAAGATAAAAATACATAACCCATGTTTGGAGTAGTACATGCATGAGAAGGGTCATATAAAAATTTTCTCCTGGTTGCCAAGAAAGAAAAATGCCGTACTTAACTTCTTGTTGTTTCTTCAGAATTTGTAAGTGGATTACATATATACTGAGCTCGTAATAAATCATGCATGAAAAAGACTTATGACAATTAAGTTTGATATGAGTAGCTAGATTCGTAGGTACGCATGCATGTAAGCACATTTGGATGAAAGAAGTAAATTAAGAATCGATGTGCTCTATACATCTTTAAAAAAGAAACGTTGGGTCCACAGTTCACCAACATATATATAGTCGCGCAATTAATAGGATATTATAGATCAAGAATCTCTAGATTGATTTTTTTTGTCTAAAAATAAAAAAAGTGTTCCCTAGATATCAATGTGTCATTTATCCTTTTGAATTCCAAACGTTGAAATTCCTATCTATTTATACTTTTCCGAATTAATATCAAACTAAGCTAGCTAAATAAAAAAAATCCTATGCAATTTTGGTCCAGCAAATAAAAAACAAAATGCATCTCCATCTTAGTGAAAAAGTTTTGCATGTTGTTTTGTCCATAAGTAACCTATGAAATCTATAATTGGAATATTCCAAGGGATAAAAGGTCGTTCTAGGTAGTGTTTCTTTCAACGTTTGCGTTCGCTTATAAGCTGAAAATTTGTTATTTTTGTACAAGTCAAACGCTTTGACGTTTGATAGCCAATTTTTGTAGATCTTACTATTTCTTCTCAAAGGTCTCAAAACCATTTTTTCTATAATTTTTTGATCCCTCGGATGTCCTTATCGAGGAGCTACAAATTTTCAAATTTTATAAAGAACGCAAATCAAGAATCAAGAACCGCCGAAAGAAACACTACCCTAGAGTGTTCTATGCAAAATTTCCGCTAGCTTCTTTTTACTCGAGAACTATCGATCCCTTGACGTTTCAAACTAGTCCGCAGAACAATACACCTCATCCACATATATAATTTGATTTCTGACTTCGGGAGGGTTGGCGTAATCAGCCAACATAGCCACACATGCAATTAATCCGCTCAATTTTGCTAGGTACAAACCATTCATGTTTACGTATCCCATATGCTAGTAAAAAAATAAGCAATTGTGGGTTATAATCTGAAAGTTAAGGGAGAGATCGAAAATTAAAATCTGTTTTGAAAGCTTTGGAAAAAAACACTGAGATATTTTTAAAAAGCTACAGCGGTAAAACGTTTGGACAAAAAATTTTTATTATATATTTTAATTTAAACCGAGGAGAGTAGGGTTAATCAACCCTTGTTGATGTTTCAAAGCACTATACAAAACAGTGTTGTTCACAGGTTGGAAAATGAACACCCCTCTTGGTTTAATTTCCGGCTCCGGCACTGTGCATGTACAGGCTTTAATTTTAGCCACACTCGCAACGCACGCAAGCGATGACGGCCGCAGGATTCATATATATAGGAGTATATTAGTCCAATTATCTAACCAACCAACCGGCCAAGATCAATTTAGGTAGCAACTAAGAGCATCTGTAGCAGAAACCCTATAAATACTGTAGCGCTGATTTGGCGAGGATAGGGTTTCTGATGGAGTGAAAGAATCTTTTAGGATATAGTGTAAAGTGTGAAAGAATTTTAGGGGGATGGATAGAGTTGTGGTGAATAGTGTTTTAGAGTAGTGGGAATAAGGCTTCTGGTGTGGATGCTCGAACCACACCACATGTACAACCTGTGGAGACAATGACAGTGGAGCGAGCTTGTCAATTACGAGCAGCTAGCTAATCTATATCTGCCCGTCTAGTATCGTTAACAGAGCCACCACCATAATTCTAAAATACTAAAAAATTTTACGTTAATAAAAAATATTAGAAATTTCCATGTTAATCAGAGAAAAAAATCTATACCATCGATTATACTGAGCCTAAATTATAACAGCGTAGATTTAACAAGATTGAATATGGACAGTACGATGATTGTATGGAAACTAGGATTGGATCGGATGATATAGGACACTTTGCTCCTTAACTAACTAGGCAAGCTAGCTACCAGCACCATTAGATTCCTATGAATCCAGAAAACTGTCAGCAAAATAGCAATTTCCGTCAGGGAAATATAACCTGATGGGTACCATCAGGCAAACACCCTTAGGGTTAGAAAGTCAGTAAATTTTGATTTGCATGCCGAGAAACTGTCGGGAAACTTAAACCTGACCGTTTGAACTCAGGAAAATTATGAATTAGTGTGAAGGGTTGTTCCTGTCAGGTTTAGTTTTCTTGTCGGTTTTCTCCCGTCAGAAAAATTATATCCCCTACCGTGTTGTTACCGTCAGAAAATTTAATCCCGCCAGAAAATATATTAAAATCATTTCAGATCGAAAAAGAGTGAAAATCTCCTAATAGGTCCATTTACATGCATCGTGCACATATATTGGTCCCCAACTCAGATGCCAAAATGATCCATGAAGAAAAATTTGCTAAACTAAGTAACATTGCAAAACATAAGCTTTAACCAATGAAAAGTACAAGAAACTAAATATCCATCCTCAATAATTGAACATACCATTAGGCAGCCATGGTAGATAGCGTTATACTCATATACTAAGAACAAGGGATATGTGAAAGAGTGAGATACATCCTCATTGAATCTGCTTTTATTATACTGTTATGACATATGTCAGTAAATATATTGAGTGCTCTGCACCTAGTTCTTCAAACTAACAATGTTCTAGTCTTGTATGGAACAATATAGCTGAATTAAGCACATCACGTCCAAATAAAATTTTTACAATCACATACCCTCTCGGTGAGCCATCTTCTGGTAGATGGGGCTATCACGTTGGGCAGATTTGAATCCAAGAATAGTTATGGTCATGCCAATTTTGGATACATCAATCAATATGCGTGGTGAAACCTGGCCAAAAAAAAAAGGCTGGTTAGTTCAAGAAGCATTATGCTAAAGTACTAAAAATTATTAACCTCGTGGTCGCTCCGTGCCTGTGATGATCTTGGGATAATAGATGATATGTCGTAAAGTATTTGCTCAATTGATGATTTACTCTTCATTATATGCTCCTCTATTATATGTCGTAAAATTCTTTGTCCAATTGATAAAATACTCCATTTTAAAACTTTGAGCAAAATTTACCATACAATAAGTGCAAAAGGTCCTTTCTACCCCTAGAATTTGCCATACAACAATTTGCCCCTAGTGCAATCTTTTGAACTCAATAGTAAGTACATCAAAATAACAGTGATCATCAACGACACGTACCCGCAGGAAAGAAAAAGAAATAAGACAAGAACGTTCATAGAGCGAAATGAGCTACCAATCCAATGATCCAACCTCCACTTTTCTTTTTGCACTCGCTCATAAATACATCATCTTTCAGGAGTAAAAGACAAATTACAGAGGTAGAAATAACTTTTTACACTTATTGTATGACAAATTTACTTAAAGTTTCAAAATAGAATATTTTATCAATTAGATAAAGAACTTTGAAACATACAGTAGAGGAGCATGTAATGAAGAACAAATCATCAATTGAGCAAGAACTTGGCATATCATCAATTATCCCGAGTATCTTTCGTTTTCCGATAGCTAGCGCAGGTGCATGTGGTCAAAACAGCATGCATGTATCGATCAATCAGTGCATGAAGCAGCAGCAGTCAATCACCTCTAGCTACCTAGAGAGAACAGGCTAGCGTCAATCCATCCATCCATCTTGTCACCACTCGCAGACTATTCCAAAACCCTAATATATCCTAGCAAAGCTGCCTATGCATGCGTGCACTGACAGTGAGGTGCTGAGTGCTGAGTCCTGACCGCTGCGTTGGTCGCCATCGGCTGTTCCAACCAAGCTCTCCTCCGTTCCAAGGCATATGCTTGGACTCCGTTTCAAAGCTTGCGTCTATGGTCGCTGGCTCGAAATCGCCGTGGAAATCACTCCACGTATATTGATGACTGGTCGACCCATGCCTGCATGTGTACGTCGACGTAGCTGTCTGGCTGCCAATGGATTTTGATTATCGAAATTTTAAATTTTACTGGACGTGTTATTTCTGATTATCGAAAACTATAGGAGATTTTTGAACGATTTGGTTCATAAAAAATTTAATTTGTAAAGAAATGTAAAAAACTGCTAAGAAACTTATCCCTTCAGGAGTGGAGCCCACAGCCTCCAGGCATGGAGGGGGGTCTTGCTTTAGATGGATAAAAGCAGGTTTTATTGCATGAACAAATCTATCTATCTATTATATAATTAAAACTTCAGTCAATGGAGTTACCACATTAATCGAAGAAATTTTCACATAAATCAGATAAAAAAGAATAGATCTACACACAGTGGGTCCAAATTATAACTATACGGATTTAAGGAGATTAGATATAGGTTAACTAGAACGCAACATCAACAACAGCCGAGTCCTACCATATTTGACATACATGAGTCAATATTTCAGTTGCACATGAGTACCAGATTAGACCATCTCCAACCATTTTTTCCTTCATTTTGTTTCCTTTCTTTTTTTTTCCCTTTATTTTTCATCATCTTCGAATAAATGATATAGAGAAATGAGAGAGAATTCTTTCCTTAAATCCCTTCTAAAAAAAAACAGTGAAAAAAATCTGTTAAAACGTTGAAGGACACGAGAAATTCTCTTTGTGATAGGAAGGAGATTTCCTTTATGACAAAAATATGCCCAACGACGGGACTTCCTTGGCGATGGCCTTGCACATGTGACTAGAGGCGGGGTGTCGCCTCTGCCCGCCCACGTTTCGAGTCTTGGCCTCGAACGGGGTGTCTCATTTACTAGCTGGATTTATCCAGCAATGATTGGTACAACTGAACGGTGAATCAGCCACACAAGCGAAGTCACCGGAATGAAGCAGCGGAGCGAACGAGCGAAGAAAAAAAAATATGGACGAGGTTAATTTGGTGGTGTCCTGAACCGAGCTGAGAAAAAATATGGACGGGAGAGCCGAGTTCTTGTGGCTACAGGAAGAATCCCAAGAGGAGAAAAGAGAGCACGACTCCGAGTCAAACCATATAGGCAAACCAAGGAAAGAGCATACTTGAATGATGTCCATGAACAAGAAATCTCGAAAAGGCGCGAAGAGAAGAGAATTGGATGATAGGTGAACAACATCCACAAAGAATAGATGAGCCAAGCTAAGAGTAACGTCAAGAGAACGACCTTCACAAACAAGAAGTGGGAAGAAGAGTGGAGATAAAGACAAAGTGGCCATGAAGAAGAAGAGAGGAGCCAAGCTAAAAGTGACGTCGGGTGAACGACGTTCACGAACAAGAAGCGGAGAGAAGAGTAGAGATAAAGACAAAGTAGCCACGAAGAAGAGAGGAGCTAAGCACAAGCTAAGCCAAGAGTGATGTCAGATTAACGGCGTCCACGAACAAGAAGAAGAGAGAAGAGTATAGATAGAGAGAAAGTGGAGTAAGGATTGTGTCTTTGTTAGTAACTACGTAAATATTGTTTACGTTTTAATGAAATGGAATTGGGGATATATATATATATATATATAGAGCAGCATATTTGGTTTGGTGCAAACCAAGCGTTGTGTGCAAACCTGCAAACTTAGAATCTAGGCCGCTGGATCCCGGTTGGATGGCTTGGATGCAGTCACTAATCCCACGCCACCAAATTTGCATCCAAGCCCCCCGTCGCACAGTAATCCCACGCCTCAAGCCCTCCCGTCGCTTGCCCTCCCTAGCCCTCATCTGGCGCAGTGGCGCTCCCAGCGGCCGTTCCTAAACTAGGCAGGCGGCGCCGCCCTCTCGCGCTCCCGGGCGGCGCTCCCGGCTAACTCCCGTCGCGCAGACCTGCCCCCGAGTGACCTTCCCCTGCGCCGAGCCGCAGCGTCGCCCGATCATCTGCCGCTGCTGTCCTCTGCTTTGCCTGATCATCCGCCGTAGCGTTGCCCGATCATCCGCCGCGACTCCTCTCCATCATGCAGAAAACAACACCTACTACATGTCTGCAGCCTACCACGTCGACTTGTACTGCTTCTCATCCAGTTGAGCTGCATGATCCTGCAATGGTGCCTACCACGTCGACTCGTACTGCTTCTCATCCAATTGAGGTGCATGATCCTGCAATGGTGCCTACTCCTCCAACACTGGATGCAGATCATGGTGGTCGTAAAGCACCCCCATCCAGTGACAATATGTCTGCAATTGCTTTAGATGGGTTTAGTACACCCAAAAAATGCACACCTCCATTCTGTGTAAGTGTCATTATGATCTATTTTGGTTTAGTACACCAAAAAATATCTCCATTAGGAGTCTAACGAAATTGATTACATGAATTATGTGATGACAATTGACCTATTCTGATGTAGGGGATAACATAGACACCAGAATTGCCTGATGAGGTGGTGCCGTCTATCGGGATGGAGTTTCCTGATGTGGATTCGGTCGAGAGGTTCTATAAAAATTATGCTCATCTAGCGGGATTTCCAGTTCGTATTGGACAACAAAAGAAGGTAAATGATGTGGTGTTATGGAAATGATTTTATTGCTCAAAGGAAGGTTTCCGTTATGAAAAGGGTGACGAGAAGTCGGGAACAGTCCCCAAGTTGGACAGTAACAATAAAAGAAAGCGTGATCAAATGCTCACTAGATGTGGATGTGAGGCCATGATTGCTATTAAACACACTAAGGAAAATAGATACATGATTTTCAGTTCCAACCTGTGCATGCACATGCCCTTGTAACGCCTTCCAAGCAACATTACATAAGATCAAATAGAGAAGTAAGTGAGCAGGCGAAAACAACATTGTTTGATTGCCATAAAGCTAGCATTGGCACTTCTTTGGCATATAGATATCTTCGAATCAGCGATGGTGGTTTCCAGAATGTAGGATGCACAAGGAGAGACTTACAAAACTATCATGCTAGCCTAAGAAGTACTATAAAGTGTTCAGACGCACAACTTTTTGTTGACAATCTTGCAAGAAAGAATTCTTTCAACCCAGCATTTTATTTTGACTATGTTGTTGATGACAAGGGTAGGTTAGTTCATGTATTTTGCGCGGATAGTACATGCCGAAAGAACTATGCATATTTTGGATATTTGGTTTCTTTTGATTCAACCTATAACACCAATCAATATCGAATGATCTTCGCACCATTTACTGGAGTGAATCACCATGGTGGGTGTGTATTGTTTGGGGCTGCATTAATCTCTAATGAGAAGATAGAATCCTACATGTGGCTATTTGGTACATTCTTGAAAGCAATGGGAGGCATTGCTCCTAGGCTTATCATCACCGATGAAGATGCTAGCATGAAAGCAGCAATATCTAATGTGTTTCCAGGAAGCAAGTATAGATTATGCATGTGGCATATTTTGAAGAAGCTTCCAGAAAAGTTCGGTCTAGATGTAAGAGAAAATCCACTATTTTACAAACGTGTCAACTCATGTGTATATTCCTCAGAAACATGTGAGAGACGACGGCGCCGCCTGCAGCCCTAGGGCAGCGCTGGACGGGAGGCGACGGCGTGGCGACGTTGCGGCTCGGCGCAGGGGAAGGTCACTCGGGGGCAGGTCTGCGCGACGGGAGTTAACCGGGAGCGCCGGCCGGGAGCACGAGAGGGCGGCGCCGCCTGCCTAGTTTAGGAACGGCGGCCGGGAGCGCCACTGCGCCAGATGAGGGCTGGGGAGGGCAAGCGACGGGAGGGCTTGAGGCGTGGGATTACTGTGCGACGGGGGCTTGGATGCAAATTTGGTGGCGTGGGATTAGTGACTGCATCCAAGCCATCCAACCGGGATCCAGTGGCCTAGATTCTAAGTTTGCAGGTTTGCACACAACGCTTGGTTTGCACCAAATATGCTGCCATATATATAGGAAGCCAGTTTGGGGCTCCATGGAGCCTAGGCTCCATGATTCAAACACCTATGATGTGCATTTAGATTCGTGATGATTGACGTGCATATCTTCACATACTCTCTAAAAAAAATATTTGAGATATCAAACTCCGAAAAAAATTAATTTCAAACTTAGTTTAAACTAGTTTAAAGTATAGTTTGAACTAGTTTGAAGTATATTTTAAAAGTAGTTCAAACTGAAGTTTAACTTAACTTTTTTCGGAGTTTAATGTCTCAAATATTTTCTTTAGTGCGTATATGAAAGTACAAATATCAAACAACACGAATCTCAAAACACATCTAGTGATAACGAATCATGGAGCCTAGGCTCCATGGAGCCTTATGTATTATTCCTATATATATATATATTGGAGGCTATACAGTTACTTAGATCATGGATTTTTATAAATATGAAATAAATAGTAAAAAATTAAAAAATATAAAATTTGGTTGGTAGTGAGATTTCAATGAAATAAACAAGATGGATAACTCAGATTGGCCGTTTAAATCTCGGTTTTTTCAAACAGCGCAAAGCACAAGGGGATCCGTACGTGCTTAACCGTAGCATGCTTGTGAATTTGCTTGCGTCTTCATGCGCAACATGTTGCTGTGAAGCGTCTCGCCTGCTTTGCGTTCAAGGCAACATGGGACGAAAGGAGCAAGAAGCCTCTAGCACATGTATGCAGTGAGCGACAGATGAAAGACCAGCTGCTGGGTTTCCTGCTCAGTTCGATCGCGTCCCAAATCGAAACATGCCGGGCGCTCGCATTAGCGGAATATGAATCATGGAGCAATCAGCGAGATGGATCACTTCGAGCAACACAAACAAAGCAGGATTAGCCGATTTCAGCTTTCTCGCTGGATGGTAAGTTGTAATCCTAGACTATTTTTACCCTTCTCAGGGTTCAATTTGAGCCACTGTATCAAATCAATGGAGAAGTCAGCTTCTTCTCGGATTAATATGTTGCAACCCTAGCCTAGCTATTTACAGCCTCATCAGGGTTCAATTTGAGGCAACTGATCGAATCAACGATGGTCCAATTAACGATGAGGTCAACTTCTTCCTCAGGTATACTTTAATTTTTCTAATCCTGAGTCTTTCCAATATCAAGCATTCACTTGTACATTGCCTCCTGTCTCCATATCCATCCCCTTCACATTTATTGCATCTATGTAATCTCTACTATAAATCATGTCTCAATATCTCCAGTAATTCTTCATTGCTAACACTAATATCACAAGCAAAAGAAAATTAAGCTGGAATTTTGGTGCATTGATTACGGAGAACTTTTTCTTTCGATGCCCATGAAAATAGGTAAAAGTGATGTATACTACACGATATTAATACATCTCTATGAGCGGAAGGAGCCACTACATTCACTCTAAAAACATATAAGTTTCCATATTAATCAAAAAAGATATAGCCAGCAGGTCATGAGCCAAGGTATTGAGTAGAAATTGTTTGACACAGAGAATGTGAAGAGGGAGTTCTGCGTGTTGTCGCTAGAGAAGAAGTACCCCTTGGCAATGGGGGCATTCAGAGCCATGGCCACAACTTTTTCCTCTCAAAAGGACCAAAACTCGATTGGTGCAATAGCGCAAGGGTAGAATCTAACATTTGCACGAAACTGCGATACGCGGCAATATTGAATAAAGATAGTATTCCGATAAACCAAGCGAGAAGATCGGACTTAACAGAGACAATACTCACCTAGGATTGTACCTTGTAGTCGATCAAAAAGACGATACGCAACAAGTTGATTGAAAGCGAAATACGATAAAAACTAAGTTCTGCTACTCTTAGGAATTGAAAAGATGATTGTATTGAAATAGTAGATTGATTGGTCGGATACCTTTTTTTGATACATAGGTTGGATATTTATACCTGATACATAAACTCGATAGAATAGTACTCGAACTCTTAACTTACCGCATCTAAATGACTTAATATATAACTAGAACTCTAAATAGAAACTTATCTAAAAACTTACTTAAAATATACCACCTAGTTGATCCGGACAAACATTGCCTTCCATAACTTTCCTAAATCGATTTCTTGGATAAGGTTTCTTATTCTAACTTGTTGTAACTAATTAGAAATCTTCTTTCCTATTAGCATTCTTAGCTGATCGATCATGTTTGATCTAAATTCTTCTAGAATTTTCGTTTGATATCAGCTTTTTAACCAAATATTCTGATAGCTTTTAGAAACTTTGTCGTCTCCGCAAAGAATGGGTGTCAACACATACTAGGCTCGTGCACATGCTACGTGGTCTCCACAAAGAATGGGTCGTAACGGGATCACATGCGTGCTTCTCACTCACTGCACCAGCCAGTAGCCACCTCACAATTATAGCCAAGATGTTCATCAAAAGCTCATGTATCCACTGCACTGTGCCCTCAAAAATAGCGATGAACCTCACATTCACGTGTGCTTCACTGCCCTGTAGAATTCACATCACATATATGTAGAGATGATCAAGAGGTTCACATGCGTGTGTTCATTGTATTGTCACCATAATGTGTTAGGTTTCCATGTGGCGTCCATGTATCCAAAAAAACATGCACGTGACCCTCGGAGGGTACGTATCTATGTTCACCGTACTACTTGTTCTTTTTAGCACAAAATTAAAATTAAATGTCTCCTTAAATGGCTCTTCAAACTTGATGTCCATGGGTTTGGCAACAACTTTTAAGAAATAAATATTTAAGGAATAAAACTCTATGCCAAGTAGACCACCACATTAATCAGAGAACTTCCCATATAAATTAGATAAAAAAGAAAAGATCTACACCATCGACTATAACACTTATATTAAAAGAAAAAGTTCATATCAACTACAATAATAAAATAGAAGCAATTTAAATTTGGAATAAATATTAGAAAGAGTCCATAACAACTATAAGACTAGAATAATAGTACATATCAACTATAACAATAAAGAAATAAAATTCGGAATAAAATTAATTGAAAACAAGTGCATATCAACTACTACAATATTAGAAAAGGAGTCGATATCAACTATAAAAAAAAATAAAAAGTATATATCAACTATATTAAAAATAAAAACAACAGAAATTTAAAAAAATATAGAAATTCGTAATGAGATCGAGGTTGACTCCATTAGAGCTTAGTACGATCAACATAAATATGAATTTTTACATATACAAATTTCTCTTAGAGTTCGATACAAATTTAGCCGTGCAAATGCGCGAGACTGCTTGCTCGTTTGTACGAACTTCTTCCAAACCCGAACTTTTTAAGCCTGTTTATAAAATATCGGGAGTAACAAATAGGTCCGATAATTTATAATTATCGCCGATTTACGGCCGATTATCAAATCCTTCCGTGGTTCCGTGGAGAATTGGAGGCGGCGACGGACGGGCGTTGAAGATTCCTCTCAGGGATCTACCTCGAGTTTGACCATTGTTGTGGAGGTACATACATGTCGCCGCTGGAATGTTGGATCTGGTTCATGCAGGCTAGCAGCAATGGCTGATTCGATTTCCGGATGCTTTTGGGCACCATCCGGAACAATCCCTGTCAACAATAATGTGTATGACTTGTCGAAATCCTTATGGTAGCTGTTAAGAGTCGTCCGTGATTAATGGCTTGATGGTAGTGCACATGAGTTATGGTGAAGTAATTAAGCTGGATTGCCGCTTTTTTTTTTAATGATGGATATGAATCCGGCTGTACATAAAATCATCTCCAACCATTTTTCCTTCATTTCGTTCCATTCCTCATTCTCTGCACCATATTTTTATCCTTCATTTTTTACCATCTTTGATAGCATCTCGAGAAAGAAGAGAGAATCCTTTTTAAAGAAAATAGAAAAGAAATTCTCTTCTAAAAGAAAACGGTGAAGGAAATCTGCTGGAACGTTGAAGAGAATAAAGTTTCTTTGTGATGGGAATAGGAACGGGGATGGGATATGGTTGAAATTGGCCTAAAGGCCTCTACGTTAGAAGATGTATACGACCCAAACACAGAAGATGCATAGGACCTCAGGAGTACGGATAACGTCGACTGAAACTATGTACCTTAATTTGGTTCGTTTTCAGGAACAATGTCTTGATTTGGTGGTTGATTCAGACCAGTAAGCAGGATCAAGGATCAGCAGCCGGTTTTACCTACCTTGTCTTCTGAATCAATGTAGGGTGGCATTGGAGACTACAGTAATTTTCCAAAATTTATGGCAATCCATTTCATTCCTCCAGAGTTTTGACGATTGTTACTGAATATTTTTAGATGGCAAACTCTCTATTCTTGCCTTCTTGGCCTATGTTAAAATGAAAAGTTCTGAAAAAAAAAAAAGGCACAAAACAGAAGCAGGCTAGCAGGGCAGCCACTGCACTGCACACCATTGATTGGAATGCATTGGGCCTTTTTCAGGCTCATCTCAGCACTACCTAACCATTCAGTAACATTGGTCCAGCTTATGTGAATCGCCAGATACGATTCACAATCCAGAGGGGTCTTTTTTCTGTATAATGTTGCCATAGGATACGTCCATTTTTCTTTTTGTCAAGGGACACAACAATGCTCAATAATCACTAGGACCTTCAGCTTTGATGAATGGCAAAGATGGGGCAGTGTGCCACAGGTCATGCTTACTGCTGCACGTCGTCGTTCAGCCGTAGGTCGTCGATCGGCGGCCGTTGCTTGTGGTGATCGGTGACGGACTGGTACGCCATCGCCATCGCCAGAGCCTGCCATCGAAACACACAACAGAGCAACCAAGGAGTCATCATCAGACTGTTCCTCGTCCATGCCAACAAGTTTCTTGGCATGAAAAACTACTTTCAAGCTATGTACAGTGGAGCTCAATAGGATGTCTTGGGATGAGAAAGCTTACAATGTGGTCATGGTCAGGAGGGGCGTAAATGCCCGTTGTCACTGTGGTTCTTCTTCTCGTGCCACCTTTCGGTGGGTGCTCGACGCTCTTGAAACCTGTTGGCACCACCATGACCGGCATCCCGACAAGGTTTCCCAGACAGACAAGCTCCCAGTCGGTCACATTGCCGATGAACGCGTCGACGGTGAAGGTCTCCTTGATATCCCTGATCAGTTTACCCCGTGCTCGCTGTGCCTGTCCACCAGAGCATCAGAACCAGAAATAATGTAATGTACTCTCGTCAGTCACCTCCAGTAAGCATTAAGCATGGCCGTGGTGCAGTATAGGGTGAAGCACCTGCATGTAGTCGACTGCAGGGACTAATCGTGTGCGGCGAAGCTCCACCGGCCACTGGTCTTGCGCTTCGTAGTCATCATCATGTCCTTCGCGTTGCCATATGTCGAAATGCGCAAGCATATCGACATCCATCGTAATGTTCAGAATGGACTGAACTGATTCAACGGTGTAGTTCAACTTGAAAGGTACAAGCTTGACACCCTTTGCTGAAAGAACATTGACAACCTGGTATGCCATGATCAATCATGAAGAACACAAAATCTATTTGAGGTTCATATAAGGAATGAGCAAAATATAAACCAGACTGATGTACACATGTAAGCTCTCAGATACCTCTATCTCAGCACTCTCAAGATATCCAACAGTGAGTTTTGTGATGTCAACATGAAATGGATCCTCTAAAGCAACTTCACGAGATGAGGGATCACCGGCATCCTTGCCACGGATTGCATCTAATACTACAGCACAGTCTATTGCGCTTCTGCAGAAAGGACCAAGTTTATCCTGCCATTTTAGACCATGATAGTCATCATTCATAAGATTGGCTTCAATCAAGAAGATGTAACAAATAATATAAATGGAGATACCAAACTCTCTGAAATGCTCATGACACCAGTCCGTGCAACTGTTCCGAATGTTGGGCGCAAAGCAGTTACTCCACATCTAGCGGCAGGATATGTTATGGACCCTGCGGTTTCAGAACCAATCGCGAAGGGAACCATTCCTATTGCAGTGAAGAAATGAACTTGTGTTGAGTATATATTTCTAATCTGCTTATAGGTGAAAATATATTTTACAAAATAACCTGCAGAAGTGCTAGCCGCTGGCCCTGCTGATGAACCAGTAGAAAATTCCTCAATGTTCCAGGGGTTTCGTGTTCTTCCCCCAAACCATATATCATCATAGGCGAGCGAACCTGTCACAAGCTTTGCTACAAGGACTGCCCCGGCGGACTTCAATCTGAAGGAGAACGGCATACAAAGAGGAGAAGAAATAACCAGGATTGATCCCACAACATTGCTAAAACATGATGCATATAATGGAAAAGTGAACAAACCTTTTGTATACAAAGGCCTCCATATCAAGAAACTGATTTTTAAATGTCCTTGAGCCCCACGTAGTCTTGTAGTTTGGTACTGCAATTATGTCTTTCAGGCCATATGGAATACCATGCAAGGGACCTGGTATAAAAAATTGTCTGTGTAATATTTACTTTTGAGTATAATATTCACACAAAATGATCTTGCCTGCAGTAATAAGTTAAAATTAAGAGTACCCCAATACTCAAACAGAGAGAATTTTTTGAGGCTAATAATTGTGAGAATTCTTCCGAAAATGATCGAACTAGTGATAGGTACTAGGTATTACCAGATAACATTTTATCCAACAGCTTCTCAGGCTAATAATGACATCAACATGGCAATGTGATGCTTTGTAGTGAGCATCATACCAGAACATATTCCCAGTGAAAGAAGAGAATAAAATCACTACCAAATAGTACAATCAATAGCAGGTATTATCACTTAGAATCTCAAGCAGATTTGTTACATACCAAGATATTTCTGTTGCTCCAGCATGTCATCTGCCTCTTTCGCTTGTTTGTATGCTAAATCTTCAGTTATGGTAATAACAGATTTGAGAACAGGGTTATACCTAATAAACATATCAAACAGTTAGATGATTAAAGGGCAAAACTTTTGACCCTCATGTTATATAAGTCTATGGAAAGATGTGAGGGAGACTGAAACATAGCATAACCTCTTTAATCTCCTTAAAAATACATCAGTAAGTTCACGTGATGTTATTTGCTTTGTCCTAATAAGCTCCCCAAGCTCAATTATCTGGTACGAAAAATTATTGATTTAACATATTTGAAATTTATCACCAACATATGATAAAATGGTTAAGAAAACTCACCGACATAAAGGCAACATCTTCATCATTACTAGGGCGATGTACTGTAGAATAGGTGTGAGGGTAATTGAAACTTTTAGTATCACTGACTTTGCTGTTGCCACTCCATGATGACTTGAAGACTAGAACAGAAGGGTTATACAATCCACCATTCTCCAAACCCACCAATTTTCGGTTTTTTCTAAATGCAGGTACATTAAATTCTTTTGCACCTTCTTCCATCTCACGTAGCTAGAGGGCAGTGTAGGTCAGATAAAACAACAATACTAACAAATTACTTGGTATTTAAAAACATAAATGAATTTCGGTGAGAATATAAATGAAAATTTTGAAATTACTTTTGAATCATTGAAAAAATCAGCATCGAAGTACTTCATGGAATCCTTTAAGGCAATCACATCGCTAACTGGTTCTTTTCTCAGTACATCTTTCGCAGAAACTACTTCCTTCGTGTCCTGAAAATGAACAGATAGATTGACATGCCCAACAATCTAAAATTGGACACAATGAAACTAAATTGAAAAGTAAAAAGATCCTGCCTTCCAAATCTTATGGTATTTGGAAACAAGAGTATATGAGTGACTCTTCCGACTGGTTGGCAAGGGTAACCATGTGCATTTTGGTGGCCATGCCTGTGTTCCACAATAGAAATAAATAAATAATCATAACCGGCCTTTTTAAAGAGAAAATTATAGAGGAACCATTTATGATCTTATGATTTAACACCTGACTTTCAAGAAAAAGAAGCTTAAATTATGTGGTTGAAGTGCAAGCAATGCCAATTTAGCACAACCTTTGTACTTCTTTTGGGTATCAGTCCAAACTGTTGAGTATGATCACTTCGCATCAATATACATAAACCATTACTTTTGTCCAATGGGAATATCTATGGGCGATTCCAAGAGTAGGTCCGTCCAACAACGCATATTGTGCACATTATCGCAGTCCACAGTCCCAATTTGACCAACGAAACGGCAGATTGTAGTGGGAATTCCAGCCTCGCTTTGACCAACAAAATGTCAGGCTGTGGAAATTCTGAAGCACACAAAGTTATAGTGCAGGTATCATATTCGAGGCCTGAAATGCCAAGAACACCATAGCCAACATTGCTTCTAGTTCTAGTGCTGCAGTGTCATCCAATCTTTCTTCCCATCCACATCGCCACGAGAGCTGACAACCCAGCAAGAACGGCCTAGCAGCAGCAGCAGCAGCAGTACAACGATGCACTAACATGAACAAACCATCTGTGCCAGACAAGGCAAGTTCAGACATGAACATGACTAAGAAACATCGGTTAGGCAGGCGCCACATTCCTCTCAGTCTACAGTCCTAGAAAACAGCTCAATTTCTCTCTCCCCAATTTTCAGAACCATTCGCTGGTCTAACTCGCTATCACCCTGCAGGCCGGCCTGCACCTTCTTAATTTCTTGGTAGGAGATTCAGCTGAGGATAGGTGGAAGGGAAGGGAAGCATCGGAGAAGAAAGATAAGAGCTTACCATGTCGCCGATGCCTGTGGCGCCGCCTCCGCCGCTTCTTGCCCCCGGAGCCGCGGCGGCGGTTGTTGGGACAGCGAGGCAGAGGACGTAGAAGAGGAGGAGGGAGGGCGGCGGCCGGGGAGGACGTGGCGGCCGCATGGCCGACACCTAGCGCTCGCGCGCGCGGGGAGAGAGAAGGAATCGGTAGTTGCAGAGCTGCAAAAGCAAAGCAAGAGTTGCAGGCTGCAGATTCCTGGGTTCATTCAGACTTCAGTGTCTTCTTGCAAGTACCATGTTGTTTTTCTTGGTATTCAGTAGCGGCAGCGTATCCGGTGCACACGACGCCCTTCATACATATTCGTGTATATCATGGAAGAAAAGTTTCAAAAAATTTCAAAAAAAATTATGGATGTACATCTTAACTTACCCCATCCAGATATAAAATTTCATGATCAAATTCGTCCTATGTTAAGAGTAATAAAAAAGACAAATTTCTGACAAACTTAAATAGTTTAAATGCACTCCAAATTTGTCTTTTTTGTACCTTCTAGTATAGGCCGAATTTGATCATGAAATTTTATATGTAGATGGGTTAAGTTGAGATGTACATCCATGATTTTTTTTGGAATTTTTTGAAACTTTTTCCCCATGGTGTACACGGCGTTTTCACGGAGGCAGCCGTGTGCACCGGATATGCTGCCTTCAGTAGCGGCTGACGCCGATCACCAGAGGCATTCCGAAACAGGGGTCTTTGGTGTGGCTGGCTTTGGCCAGTGCGGCAGTGCCTCAACTTAAATTAAAATAAAAGTTATAACTAAAAATTTATCATTTTTTACAAATCAAACACTATAACACTTTATAACATTTTTAGAGAAAATTCCTTCTATGCCACCGTAGAAGCTCCTAAATCCAAAACTGTTTTTACTGAAACACCTCGCCCATCTGTGCCATCACATTTGGAGATTGTTCCCTTCTTTGCAATTAATAAAAAGTTGTATTTTTGTTTAAGATATTTAAACATTTTCAAAAATCTTGGAAAAAACATAGTGCTGCCAAATATGTACTACTTCCAATCTGTATTTTTTTTTGTATTTTTATGATTAAATTTTGGTGTTAAAAATATTGATTGACCGTTTATACATTGTTTTGGTAACTTATTTATTCTAAAAATACCAAAAATCCAGATTAAAAGTATTACATATTTGGTAGCACTATGATTTTTTTAGAATTTTTAGAAATGTTTATATAGTTTAAACAAAAAAGACAAGTTTTCATCAATGGCAAAAAAGTGAATAGCCCACAAAATGCGATGACACATAGAGATCGATGCTTAAGTGATGGCATTTACGGGATTTGGCACTTCTGCAGTGCCCTTTTAAGGCTTTTAGTGGTTCCTCTTAAAGCTCTCAAACTATTTTTTATATTTTTTTTCAGCATTTCCAAGCTCTCTATCGAGGGCTCACAACTTTTTCATATTATAATCTACGGCTAAATTAAGCTAAAAAGAATAAGACCTCGTCACATATTTGGCTTTTAACATAGCTTCAATTTGGTAATCTCTATGATTTTGAGGTCAACAACGATGATGCCATCATAGGGATTTATGAACAAACGCTCTGTTCTCCGGTTGCTTTCTTCAACAGCTTTGACCAATCGGCGTTTGACCAATTCTCACCCTCGGTCTCGAGCTCAAGCTAAACAAATATGAGATCAGGTGAACACTAACTTAAGTCTCATGGTATATTTTAAAAACTTAGTAGTGCTTCAAATTTCTATTTCCTTGATTGAACTTAAGCGCAATGTAAAGGATGATGGAGAAGTGTTGGGGATTGGATAAAATGCCCAATTATGTATTTATCCTAGGCTAGTAGCTTGGGACACCTTTAGATTTCCCTTGGAAGCTATACCCAAGGAGAAGCCTAGGTAACCTGTAAAGCGGTGCCCGCACGAGCATTACCGCACGTGGCACTGGCTTGTGGTTCTACCCGAGCATGCATGCTCGGATCACAAGCCTATCCTAGGAAATAAGACCAAACGCGCTTATCGGAGGATCATGCCAGGGTGAAACTACCACTCCGACGAATGCGCCCACTAAATCCATGATCTCCAGACCGTTGTACACGACGCAAGATTAATGCGATGCTTAATACGGATTTAGGGCGTATTTATTGCCAGTAGCCGACGGAGTAAATGTTGGAATTAGTGCGTTGGGTCGTGATTCTCCTATAGCAGTATAAATACCCTCTTTCTTCCTAGGGAGAGGAGAGATAGTTTTGGTTTTCCCTCTGTAAACATCATATTTGTACAAATCAACATTTGCACTCGAGTAGGGTTGTTATCTCCGTAGTGACAGGCCCGAACTAGGATAAATCGAGCTTGTTGTCCATCCTAGGTAGTGAGAATCTTCTAGCATCTCCAAAGCTAAACCTCTACAAAAAAGGGCCTGATTGATCCATCATTCAAGAAGTAAGCTCGGTGAGGAACCAATTTTCCAATCGCCGATAGCTAGCGCCGTCCGTGGGGATCTGGTTAGATCCTTCGTTGGAGAATTCATTGGCGATGCCGAATTATCAAGACACTCAAGACCTCTACGTCTTCAACGACGTAGAGGATGATGACATGTACCATACCGACAGGGAGATGGCCTGGATCATCAACCTAGAGGGCCACATTGAGCCTAGGAGTTCTTCCCCAGCAATCGTGGAGCGTGAGCACCACCTTCGCTTTCAGTTGGAAAGCACAGGTTTGGAGTATGTACCCAAACCGCTCTTAGATCAGTTTTGAGAAATTTCAGAACAAGATACCCCCATGCTTCCTGGGGATGTGCGGGTTTCTACGATGGCGTGGATATCCCTGACCACATGGAGTCCAAGCATGAAACAACTTTGTGTGGGCATACAGTGATGACACTGTCTTACCCCCCATAGGAGCGAGACGTCAATATGGACGAAGGAGACAATGCTATCCCAGTGTCTGAGGCTTCAGACGTGGCCCAGCGTCGCCATTATGAGGCCACACGAAGTAATCTAGACGAGTCCCTCAACAGGATGATCGCCAGTCTCCGACGATAGGCCAGGGACGATGCCCGGCTGAGTGCGCGGGTGGAGCCATCAACTCATGAAGACGTGCGCGAGCTCCGTTCCCTAGAGCACATGCGTGTGCCACGGCCTCCTTCCGACGTGCACTGCAGAGAAAGGCTACGGTCATTGGCGGCAGTCATGCTTGAATTCTAGAATAGCCTCGGTCAATTGAATCTGGAGGCTCTAGGATGCATCGGTGCTGAAGACTTAGAAAGGCTTGCCTCAGACCTTAGCCCTCGAGTGTTACCGAGGGGTGTTACCGAGGGGGAAGAGAGCTTGGAGCTCTTCACAAGATGACCGAAAGAATGTAGGTGCTAGATCGTGGCATAGGGAATCCTGAAGTATTACTCGGGATGGCCGTGCTCGGCGAAACCATGGATGAGAAGACTCCTAGAGTTATTCCCAGGGAAGCTCGGGCAACCGCCATGGCCAATCCCGTACACAATGTTCTTCTTCTAACAGATCCCCACCACGCAGATGGAGGAAGGTTTTCTCTCGACTTGGCCCTCGAGTTGGGGAAGCTATGATGACGACCGACACAACCATGCGGGTCGTAGGGCCGGCGTGGAGGTGCCTTCTACAGTACCTACTGATGATGATGAGAATGCAGAGTTCCAAGAGCCCTGCAACCACATTGCGGTGATTTTGGAGGCTCCTCGGCATATACATCCCATCGAGATCTCAAGGAGGTAGCCTAGGAGGTGCACCATATCACTCAAGACAAGCCCCCGGTGGAGCAGTTTAACTGGTCCGAGCTGCCCATCACCTTCTCCAAAGAAGATTGTCCCCTTGGAATAACAAAGCTCTAGAGGCTCCCATTAGTCGTTAGCCCAACCATCAGCAACACTGCGGTGGGAAGGGTATTGGTGGACAAGGGAGCTCTTTGGATTTGATCTCAGCCAAGGTTCTAGGCGAGATGCAAGTTCCTCTCTCCAAGATAAAGAATGTGGCGGTCCCCTTTTATGGGATCATCCTAGACACATTGACCAAGCCTTTGGGTCAGGTCATGTTGCTCGTCATGTTCGGTGGTCCAAGTAACTTCTAGATTGAGCTCGTTACCTTCAAGGTGGTGGATTTTGAGTTGGCCGACAACACCGTTCTCAGCAGGCCAAGTTCATGGTGGCCACACATCATGCATACTAGTGCCTCAAGGTCCTCGGGCTGCACGGGGTCAACACAGTCAAGGGGAGCCACAAAGCTGCCTAAAGCTTCGATGAGAGGACATTAGACATGGTCGGGCAGTTGCCTCGGAGGGGCTCGACCAGGAGCCAAAGTCTTCCCGACCAAGAGTTACCCTCTAGCCAGGAGGAGAAACCAAGGTGGTGCCCTTGTCCACTGAGGACCCGTGAAAAGTTGTGCATTTCGGGACCTCCTTTGACCCAAATAAGAACTCGAGCTCATTGCCTTCCTCCGGACGAATGCCGACGTGTTCACATGGGAACCGTCCGATATACCCGGGGTCCCAAAGTACATAACTGAGCATAGGCTAGCGGTTCAGCCTCAAAAGAAGGATGTGTGGCAAAAGGCTCATACGCTTTTCTCTAGAGAAACATGCCATCATACAGGAAGAGCTGGAAAAACTCCTCAAAGCCAATTTCATTCGTGGAGTCGAGTATTCAAAGTGGCTGTTGAACCGGTTATCGTTAAGAAGAAAGGTGGCAAATGACGCATGTGCATAGATCATATGGGATTAAACACAGCATGTCCTAAGGACAATTTGCCGCTGTCGAGGATAGATCAGCTGGTCGACACGACGACAGAGTCCAAGTCGATGAGCTTCCTGACGCCTACTCAGGCTATCACCAGGTTAGCATATTTCCTGAAGATGAAGAGAAGACTACCTTTATAATCCCGTTTGGTGTGTTTTGCTATACGACCATGTCTTTTGGTCTTAGGAATGCTGGAGCCACGTTTCAGTGCCTTATGGAAAAAAAACTTTCCTAGATCAGATAGGCCGTAATTTGGAGGTTTATGTAGATGACATTGTAGTCAAGAGCAAACTCGCTTCTCATCATGTATTCAACATTGAGGAAACCTTTGGCAACCTCAAAAAGCATCAAATAAAGTTGAATCGAGAAAAATGTGTCTTCGGTGTTCTAGCAGGCAAGGTTCTAGGATACATGATCGGTTCATAGGGGGTCAGGGCAAACCCGAAAAAGATAGAAGCCATAGAGAGAATGCACTCACCTTCGAATGTGAAGGTGGTGCAAGCTCTGACTGGACTAATGACGGCCTTGAGTCGTTTTACTTCCTGGCTGGGCAAACAAGGACTGTGTTTCTTTAAGGCTTTACGCAAGCATGATGGTTTCATATGGACAGATGAAACTGAAAGCTCCTTTTAGGAGTTGAAGTTGTACCTATCTGGTCTACCAATCTTGACTACGCCAAGGGTTGGAGAGGACTTGCTCTTGTATTTGGCAGCTACCCCTCAGGCTGTCAGCGTTGTCTTGATAGTAGAACGATAAGGCGTCCAACAACTAATCTATTATGTCAGCGAAGTTCTCCATGGACCAAAGGAGCGCTACCCCGAGGTTCAGAAACTTTTGTACTCATTGTTCATGGCCACCAAATAACTTCAACACTATTTCCAAGCTCCTAAGATCATGGTCCTAACGAATTTTCCACATGGGAAGATCCTAAGAAATCAAGATGCTAGCGGTCGCATTGCAAAATAGGCCATAGAGCTCGCTAAGTTTGACATCTATTTTACTGCCCGTACGGTGATAAGATCCCAGATCTTAGCAGACTTCGTAGCGGAATGGACAAACTCGTCCCCTCCTGTAACGGAGCTCGACGGACTAGAGGAGAAAGGTTGGACCATGTAGTTTGACTACTCGCATGCCTTTGAACACTCGAGGGCTATGGTAGTTCTCGTTTTTCTAAGGTGGAACAACTTTAGTATGTGATTCAGTTACATTTCACCGTAACTAATAACATGGCGGAGTATGAGGGCCTCTTGGCCGAGCTTCGAGCATGCAAAGCGCTCGGCGTCCAATGGCTCACTGTGAATGGGGATTTGCAGTTGGTCGTCAACTAGATTAACTAGGAGTTTCAATGTTTCGATAACTTAATGGCACTTTACCTGGCCAAAGTGAGGAAGATGGAAAAGTATTTCAGGAATTTTGATGTGCCCTTCATTCCTAGGAACGATAATGCCCTGGCCGACCAGCTTTCCATGGTCGGTTCCTCGCAAATGTCTACCCTAGCGAGAGTGCTCGTAGAGCACTTAGAAAAGCCCACCATCCCTGCTACCATGGAAGCATCAAAGACAAACGATAAAGTCTCCTTTCTGGCGCAGAATGCAGATTGGCCGAGGCTATTCATCCGATATCTTGTACATAGGACACTACCTGAGGATGCGGCTGAGCATTTCTGGTTGATAAGGCGATTGTGGAAAACATGGCCCTGGGTGTTCGAAGATATACTACAGGACGTACCACCTCCTTGGGCCGAGTCAATTGGGCCTTCCAGAAGGCAGGCTTGGAGTACGGTGCGGCCCGGCATGATCTACAAGGAAACGGATTCGTTTCCTACTCGAATACATGGATATAGGAGTAGCTGAATCGGTTATATCTATATCTTCCATATGCGGATTAGGGATTCTATCTGTAACCTGACCCCCTGCACTATATAAAGGGGTCCGAGGACCCTAGTTCGGCATCCAATTCCACATCTCACAATCATCATCATCATCATCCACCATAATACAATCCACGAGCACAGGAGTAGGGTATTACCTCCCCCCCGAGGGCCCGAACCTGTATAAATTCGGCTCCCTGTGCTACCATCGTAGTTGTGATCTTTCGCATCGCCCCCTAAAATACATTGCCGACGCAAATCGTCGACAGTTGGCGTGCCAGGTAGGGGCTAGCGTCACGATCAACTACGTCAACTTCGATGGCTTCCATTGGCAGATTCGTCTTCACCTACGCTCCTGGCCAAGGCTTCATCTTCGGAGATCTCGGCTTCATCGCCGGCGACTTTAGAGAGCTTCGGTTGTGTGAGCCGATCGCCGAACTTCGTTCGGTCCACGCATTACCGGGGGAGATGGTACGCGACTCCGACCGAGCCTCACCACTTTGGGATCTCTTCCCTGGATTCCGATCCAAAGGAGATCCGATCTGATGATGATGATTTCGACTGGCCAACCGCTGGGTTTCCCTTCGGTTACGGTCGGGATCCACCGCTTCTCTCTTCGCCGGCTCTTCATGTTGACGAAGCATCGAGTGGCGATCCAACTCCTGGCCGGGATCGTTCTCGAGATCGATCGGGGTTACAATCCTCCATTGCTCCCCCCGTTCGATTTGAAAACTCGGCATTGTTTTCCATCGGATAACATGCCGCTTTTCCAATCCGGGCTAAGGAGCGGACACACACATACACTGAGGCGAGCTTTACGAGTCAAGTCTCGGGGACAACTCAAGCGGGCCAAATTCGAGTGGCTATGTCATTGGATGGTCAATTCATTTGAAAGTTTCCGGCAAATTGATTCTGCGAAACTCGGTCGGATCCCTAATGACCGAGAGATCTCAGACGTGAGGTGGGAGTTATAATCACTCCCATCGGCGAGCCAACGAATCAGGGCGGTTGAGCCTTTCCTTCTCGAATCCGAGTCGGAAGAGGCGTCAATAGGTTCCCGATTTCATGGCGTCTACATCTTTGGGCGGCCAAGCCTCTGGATCGGCCCGGCACCCTGTAGGGGAGGCAGGAGCCGAACCAAACCGCGAAGGCGGAAAAGACTTGTGCGACCAATTACACGGTCGTGCAAGGGAAGTCCGGGAGGAACCGCTTCAAGTCCGTATAGGAGATCACTCGGTCTTCCGTACGCCACAGCAGAACATCCTCGCTTGTAAGACCCTCCTAGACAATGTAGGCCCTTTGCTCGGAGAGAACAACCCCGCAAAGCCAATCATGGAACAAATCAAGGCTATGGTAACGGCAGCGGCTGTCCAAGGCACTCGGGACCAACCGGCCAACTCGGCCAGGAGCCAGACTGATACGAGTAGTACTCGGCGCAATCGGCACACGCGAAGTCGCGGGCAAGATGCCCGCCGGAGTGTGAGCCGCGACATCCGCCTCGACATCGAAGCCCGACGCAGGGAGCGAAACGGAGATCGGCGCCGTACCCCACCGCTCCGGAATCTCCCTTGACGATCTCCTTCCCCCGGGGAAGGGTTGATCGATGAGATCAAGGCATTCACTCCCCGACTCCGACAGGTAAACTGGCCCGAGGGGTTCAACCCTAAAGGCATTGTGAAATTTGATGGAGAACAGGACCCTGATGCTTGGTTGCAGATTTATTCTTTGGTGATCAAGGCTGCGGGTGGAGGATACGACGTGATGGCAAATTATTTACCCGTCATGTTAACCTCTCCGGCTCAGAACTGGCTCGCGGGCCTTCCGGAGAACTCGATCGATTCCTCGGGAGAGCTCTGTGACTAGTTCGTTGCCAATTTTCGGGGCACTTACGAAAAGCCTGGGACCCAATGGGACCTTTATCAGACTCATCAGAAAAAAGATGAGTCGTTAAGGGATTTCATTCGCCGTTTCACCAAGAAGAAAAACACAATCCGGGAGATCCAGAGGCAGTCGTCGTCGCAGCCTTCCAGAAAGGAGTTCGCGACCCCGATCTAATCAAGAAGATGTCTCGGAAGCCTCCGACTACCGTCAAGGAGATGTTTGCCTTGGCGGATCGATATGCTACCGCCTCGGATGCTCTCGCTGAGCGTCAAGAGGATCACACAAGCAAGCACGAAAGCAAGAAGGACAGGCCTAAGTCGTCCTCCAAGAAGGACAAGAAGCGCAAGGGTGAGGAGATGGTAGCAGTCGCAGATCAGGGACGGCTAAGGCCGCCTCGACCCGCCGACTACAATAAAGTCATGGAGGCACCGTGTCCTTTCCATCCAAACGGGAAGCATGCAGCCAAGAACTGCAACATCTTGAAGAAGTTCGCTGAGGATCATAACAGCGACACTGCGAGAGATGCCAAGCAAGATGAAAAGCGTGACCCTCCTGAGGGCGACGCCTACCAAGAAACCGAGCGAGAGCTCAACTACATATTTGGGGGATCGGATGCATATGAGTCCAAGCGTAAGCAAAAGCTTACCGATCGGGAAATCAATGCGACTATTCGGTGACCCCGGGTATCTCGGGTGGTCGAAATTCGATCATATTTGATCGCTCGGATCACCAAATCACGTCCCATGCCGGAAGATATCCACTCATCTGGATCATGTGGTCTGAAGCGTCCGTGAGCAAGGTCCTGGTTGATGGCGGGAGTGGATTGAATATCCTTTTCGCTAAGACTCTGGGTGAGATGCAGATCCCAAGAACGGCGCTCCAGCAGACAGACGCGCCGTTTCATGGTATAATTCCGGGAACCTCATCGGTGCCAATTGGGAAGATCGCTCTTCCTGTCACCTTTGGCACTCGGGATAATTACCGGACGGAAAACCTCAGCTTTGATGTGGCCGATTTCGAGACTGCGTATCACGCGATCTTGGGAAGGCCGGGCTTGCCAAGTTCATGGCTGTCCCACACTATACCTATCTGGTTATGAAGATGCCAGGTCCGCGGGGCGTAATCACGATCCGTGGAGACGTCAAGTTCTCCCACCTCCTCGATAGGGAAAATTGTGACTTCGCCCAGTCCATCGAGGCGGCAGCTGAGTTGGACAAGATCCGGCAGGCAGCCACCACCCTCCGCGACGGAGGCGTTTTACCAAGCAAGAAGCCAACTAGGTCAGGCATCAGGCCTGGCAAAGATGATGAGTAAAGAGGCGCCCGGCGTTCTTCCGCAAGTAGATCAGGACGTCCTCACATCACTTAGCGATACGCCCGGGGGCTCGCCTGGGCAAAGGAACATCAAGCAGTCGCGTCGGTGCTATACCTAAACGGCTATTGTAATCCATGATTACAATTAAATAAAGATAAGTTTCGCTCACATTGTCTTAACGCTTATGCAATTCAGTTTCTGACTTACTACTTATTTGTATGTCAATTAAGTAGTAAGTCAGGGACTACACCTAATTAGGTGCGCAATCGCGCACCTAACCTTTATCTAACTCGACATTACTACCTCGAAGCTAGTAAGTCGGGCGCTACACCTAATTAGGTGTAGTCTGCGCCTAACCAATACCTAATCGATTTTTTCTCTTTTAAGTCTATGATGAAGCTTAGCATAAGTCGTTCCAAGTAACAAAGGAACGAAGTTTATTCGGGCCAGAACCATAACTTAAGTGGAGAAAAGATGATTAGCATATGCCATGTCGAAAATGGAAGTCATATACATGGATAATTTACGAGTTCCTATATTTTTACAGGAAATCTAACTCTAAGTTGTCTAAAAGGCACTCGGCTGTCGGCTTCACTTCCTCGAGCAGCGCCATCGCCCCCTCTTCCGAGCAGGCGAAGCCATCCTTGACAGTGTCAAGATCGATTCGAGGATAGTGCGACTTGACGATGCCCAGCACTTGACTGAAACTCGTCAGGCCGATTTCCCTGAGCCGTACCTTCAGTTGCTGGGGGGCTTCGGTCCACCTCTGGATTAGCTCGGCCCGAGGGTCGGCTCGACTTCGCCAGCATAGAGTTGGCGTCGAGTGGGTTCCACCGCCACCAAAAGCTCATCATATCGCGCTTGCGCAATCTTGGCGTTCTCCTGAAGAACGTCATACTGCGCTAGCGTCTTCCTCCTATGCTCTGTCAAAGAACAGAGAATACACGATTACATAACCGTGTAAACACTGGGGGTTCAGAGTCGGTCGGGTTTGGGGGCTTACCCTCCAACTCGGCGACGGCTTTGGCCTCCGACTTCTCCAGGGCTAGCTTCTCCGCTTGAAGCTAGGCGATTGTGGCGTCGCGTGCTGCACATGATGCGGGACACAACGTCATCCAGTCAAACACAAGACAAGCAAATTCGACTTAGGTCGGTACCTAGCGGAGGAACCCGCAAGGTCGAACTTTTCGTCCTGCGGCTCATAATCCGGACTGCAACTCCGGCGCTCCTTGGCGCCTCGGTCCGGACCCGATGACCTCCCTTCCACAATTTAATCCGTTCTATTTGGGGGAGGAAGTAATTGAGGAACTTGGTTTTCCTCTCAGAGTATTCACCAAGTTCCTGCAAAGATGAAGGATGGTCATCGTCCTAACTCGAACGAAAGGAGATTTACTCCACAGATCAAAAAGCTTACCCGAGCCATTTGGCGCTCACAAGCATACTCGAAGAAGACTTTCCTCATCTCTTCCTCGGCCTCGTCGTCAACAAGGGCCAGTTCGGCCTCGTCCCTCCGGCCGAGAGCTTTGGCTCGATCTCCTTTGGGGAGGTGGGGTGGCGGAGATCTCTCTACCATTGGCTCGGCCCCACGCCGCCCTCACGGACGGACTTGGGTCGAGGCAGGCGTGCACCTCCCGACCCCAGTTCAGCGAGGCTTTCGCCGGCTTTGCTGGTGGGGGCACCGCATCGGCTGATGGAGGAGGAGCCCCTTGACTCGGCTTGGCAGGCTCTGATACCGACTCGGTCGGGCGACTTAACGGAACCTTTACCGATGGTTTCCTGAAATAGGGAATATTTCGGTCACAGGAAATGCAAAGGAAGACTATCGAAGGGTGGCGGAGTTGAGCTTACCGGTTGGTGGTCTTAATCCTGATGCCGGCGCCCTTTCGAGAGGAAGCCCCGCTCGAAGAGGCGTCGGGTGGGCCTCTCGGCCTAGCTTGGGGGGTTGAATTCTTTTTCCCCTTTGGCGTCGCACTACCGCCCGTCCTTGGGGGGTGAGTCCCCTGACTACACCTGGAAGCCGAAGTTGGTTGGCCCGTTCCCTTTTTGGGAGCCTCGCCCACCTTTGGCCCCGAGCTTCGCGGGCCGCGTCCTCCGGACGGCGGGGCATTTTTCTCCACTAGGGGAGCCGGGCCCTTGCCTTTCTTGGCAGCCGGGGTGTCTTCAGGTTCTCCCCCTAGGCACTTCTCGCCCTTGTTGGCAGGAGCATCAGGAGTTGGGGCCGCGGACACGAAAGCCTGGCGACCCTGCATAGGAGCACGGCATCCCCGAATAAGCTTCGACAACAGGTTTGCCCGGTGTTCAACGCAAGTAAAAAAAAAATATACTCGAATCTTACCTCAGGAGGTGGATAGTTAAGGGAGAAGCTCCTGGGACCCCCAGGATTTGAAAAAATGGTTCCGGGAGCGAAGAACTCGGAGAGTCGATCGATGGTGTCCGAGTTGGAGATTGGGACATCCGTTTCTCTGGTAGAGTCGGATGGCCCGGTGTACTCGAACCCGAGCCTGATCCTCTCCTTGAGTGGTTGCACACGGTGTTTCGTAAAGGAAACAGCAATAGCAATGCCGGTCAATCCCTTTTCTTTGAGATGTTGGATCAGGCCGAGTAACTCGGTCACCTGATCCATTTCAGAGGAAAGAGGGGGAGAGTTCCAAGAGGAGGAAGCTCGGGGATTTCTCCCATTACTGGGGGGGTTGGAACAGTAAAACCAATCCTAAAGCCACCCTTCAAAGAAGTCCGAAGCGGCAAGGCGAAATACTCCTTCTTGAGGCCGCTCCGGAGTTGGAATCCAGCCCCGCCAACAGCCTTAGGGGCGTTGTCGGTGGGGTAGGCCTTCAAGAAGAAGAGATGAGGGAAAAGGGCGAAATGGGGAGCGATCCCCAGAAAAGCCTCACAAAGATGAACGAAAATTGAAAGTTGAAGGATGGAATTGGGATTCAAATAGAAGCTCAATCCCATAATGATGGAGCAAACCGCGAAGAAAGGAGGATGCGGGGAGTCCGAACCCGCGGGAGAAGAAGGATTCGAAGACAACAATCTTCTCTTGATGAGGAGTGGGGGAGGATTCACCTGTGGCGGCGCGCCAATCGATGAGCTCTGGCATTGGAAGAACGCCGGCGTCAACAAGGGCTTGCAGCCGCTCATCGGTGGTGTTTGAGGTTGCCCAGTCCCTTGCCATTGGAATGTGACGGATCTGAAGCTTGGCGACGGTGACGGTGCTAGGATTGTTTGGAGGCGGCGGAAGCACGAAAACCCTAGCGGAGGATCTTGGGAGGTGAACGGTTTGGGCGCACAGTGTAAGCGTACCGGTTCAAACTCCCTGGTTGGCTTCACTTAAAAGGAAGCAGACAATGTTTCGTTTCCGTGCAAGGCGGGAAGGAAATGAAGCCCTAAAATTATCATTTCAAGACTTGGGTACAGATTTAAGTCCCCGAGGATATGCTCTATAAGGGCCGTGAGCTGTACACGACTTACTCGGGTACAAGTGTCACTCGGGTCAGCTTAGTCGGGAAAATAGCGTGCCCCCTGTTGGGCTCATTGCCTGTCTTCAATACGAGGATTGGACGCTTTCCAAAGTCATGACCCAGCTTTTGATGTGCCCCCTGGGGATGGTAGTCGGTTTGGCTTTTTAGCCGAACCGCGCATCAGAAGTTCTCCAAAATTGTCCCGATGGTACATCTCCGGATCGTTTGTCATCAAGACAAGCACCACTTGGGTAAAAATTAATCCAGCTCTTGGCGTACCCCTTGGGGTCAATGGCTGGTCCGATTTTACAATCGGATTAGGCGTTAAAGAGTTACCTCTTCAGTTGGGTCTCAGTGGCACATCTCCGGATCGTTTGTCGCCAAGACAAACACCATTAGGAGGACCTCAACTTGGAGGCGGGCATATTCCTCTGGGGATCACTAGCTTGTGTCCGCATTAGTCGGATCAAGGCGCCTGAACACCCTACACAGGTTCTGGCATATCCCATGTTGGATCGAATGTCGAGCTCTGCAAGCCAGACTTGAATGCCATAAGTTGTAACAGGGAGGATAACGCTGAGTAGCACTGCATACTCGGCAAGGTCCACTCTCCTGTTATGCTTCTTCGTGGGGCCATTAGCCAGTATTCCGATCCGGCGGGCTGGGTGCCAGACATCTTTAATAGACTTGAGAATTTTTCTCGAGTTCTTTGCAACTGTGTTGTTTGATCGCGAGTTACTCTCGTGCGATTCCATCAGCCAGACTAAGAGTGACGTCACTCGGGTAAACATCTGAAGGATTGCGAGCTGAACCCCGAATCAAGACAACCTAGTCCCGAAGCACTCGAGGGCTACTGTGGAAAATATGGGCCCTGGGTGTCCGAAGATATACTACAGGACGTACCACCTCCTTGGGCCGAGTCAATTGGGCCTTCCAGAAGGCAGGCTTGGAGGACGGTGCGGCCCGGCATGATCTACAAGGAAACGGATTCGTTTTTTACTCGAATACATGGATATAGGAGTAGCTGAATCGGTTATATCTGTATCTTCCATATGCGGATTAGGGATTCTATCTGTAAACCGACCCCCTGCACTATATAAAAGGGGTCCGGGGACCCTAGTTCGGCAACCAATTCCACATCTCACAATCATCATCATCATCCACCACAATCCACGAGCACAGGAGTAGGGTATTCCCCCCCCGAGGGCCCGAACCTGTATAAATTCGGCTCCCTGTGCTACCATCGTAGTTGTGATTTTTCACATCGCCCCCTAAAATACTTCAAGAGTCCATTTGCTTGACAGCGTCGACCAAGAAAGCGAGAGACTTTTGGACATTGACCTTGTTGAAGCACAGCGAGAACAAGTGTTGTTGCATTTCGCCACCTACCTGTAGTCTCTTCGCAGGCACACGGTTAAGTCAGTCCCACCAAGGGCTTTGCAAGTTGATGATCTTGTCCTACGGTGAGTTTAGATTTTATCCAAAGCCAACAAGCTGACTCCCAAGTAGGAAGGCCCATACATGGTCGTTTCGGCATCACGCCCGGGGGTATTCATTTAGCGATGGAAGATGGCGAGGAGCTCCAGAGCACATGGAACATCACACAACTCCATAAGTTCCATGCTTAGTTCTCTTTTTTCTTAGTTCTTTTTTAGCCTCAGTTTTTATCTAAACTTTCGGCAACATGCTCCATGTAATTCCTCTCCTAAGAATTTGTGAACATATAAGGGCTCGGTAAGCCAATCTTCCTTCACATAAGGGCATCCCGTTCTCACATGTCCTTGATGTCGGGATGTGTTCTAGGTGGCTGAGGTAGGTGGCTGAGGTCTTTCACTCTGAGCTTCTGTGGCCGTGGCTTTCGCCGACATGCACAACTATGCCAGAAGACCTAGGGGCGAACAAGCAGAGATCACTAGGCTCACCTCCACCAGGGTTGAGTCTATATAAGCCGATTCTCATCGCAAACACACCCTTGGCTGGCCGAACAGCCTGTGCAATCCATACACGTTCAACCGTACGTCACTCGGGCTTACAACTGCACGTCCTCCTCTTCCAGTAGCCAATTTCATAATCACAACTTAGGTGCATGGCTCAGGTCACCAGGAGGGGATAGGGCTGAGCGAGCTCTGTCTCTGTGACCTACCCTATGCTCGCAAACTAGGTGCATGAGGTCCAAGGCTAAGGCTGCGCGTTTGTTCTCCTGTCCTATGCTTAAGCCCACGCTCGCAACTTAGGTGCGTGGGACATAAACGCGGGGCTGGATAGGTTCGAGCTACCGTGTTTCCTAAACACGCTCCTTTCCATTCATTTTCCTTTCCTTTTGCTCATTTTCCTTCTGTTCTTATTCATTTGCTTGTGTTTTGTTCACAGGAAAAGCACAAGGAAAGAGGCATCATCCAAGTCTAATTGAAAGAGGGAAGCTATTTTATAGTGCAGACTATGTTACATCAAGTTTAGGTGCTCTCTTAAGCCTAGGGCATCTCCTAACCTAACTTCTCGGGCTCTAATGACGAAAACGTATCCTTCGTATTTTCAAGGTCGGTCCCAAGCTGGAGAACCTAGATTAAGGAGGTGTAGCCTTCCTGAGCATCTGCGCGCGCACGCCTGGTTTCTTCCTGGCTCTTCTTATGGTGCTTGGAGACTTCCCAAGCAACCTTGGTCAGTGATTTGACCTTCTCTTCCAAGGTCTTAGCCCGCTGGGGCTTCTGCTCGAGCTCGAGCTTGGTTGCTTCGGCGTCTTTGATCTTCTCCTCGCACCTGGCAATGGGGTCCTTGACCTGTTGCATGAGTCGAGAGTCAGTTTCCTTGGCCTTGGTCTTGATGTCATCGAGCCTCCACTGGAGTTCATCGATCTTAGTATTCTTCTCGGCCACGTCCTGGAGGAATTCGTCGTGAAACACAACGGTCGCGGCGACATCACTGAGTGTCTCCTCGATCATCTACATAGCTGAGGGTTAGATTCTTGACCCAAAGCTTGGTTAATCATTTAATTGAAGATCTCACCATGTGGCACCAAGCTAGTAGCCTAGTGTTGGGGAACGGGTAGGCTACGCTAGCACAAATCGAAAATTTTCTACTGCAAACACCCAAGATCACATGCAAGTAGAGGATCACGGATCGTTACCCTTGACGCGTAGAGGCAGCGGAAGCAGAGTCACACGCGTCGAGGAAGTAGTTGTACACACTGAACACCTCCTCTTTATTGGTCGTCAAACGTCCCCGAGCAACGCCGAGCAGCACATGATCGTAGCCGAGTACTGCGAGGTCGTCGTGGTAGTCGTCGTCCGAGGTTCCACCGATCAGCCCGTCCACATGCGGCAGCGCCTCTAATGGCATCCACACGTCTAGGGAAGGAATGTCGTGCGGGGTGTGCTAGCACCTCACCACACAGCTAGGGTTTCAGGTGAGCGGGAGGGACACGACAGCTAGGGCTTGGTGAGAGCTCATGAATCACCCCGCGCCACCCCAGGCCTCCCCTTTTATGGACGTGCTAACGGGCTCTAGTCGAGGCCCATTAGGACTCCAATTCCTACGTGGATCATATCCGTGCGCACCTTCTTCTAATATATCAAATCCACTAGATATGTTCCAACCCATTAAGTGTGTGACCCGTTAGGTTCATGTGGAAGTTGGCTGTGAATCCAAAAAGTCCATTTCCAATCCACAGATCAATAGCGGCACCTAACAGAACATATTGACCCCCGAATGTATAGAATGATCTGATCGGCTGAATCCTGATACACTCAACATACCGATCCTTTTGCCACATGACACCAGTCAAGCTCAAAGCGAGAAACGTGCCACCCTTGTGATAGCTCGACCATTCACTCGTCAATGTGATGGATATAAATACCATGATTAACTTTTGAATCATATCAGCACGGCCATGCGCTTTTCTTATCCATCCACACCGAGGGGCCCAGAGATATCTCTCCCGTTATCGAGAATGAGCAAATTCCATCTTGATCAATCGCATCTCTACGCCATGCTTCAAGAAATACCCATTAGTTATCTTTATAACTACCCTGTTATGGTGTAGCGTTTGATAACACCAAAGCATACGACTCCACACGCTGGGACTCTATGATGGCCTCAGGTCTAAGGACCATATAGGTGTACCACTCAAGACTACACGCTGATGGTATTTTGTAGATAACAATCTCAGCAGCATCTCGGAGTAGGTCTATCCAACCACCCATGTTTTCTAACATGTATCCATATTATTGATTTGATATCTCCATATCTATGGTATGTGAAATAGTACCATCAATCAATATATGTGCTGATCAAATCATTATCGCTCCTCGTAATGATATGGACCACAGATCGTTTAGAACAATATCACAATAACAATGTATCTCACAACCAAATCATATTTGATGAACAAAGTCATGACATTAATTTATGGAACCGATAAGCAATATTATCATAAGTACATGAATAAAAACGTTATACAATCATCGTATGATTGCCTCTATGGCACATTCCCTTCACCTAGCTCGTATCTGGTCGAGGGCATTCCAAACCTGGAGCGCTCTGTCCTCCTCTGCCAAAGCTTGCACGCGGTCGTCGTGCCGCTCGGCCCTATCTTCCTCGACCCCGGGAAAGCTTCCTCCCAAACCCGGTAGGATTTCCTCCCAAGCAAGTGATGCACCCGAGGACTTACGTTGCTTCCCTACAGGTGTGGCAAAGTCTCAGTTGGCTTCGCCGCCCAAGCCAAACAGCACTGCCTGTGGGCCATAGGGAAGGATTTCCTCTATAGCCATATTGTCCTAGGGAGTTGACTCCCCCAAGACCTTCTCCTATTGCTGCTGAACTCTGACCAAGCTCGGGGCTTGTGAGCCCGTTTCGGCATCGTTGCCTAGCACTGTGGGCACCGGGCTTAGGGACATGTCCTTTTTGGGGCAGCTTCCTCCTCCAAGGCATCAAACTTCTCCCTCGCGACACCTTGGTCATGGGAAGGCCTGGGCGAGATCGGCTCGGCCATGATCTTGTCAGCAATCTTATCTAGTGTGTAATCCGCTACGGACAACAAAATTTTGTCAGCCAACTTACGGAGGTCCAAGGAATCGAGAGCACTCATCCATTTGTTGTGCTCTATGAAATATGTCCACTCCTCGTAACAGCTATGGCCCGCTACTTCTGCTCCGTCTCCTAGTTCTACTCAGAGTAGGGACACGGAAAGCTCTACTTGATATTACAATTGAAATAAAAACGAGCAAGGAGGGAAGAGAGTTACCTTCTTGTACTTGCTCGGGCCATGGTTTTTTACCCTCACCCACGAATGTTGTCTCGCGGGAAGCGGCTCGACAGTCTTTGTTTTCGCCAGGTCGTGCAGGGCGAGGGGGAATCCCGTGTCATCACTAGAGGCATGAATGCCCTCGTCCTCAAGGGGCGCTGAGCTGACCGCCATGTCCTCGGACCTTTCTTCATCCCTCTTGCTAGCAAGAGCCATGGCCGGATCGACGTTGTCTATGTCCACCAGCCTTATGGCAGTGGGGATTTGGACCATAAAGCCCACTGCCTGTAGGCCTGCGATGTTGCTTAAGGATAAAGGGTGCCGTATCTTCTTCGTGTTCCTCCTCATCCATGGGGGCAGAGGAACTTTGACCCGATGAGAGCTGGGCGAGCCTAACCCTCATCTCGGCGTTTGGCTAGCTCTTTCTTGAGCCGGGCATTTTCCTCGACTAATTGGAGATGCTTCTTTTGCTCTGCCAACTGATAAAGACATTGCGTCAAGCCTGGATTTTTAGCAGTAAAATTTTTAAGCCATTTTTGCAATGACATTACTTTCGCATTGTCCGAGTACTCCAAATGTGGTCTCAGGGAGCGCTGCCTTGTTGGCGTGGCTCAAGTCGACCTCGTCGCGGACTGCCTCACAGAGCATCGAGCTGGCGAGGACGGTGGTGCAGGCAAGGCCAACGGAGCCTGGCGCTTGCGAAAGCACTTCTTGGTAGACTTCACATCAGGTTTAATCTCGTCGCCTTACTCATCGCACTCCAACGGTAGAATGACCTCAAGCGCCAAATCTAAGGCTTCTTTCTCCAGAGAAAGAGCAATGCAAAACCGTTTGTTTGTATGGATTACACGAGCAAATTTCGAAATCCATGACGCGATTGCCACGAGAATCAAGGGTTTACTAGGTCAGTGTGCTCCAGCACGTTATGCGGGCACTCATACGAGGCTTCTAGCTCCTTTCCCTTTGGTGGGCTAAATAGCTCAGCCACCTGGTCGTTGATCCATTCCTTGACAGGAACTGCGATGGTGACAAGAAAGGGTTAGTGCAAGTGCAGTAGGATTACAATCCAGAGAAGAAAAACGTAAATGCGAGCTTACTGGAGTTGCTCTCGTGGGTGAAGTTGTTCCACGCTATAATATTGTAGAAAAGGTGTTCCTGCCTCCGCAACGAGCTCACCTTGTTGCCCAGGTAGTCCCGAGCGCTCGCCCGGTGAGCCCCATGTTCATGAGCTCATTGATGATTTTCTGTAGCCTCTCCTCCTCCAACTGCACGAGGAGCCTAGGGAACTCTTTCTCCTAGGGGTATGCTCCGCTGTAGTGGAGCGTGCTCCCTGCCACCTTCTTTAGGTAGAACCGGTATTCGGCTTACTTGGAGACCGAATCCTTGAACGAGATGCTTGGGTACTCGTATGGGCATTTGGTATGGAGACGCAAATAGACATAGCCGGCGGGAGACGATTCCTCGCCGGTGCGGAATAAGGATTAGAAGTAGAGGAGTAGGCTTACTGTGGGCATGACATCCAGGTACCCCTCACACAGATGTGAGAAGAACGCCGGGATGAGAATGGAGTTAGGGTTGATGTTGATGATCTCTAATGATCTCGCACTTGCAATACGCGAGCATTGCTCTAGAAATTCACTTTCGGGCAAGCGGATCCCGTTGATGGGAGAAAAGCTCACAAGAGACGAGGGACATGTATATAGCACCAACACCTGAAAGAATTTGCCGCGTGTCTACTGAGGAACCGACACTAGTAACCTTGTTTGTTCTAATTGAATCGGTACAGATGTACACACACACACACACACACACACACACACACATATATATATATATATATATATATATATATATATATATATAAGGGAAAATATGTGGTGCAAACCACCTTTTTCGTGAAAACTCCGTGAAAACCACCCGTAAAAGTTTTGAAAAATTCTCAAAAAATTACCATATGTAGGGGAGATGAGCTTCTAAAATTCTGCAAAATTTGAAGATGAAACTCAATCGCATTTGAAAGATATGAAAAAGACAAATTCAGCCTAAATAGTAATTTTTCACTGTTTAGCACTATTCATTTTGCTGTTTGTCTTTTTCATATCTTTCAAATGCGATTGAGTTTCATCTTCAAATTTTGCAGGATTGTAGAAGCTCACCTCCCCTATATATGGTAATTTTTTGAGAATTTTTCAAAACTTTTACGGGTGGTTTTCACGGAGTTTTCACGAAAAGGGTGGTTTGCACCACATATATATATGACATGTTTTAGTTTAGTGAGTTATGATAGTTGTGATGGGAACTATCAATCAAGTCCTACACAAGAATTGAATAGATTCATCAAAATCTAGCTGATATGACCTTTTGGCTACCTAGGAGAAACCTTCAATTGTTGAATGCTTTCACACCTAAACTAAGAGTGTTGTTCCTAGTATAAATACCCATGTACTCCAACTATTTCACCACCTTTGATCAAACCATTTCAACCACATGCTAATGCAGAAAACTGTTATTATTCCTTCAACCATTGCTCTTGAAAGATCTCTTGGATTCACGAGAAGGATCTCTTTTAGGGAAAGAACTACGGTTCTAGCCGTTTTGTATGAATTAATCTCGGTTCGTAGTTTTGTGATTTTTCGAAAAGTTGGTTAGAGTTCTTGCAGCTCTGAATCATTTTCCCCAATGCACATGTCGCATCCAACCTTAGCAGGTTAAAGCTAGTTACCTGACCATTTTCAACTAGGTATCACTCATATCTATGCTATGCTGTGAAGATCGGGCCACCCTTTTTGGAGAACTAATATGCATTGACACAATAGTAATCCACATCCACAAACAACATGATTCAAAAAAGTGAGTTTGTGATCTTGAGATGTCTCATCAACGATTCTATCAAGAAAGATGTTTCGGGAAATACTTACGACTACGCTGATATGGAATGATTAACAACATGTTTTGAAAGGTTGAGTTGAATTACCGAAAGCTGAATTTCGATAGCTTCTAGAAGCAACTTTGAAAAGTCAGTCTGTTTGGTTCAACTTGTTTTTAAGAAATTTTGAAAAATAGGGTCAAGAGGTCAATTCAAAGTCTTTGATTTTTACAAACTCCCTAGCCGAATTTCTGATAAGCAATTTAGTTCAAAGGCGTTAACAACCACCACCATGAATGGCAAAAGGCCTCTTGATGTTTATGATTGCCACTCTTTTAACACTCTGGCGTCCATACTGTGAGCGTGGTAAGAAGACACTTTCACGTGTATACGATGAGTCATGAGTGTATGTGTGCATGGTCGCCTGTAAACTATAGCTGAAAAAGGAAACTAAGGGACTGTTTTTTTTGGGGGGTTGCGGTTGCGTTTACGTTTAAACTGGAAATTTGTAGCTTCTCGATAAGGACATTCGAAGGATCAAAAAATTATAGAAAAAATGGTTTTGAGAGCTAGTTGAAGAAATAGTAAGATCTACAAAAATTGGTTACGAAACGTCAAGGCGTTTGGCTTGTACGAAAATAACAAATTTTCAGTTTAAACGCAAACGCAACCGCAACCGCCCAAAAAAACAGTCCCTAACTTGACCTTCCTACTCAACCACTCAAAAATCCATTTTAACAACTATTTATTTTTTTATGGAATTTTAACAGCTATTTCGCTCGTTAGGAATCACAAAGAAATCTCATTGTATGTTGCACCAATCTCAACATTCCAACCTTATATCAACAAGAGCCCAGAATTCTCAAAAATAAAAGAGCCCAGCCCATCCCCACAATACTTCGCTGCCTCAGCCCATGCGCCCAGCTCTCCACTGCAAGGTGGGGCCCACTTCCGCTCCTGACTCCTCGCATAGTCGCATTAGCTAGTGGATAATAACGTCACGTGCTCGCCGTAGTCCTCTTCTCCTGACAGCATGGCGCGATCCTGGCCGCACAATCCAGATCCGACCGTCCACAGGCGCGCAGCCACGTCACCGGACCCTTCCCCGAGCCCCACGTATAATTTTCCGCTCCCATTTCGCCGCACGGCCACGCCGTCGCCGTCTCGCGGAGGCACAAACGAAACCGGCGGCAATGGCGGCGAGGAGGGGGTGGGCGCGTGGGGCTGCGGTGTTCGCGGCGGTGGCGGTCGCGCTGGCGGCGGGAAGGCGGTACGGGTGGGACGCGGAGGCGGCGGTGGCGGCGTTCCGGCGGGCGCGGGGCACGCTGGGGCCGTGGGCCGCGCCGGCGTACGTGGCCGCGCACGCGCTCACGCTCGCCCTCTGCCCGCCCTACGCCATCTTCTTCGAGGGCGGCGCCGCGCTCGTCTTCGGGTTCCTCCCCGGCGTCACCTGCGTCTTCTCCGCCAAGGTCCTCGGCGCCTCGCTCTCCTTCTGGATCGGCAGGTCGAGACTCGAGACACCTCCCTCCGCCACTCTCCTACTTCCTTGCCTTGCTGTATTCTTGGATCGCTTCTTTTTGGCTGCGCATAGGCGAAGGGATCTACGAGTGTTGTTTACCTTGTGCGCGCAATGCCAAAATTTCGAGGGGAACTCTGTTTCTTTGGCGCCGATCATCGGGGTGAGGACAAGAAATGCGAGAAGAAAAGTAGATTGTAGATGCCTTTCTGGAGATAGAAAAAAGCTGACATTTTTGCCTGTTTTGCTGGTTCGCTTGCTTGCGTCCTTGGAGTTGGAACGTTATAGGATTCTTTACTTGTTCATGTAGAATTGTTGCGGCTTTGATCCATAATTCCATGTGCTTCATATCAATAAGTCCAGGTTGGCTCATATATACATGATTAGGATGGAATTGGTGAGATCTATGGTAACTTGGTGCATTTCATGCTGATGTTTGTAGGTGAAAGGTGATTTTTTTTGCTTTGTGGGTTTCTAGAGTCAAAAAATACGAACAAAACTACGGAAGTCTACTTCTTTTGCTGTGCTTCTTAAAGGTTGCTCTTAGAAGGAATGGTGTGCTTTTTTACACCAGCAATAGGTTCCATAATGAAGTGTTCAGTAAGTGAAAGCTGGGCTCCAGTCCAGACTCAAAATGGGAACAGTTGATGGATGTTTGGATGTTGGAACCGAGCGTGACAGAGTACACTGAATTAGCAAAATGCACTATTTTACCATTCATTTGTTGTAAGTTGCGCACTTGTGCTTTTCACAACTGAATATTGATGAAGGTTCATGCCAGACATTCCTAAAACTCAACCTAGTGATCACCAGTATTGCTCTTGTTTATTTGATCATGCTGAGTGTTTCATTAAGGTGTTGCACATATTATTCTTCAGTAAGCATTTTTATGTGGACCATTGCAGTTTCTAAAAGATTTTGGTTGTATTTTATACATTGTTCACCTTAGGCTTCTCAATGCTAACACATAATGCTACTAAATATGAAGTAAACATGGCAATTAACCTATTTTCCAGTAAAGATTGGCTCTGCATTTAACTATACAAAACAAAGAAAACTTTATTTGATTGTAGGTACCATGCGCATAGAGTTAGGATGTTAAAAGTTTATTTAAACATAGCAATTTCTTTTGTAGATAAACCATGGGCTAGGTTACTTATGCTCGGGATTTCAGATGATTGGGGTTGCAATTGCTTGTGAAAGCCATGTTGAACATGGTACAGTGTTCAACAAAAGCATCTGCCCCCTCTTCAGCCATACCTACCTTGGTCCTGGATTATGTTTTCCCGCTTTCAGGCAAAAATATTGAGGTGTTTCATTGATGATTATGCAGTGAAAAGTGAAAGCAGGTTATTGAACTTGAGGTTTGCGACCTACACTTCTCAAGCTTCATACACGTTGTATGCACCAAAACATGCAAAACATACTGATGAAAAGGGCTGGATGCAGGACATAATAAACCTTATAATCTTAGGCACGGATCATTTAGTTCTCAGCACTGTTCTAAAAATCGGATTAATCCCCGATTAATCTCTAAACGGTAGTCCTCCGTCTAGGACCGATTACCGATTAGCTCCAATTAATTCTGATTAGTTCCGTCTAATCGATAGTTCCTAGCTCGCCGACCAACTAGAGTGTCTTCTTGAACCATGGTTCTCAGAGGATAAATATCTGCTGCTGATCTGCATTGTTGTTCATCTGTTTGTGTTTCTTCAGGTGGTGTATATCATGTCTGTTTAGCCAATACACCTCACCGGTTGGCAGCTTCTATAATATTTAGCCTAGGGGTGAAAACGGTCTGAATCCGGACTGGATAGGGGTCATCCCATACCTGTCCCATATTTTTTTTACCAGATATGGATACGGATCTGGATAGTGTCAGATACAAATCCGGATCGGATCCGGACGGATACGGATACGGATATCGGGTTTTATGACAACTTGTAGAGCTAATGTCTAGAGAACCAGTCCATAAAATGATCATTCATTGCACAAGTTCATATACATGATCGTTCATTGCACACGTTTATATAAAGCCAACAACCAACAAGCCGCCAAATATCAGTCAATACTCAGCAGCCCTCATCAGTCAGCCCCAAAAAATAGCACATTGTCAGTTGTCACACTGATCAGCCCCTAAAAAAAACCACACACTAATCAAAAGATCACTTGAAAGTTGAAATTAAGCACTAAAGACAACATTAATTCCAAGTTCCAACCACAGAAATAATTCCAAGTTCCAACAGCCAATGTACTGCATAAGTACGTAACAGTGTCCACCACTACACATGTAATGGATTTTCATAACAAATAAGTACCAAACAGCACACATGCCACAAGTCCACAGCACGCCAGCACACATAAGTGAACAGACAACTTATGACATATCCTAGGCTTGACTTCATGCACTGATCTGGGTGCCCTCTTCTTCCTCTTGCTCAAGGAGCTCCATCATGATAGAGCAAACCTTTTTATTCATACCAGAAATGAAAAACAATAAACATATCAAAGCACATTAATTTGTAAATTTGAGAAAGAAAAAAAAAAGAAAATTGTTTACCAGCAAAATTTTTACCTTCTTTTGAAAATCTGAACCAATCCTTAAAAAAAAAGAAAATTGTTTACCAGCAAAATTTTTACCTTCTGAAAATCTGAACCAATCCTTAGTACAGATCAATGCTTCAACTATCTCAACATCTAGGCAACTATGGAAAGCGTCAGTGTTGCCAATGTGGCCTGGCCTGGCTCAATAGCTCCTGTGACCTGTGTTGCAAGTATTAGGGTACCCGGATACGATTATCCGGATATATCCCATGGGTACCCTGATTCGTTGGGTCTCACTTACCCCGTATCCGGACCAGGATCCAGATTAAATATCTGGATAATTACTTGGATCCAGATCCGGATCCGCCCGGATATAAAAATGGCTACCATATGGGATAGAATCCGGATATGGATTACCCGGACCGTTTTCACCCCTAATTTAGCCAATACCACTTTGATTTTCTGGGCAAAAAACTTGATCTTGCTCATATTATGTGAAATATTGAGATTCTTTCTGGCTAACTTGTGCTATTGTTCAAATGAGATAGGCTGTAGAGTTGTAGATAACTTAATAGCAAGCAGATCATATTCCAGATGTGTATATGGCCTTAGGATAATTAAAAATGATGGTTAATGAATTCAGTCTTGGATTGTTCTACATCCTTCTGTTTTCGTATTCTTGGACAGGATGTGATTTCCCTGAAGAAGCCACAATAACCTCTTTACTTCACCCACATTAAAGTTTAATGGTGTACACTATGCAGGGATCTAGTGGTAATTGCCCACTTGCTATGTGGTGATGTTCATCTTCTAACGTTGCAGATTGATGTCCTAGAACATAAATTTTCTATTAGCTTCTGTAGCCAGGGCTTTATGTTGTAATCATTTATGTAATTGTAATTCCTGTATCGCTTGTTTACAAAAACTAGTGATCCTTGGTATGCAAATTCAGTTTTCGCGAATTATCTAATTTATCATTTTGAATTTCCTCAGGGCAATTTTCAGATACTTCACTTCAGCAATGGAATGGTTACAAAGAAACAAGTACTTCCATGTTGTGGTTAAAGGAGTTGAGCGGGATGGCTGGAAATTTGTGCTTCTTGCTAGATTCTCGCCTTTGCCTTCCTACATCATTAACTATGCTCTATCTGCCACCGATGTTAGATTTTTCAGAGATTTTCTCCTCCCCACAGTTATTGGCTGCTTACCGATGATCCTACAGAATGTTTCCATTGTAAGCCTTGCTGGTGCAGCGGTGGCCTCCACAACTGGATCCAAGAAGTCTCATATCTACTCTTACATGTTTCCAATACTAGGAATCGTGTCCAGCATTCTCATTTCTTGGAGGATTAAGCAGTATTCTTCCGCCCTTGTTATTCCTGAAGATCTTAAAAATTCAACTACTAAGGGAAAGGCCAATGGGGATGCTAAGATGGCTTCGGTGCCATCTGAAAGTACCACCTCTGGGAAAATTAGGAGAAGGTGATTGTCGCAATATATCTGTAGTTAGTCATGTTCAAGATTCCTCATTGGTTGATGACTACAGTAAACTATGTTATCTGTTTCATGCCATGGTTTTTGGGGCATTAAATAGATGCTCGGTCAGCTACCCTCCTATTTCTACCTATGAGCTTTCCCTTTTCTGACAGATGCTGTTGTTGAAACTTGATAGAAGCTCAGATGTTGTACAACTGTGTTAAAGAGTTCTCCGGTGGTTTAGGCTTGTCTCCTTGAATTGTATCCAAGGAAGCCACTATTGTTTCTTCCGTACTTGTACTGAACTGATGAATATGTTCACGGTATTGTGAAAATCAGAAATGTTCTTTTGGATCAGAATTAAGAACTTTGTTTGTTCTTGTAATGTGGAATAGCTGCTCTGCCATTCTTTATAAGCAGCTGTCTATACAGGGGTTGATCTTTTTAGCTTATCTTTTTATCTTATCTACTTATAAAGTCAACTTTTTGAGTCCGTTCTTTTTTGTCTCGAAGGTGTGCCAGAAAGTTTTTAAAAATAAGTCAAATGAAGTGCATCGGATTTTTCAAACTACCTTAAGAAACTCTAAAGTTCATCTTATAAGAAAATAAAAAGATAAGTAAACAAGATAAGATAAGCCGAAGATAACAACCCCATGCTCTTCTTTGGCCACAATCCAAAGCAAATTTTGCAGTGAACTCCAAGAATCTTATACAGGGTAGACAGACTTTTGACTTGGGTTGCACTCATTTCTCATCACATTATTTAACCCATGCTCTGCTCCTCCATCTTTGTGCCCAGCAATTCCAAGAGATGAAGCACTTCGCTGTCCTGTATCCTTACATTGTTCTCCTTGGCCTCTATACTCCGAAAAGCCTCTCAGATGGTCCATCTCTGCAGGATGTATGCCCTATGGCACCCCAGGATGAAAGGAAGCTGTTCATGAATGGTTTCCTCTGCAAGCACCCAAGCACCATCATGGCCTCTGATTTCAAGACACTGCTTCTCAATCATGCTGGTGACCTGGACAACATGGTCCGGTCATCGGTGAACATCGTCACCGCCACCGAGTTCCCTGGCCTGAACACCCTTGGCCTCTCCATGGCGCGAACCGACATTGCTCCTGGCGGGGCAGTGCTTCCCCACTCTCACCCAAGAGCGTCGGAGATGATGTTCTTGCACAGTGGCAGTGTGGTAGCTGGTTTCTTTGACACCAAGGGCAGGCTGTTTCAGAAGACACTTGCTGAGGGGGATGTGTTCATCTTCCCCCACGGTTTGGTTCACTACATCATGAACTATGGTTTCAGCCTTGCAACGATGTTTTCAGTACTCAGCAGCCAGAACCCTGGTGTGATTGGCATCACCCATGCGATGTTCGCAACAGATTCAGATGTAGTTGAGGGGCTGTTGGGCAGAATGATGAGATTTGGAGAGATGGGAATGGATGACAACAGTACTGTCACTGTGCCATGGTCTTACTGATTATGTGGGATTATTCATCATACTGTATACAACTTCATTGAATTTTATTTTTTTTTAAAAAAAGTGAAATCCATCTTTGTACGGGCGCAATTTCAGTCGATTGATTCATAGTGAATGACATTTATGTGATGCGGCTGGTTATTTTCTGTAGCAATTGTGGTCCTGAACCTGAAAGATCAGCATTGCACCACAGAAAGAAGCTTGTTTAGACCAGGAACTTCTACTTGTTATCTTATTACAGGTGGCTAGGCCCTGATCGTTTGTGTTGCTATCTCTGCATCATGTTGTTGCTATCTCTGCCATCTCATCTGTGTCGCACAAGGCCACTCCCCTTGTGCAATCTTATGTCCATTGTGACACGAAAAGTGCGTCAAGCAACAGCCATCTTATGGGTTTGGCATTCTCTGGACTGTAGCCTTCCTTTGTCTTTGCCTTTTGCTTTACTCAGTGGAACTCTATACCATTTGTTTACTACTGTCTTTTTTGCTCCTGGAAAGTGAGGAGATACCTCTTCCTTTTAATTCTCCTGCCTTCTTTTTTTTCCACTCTGAAAGCTCCTCTCCCTGATTAAGGCAGGCTACTTGACCATTTGATCACACACACAACTTTTGTGAGATGCTTTTGTAACTGATGTTGTTAATCATTGAGGGCCACTGTGCTAATTGGATAACTTGTTAGGTGATCAGTTGTTTTGCGCAATAGATAGAGGATAACATCAACCTGGATCCCTCGTGTTCTTGTCAAGTGTTTTCCTTGTGTTGATCAATTACAGTACAGGTGGGTCTTGTGAATGATGGCCACTTAAAATGAAACCCGTGGAGTTTATGCATTTGCTTTTCGTTCTGGCTGACTTGGTTCCTCCATCTTTTTCAGGATGAGTTTTTTTTTCCCTTCTCATCATCGACATCTTGGGGATGCAAAATTTTGGAGGATTTCGATGCGTCGGTTTTTCTTCAGCGACGTATTTCCTCATTGATAGCGATGATTCATGAAAATGGCTTTTCTTCTTTCTGTAAGCAAACGGATGAACGAAGAATGATGGTAAGACTGGTAGTTTCAAATAAATTTTTGATCAAGAATTGATCAACAGAATACCAGATTATTTAAGGACTTAAGCATGGTGGGTGAGAAGCATTTCTTGCCTTGACCAACTACCCCTTAATGCCAAAGAAAGGTACATCCACAACTTCTCTTCTTGAAACTGTATGCCATATTTACGTACGCACGACTAATGAAAGGATGTGATAAACATACAACAAGGGCCTCATTAGACAACACTTCATATTCTTCTAATCAAGGTTGAGGGGGCATTTATTCTTGACAAAAAAGTACGTGCTAAACATACATTTATTCTTGATGGAAAAATAGTCTCCAAGTCCCCAAGATGATCCTGGAAGCTGAACTCTGTCAGTTCCGATGTCACTTCAATACAATCGAGGATAGAATCAGGCATATCGTTGTTAGTACAATCGATCGTAGTCTTGGTATGGTACTGTTCTTTCTACCGTCGTTAGTCATTCATTGAAGTGATGGTAGTACTATTCTTTCTATTGTCATGATTCATTTCATTGAAGTGATAGCAAGCAAGCAAGCACAAAACCCAAAGTCAAACGTAGTGTTTCTTTCAACGTTTGTGTTTGCGTTTGTTTATAAGCTAGAAATTTGTTATTTTTATACAAGTCAAACGTTTTGAGGCTCGGTAGCCAATTTTTGTAGGTCTTACTATTTCTTCTCAAAGCTCTCAAAATTATTTTTTCTATAATTTTTTGATCCCTCGAATGTCCTTATCGAGAAGTTACAAATTTCCAGTTTAAACGCAATCGCAACCGCAACCGCCGAAAGAAACACTACCGAACTGCAAGTTTCTTGAGACATCTGTATCTTTGAGTTTTAGATTTCTTTTTTTTTTTTTTGAAAAAGCGAGTTTTAGATGCGTACACGATAATTTGAAACTATATGACATCGACCAAGAGAATGGTATATGACAACCATTTTATGACCGGATTTCAGTTATAATCTGTCTTTACAAAATGGAAATTCTCTAATCAAGTCTGGATTTGCTGCCTTGTGCTGCATAATTTGACAGCCAGCCAGTTGAAAGTTCTTGGACACGCTATTAGACGTGCAACAGCATCAAGTAGAGAAATCATAAACAAAGACACACTGGAATCAAAGAAAAACCTCATTTACATTAATGAACAATTTGTATGCCTTACAGCCTTGCGCGCACACATTATTTTGCTATATGCTGTACTCTGCGTTTTCACTATGTGCTTCACAAAATACAATGGAATAAAAACACAAAGGGAATAGAATGAACAAGGATATTCCAAAATTTTTGAAGGAAGATAACTACTTTAGTTGCTCCGTGGGGCCAGGATGCAACCATGTTCATCATTCTCTAGAACCCTAATCTGTCAGTAGGACACTCATCTGGTTGAGGTTGCCCATGGTTGTTGCCCACCAAATAGTGCTCCAGCATCAGATGTGGCTTTCAGAAGCTCCTCAGCTCACAGCAGCCGGCAAAAAGGTGTATTCTTTATTCTTGCAAATGGTCCAGCTTTCTTTGTGCTTGCCAACATCCTGATACTTTTGACCTCATTGGGCCATCAAACTCTCTAGCATGCTACTAATTGATCAAACCGTCTAGTCTATGTAACACAAAGTATATCTGGAGAAGATCTGTACAAGGGGCATTTGGATTATTCTTCTAAAGCAAAAAATCTGATGAAATTATGATTCCAGCTAGTCACAATCAAGCAATACCTACTTTGATCTAGTCCCTCTGCTTAACAATATGTATTCTATACGTGTAAAACTTGGTATGTACTAAATTAACACGGTTGTCTGAAAACTTAGAAATTCTCCTTGTGGAATTCGAATTTCGTGGTGGTCTTTCTCGAGAAATCTTGCGCAAGGTCACGCAGCTCCTTTGTCAGCACCGGGGCGCCGCAGTAGAACACTCCTGTGATATCCAAGAAGCAGAGAGTTCATTGTCAGTTCAGAAGAGCAGTGCCATGTGCACAGATCAGGATGCTGGTTGATCATGCTGTTCTTAGCCCTAGCAGGTAATTATAGAGTGAGCTGATGATAAGATCATGCCTGATATGACACAATTAGGTAAAGTAGCACCTCTTGAAAACATGCCCAAGCATATCTTGACAATCTCATATGCACATATGATTACTGATTAAGCTTTATGGATATGAACTGAAGATACCTCATGCAATGTATTGTTAATGTGTATCTCTATGCTCACTTTTTCTCTAGTGGTTGTAGCTATCAACAAGCAACAATAATTTGGTTGATCCCTAATCTATAATACACTTCATGTTCAATCTTACAATATACTACTCCTAATCTTCAATTTTGTGATGAACCAATCCCTAATTAGGGACCAGTGATGTGCTCCTCATTTACTATTGGCTGTAACCATCAACAAGCAATAGGGATTGGCTGGTGCCCATCTAGCAGGCTCCTGTTCAGCCTTGAGCCCTTGTGCACTGCTCCAAATCCATGGCTAGTTCAAATTGAACACATACACCTCAGACTCTGACACCGATCATGCATGTCCCTGTCAGCTAGGCTCCCAGAAGGAAGTTTGGCCAGCCCAAATTGCACTTCAAGCTCAGCCTAGCAGCATCAATCAGGTTTGGTAGAGTGCCTCTCTCGCGTGAGAGAGGCGTGGAGGTGTAAACCACTCTCCATCTTTGTAGTCTCTACAATGCAATTTTGACCGTGTAAACTCCAAACCACTCTCGACTCTTCATGGTCTCTAAAACGAAACTTTGATCATAGCCCAGTACTATGATATAAACTACTCTCGACTCTTTATGGTCTCTAAATTCCACCTCTAACTGTAGTTTGGTATATACCACTCTTCACGGTCACTAACTAAAATGTAGTCTCGACCCTAGTCTTGCCACACTCAACTCTTTATAGTCTCTGTAATACAACTTTCACAATACTCAATTAGCATGGGAGTCCAAAACCAGAATAAGACCATGGCAAAACTTTCTGCGGTCACTAATATGCAACTTTGACCGTGGTCCGAACTTCACGGCCTCTAAAATGCAACTTTGGATAGCACTGCAATGTGGGAGGGAGGGGTGGTTGGGCGGAGGGGTACTGACCGACGCGCTGGTCGCGGTGGTTGAGGGCGATGCGCTTGTAGACGGCGCGCCAGTTGGGGCGGGCGAAGTGGGTCTTGACGCGGGTGCCGGAGACGACGTCGACGCCGTGCTTGGCGTGGTTCAGCGACTGGAGCATGGCGATGAGGGCGGAGCGCGCGTCGCCCTCCTCGTACACGCTGGTGCAGTAGTTGTGCAGTTCGATCACCCCCCTCTTGTCCGTCTCTGCCACCTCGTCCATCACGCCGCGGAACCACTCGAAGGAACCCTGCTCCCGCGTCACCCAGTAGAAGTAGGCGCGCCGCGTCCGGAACGACGTCGAGCTGTCTCCGCCGCCGCCGGACTCCACGTCGCCGCCGTCCAGCTGCCTCATGTTGTTGATGATGTCCTTGATGATGGAGATCATCGGCGTCGCGCCGATGCCCAGCCCCACCAGCAGCACGATGTCGTACTGCTTGTAGTCCTGCGCCGGCGCCCCGTACGGCCCGTCGATCAGCACCTTCGGGAAGCTGCGGTGCAGAAATCCATCATTAATAGTTTGTTTTTTTGGCGCCAAATACTTCCACTACTCAGCTAATCCCACCAAGACAGAAGCAGATTCACACGACAAATTAAACACAAAAAAGAGTAAATTTTGCCTAATTTGTGTGAAGGGCAGAAGAATTGAAGCCGAATCCGGTAGTCAAACGTGGACGGCTACCTACAATTCTTTTTTCTACGATGCAGATGGAACAGGAACAGAGAATGTTCTTCCCCAAACAGCATCTTTTTTTTTTATTTTTTTTAGGAAAAAAAGGAAGTGATTGAAGAATATCAATCTCTGGCCAATCGTCAGTTGCAACCTGCTTAACGTAACCTTGTCAATTATCATGTGCACCGACTGGATTAATTATATTACGTCCCTATCCAATGACAAAGATCATGCAAGGTCAACTTTGCCTTGTGAAACCAGCGCATGTATGTATACATGGTGTTCTCGTCTGTTAAAGTATCCGTAACAGAAATCCTATAATAGTATAGACGAGTTTTAGAGATAGAGTTTCTAGTAGAGGGAAGAAATATTTTAAGGTGTAATTTAAAGTGTGAAGGAATTTTAGAACAATGGAGAGAGAAAATAGAGTAGAAGAGAGAGAAAATAGAAATAGAGATTCTGGCCTGGATGCTTTTATTATGCACAAAAATCTCTGGAAGGCCAAAGAAGGTGGATACCAATTCATACCATGCACTAACTGCTGTTGACATGTGTGAAAGCTCAGTAGACTAGTAATAGTACGGCTAGTAAGTGCAGTGGCCACTACCACCTACCCCCTGAGCCGCATACACCTGACCCCTACCGGAGCGACCCGGTCCGGTCAAACCCACCCAGCTCAACGCGTCCCCGTCCGTCCACACGCGACTGCACGGCCGGCCGGCCGGAGTGCTCGGGGACAGGGTTTTAAAACCCGTTTCGGGACCCGAAACCGTCGTATAGACGGGCCGGTTTTTTGGCAAAAACCACCAAAAACCACTAAAAACCGTTGAAAACCGCTCAAATTCAAATTCAAACGGTCAGACAGCAGCGAGCGAGTCCACTGGTTTTTGCAGCGGTTTTTGCCGAGAAACCGATGGTTTTTAGCGGTTTTTGGCGGTTTGAAACAAGGGAAATGTGAAAAATGGAAAAAGAAAATGAAAAGAGGTCTGAAAATTTTAAAAAAATTAGAAAAAATCATAGATGGGTGAGATATATGTGTTGGTAATTTTGTTTAATTATGGAAAAAATTTAGAAGAACCTTTGATAAATATATGACATCTTGAATATATCAATATGAAGTCAATAATTTGAACAAGGTAGTTTCTAAAAAAAATATCAATATAAAGTTAATTTGAACATATCAATATGAAGTCAATAATATGATATGCAATCAATTAGCAAATGTACAGACCAGGCCTTCTAGAAACAATCCAATTTTTCAAAAAATGGTTTTTCACTTTTGCATAACTTTCTTCGCATAAAATACCATGATAATAATCTCAATTTAAAATTTTGCTTTGTACAAAATGTTCTAAAAACCTTCTAGTTTTTTATAAGATTTTTTTTGAATTTTTTCAAAATATTAAATTCAAATTTAAAATTTCAAAACCGGCCGGTCTCACCTCGGATTGGACATGGTGCCGTCGCGGTCGTACTCCGCCCGGAGCAGCCCGCTCTTCCCCTCCGTCGGCGGCCGGCAGACCTGCACCGTCGTGCGCGCACACACACATAGTTAATAAACATGGTTAGATTAAACACACGGTAATAGTAGCATGTAGTAGTAATGTTAATCTTTTTGGAGATTAAGATGAGCTTTAGGAATTAATGGCGAGATCGATGGGTGCACACCCTTGAGAAGACGTTCTTGAGCTCCCTGGTCCAGTCGCCGAGCGTCCGGATGTGGACGCTCACGTAGTCGTCCTGTGGCGCCGACGTGATGGAGAACGGGTGCCTGGTAATTCATCCGCGTCATCGTTAGGGATTCGATTCGTGGAACCAATCGAAGCATCGATCGTTCTCAGCTTCCACCGCCCCTCTCTCACGTCTCTCTCGATCAAAGATGCCGAAAACATCATTTTTTTTTTGTGATTTGGGTGCGCGAGACGGCGACGGCGGCGCCGGTGCTTACCACTGGAATGGCGAGACGGCGGCGCAGTTGACGAAGATGTACTGGCCGCTCTTGTAGCGGAAGCCCTGCGGCTTGGAGAAGTGGAGGGAGAGGACGTTGCCGGGGTAGACGGCCACCTTGAGGATCTTCACCGGCCGCACGCTCGACCGCAGCGCGCGCGTCAGCCGCTCGCACGCGTACAGGAACATCGGCACCGCCAGGTACATCCACGTCTGCACCCATCATCGTCGTCAACCTCTCCGGTCAGCCATGGTCACGAGCTCGGGAAATGTGCGGTAATTAATGTCGGCATGGTGTGGTCAATCGTACGTACCGACTTCTTGTACCACTTCTTGGTGAGGTAGAGGTAGTGGCCGTGGACGATGAGCAGCGCGTAGACGACGACGAAGCAGTGGTGGGAGTACCAGAAGGCGTTGAAGCCGGTGAGGCGGTTGAGCGGGCGCGGGAGCCGGAGGCGGCCGCGGCGGAACCACGGTGTGGCGAGGGTGAAGGCGATGGCCATGAGCACGATCATGACGAGCCCCGTCCAGCCCTCGGTGCCCTTGACGAACCACCAGTAGTTGGGCGGCTTCGTCGCGCCGAAGAAGGGGATCATGGGGGCGTACTGCTCCTTGGTGGCATGGAGAAGGCGCGGGAAGTCGCAGGTGAGATGAGAGATGACGTGCAGGCCGGCGCCGACGGTGATGCCGACGGCGACGACCTTGTGGAAGTTGAGGTTGTCGTCGAAGGGCACGACGCGGGCGACGGCGGTGCGGTTGCGCACCCAGGTGATGGTGTTGCGGCAGACGGGGAGGAGGATGAGCGCCATGTTGAACTTGAGCGTCTCGGCGCCGCCCTTGGCGACGCAGACGCAGTAGCCCATGACGTCGAACACGGCGCGGCGGCGGTACTGGACGAACTTCCAGGCGAAGAGCCCCGCGCAAATGGAGAGCCAGAGGAGCATCACCCAGACGCGCCGCCAGTTGTCCTCGAGGAAGTAGCTCGCCCGCCGGTACCACCGCCGGAGCGGGTTGGGCTCCGCCGTGGGGCGCAGGTTCTGGCTCAGCATCTGGCTCAGGTTCCGGCTGTTGGTCGTCCCGATCCTCACCGACTGGCTCGGCGCCTGCAGCAGCAGCATCTCCAGGTTGTACAGCTCGATGTACCCCAGGTTGCTCGGGTCCAGCTCCTCCATGATCAGCCTCGCGTACTCCTCCGCCTGCTCCTGCACCTTCGACAGCTTGTTCGTCGATGCGCTCAGCGTGATGATCTGCATCGAGCGAGAATCCATGGCAGAGCACACGTCAAGGTCAGCACAGACGTGGATGACACTGACGTCGACAACGTGCAGTGGCAATGAAGACGACGGCGTCGCTTGCTGTTCTTGAAGGGACACCTAAGCGAGGAAGAGAGATTAGCGGGAAGCTCACCTCCTTGACCTCCTCCTCGGTGATCCTCCCGTCCGCGTTCTTGTCCACCCTGCAAGAGAATTTGCGGGTTAATTAACAGGCGTTATTAGGAACTGAGAGATTGATTAATAGGAGGGTTATGAATTGATTAAGGTTTGTTTAAGTTGTAAAAGTTAATTAAGAGGGATTAACGGGAGGTTCATGAGCTCACATGTCGAAGAATGTTTGGAGGCGGCTGTCGAAGCTGGTGTCGGAGATTTGGTCCCAGAACTCGAGCAGCTCCGCCATGCTGATGCTGTCGCCGGAGATGTTCCGCCGCCTCGCCAGCGCGTCGAACAGCTCGCCGGCGAACTCCAGCTCCTTCATCCCTGCGGATTACGAGCATAATTCGCTTAAAATTGGAACCTTTTGAAGCATGATCAACTAGCTAGCTACAGGGTTGCTGAATTAGAAGTAGCTCGTGAGGAGCTGGGTTACCGATGCACTGGCCGAACTTGGAGCGGTGGAGGAGGCCATTCTGGGAGAGCTCGTCGAAGCGCTTCTCGACGGCGGGCCAGCCGGAGGCGCCGTCGGCGCGGCTGATGAACTTGAGCCCCTTGAGCGCGTGCGCGGCGGCGGACTTGGAGCGGTCGACGCGGGGGCCGGCGCCGCGGCGGTTGATGGAGGCAAGCCGCCGCAGCTCCTGCGAGACCTGCTTGATCCGCGACGAGGCGTTGCGGATGACGGCGTGGCCGAAGGACGAGGAGCGCTTCTCCAGCGTGCGCGCCAGGAGGGTCACGTCGGAGTCCTCCCCGGCGCCGCCCGCGGCCGGCTTCACGCTGTGCACCGCCACGGAGTCGTCGCGCACGTCGAGGGTGATCTCCACGTAGTCGTCGTCATCGTTGCCGCCGCCGCCGCCGCGCGGCGCCCCGGACGGCGCCGAGAGCGGCGCGGACACGGACTCCGCGAACCGCGCGCTCTTCCTCGCCCCGGCCCGCTTGCTGAGCGGTCCGCTGTGCGGGACGACCCTCTCGTGCCCGCCGCCCGGCGCCGGCGCGGGCGAGGTCGCCGGCGCCCCGCCGACCTCCGTCATCTCCACGATGTCCCCGCCGCCGGCGTCCGGCCTGTTATGCATGGCTCCCCGCTACCCTCAGCCTCCAAGAGACCAACAACGCCACGCTACCGCACGGTCGCCGGAGCAAGCTAGCCGGAGGCCACTGGTCGAGTGGAGGTGAACAGCGGTTTCGTCTCTCTTGGGGCCGGAGTCGGACAGGACGGGATGGATGGATGGAAGGATGCGTTTGGCGATGAGAGGGGACGGGTGGCGAATGGCTATTTATAGCGCGGTGAGATGGAGGGGAGCGGGAGTTTTACTGGTCGTCACCGTCGCCGTCGCCGTCGTCGTCTTCTTGGCTGCGTGGTGGGGTTGTTGTGTCGTAGCAGCAGCGCGCGCGCGGGTTGGACTTTGGAGGGGAAGGGGAGAACAAAAATCCACGGTCAAGAGGCGGCTGACGCGGAGAAGTACGCCTCTTCTTCTTCCTCCTCTGCTTCGCTGTGCTCTGCTCTCTCCCTCCGCTCTTGTATCCGGTGCGCGACAACCGTTAACGCACAAGAGCATCTATAGCAGGCACCCTATAACACTGTTTATCTAGATAGGGTAGCTACTGTAGAGAAGAAATCTTTTAGAGTATAGTGTAAAGTGTAAAGAAATTTTAGAGAGAGATAAAGTGTGTAGAAAATAATATTATAAAGTAGGAATTTGAAATATCTAATATGGATGCTCTAAGCACGGCAGAGACAGACACGGCACAGATAACGCCAGAGAGCCACCGTTCAAGCTATAGCCCTGCTCTTGTATGGCTGTAGCTATGCCATTAAAATGCAGGCGTGGTTTCAAAAAGTCTAGGTTAGTTCTTTTTCCGGCTAAAATGTTACAGCGAGAGCTCTTAAAAAAAGGTTTGAAGAGATTAAAAAATATTTTAAAAATATTTTTTTTTTGACTTTTAGAAAGATTACTAAGTCTTAAAAATGGCTATAAAATGCTGCAGTGTATGACTTGTAAAAAATGATAAATTTCGAATCATTAATTTTAATTTGTTTTTAAGGGGGGAAGAACAATGCCATCAACTTTTACATCTTAGTGTGTCAGGTAGGATGAAAACGGATATACGAACTGACATCGATCATACTATATGTGTATCCGCAACTTTCATTAGATACGGATTTTAACACGAATAATGCCATATATGAATACAAATAATAGATAATATCCGTTACAAATATGCATCAAATATGAATACTTTCTAGGAAAATAAGTGAAAGTGTAAACTAGAAAAAATAAGCATTGAACTACACACAATAATCACTCATCAACTTTGTGCGACCATAGTCACGACAGTATACGACCAACAAAGAAAATGAAATCGACGATGAAACCATATGCATCTCGCCATTGAAAGACTAGTTAAGAGACTGGCCAACAGAATGGACGTGACTTGCGTATAAAAACTTGAATAGTATCCATATCGAAAAAATATTAGGATATCCATAAACTTTGGGATTCTTATGTGGCACTATCAATTAGATGTATTGCACCTAATCGGCACTATCAGAATTGATTCGGACGGATGGAAATTATTGGTCCATATATACCCTTAATGTCAGGTGATGTTTTCATCCCTTTTGGGGCACGGTTTATTTCTGCCGATTGCTATTTTTTCTCGCTAAAAAGTTTCTTCTTCTAAACCAAAATCCTTTTTTTTTGAAACAGTTTCTGCATTGCCGGAATCAAATACGTTGCAACGGGTGAGGTGGGAGGGCTTTGCTATGGATATGTGCTGTCAACAAATGCTTTGGTATGGATGTCCTTTTATACGTAGATACATAAGAACCATATGTTCGCCCTGAAAATAATTTGATACCATCGTAATTTAAATTTTACATATGAATTGTGATATATATCGGTAATCAAAAGCTATATTTTGGAAGTCCCATTTATAACTAAAATGAAGTGTCATTTGTGACACGAGGGAGAGCACCTTCGTGTAACCGCTGCGCCATTACGGGTGTTCCGTTCTGCGGGCTCTAAATTGTAGCAACGCATTCCTACGTCGTCGTACCGTTACGTATCGGCCAGGGACTACCGGTATATTTACCGCGTGGCGTACGTGCGTGCGTGCGTGCGTGCACGTGCCAGAAAGAAGCTGCACTGTGTCTGCAGCTAGCTGCATGCACCGGCATGCTCTACCACGCACGTCGTCCTGAGCCTTGTTCCGACGCTTCTGTTAACGGCCAAAAAATTGTAGTTTTTGGATGGGTTTTTTGTACATTTTTGTTATGTATAAATGTATATTACTTTCTTCGTCTAATAATATAATACGTATTTTTAAATAGATTTATTTATTAATATAGGACTTGTGTCGTATTTCAATATAAAATAAATATGTTTGATTGATTGTTTGAACACTGGTTAGTGGAGTCCTCTGTATTTCAAGTAATCAAGCCCCCCTGAATCGTAGTTCTTATTAGTTTTTTTAAAATTTACAAAATTATTTTTTAAAAAATTTGAACCCAAATTGCACCTTAAATCGAATGTTTTCGTGAATTTCGAATTTACCGCTCCTCCTTTAAATTTGTTCTTCCTGGTAAAGAAGTCCATGCTCTTGCCTGTGCAGACTGCGCATATATAGCTGCTCCTTGTACTTTCCCTAGAGGAATAAGTTCTATTTTGGTGCTTGAAACTCTCATGCTTGTCCTATTTTAGTCTCTTAAAACCAAAACCGAGTTAACTCAGATTCTTTAATTGGTAAAACGGGACAAGTGGACCCCTAACCGGTTTTTGCTAATATGGTGATCCAGTGACAGTGTTTGTTGATATGGCATATAATAGGATGCACACATAAACTAACATGCCAACAGAAACCCATACGTCAACAACCATGTGGACCGTCACGCCAACCAACATCACAACATAAACTGCCATGTCAACAATAACCATCTAAAACCATCGTATGACAAAGCAGCAAAAGATCTTTTGTGCCTGATTTTATCAACCAATGGACCGAATTAATCTGTTTCTAGTTTCAGAGAACAAAATGAGACAAACACTAGGTTCAGATACCAAAAAGAGGACCTTTTCCTTTCCTAGCCCGGTGGTCTCTGGTCTTCTCGGGAGGTTGCTGCAGATGGAACGTGGCCGACGTCCACGGGGGCTGCCGCGCGGTCGTCGATTTGCCGCCTGGAGAGCTGGCCGAAACCGGTGCCGCGGGCGTGCAGTGCATCGTGAATGGTAGTAATTCCAGGTGTCGCTGATGGAGACGGCGGAACGAGTGAACATGGCATGGCGGCGAGCCAGCACTGTCTCCAAAGGTGAGGTTATGATTGCGGATTTTGGCACCCATGTACGTCAATTCCAAGCTTTTGAAATCTCTCAATAAAGATCATACATTTTATTTAGGGTATAGTGTAGGCAACCGTCTTACAACTTATTATTTATATATATATATATATATATATATATATATATATATATATATATATACACACACATACACATAAAAGTATTGTCTTTCTTAAGAGTATGAAGCTATACATCTTCATCTTTTTAACCACATAATTTAGATTAGATGATTAGATCTAATTCTCATAACTCCACCTGTAAAAAAAAAATCCATGCCACACCTCTCTGTGGGTGGACATCACATCTCTCTCCCGGTCCAAACATGCATATAATTATTTCTTTCATTTTTTTTACCATATCTTTTGATTAAAAGCTCCAATCGACGAACGGTTTTCGAAAATGGGTTCCTGATATTTTTGTGAACAAAACTAGACCACATTTGCTATATAAAATTTTTTAAAAATATTTTCATACTACGTACGGTATACGTATAGTAGCTTTACTATTTTGTTAAACACAACTTTACTACATTTATAATACAACTTTATTACATGTATGTAGTAAAATAGTAAATATATATAGTAACGTGTTATATATGAAGTAGTAAAGAAAAATTTATACATTGAGACTGGCCACACATTGGCTTTACTATTTCAATAAGCATAACTTTATTATTTTATGAATACAACGTCACTATATGTATGTAGTAAAGTGTTATATAAGAAGTACTAAAGAATAAATTTATATATCGAGACCGGTCTAGTTTTGTTCGTAAAAACGTCAGAAATACATAGGTAAAAACCAACCGTCAATCGGATGTGTCAATTAAAAGATATAGTAAAAAACAGAAGGAATATATATCACCTTCGCTGACATCAGCGCTTACTTCATTGCATGTGTACATGCAGAGCCACTGGTGGGCTTATCGCCGGGGATTTGCTCCACGTGTGTTTATTAATTAATCCAATGGTTAAAAAATTATATGTACGGAAGCCTTATGTGTGTGTATATATATATATATATATATATATATATATATATATATATATATATATATATATATATATAGAGCTATGGATAGCACAGAGAAATCCGTGCTATCCACGGGATTTGGAAATTCTGAGACTGAAATAGACGATCCGAACCGTCCATCTTGTTCATCTCGATAAAATCTCACTACACACCAAATTTCAAATTTTCTGAATTTTTTTTACTATTTGTTTCATATTTTTGAAAATCGCTAATCTAATTAGTTGTGGACCCTCAAATAAGTTCAGTTTTCAAAAATAAGAAACAAATAGTAAAAAAATTTAAATTTTTTTTGAAATTTGGTGTGTAGCGAGATTTCATCAAGATGAACAAGATGGACGGTTCGGATCATCTATTTCAACCCCAGAATTTTTAAAACCCGTGGATAGCATGGACAGATCCGTGCTATCAATAGCACACTAGCCACACACACACACACTCTCTCTCTATATATACTATATATATACATATATATATGGCAAAATATGTTATGCAAACCACCCTTTCCGTGAAAACCACCTGTAAAAGTTTTGAAAAATTCTCAAAAAATTACCATATGTAGGGGAGGTGAGCTTCTACAATCCAGCAAAATTTGAAGATGAAACTCAATCGTATTTGAAAGATATGAAAAAGACAAATTCAGCCTGAATAGTAATTTTTCACTGTTTAGCACTATTCATTTTGCTGTTTGTCTTTTTCATATCTTTCAAATGCGAATGAGTTTCATCTTCAAATTTTGCAGGATTGTAGAAGCTCGCCTCCCCTATATATGGTAATTTTTTGAGAATTTTTTAAAACTTTTACGGGTGGTTTTCACGGAGTTTTCACGGAAAGGACGGTTTGCACCACATATTTTTATATATATATATATATATATATATATATATATATATATATATATATATATATATATATATATATATATATAGGAAATTACATAAGGCTCCATGGAGCCTAGACTACATGATCCATTACCACTAGATTTGTTTTGAGATTTGTGATGTTTGGTATTTGTATATTTATATGTCCACTAAAAAAAATTGAGACATCAAACTCCGAAAAAAATTAAATTTAACTCTAGTTTAAACTACTTTTAAATTTAAGATAAATATATTTCAAACTAGTTTAAACTAGTTCAAATTGAAGATGAATTTAATTTCCTTTGGAGTTTGGCACCTCAAATATTTTATTTAGTAGGCATATAAAATACATGTCAGACAGCACAAATCTCAAAGCACAACATATGGTATTCGATCATGGAACCTAGGCTCCATGAAACCTTGAACTGCTTTCTCATATATATATATATATATATATATATATAGTAGCACTAACGTACTCTTAAGAGTACGGAAGGCTTCCGTACATATAATTTTTTAGCCATTGGATTAATCAACAAACACACGTGGAGCAAATCCCGCAAAAAGCCCACAGGTGGCTCTGCATGCATGCATGCAATGAAATCAGCGCTGATGTCAGCGAATGTGACATATATTCCTTCTGTTTTTTATTATATCTTTTAATTGACACATCCGATTGACGAGTGGTTTTCACCTACGTGTTCCTGACATTTTTACGAACAAAACTAGATCGGTCTTGATATATAAATTTATTCTTTACTACTTCTTATATAACACTTTACTACATACATATAGGCTCCATTTCTTTTTGCAAACCACGACGATTTGCATGATTGTTTCTTACAAAAAAAAAATTTTACATTATTTTTTTGAATTATTTAAAATTTTTCCCAAAGACTTATAAATTTGCTACAGTAAAACCGCCAACCGCTAGAAACCGCCAAAAGAAACAGAGCCATAGTGACGTTGTATTCATAAAAATAATAAAGTTATGCTTATTGAAATAGTAAAGCCACCGTGTAGCTAGTCTCAATGTATAAATTTTTCTTTACTACATATATTTACTATTGTAGTACATACATGTAATAAAGTTGTATTTATAAATGTAGTAAAGTTGTGTTTAAAAAAATAGTAAAGCTACTATACGTATATCGTACATAGTATGAAAATATTTTTTAAAAATTTTCTATAGCAAGTGTGGTCTAGTTTTGTTCAAAAAATGTCAGGAACCCATTTCCGAAAACCGTTTGTCGATTGGAGCTTTTAATCAAAAGATATGGTGAAAAAATAAAACAAATCATTACATGCATGCTTGGACTAGAAGAGAGAGAGGTGATGTCATCATGCATGCATGTTGCCCGCATGAGAGGGTTAGATCTAATCTAAATCGTGTGGTTAAAAAAATATGAGTACGGAAGGGCTCCGTACTCTTAAGAGTACAATAGTCTTTGTGTGTGTGTGTATATATATATATATGTATATATATAGGACGGAAGACGCCGTGCTTCGCATCTAGTTTAAAAAATCTAAGGCTCAAATGGCCGATCTGGACCGTCCATCTTAATTTTTTCATTGAAACCTCTTAGGGTGTGTTTGGTTTGGCGTTTCCTTCCGGCCAGGCCAGCTGCATGCATTGACCATGCGCGCTCCGCGCGTTTGGTTTGCTGCATGCATCGCACTGCCCTGGCTAGACGCATGCAACCTGGGCTAAAATCCCACGTCGCGCCTGCATGCGCGGAGACACCGCGCGCGGCCATTTCCCGTGGGCCAGGCTCGCGCGAGCCGCACTTCGCAGCCAATCACACTGTTAGACGACCAAATTTCATATTTTTTTGAATTTATTTACTATTTGTTTTGTATTTTTGAAAACCAACAAATTGGATGCTTCACAACTAATTAGATCGGTGATTTTTAAAAATACAAAACAAATAGCAAAAAAATTAAAAAATACGAAATTATATATAGGAAGCCAGTTTAGGGCTCCATGGAGCCTAGGCTCCATGATTCAAAAACATATGATATGCATTGAGATTCGTGATGTTTGATGTGTATATCTTCATATATCCACTAAAAAAAGTATTTCAAATATGAAACTCTAAAAAAATTAAATTTGAACTAGTTTGATATATAGTTTGAAGTATAGTTAAATGTAGTTCAAACTAAAGTTCAACTCAACTTTTTTTGGTGTTTGATGTCTCAAATATTTTCTTTAGTTGGTATATAAAAATATAATAACCAAACAACACGAATCTTAATGCATATCTAGTGGTAACGAATCATGGAGCTTAGGCTCCATGGAGCCTTATGTATTATTCCTATATATATATATATATATGAAAGACCAGGCTAGGCGGCTAGAAGGGGGGGTTGAATAGACGCCAAATGGAAATCGACGTTTTCTTCAACAACGCACCCCAAACAACTCAAACATGCAATGAAAACATTCTGGACAGTAGCACATACCCTAGTAAAAACTCACGAATAAAAATCCGTGGATCATATGGTCTTGGGGATTTTTTCTGTGGTGCTACTGGTTGTTAAGAACTTAACAAAAAAAGAATTAGATCTAAAGCTACTTTAGATAAAGAGAAACAATTAAAACAAACTAGACTACTTTCTGGAAAGTAAAAGCAGATTCCAAAACAAAAGCACTGTAATCAAGAGGTGTTTTCTCTCATTCTGAGATCCCAATGTTTTTATAGATTTTTCTCAATAGAGATATATGAGTTACAGATCTCGTCTCCAAATTTCACCTCAAGATCAAATACATAAAAAATCAACCGAAAAGAACAAGAGGTTCTGCCAAAAACTTCGACCAGAAAAATTGGGGCTCGGTATTCACCTCATGGCTCCCAGATGGTGCGTCAAATGGACTTCAGTTTTTTATCACAGTTAGATATATAAGTCCCGCACCGTTTCCCACAAGAATCACGCAAAAAGGATTTTTCTAAAAATCAAACAATAATCGCTGCTTGTGAAGGAAACTTTTCGGACAAAGACTGCAACTAGAAGATGAACTTGATCTCTATCCTTTCCTCGATTGCAAGAAGATTATCAAATCATATTTGCAATCTCAAGGCATCATGGATCAGTAGAAAATAGAAGAAGATGAGGGAAATAAACTAGTTGCAAACAAGAACACAAAAGAAACAAGATCAAACACAAGAACTAGAGAAGAACTTGGATGAACATGGCTGATTTCTATTGCATCGGTTTGAGGGTAATACAAAGCCACACCAAGGTGGGCAAAGCACTTGAAGTGCACTCTAAACACACCCAAACCTCAGCCCACTCCCTCTAACAAATCTGAATGGGAGGCACCCCTCCCTCCTTTTATAGCCCAAAGGTGGAGTAGCTCTCAAGCCAACTACTCCCCACCTTTGGATGTCACATGGATGACTGAGATTTGTTCACTCTTTACAGCATATAACCCTTGGAATATACTCCACAAATCCTTGAAATATGCCACGCACATTCCCGATACATGCCCCACGTGGTCCCACACACCGGACCTGCCGGTCCCGACCTAGCCGCTAAGTTTCCATCGCACTCGATCGCCTGCCGAGCCTCGGATCCTCACGCCGGCTAAGTCCGTCATCTTCATCATCTTTGTGGTCCTCAAGTCCGAGTCCAACCGTCCCACGCAACCTCCTTGTCGTTCTGGACCCACGAACCGCCAGTTCGCGTCCCGACACGTCGCTGACCACGGTCTACCAAGACCTGTACCACAAAGATTAGCCAAAAACACCATACTTACCTTTCTCACCTGCAAGGTTAGTCCATAATCAATCACATCCAAGACATGCACAAGTTTTCCGGACAACCCATCGAAAAACCGTGCACAAGCGGTGCAACCCGCTCCAAGACCAAAACCACAGGAAAACCGGTGAGCGTCGATCGCCTCAAAAACCTTTGCGTTACGCTCAAACACTTGTCAATATACTCATCATCAACATGGGGCCACCTCCACATGGTTTCACAATCTCCCTTGATGAGTATATTGACAAACACCGAAAAAGGTTTTGAAAGGCGAAAAAAAAATGTCGGACTAACAAAGCAAAGTGATTGCCAAAGATCATACTTGGACCAAGGAAAGAGCAATTGGTCAACATGTCCAAGTATAACAAAATTTTTAAATATCCCAATTTTGAAATTTCTCCCCCTTTTTTTTAAAAAAAAAAAATGTTGCCCTTTCTCTCTCTTTTTGAACATGGAACAAATTATGCCCTTTTTCCAGAAATTTCTCCCCCTTTGGCAATATAGGCATCAAGAAAATTAAAGAGAAGAAAGAGCATGTGAGCAAATGCAAATGCACCTTAGGGAGCTTTGTAGAATATGCGAATGAACATGAAGCATAGATCACTTACATCAAACTAAACAAGTTAAACCAAAAGCTTACAAGTTCATACAAAATTGCTCACATTTTATCCAAGCTATCTAGCAAAACAAGAATGCCAATTTTGTCATGATGAAACTAGAGCATTACAATGCCAATCTCAAAACTAAATACTCATGGTAATGCAAAGATCAAAGGAGCATCAAATGAGCAACTCAAGCAACAAATAAGAAAGTTAGATTTTATGCAAAGACCTTTTGCTCGATTACTTCCTAACTTTTTCTTCTTCTTTTTTTTGTTTTCCTTTAGCAAACTCAGATTTTGGAGAGAGACCCTAGCAAAGCACATCCCCGACTAGGAGCCATCGACAAAGGCCTCCTAGGTCCCTCTCCTCCTCATGTTTGTTTGCATTTTTTTTAACATTTCATCATTTTTTTTAATGTACCGAGCAAGATCACATAATCAAAAGCTTACTCAAGTTGCAAGAAGTGCTCAAATGATGAACAAAAGATAATTAACCCTAGCATGAGCATTTAGTAGAAAAACTAGCAAATAAAAGACACAAGTCTCATCAAGTTTTCATTAAAGCATGAAAATCATTTAATTTTCAGCTAGCCTAGCAGTGTAAATGTTGGCAAAATAAGCATGAACAAGCTAGCAAAGGTCATCACTAAGTTAGCAAGATGTAAACTTCTCACTTAAATTCAAAAGCATAGTAGACAAAGCTCGAAATGAAAATAAGTCTAAATGCCATGAAAAATGCAATAAAATCTCTAAACTCCCCTCAAACCAAGAATCATTCCACCAAATGAAAGCAGAATAGATAAGGAGCTGGAGAAACTCTCGGGCGGTCCAAGAGAAAAGATGAGAGACAGATAACTCTAAGGCTCGAAACACACTCATCTACCCCAAGCCACAGACTAGGGAAGCAAGCCTACGACTCGACTACTAGAGAGTCTAGACACAAACCCTGTCTACCCAGGGGCCCAACACTGCTAGACCCAAAAGCACGTGTGAAACTCAACTAGCTAGAGCAGAGGACATTGCTAATCACGCATGATAGCAACCTATGGGGTAAGAAGCAGTGGCTAAAGAAGTGAAGCCGACTCTCTAATCTGCCCAAGACTAAGCCCGAATGCAAATATGCAAATGCAGAAATTTAAAAGCATATATACATATAGACATATAATACAAAGACTAGCTCCCCTCAACTAATGCCTAAAGGGCTCACTACCCCAAGCTCTCCCCGAGAGCCACAAACCTAGAGCTATCCAAGGGCTTGGTGAAAATATCGACAAGTGGTGGTCACTCTCCTAACTGAAGCACTATATCTCCCTTTTCTACATGGTCTCTAAGAAAGTGGTACCGATATCTATGTGCTTTGTCCTAGAGTGTTGCCTTTGGGTTTTTGGCAATGTTTATGGCGGAAGTGTTGTCACGAGAAAAGTGGAACACTCTCTAAGGTCAACCCAAAATCCTCAAGGTAGAACACATCCAAAGTACTTGACTACTGACAACTAGCATGAGAAGAACGTACTCGGCCTCGGCGATGGGTGTGCAACACTGGCGCTTCCTAGAGGACCAAGAGACAAGGGAAGTGCCAAGAAATTGGCAAGTGCCAGAAGTGCTCTTCCTATCTATCCTACAGCCAGCAAAGTCTGCATCTGAAAAGGCTCTAAGGGACAGACAAGAAGAGGAAGAGTACCAAATCCCAAAGTCCAGGGTAGCTCTAAGGTATCGGAAGATACGCTTCACCGCTGAAGGTGAGAGGCGAGGAGAGGCCTGAAGCGGCGCAAAGACACACTTGCAAAGTGTATGTCCGGTCTAGAAGAGGTAAGGTACAAGAGAGAGCCTATCATGCTTCTATACTCCTTCTGGTCAACCGGTTCACCATTTTCATCAGGCTCAAGAGCTGTGGTGGTTGCCATAGGAGTCAGAACAGGTTTGCCCTCAGACATAGCAAACCGCTTGAGAAGATCTCTAGTGTACTTGCTCTGGTGGAGAAAGATCCCCTCAGAGGTCTGCTTGATCTGGAAGCCAAGAAAGAAAGCCAACTCCCCCATCATGCTCATCTCAAACTCTGAACTCATCACACTGGAGAAATCAGAGACAAACCGATGGGAAGAGCCTCCAAAGATTATGTCAACGACATAGATTTGCACAAGGAGGAAATCTGAGCCAACTCTCTTGGTGAAAAGGGTCTTATCTACACTACCCATGGTAAAACCATTCCCAAGCAAATAGGACTTCAGCCGCTCATACCAAGCTCTAGGAGCTTGCTTCAGTCCATACAAAGCTTTTGACAATTTGAGTACATGATCAGGAAACTTCGAATTTTTAAATCCAGGAGGCTGTTTGACATAGACCTCCTCTTCAATAAATCCATTCAAGAAAGCACTTTTGACATCCATTTGAAAAAGCTTGAAACCCTTGGATGCAGACAAAAGCAAGAAGAATCTGATCGCCTCAAGTCAGCAACAGAGCAAAAGTTTCCTCAAAGTCAAACCCTCGACTTGAGAGAAACCTTGTGCTACCAATCTGCTTTATTTCTCACTACTACTCCATCCTCACTACACTTATTCTTGAAGACCCACTTAGTGCCTATAACATTGTGTCTGGGGTCTCTCTACCGTTCAAACCTTGTTCCTCTCAAAATTTTCTAACTCCTCATGCATGGCATTAACCCAAGACTCATTGGAAAGAGCATGGGTAATGTCTGCGAGCTTAAAGGAGGCAACAAAGGCGGTGAGAGACGAAGTGGGGCAGTCCAGGACTTTGAGCGAGTGACTCGCTCTCCTAGGTCACCTATGATCGACTAGGTGGGTGCATTCTCTGAATGTGCCTAGGTGCACCTAGTGAAGAAGTGGCCTCTACCTCGAGAAGCAGAAGAGGTAGGAGCAGAGCCACAAACAGAAGACTCTGAGTAAGCCCTGGCGAGCAGAAGAATCGGTGAGAGCTGGGAAGAGGTCAGAGGTAAGGGTGCATCTGAGGAAGAGTGGAAGCAGGAGACTCCTCTGGATGAACCACTGGAAGTCGAGCTCAAGAGTGTCATCTCCTCCAAATGACTCATCAACAAAGATAGTCTCGAGTTAAGTTCAGAGATGAAATATCTGGCCTAGCTCTGGACTAGCCTCATCAAAAGTCACCTCACAAGTCTCTATCACTCTCCTACCCTCTAAACTCCAAACCTGTAATTTCGGCGAAGTGGAATAACCAAGAAGAATGCCATCTGAGGAGCGAGATTCAAACTTGTCCAAGTTTCAGATTTCAAGATAAAGCATTTGCATCCAAACACTCTAAAATGAGAAACACTTGGTTTCTGCCATATCTCAACTCAAAAGAGGTGCGATGCAACTTGGACCTCAAAAACACCCTATTTGCCACATGGCAAGCAAGAGAAATTGCCTCATTTTAAAATGCCTAGGAGTAGAATATTCATCAAGCATAGTCCTAGCCATCTCAACAAGAGTCTGTTCTTCCTCTCCACAACGCCATTTCTTTGAGCGGCGTGCGGAGAAGAGAAGCGGTGCTCAACACTGTCATCTCACGTAAATCCTGGCGAGAATTTTTGAATTCGGTGCCATTATCGGTCGGATAGCTCTAAGGGCACTGAAACTCAACAAAGCTTGCGTTGAAGACTTGAAAATGACCAAAAGTTTCTTCCTTGGTAACCATGAAGAAAACCCAAGAGTACCTCGAGAAGTCATCAACCACAACTAGCACGTACCATTTGCCACCCACAGATTGCACTCGGCGGGACCAACAGTGTCCATGTGCAAGAGCTGTCTGATGCATCTGTCATCACAAGGGTGACAGTGGGTGAACAAAGAACAACCATCTTCCCATGTCGACAAGGAGCACAAACCAAATCATTGACCATTTTGAGTTTGGGCAAACCGCGAATAAGGTCACGGCTGCTAATTCTAGTCAAGTGATCAAAACCAATGTGACCAAGTCTCCTATGCCAAAAGGAGAGATCACGGGATTCGAAGCAATTAAACAATGTGGTGAGCCAAGCGAAGAAGCATTAAAATCAGCACGAAAGACTCTCCCAACACGAGAAATCCCGCAAACAAACTCTCCAGAAGAACCAAGAATCTGTGAACAATTATTTTTGAAACGTACCTCAAAGCCATCATCGGTAAGCTGAGACACAGAAAGCAAATTGTATCTCAGCTTACTGACTAAGGCAACATCCTTAAGCACAAAGCTGTCACTAACCTGAATTGACCCTTTGGCCAGCACCCTACCTGAAGAAGCATCCCCAAAGGTGATGGATTCACCATTTGGGACACGGACAAGGGAAGAGAACCAACGAGAATCTCCGGTCATGTGTCGGCAACACCCGGAGTCAACAATCCAAACCTCTCCCTTCCCCGCCCGACGCACCTGCTCAACGAAACAAAGAGGTGAGTGACTCAGTATTGGGACGAATCAAGGCAGATTTAGGAACCCAATACTGAGTCACACCACAAACAACAGAAACTCCCCCTGAGCTAGCACCCTGACGCCTCTCAACTCTCACAAACCACGAAGGAACCCCTACAGGGGCGTCTAGGCATTACATTTGGGTTGGGCCGCCATGGTGCAAAGGCCGGTCCTCCCAAGTGTGCGCTCGGGTCTCCTACCACCCAAAGTAGGATCAAAACCACGTCGTGGGTGTCTACCTCCACGAGGCAAAGAAGGCACACCCTGAGGACGACGGGAATCAAAACAACGAAAAGCACTAGATCCAGCAACAGGACCAACAGCCTGTGCACCTAGACCTGGCCTACGCGCAACTACAGGAGCCAATTGCCTAGCTGTCTGTCTAGGATCTGTGGGTGTCTTAGGAACTCTCAAAGTCTGAGTATGACTCTGAAAACCCCTAAGAGCAGAAGCACGCTCACGCCTAGCGACTCTAGCTCTCCTGAAGCAAAACTCAACCAAGTGTCCATCCTTCTGACAGAAGGTGCATGTAAACTTCGCTCTACCAGGAGTAGAAGTCACAGGAGAAACACCCTTCTGAGCAGAAGTCTCTTGGACAAAGCCAGCAGATCGAAACACAGTCCTCTCAGGGACTCCTGAAGAAACCTCAAACATCTGGCCATCCTTATCAGCAGTGATAATCTTGGCAGGGTGACGCTTGATGTGCTCAAGCCAGTCAAAACCTAGACCTCTACCATTGGAAATTTTTGACTTATCCAAGATCAGATTGAGCTTCTTCTTCCCACCAACAAACTTCTCAAGAGTGCTCACAAGGTACTCACACTCTTGATGAAGCTGGGGGCACAAGTCACAAAAAACAGGAGGTAAAACACTAGAAGAATCTTGATCATCTATTTTGTCCTTACCCAAAGCCCTGCGACATCTCTCACTCAACATATCCACCTCTTTTCTAAGAGCAACACAGGAAAGGCACTCAGCATTCTTGACTTGAGCTAGCTGACCCTCAAACCTCTTGTTAAGATCCTCGTAGACTCTACCCATTTCTTCCTCCAATTCATCACAACAAGCACAGGTAGAATTAGCAAGCAAGGTGTTATTCAACTCAGTAATTTTATTTTTCATGTTTAAATTTTCCAATTTAAAAGTGAGACAGTCCTCACAAGAAGAAGCTGAGTGAAAACTACAGTCCTCATCTGAACTGACAGGGTCCTTAGGTGCTCCAAGATCTCTATAGCTCTCATCTGAGCTAACTGGATCTTTAGGTGTGTCATGTGAAAGGTGTGCAGCAGGATCAGGACAAGCAAATGACAGTGCAGAGGGATCAATCATACTAGCTGTCATAAGGCTAGGAGCAGAAGTAGCAACAAGAAGAGCATCTCTAGCCTGATCTAGTTCAAGCATCACACTAGCATGTCTCCCCCTAAGTGACTCAAGCTCAATAAACACACTATCATGCAAAGTCCTTAGTTCATTTAATTCTTATACAAGCTTATCACATTCTTTCCAACCATCGAATCTCAGGTGAGGAGGCACAAAACATTTGGAATTTTCTAACCTCTGGGTCAAACAAGCTACTTCCTCCTCCGGTTCCTACATCTTGCTCTAGACTTGGCATGGAATCTACCTAGCTTTAAAAAAGCATCATTGAGTTCTTCATAGGTTGGTACCTCATTGTCAGAGTCGGTGTAGAGGTCGGAGTCGCTCGCACCATCCTCGTCGGCCATGAAGCACATGCCGGCGTAGCCGTCGTCGTCGTCGTTCTTAGGCTTCTGGTCGTCACCTCCATCATCGCTCCAAGTCTCCTCTGAGTCCGAGATGTTGGCCTCATCCAAGGACCAACACCTTCGGAAGAGTCTCCGTCCCTTGGAGAACTTGGGCTTCTTGTCACCTCGAGCACCGGCTTCTTGTTGCGGTTCTTGTTGATGTAGTGGTTCTTATCCGGTCTTTGTGTAGTTGTTCTTGCTTTTCTCCACTGGGGACAGTTGGCCCGAATGTGGTTGGGGCCACCACACTCAAGCACTTGATCGTCCCTCTTCTCCTCTCACTCACTCTCTTGTAGGCTTGGCTAAATTTTCTAGCAAGTAGGGCTAAGCGATCCTCGTGCACTCCATCTAACCTTTCATCGGGCATCTCACACAAAGCGTAAAGAGAGAAACCAGTGCCAAACTCCAATGAACTCGAGGAACACCGTAAAGAAGGATCGGTGACCAAAGTCTGAGAAAGCGGATGGGCTCACGAAGAGATGCTCAAGCTCGTGCGTCTTGAGATTCGAATATAGTCCATCAAAGTCAAGGTGGTAAGATCCGACTGCCGGATCGTGGTCACCTTCACACCCCAAATCTTCAAATCCAAAGCGGACAAGAAATGGCGAGCATTTTCAGAGTCAGTGTAGGTGGTGCCGACCGACCTGAGGTTGTTGAGAATCTTGGTGAACCGACTAAAACAAAGCGCCCGATGATTCACCGGTCTTTTGCACAAAGCGATTATATTCCCTCTTGTCTTGGTCTTGCCTCACGGTCTTGATCTGGACTGCCCTCATGGTAGGCAACGAGGGTAGTCCAAATCTCGTGAGTGTCTTGATATGAGCAACTCGCTCATATTCATTTCTCTCGACCTGAATGATCATGTTGCGGGCTTTAGCATTCAACTCTACATCTCTCGATTTTGGAGGGTGATTTCCTCATCATTTGGCAACACATAGGAATTTTTGACTTTCACCAAACACTCGTATCCTGTGCCATGATGTAGGATTCCATCCTCGCCTTCCAAAAAGGAAAATCCAAACCGGAAAACACAGGAGGCTTAGTGGAGTACTTGTCATCCGCCATAACTCAAAACGGAAACAAGGAAAGGCTCAAAGATCGGTGAAGATAAAAAAAGAGCGCAACCTCGCTCTGATACCAGTTGAAAGACCAGGCTAGGCGGCTAGAAGGGGGGGTTGAATAGACGCCAAATGGAAATCGACGTTTTCTTCAACAACGCACCCCAAACAACTCAAACATGCAGCGGAAAACATTCTGGACAGTAGCACATACCCTAGTAAAAACTCACGAATAAAAATCCGTGGATCATATGGTCTTGGGGATTTTTTCTGTGGTGATACTGGTTGTTAAGAACTCAACAAAAAAAGAATTAGATCTAAAGCTACTTTAGATAAAGAGAAACAATTCAAACAAACTAGACTACTTTCTGGAAAGTAAAAGCAGATTCCAAAACAAAAGCACTGTAATCAAGAGGTGTTTTCTCTCATTCTGAGATCCCAATGTTTTTATAGATTTTTCTCAATAGAGATATATGAGTTACAGATCTCGTCTCCAAATTTCACCTCAAGATCAAATACATAAAAAATCAACCGAAAAGAACAAGAGGTTCTGCCAAAAACTTCGACCAGAAAAATTAGGGCTCGGTATTCACCTCATGGCTCCCAGATGGTGCGTCAAATAGACTTCAGTTTTTTTTATCACAGTTAGATATATAAGTCCCGCACCGTTTCCCACAAGAATCACGCAAAAAGGATTTTTCTAAAAATCAAACAATAACTCTGCTTGTGAAGGAAACTTTACGGACAACACTGCAACTAGAAGATGAACTTGATCTCTATCCTTTCCTAGATTGCAAGAAGATTATCAAATCATATTTGCAATCTCAAGGCATCATGGATCAGTAGAAAATAGAAGAAGATGAGGAAATAAACTAGTTGCAAACAAGAACACAAAAGAAACAAGATCAAACACAAGAACTAGAGAAGAACTTGGATGAACATGGCTGATTTCTATTGCATCGGTTTGAGGGTAATACAAAGCCACACCAAGGTGGGCAAAGCACTTCAGAAGTGCACTCTAAACACACCCAAACCTCAGCCCACTCCCTCTAACAAATCTGAATGGGAGGCACCCCTCCCTCCTTTTATAGCCCAAAGGTGGAGTAGCTCTCAAGCCAACTACTCCCCACCTTTGGATGTCACATGGATGGCTGAGATTTGTTCACTCTTTACAACATATAACCCTTGGAATATACTCCACAAATCCTTGGAATATGCCACGCACATTCTCGATACATGCCCCACGTGGTCCCACACACCGGACGCTTGTGGGTCTGACCTAGCCGCTAAGTTTCCATCGCGCTCGACCGCCGAGCCTCGGATCCTCACGGCTAAGTCCGTCATCTTCATCATCTTTGTGGTCCTCAAGTCCGAGTCCAACCGTCCCACGCAACCTCCTTGTCGATTACGGACCCACGAACCGCCGATTCGCGTCCCGACATCGTCGTGACCACGGTCTACCAAGACACTGTACCACAAAGATTAGCCAAAACACCATACTTACCTTTCTCACCGCAAAGTTAGTCCATAATCAATCACATCCAAGACATGCACAAGTTTTCCGGACAACCCATCGAAAACCGTGCACAAACGGTGCAACCCGCTCCAAGACCGAAAACCACAGGAAAACCGGCGAAGCCTCGATCGCCTCAAAAACCTTTGCGTTACGCTCAAACACTTGTCAATATACTCATCATCAACATGGGGCCACCTCCACATGGTTTCACAATATAATTCGGTCCGCAAGCCCTGCCACAATTCTATGTTTCAAATATGGCAAGGAACCAAAGAAACTGTTGGCGACGGGTGGGTGGTGGGCCGCAGGTCCGGCAAGAAAGAGGAGAAGAGAAATAAGCAAAATACTCAAATGTATTAGTACCTATATGAGATAGAGCAGTGGTTTCCTTTTGGCACCTCTTCTTAAGAACCGCTGAATTAACATAGGGAAGGACTAAACGGCAGTCGACTTTGATGCCACCCTCCCCCTCCCCCTCCCCCTTCTTTCCCCCTCTTCGACGGGTGTTGCTCCGTTTGCCTCCACCATAGCCCCACCCTCTTTGGCCGACCACCCATGGCCAGCGGCGCTCTCGCTGCCTCGCCTCTCCCACGCTACCTAGCCCCGCCTACCCTAACTCGTGGCCATCGTGCGTCAATCGCCCCGTGGGCATCGCCCACAGTCCTCTGGCCACCCGTAGCTTCGACGTCGTCATCGCTGTCTTGCTGTTGCCTTCTACCACCGGTCCTCCACCTCCTCGGCCATCCTCTAAGCCCGCGGGGGAGGGGGGGGTGGGGCTTGCTTGGTGCATCCTGACCCTAACCTGAAGTAGATGCTAACGCGGAGCAGCATGCGGTGGTAAGCAAATCGTATCTTCGAACATAATCGATGTACATAGACACGACGTTCGTTTTGGTTATGTATCTATGCAAACACGTATACCTTTGCGTCTATATGCGCACTCTGTGTTTGCATGCCAAGGTGAGCCTTGGCAAGTCCTAGTGCCCTTCCCTGGCTTAAGTCACTGACCTGGCGCAGCTTGGCTCCGATCGCTGGCCGTAGATCCCATCACCGCATCAACAACTTGCAACTCACAAGCCTTCCACGCCACCATGTGCTTCAAGCTCGACCCCCGCGATAGCAAAGACAACCTTTGTCCAGTTCTGCGGTGGTTCGATGACGTCAACCTGGCTAATTGTTACGCCAGCCATAACCATGCCTTCTTCAATGGCACCATCCCCGACACCATGTTCCGTGCAAGGCTCTATGTCATTTTTCTCCTCAAACTTTCGATTTGTTTATTAAAGTAAGGTGAAAAGAGCTACCACATCCATTCTAAAAATACTAGAAGTTTTCAACTTAATCGGAGAAAATAAAAGAGAAATGACGTAGCCGTATATACGTAGGGACCCAAGTTATAACGTCTTGGATTAAAGGAAAGAGTCCATAAAAAGAAGCTAAATATCACAATAAGGAATAACAGAAGATTAACATTTTAATTTTTGTACAAACATAAAGGTAAAACAAAAATTTTGTGTAAAATTTAAATAAAATCGGTAATTGGGTGTGGGCACAAATCTAACCTAAAACTTAAAGTTGAGTGTTGTCGGAACTCTCCGCAACAAGTATTTGTGCAGGTATCCCTCTCCAATCCACACGCCTAGCAAAGCAGTATATGAACCGAGCGATGGAATTACCTCAAAGGAATTCAACACTCAGCTTTGGAGAAATGTGTGTATTGATCTTCCTTTTTCTTTTTCATATTATTCTCTCGTTTTCGGTACACCGGCGTCCCCTATATATAGGGGTAAATTCATTTACCTGGAGAGGACCGAAAATGTCCTGACAGATATATTACGACAGGGCTATTTTGATCTTCCACCAAGAATGATGGGCTTGCCCCTGCCAGCTAGTCAAAGGTGAGGGTAGCAGGGTCCTTGGAATATCCATACGGAGAGAAGTGGATGGGAATACCCTTCCACCTCTATGCCAAAGTGAGGGCACTCTAGAAAGTTCATGCCCTCGGGCGGTTAGAGTTTGTCGCCCCCTAGGAATGATGTAATGATGCTTATTCTATCACGTCCTAGGCTCCTCATGTATGGCATGTCCCCTAGGGTGCCTTGGCTGCTAAGTTGATCATTCCTTGTAGCTTAGCTTCTTCGAACGAAGGGGCAAACTAGTTGCCTCGCCCCTTCCTTGCTCTGTATGGCTAGCTGGTTCTTGAGTCGTTGCTTTGCTCCGAGCATCTGCGTTGACACTTACTCCGCCTACGTCTTGCTTCGCCCAGGCGATTGGTTCTCTCGAGATGTTGCTTCGTCGTGATTCGCTAGGTCGTAGGGGTAGGTGTACGACCTCTACAACATTGAGATAAAAATAAAGTAAAAAACACAAGTTGTAATTCTTTATACCAAAACAAAGAGTCTATATAACCCACGATAAGAAGTTGAAACTTAGAATAAAGAATAATATAAAATTAACAATTTGATCGTGCAAACTTAAAAGTAGCATTAAAATTTAGGATAAAATTTAAATAACATTGGTTGTTGGATTTGTACACAAATATAACCTAAAACTAAAATTCAAAATAAAAAATAAATAATTTGACTTCCATATGAAAAATATACATCATAGATTATGAGTCCATATTATAGCGGTGAAGGTAGAACGAGATTTGTATATGACTATGTTAGGCTAATACGACATGACTATAAGTAGAGGTAAAAGAAGCCACAACGTTTGCTCCGAGCGGTTAGAAATTTCCATGTTAATTTGAGAAAAAGAGAAAAATCTATGCCACCAATTACAGTGGTGCCAGATTATAATAGTGTAGATGTAATGATACTGGAGTTACTATTATATACCTCGGATAGGACATGAACTTATTAGAGTTTATCGTGCCTACTATCCGAATCATCTTACTGTACTAGATTTGAATTTACACATATAAAAGGAGTTATCCTATATGGGCTATATTAGAACTTATCATGACGGATTCAATACCCAAAGCATATTTAACTATAATGGAATTGTGTAGGCATGTAAGAAAAGAGTTATCCTATATGGACTATATTAGAGCTTATAATGACCAATATGAGTAGAAATCCTTATATTTGCAAAAGGTCCGTTAGACTTTGAACCACTGCACTATAACAAATTTACCTAATGTTTAAAGGAGTTGGAACCTTATAAGATTAGAAAATTGTTTATATTTAACTCTATTTGTAGGCTTCTAAATGAATTGTCTCCACGCCCCCAATGGCTCAACATAAAGAATCTTCCTTCTTTAGAATTAATGGATTAGAACATCGGAAGAGAGACACCTAGGAGTTGTTGCATGTTGTAAGCTTGAGGGGAAGAAACGCATATGTGTTGCTGTAGATTGGGACACTCTAGATATTAGAAGCTTCAAGATCAAACGAATCAAGGAGATGTGTGACTACCGTTGTTATGCTCTGATGAAAAAAACGGTGCCATAAGGGAAAAGGGATGCACAAATTTGAAAACATGACAATCAAAGTAAAAGAAAATATTAATATATTTCTTTACCATTTCTGATTCCTCCTATGCTCGGGTGCAGGAGACACCACACTTAATTTAGTGGCTAGAAATTTCTACATCAATCGGAGAAAAAAAGTACGCCATCAATTATAAGTTGAGATCATAACGGTGTATATCTCAAATATGTTTTTAAATTGATGTAGCATATTGTACCGAATTTAACTACAAACTAATAATCTAGCCGCGCAAGAGCACGGGTCACACTGCTAGTCGTATTAATAATTAACGATCAGAGTTATATCTACAGTGTTAGGGCATTGCTTCATCACTATTTATTGCCTCATCACTATTCACCTCCCAACAACCCTATCACTATTCTCACTCTTTATATTTACTATTCACTACCCTATCACTGTTCACCTTTCCAACAGTGTGATCTAATTTTACTGCTACAGTGTTGACGCATCCCAAACGGGGCAAGCGCTGGAGATGACCTAAGTGCTCTACGTGCGGGCGTGCACGTGCGAGAAGCTGCAATTGCTGCTATCGGAGTGTCTTCCAGCTAGTTGCACCGACATGCCGCCAGAGAACTCTTCCACCACGCACGTCGTCCTGAGCCTTTTCCTGGACGCTTCTGCTCCACTCTCTACCATTAAAAACGTGATGTCGAAATTTTACCGAGTTTCGGTCTTACCATTTCGTTTTTGGGTGGATCGTTATTTTTTTTTAAATTATGTTAATGGCTATCAGTAATCACAGCCAGTGGCAACGTCATGATTTTTTTGAGAGCCTAGATGCAAGGGCACATAAGCAAGATATGCCACTACCGGTGCTCAGACTACCAAACCAATAGTGTAGAGAGGGAAGGGATCCAATGTCGCTATAGAAGGACCCTAGGTAGGGGAACAAAATTTTTTTTTAACTCTTTATAAATAATTATTTTAATATTAACCCTCGCGAAAAAATATTTTCACATCTAACCCTTTTGGCCGCGCCACTGCAGTTGGCGCGGCTAATATCTCATCTTCGCGCCAAGACACTCGCACCGAGGAACGCGGTTCATATGGCTGCCACATGGGGCCAACCCTGCCGCGCCCGAGCCGCTGGCGCGCAACAATCTTGCAGCGCCCCGGCATGGCGCGGCAGTGGCTATTTACCGCGCCAAGCGGGGTGGCGCGGCCAAAAGGGTTAGATCTGAAAATATTTTTTCACAAGGGTTAATATTAAAATAATTAATTACAAAGGGTTAAAAAAATTTTCTAGGTAGGGTCACGGATGGTGGCTGATCACAACCATCAACCATGCATTTGGCCCACGGAAATGTTTGATTGTTGGGTTAGTGGTGGAGGTCTCTATATTTCGAGTCCCCTAAACATACTGTAATTCTTTTTATCTTAGGTTTAAACCTTCAAACTTTTTATTCAAAATTATGGACACAAATTTCACCGAAAATTAAACATTTTTTCATGAACTAGTACTAGCTGAATGTCCGTACGTTGCCATGAAAACATAAATAGTAAAAAAATATTAGAATCTATCATATACAATGTCAACTGTCTAGTAATTTCGCTAGTTATGAAGTATTATGTTTGTTGAAGCAATTAAATATTGTCTTCTTATTTTAGGCAATTTTCTTGGCTTACATGGTTTTTATTACATTATTACATTTTTAAAATATTGGATCAAAATGAAGTAAATATCCATTTCGAGAATGATTTCAAAATATTGCCTCTCCACCAACGGTGATTTCAATTTTTAAATAGACAAGGGAGGTAGTGGGGCTGGGTATATGTGTAGTTAATATAAGGACAAAAGGTAAAATGGTCCACTAAAAATAGACCACCACTCATCATCACTCACCGTAAGCCACTTTTAAGTAGTAGGGATTTCGGATTTACCATCCCCTTTAAAATTTTTCTTCCTGGTAAAAAAAATCCGTCCTTCTTCCTACACCGGCCGTGGCAGCGCTGCTTATACTTTTCCTGCCTTTGTGGTCATGTCTTCTGGAGACTGGAGAAGCTGCTTCAGATAGAACCTAGCCGCCACCACGTCCAGGGGAGGACGGAGGAGGCGGCGCGGTCATCGGTTTGTCGCCGGGAGAGCTGGCCGAAACTGATCCCGTGCGCGTGTGCAGCGCATGGTGAATGGGTAATTCAGGTGTTGCAGATGGAGACGGGGGAAGGCGTAAGGACTGCACAAGTGGGCATGGCGGCGAGCCCGCACAGCTTCCAAAGGTTCAGGATATAAATGCTAATTTTGGTATCTTATAGCGTGTTTGGTTAGCAGGATGAGGTCCGGGCAGGCTCCCGGGAGTAGAGCTCAGCGCGTTTGGTTGCCTGCAACTGTTCCGCAGTCAAGTCCGACACATGCAAATACATTGTGTCGGTCTGGCTCTCCGAAAACGCTCGCAAGAGCCGTTTCCATAGAGCCAGGCTTGCATAGTACAAGCAGTCAGCTCGCGTGGTCCACTGTCAGCGACAGAAAGGCAAGACTAACCAGAATTTTTCAGTTTCCTCTCAAACTTTTAAAATTTTTTAAAAATTCAAACAACATCCAAATTCAATGAGACAAAAAAAGGAATCATAGGTTCAATTACAAGGTCATTACAAATTTTTTTGAATTTTTATTTTTTATTTTTGAATTTATTGATGTTCTAATATTTGTTTTTTAAAAATTTTATTTTTATTTTTGAATTTATTTTCATTGTAGTATTTGTTTTTTATTTCCCACTCTTAAATTTGTCTATCACATTCCCCTCCTAGTGCAGCCAATCAAACAACATCTCTGCACAGCCTATATAATCTCATACAACCAACTGAATAATATTCCCTTGCACCACCTCAGCCTGGTTCCCACCAGCCTGGCTAAGCTGAGAAGGCAACCAAACAGCCCCTTAAACATCCAGAATAGATCGTCTAAGACTATCTGTTGTTGCTATGTGCCACTGTCATGATGGCCCACATATCAGGGGCACAATGGCAATGGTAGAGGATACCATTTCTCTCTTCTGTTTAGAGCCAACCTCTAACTATTGTGGGTTATCCAAGAGTTGTCTCTAGGGTTTTAAAACCTGATGGGATTCATAAAACCCGCTACCCCATCAGACCAACTAACCAGTAAAACCACATAAAATCGTTGAGGAAACCGGAAAAAACTGAGGAGAAAGCATCTCAAAAAATCCATGGGTTTTTAGAACCCTAGCTGCCTCTAAACTAGAGAAAACCTCCAAGTTTAATTAGATTAAGTCTTAAAGCATGAATGCATTAAATTGCTACTTATGACCACTAGTGGGTCCAAGCTTAGAGGCAATATTACCTCTAACTATTGTAGGAATAGCTTCTAAGCCTTAGAGGCAAGGTGTGGGTCTTACCAAGAGGCAGTATTACTACTTGTCGCCTTTAGGCCCCGTTTGGCACAGCTTCAGCTCTACCAAAATTGGTGGAGTTGGTGGAGCACCCTATTTCTAGCTCCAGAAATTTATGGAGCTGGAGTTGTGGGTACATTGAAGATATTTAGGTGAGTTAGCTTATATACATTTTAAACTAAAAATATAAACTTAAATCACTTTATTTTAATTTACAAACTCCATATCTGAGGTGGAGTTAGGAGCTGGAGCTGTGCCAAACGAGGCCTTAGACATGCATGGATTCCACTGATATCCTCTCTGGATTTTTGAGTATGGATTTTTCTGGCTTAATTTTTTTTGCTAATTTTGGGTGAAAATCTAGTAATAGGGTTTTCACCATTTGAATTTTATTTCTAAATTCATGTGGTTTGTTATATCTTCATCAGCCAACCTTAAGCTGAGACGATTTATTTTGTTTGTGGTTGCGTACATCTCACGATGTAAATAACGGAATGTTCTTCCATTATCTAAAAATACTATTCCCTCCATATCACAAAAACTTGATGTTTTGAACCTCTACACGGTCTTTCAAATGCAACTTTGACCACTAATTATTATTGTAATTTATTTATAAAATCCAAAAAAAAAATATGATATTATGGAAGTGCTTTTCGAGTCTATTCTATATGTATGATTTTCATGTACCCAATCCAAATAGTTCAAAAAAATTTTATAGATAAAGTTTTGAAACTTTGACTTAGGACATGTCTAAAACATTAAGTTTTTGTAATATGGAGGGAGTATTATAGATGCTTTAAGAGAGAGAAAGAGCCATATGTGTTGACACTTAGCTGGTCAAATCGAAGCTTGGTATGTCCCTTTATCTTTACTTTCAGATCATACGGTTTATTTAGAGCATACCGTAGGTAACCGTCTTACAACTTATAACAAGGCGATATATGTTTTGCAAAAAAAAGGAGAGGGCGGTTTCTTCCAAGTTTTGCTACAATTCTATGTTCAAAATGCAGTAAGCTACAAACGAAATGGTTGGCAACGAGGGTGTAATTTTTTTTATACAACATGCAAATTAGATGACCGAGAAATTATGATATATCATACTTATGATATCGAACACTAATTAAACTCTAGTGTAATTTAGAACAAGGAAAAGGTTCTTTTTACGCCAATAAACTATGGACGTCGACCCCAAAATTGCAATACCAAATAAAAATGGTCTCTCCACCGTAAAAAACCATCAACAACAGAGATTTTGACTAACGGGTGAAAACCGCCTTGACTTGGTCAAACCTTTCATAGGTAATGAACCATTTTACCTCTAGCACTACAGTTTAAGGACAAACTGCCAACGTTAGCAGCTGAGGGACCAAATTTCAACTTTTTCCTTAGAACCCCTGCTATGCCATTCTAGGTGACCGAGAGATAATGTTTAATTGATATCATTGAGGAAACTCTCAATGCATCCTAGTCAGAAACAGAGATGTATGATTAGTTAAAAAGGCGCGAGAAAATCATAATCTCTTATTTAGGAGACGGTCTCCATCCTGTTTTTAAGGCTAAAAAAAAAGTTGAAAATTAGCATTAGGTGGAAATCGCTGTTTCTTAATCCCCACACGGATCGAGTATGGTTGCTTTCCATTTTTTTGGCCATATATGTGTTTTTTTGTTGGATGCAAAAGATCTATGCATGTTTGGCCACGTATTGTGCTAATTAATACTCCCTCCGTTCCTGTATGTTGGGCGCATAAGTTTTTTGGATCTATTCCACTTTGTTGGGCGCATGGATTGGATTTCCTCCAATACCCCTGCGCTAATTACTCCATGCATGGCCACGCATAGCACCGCTTCGTTCTCCTGCATGGCTACGCGCAGCAGCGCTATTAAGTCCGCATGCATGCAGGTCATTTTCCGTGCTAATTAATCCAGCGCTTCGTGCTAATTAATCCAGCGCTCCGTTCTCCGCCTGCATGCCGTTGTAAGCAGTGTCGATCCGCATTTAGTGCATGGAGTATTGCGCATGAAACAGAACGTCATTAGCCTTAATTACTACCGATTAATTGAGGGTAAATTTGGAAAACTATTCATCTACTCAACTTTCCTTGGTCTTTGCAAAAACTTCTATGCGCCTAACATACAGGAACGGAGGGAGTATTACATACAATAGATCGAAACTGCCTACTGGAATGATCACCTCTAAATAGGCATTTAATGTTTTCTCTCACCTCATAGAAATAGCTAAAAAGACAGAGCATTGGGAGTGCCGAGGTCTCTTATTTGGATCATAAATTCTATTTAAAGCAAGTCCAATGGATCCCTTAAAAGGGGACAAATGTGAGAAAATGGTTTGACAATGGATCCCCGTCTTATCCCCTAAATTTAGGGGAGAATCCTAAATTTAGGGATCCTCTATCTCATGAGCAAATTCTTGTTAGGAGATTTCCTGTAATGCTCTTAAGTGGTCGCTAAATTTAGCTTTAGAGTATGAGATCTTTGGAGAGCCTTTGGACTTGCTCTTGTACCTGTGTCATAGGTAACTCGTATCGTCCGTGCTAAAAACATAATTATAGTGAAACAGTAATGTTGTGTTACATTTTGAACGACTAGGAGAGCTCATCATATGTGTACCATACGTTGTTGCTCTGTTATTTATAGCTTAAAATCAGATTAAAATCTACCACTTAAATTCTGTATTTTTGTATAAGCTATACACTGTACCACTTAGTAGCTATTTTAAGACTTTTAGTGGTTTTTTCAAAGATCCTAAAATTATTTTTTAATATATTTTTTAGTCCCTATGGATCTCTTTTCAAATTTTTTAACTTATCAAATTATAATCCACCCTAACTTTTCAGCAAGTAAAAAAGGGCCGCATCTTACCACACCACCCCGTGTCACTGCAACGTGGGTACAGAAAAAGCAGGCCAGATCGGCAGTCGCAACAGCCGGGTTCACGGCGCGTCCGGCTCCGGCGTCCCCAGTCCCCACGCACGTCGTACGACACACTCGCGCGTGTGCCTGCGCCTCCAACAGAAACCCCCAACGCGAGCGCCGACAGTGCGACACGCTCTTCACACGCACGCCGCCCAAACTGCCGAAAAGTTCACCGTGCTTTTCCTCCAAAAGTCTACGCTTCGATTTAGCCGATGTTACTGGGGAGTGACTTCCCGTCTGATGGATCGAGTTTTATCAGCCGACTACTAATAAAATATTTTTTTAATCAACTTTCAAACATCGCTCTGAAAAGTATTTCAGTAAAGATGCTTTATTCCATACGAGCAATGCTCACAAGAACAAATAAAATATTTCAGATATTTTTTGTAGGTGCTTCACAGTAGCAAACAAAAATGTTTCACGAGAGCAAACATAATGTTTTCAATATTTTTTACAGGTGTTTCATATGAGTAAACAAAATGTTTTCACAAGAGTAAACAAAATGTTTTATAGGTTATTTAAAGATATTTCAATCCGACACGAGCAACATTTCACAAGAGCAAACAAATGTTTCACCTAACCTCATTGCCCATTAGCCTCCTCTTTGTCAGCGACGACACATGCCTCATCCAAAACAAAGTCCTCCCATCACTAGGGCTTTAGGGGAGGAGCAGAAGCAAGGGAGGCGAGGCTATAGGGAAATGGCTTCCTCGATCCCGGTCTTGCTCCCTCCGGTACTCCCGTGCGCGTGATATAAAGGGATTTGTTGGTTTTGATGGTGGGCCAGCAAAACTAGCCAACCCCATGCGTCACGCCTGTGGGAGCACGGGGGAGCAGGTCCAGGAGCAGGGAAGCTTCGTCCAGGCTGTAGGGGGAGATGATGGAGAAGGGGGGAGACATTGCCATGCTGCTGTTCGAGCTCGCCGGACGTCGGTCGCTGATAGGCTCGCAAGCCTCACCATCTCGCAACAGGTCATCGTGGCGGGGCATTCGGCCGCTCATCGATCATCTCCCGGCACGCTCGTCTGCTGCACAAAAGTGAAAAATCTAGAAGGGAAAGGAAACGTGGGAGAGGTCAAGTGGCGAGGCATGGAAGGTGGGCCCCGGTTGAAAAGGCAGTTGAACGCAGGGACGGCACGTTCCATCGAGGAAGACGCATCCGAGCACGGAAATGATTTTGTTATTTCGAACAAAAATTTAAATTCAAAACATTTATCGAAGACTTCTTTGACAAAATTTTGGGAATTTGAAGAAAATTCATTCAAATCAAGGAAATCATAACCCTTCATTTAACCCACCGCAAATGTTTGATTGTGTGAACACTGGTTAGTGGTGGAGTTCTCTATATTTCAAGTCCCCTAAACCGTAATTCTTTATTCAGACTTTTGGACCCAAATTTCACCAAAAATCGAATATTTTCGCATTTTGGATTTTCCACCTCTAAAATTTTCTCTTCTTGGTAAAGAAATCTATACTTCTACCTATGCTAGCTGCGCATGCGTAGCCACTGGAATTTTTTATTTAATATTTTTTAAATTGTTTTTTCAGAAATACTCGTAGACATTGATAAATAGCAGAAATAGGAGCTTGTCGCCCCCCGCCCGTACTTTGGGCGACGGTCCCAGCCAAATAGTGCTTAACGGCGGTCCCGGCTCCCTAGCCACCTATTGCCCTAGTAAGGGGTGATCGGTTAGGGGAGAGTGTAGAAATAAGGGAAAAAGAAAAATATGAAAACCTGGAAAAAGAAAACCATAGAATTTTGGGAAGGGTTGAAAAATTTGAAGACCGGAAAAAAAATGGTTATTCATAGAGGCCTAAAAAATGTTGAAATAAGCCAAATTTTAAAATGGAAATTTGTAAATTGTGAAACCAAAATAATAGGTAAAGTTCAATTAAAACAAGCTCCTCATTTATTAGGTTGGAAGGCATTTTGAAACATGAAAGAAGAAATAAGATACTTCAGGAATTGTGCAAAGTTTGAAGACGATTTGTGGGCGATCGTCTCTGTTTCAGACGATTTGTGGGTCCTAACCAATGGCCATCTCCCCGACTGTTAGGGTGCTAACGGTGGGGTGACCTATCGCCCTTCCCTAGGGTGATCGTCCATGCCCCGGATGACCGGCAGTCATTTCTGCTATTTATTAATGTCTACGAGTATTTTTGAAAAAATGATTTAAAAATTATTAAATAAAAAATTCTAGCCACTGCCTATACTTTACCTAGCTCTCAGAGATTTGGGTCTTGTTCTCGGGAGGCTGCTTTACATGGAACCTGGCCACCGCCGTCGACGTCGAGGTCGTCGGCAGCGCGTGCAGTGCATGGTGAATGGTAATTCCAGGGGTGCAGATGAAGATGGGGAAGGACTGAGCGAGTGGGCATGACAGCGAGCAAGCACTGCTTCAAAGGTTCAGGATATGACTGCGGATTTTGGTTCGTTGCGAGGGAGAGAGTGAGAAGTGTTGGCAGCTATTCAGGGTCAATCCGAAGACTTTGAACTTTCTCTCCGTTACGATCATACATTTTATTTGGAGTATTTTTTTTGGCAAATACTGCAGGGTTATACGTAGGTAACTGTCATTACAACTTACAAGAAGGCTGTGTTGGCGCCGACTGGTGGGTCCGGAGCCTGCCGTAGAGGTGCTCCCATATTTTGTCAAGAAAATAAACGGCAGTTTGATCCCAAGTTTTGCGATAATTCTATGTTTAACATATGGCAAGCCACAAAAGAGCTGGTCGGTGACGGGTGGCAGCCAGCTAGCCACCGGGGGTGGGCCTTAGGTCTGGCAAGAGTTTCGGATATCATCGAGTTTTGAGAATTATGTGTCATCGAGTATTCGGGTATCATCTAGTATTGGGGCACTATTGAGTCTTGTATATCGTTATGTATTGTATATCATCGAGTATCAAATATCATGTATCGAGTACTGTCGAGCATCGGATATCACCGGGTATTTTAGTTAAGAGTTTCATCATGTTTTATCGAAGTTTAGTCAAGAACTTTGAAGGAGTCATACTAACAAAGAAAGCCTAATCTATGCTAAGCATCAGTGTCGATTCCAGTTCAAAAAAAAGTCTCTACTACTACCAATTGATGATTCGACGCCACCCCACCAAAGATATAGTACGTAGGAGCAACAGAGCCAATACCGTGGTGGCCAAAGCCATGGATGCCCAAGTTGTGAATGCAGTGCCGGAGCCGATGCCGACCCGCTATCGAGGTACCCTGTCGTCGTGTCACCTCCAGGTGGATTAGGTTGCCCCTGCACCATCGAGCTGTCTCAACCCACCCTGCCCGCCACGTTGCCTCTGCGAGGATCCAGTCGCCCCATCTCGTAGCCACCAGGCCCAGCTGTCGCGTCTCCTTAGGGCCACCGGATCTGGCCACCCCACAGTAGGCAGAACTGTATTCATCATGTCGTGCAGAGAGAGAGAGAGATGAGAGAGAGGGAAATTGAGGCAACAGAGTTGGGATGGTGGAAGCGAAGCCAGGGAGAGGCCGTAGGTGGGGAGGGCGTCGGAGGAGATGGAGGAAGGGCGAGACGTATGGATGATCCATCTCAAAGTGCTTTGGTGGACCTGGAGGGGGAGGAGAAGAATGCCTGAATTTTTTTTGTTCCTGTTTAGCCTCGTGCACACTAAAAGATTTTTTGTGCCTCTCGCGAGCACTACGAATTTGTTTTAGGCTCCCACACGCATTCATCCCTATATATGCCTGTTCACCTTTTGCTTGTTTAGAGTATATTATAGGTAACTGTCGACGGTTGGGAACGCGGAGCTCCCACTTGCCGAGCTTACTTGTTGAGTGTGAAGATCAACAGGCCTTGTTCCCGCAGCCTCGGAGTCGTTCGAGAAGGCGGACCTTATCAGACAACCGGGGAGGAGGAGATTTTTAGCCTGGTTCGAGCCCCTCGATGAGAGGTAACAACCTTACGTCCAGTGATCTGTATTCAAAGGGATACAAGAAAGAAGTACAATGGTGCCCCCTAGCGAGGGAGGCCAGGCTTCTCGGGAGCGAATGGAGGTTCCGGCCAGCGCTATGTGTGACCGAAGATCTTGCTGGTTGGGTGTCTACTGTGTCTCTGGTGCTTCTTTTTTTTCAGCCTCTCCCTGTATGTACAACGGCGTAACCTATTTATATTTGGGTGTGATCCCTGTGCTAATGGATGTGCAGCCTTATATTCTGCGGTCCGAAGGCTGCCCTTGGGCGTACCGTATGAGAACAGTCTTCTCCGTCATTCGCAATGACGGAAAAAGGGAACGGAATAGTGGAACAAGACCTGGGCAGGTAGCCACGGTCTTTGATATCTATGACGGAACGTAATAGTCATGCGGACGTCAGGACATTTATTACAAGGGGTGGAAAGCAAGGTACTCGCGAGGTGGCCGCGTGTTCCCCCGTAATTGGGATCCGGCCGAGCAGGAAGTGACCCAAGCCCTTTTCCCGAGCAAAGTAGACCTTTGCTCGGACCCTGAGCGAAGATAGCATGCTCGGGGAGGCGATCGGGGCCGATCTAGGAGAGAGAGAAGGGAAGGGGGCATTTACGGAAATACCCCCCAATCCCCGTCAGTAACCGTCTTACAATTTAAAAAAGGCAATGTCGCGGCCTTTTTCGGCTTACCTTGCGAGAATTGGTTGGACCTGCACTAGGCCCTGAATCAGTAGGCTAGTGCAAGGATTACACAGCTGGAATCATTTCATGCATCGGTTGTCCAAATATTACATAACCGCGATCAACAGATCGCATTAGTAGCAAACGGCATTAAGCCTTAGTTACAATCCATTGTTTATCAGAGTAGCGGAAATCTTCCAAGATGCAAATTGCAAGTTTCAAAAGGAACAACAAAATCACACCGGCAACTACGTAACCACACACGACTGGCGGAACGCACCAAACCCTATCATGAGCAACTACTCTTGGTCCTGATACTGAGGGTCTCATTCCTCATGATAATCGTAAGCATCATCTTCCACAAGGTCCTCCATGTCTAAAGATAGATATTTATGTGAGGTCAGTGTCATCCAAACACTGATGAGCTAACACCCAACCCAATGTATTTAGTGATAGAGGTTTCAAAGGGAAGGCTGGGTTTATTTATTTGCAGAAAGCCAGTGTTGTAAATTAAAGCCTATGACTTAGCAATTAACACATTTTCTATATCAAGATGATTATTATCATATTTCCATTTCAGTACATAGACCAAACCCGTGGCAGTTTCCATGCACTCTGCCAAACGTTCTCTTCCCACTCCCGCCATCATCTTCCGAGTGTCGCGCACTCGTTGTGGATCACATTTCCCAGCAAAATACCCGGTCTCATCCTAGCTGGGCTGCCGACCCACGCTAGACTCACGGCTCTCTGTAAGAATGGACCTAGATCATCCTCGGATGACGACATGGAACTGTCTTCACCTCAAGCATGGCAGCAGACAGGGTACGCCCGCAGGTCGTAACTACCCCTGAATCTCCAATACTTGCACTACCGCGCGATGGCCGGCGCGTTGTGGTGTTAGGAACTATCTCCCGCAGAGATAGTCGATGGCGTCTGCTGTGCATCCTCGATGCACCCGTCTGGGGGAATCCTTGATTCAGCCCAGCCAGTCCACCAAGGGCCTCACCCTTATGCACTTCCTTCTTCGACTAGATCGCACCCTCCGTGTGAATCACACGATGTGGCGGAAGCCCTCCTTTTGGGGCAACACTCGGCATTACGCGAATCTCGCCGCACTCCTCTTCCATGCACTACGTATGTGGGTAATTAGCTCCTTAATTCACGTAGCCCAGCTACTCCCTCTCTTACCCAATGCCGGACCCAATCCGCATTGAAACACAACCATATCCAATCCTTTCACACACAATGGCATGCTAGGCCCAATTTCCAATTAACCATATTCATTGTGTGATCATGTCCAGTGAATATCGGTTCACCGTTCCGAGGCAATTCTAAGCCTAAAATTAATAGTTAGATCTGAGCAATGTCTAAGCAAGATTTTAACCAAGACTTAGGAGTCTAAATCAGTTTATTTAACCTAACCAGGCTAACAAGGGTGATCTTCAAGGCGATCAATAGTAAGGTCAAATGACAGATGATTATTTCAAGGCAACATCATCATGGTAAATTGATAGCAAGTAAACAAATGGCATGATATATCAAAGTAAACAAATGGCATGATATATCATGATTGAACAAATAGGCATAAGTACTTAAAGAGCATGCAGTTTAATACTGGAAATTAAATACTTTAAAAATCTGGGATTCAATATGAATTATTGGATGTTAACTCGCACTAGGGAAAGCCGAGACTCTCCCTAGTAAAAGCAAACACCCAAAAGGGTAGGTATTAACTCGTCTTGGGAATTGAAGTCCAGGTTTTGTGTAGAGTCCTCAAATTGTCCTTCCGGATCCTCTACGTCTAATCGGAGAATCAACAATTCATCATAAACTCAATGCGGCGAGGAAAAGAATGATGCATGAGATGCAATCGAAATAGCTCGTATTCATTCGTTTACGATTCCTGTGCCTAACTAAATATATAATATGAATATATATCGAGAAAGTTCCATGATCCTTCTAAGTAATAATTTCTAGCGTAATGGCAGGAAGGTGCTAATGAGATGATGCACCTAAACATACATGCATATATATATATATATATATATATATATATATATATATATATATATATATATATATATATATATATATATATATATATATATATATGAAGCTTGATTTGGGGCTCCATGGAGCCTAGGCTCCATGATTCAAAAACCTATGATGTGCATTGAGATTCGTGATGTTCGACGTGTATATCTTCACATATGCACTAAAAAAGTATTTCAGATATTAAAACTCAAAAAAAATTAAATTCGAACTCAATTTAAACTAGTTTGAAGTATAGTTTGAACTAGTTTGAAGTATAGTTAAATGTAGTTCAAACTGAAGTTCAATTCAACTTTTTTCAGAGTTTGGTGTCTCAAATATTTTCTTTAGTGGATATATGAAATTATAATAATCAAACAACACGAATCTCAAAGCACATCTAGTGGTAATGAATCATGGAGCCTAGGCTCCATGGAGCCTTATGTATTATTCCTATATATATATATATATATATATATATATATATATATATATAATGTAATTTCTACCCTAACTAGCCCAATATTAGAAAATAGGGTTTTATTGTTAATCCCACATTTTGTTTGAAGTATTTCCTTCATCAACTTATTTTATCACTATTATTCTAATGAGTAGGGATTAAGTGGTGCGTGTGGTAGACATGCTCATATATGTATATATATATATATATATATATATATATATATATATATATATATATATATATATATATATATATATATATATATATATATATGATTGCATGTTATAAGACTAATTAAAAATAACAGTTTTACTGTTTTAACATGCTATGAAATAACTTACTTTGGACAGGTACATAGGTTTAGGAAAACTAAACTAATTAACCATATTTACTAATTAGGCCACTTTTAAGATGACATGTGATTAGGAATTATACCATAGATTTTATTATATTTCTCCTAGGTCCAAAAAGTTATTATCAACCATCCATGATTTTCTTAGGTTTAATTAAGTGTTAATCTATTTTTGATACACAGCAATCTATTTCTGCTATTTTTCTATATAGGTTAATACCCTAAAAATAAGCTAAAGAATTTAATCCGAGGAAAGTGTTCTGTTACTGTTTGTGGTATTATTTTTAATAAATCTATCACAAGCCCTAGTATTTACCATAAATTTTTCAGAATTTTAAAGATTTCTACATATTTTAAATAAATCGTTTCTAATTACTGTCATTGTTTTATTCACAAATTTGGGGAAAAACCGGTGAGCGATGATGGGCGACCATAATCTCATGGCCGAGAGCCATACCTTGGCGTATTCCAAATGGCACTGTCTGGCGAAAGGCGCCAGCGAAGTGGAGCGCTTCCACTTAACCTGGCATGTGGGACCGAGGGCCCACATGTCAGCGACACGCAGAGGCCGCGCGGGAATTTTAAACCGGTGAGCACCCGACAGCTAGGGCCCACCAGTCAGCGATCGGGAGTGGCGAGATCGCACGGATCTTGGCGCTAATCGGACGGCTCGCCGTCATCGTCTTCCCCCGGCCGGCGTGTGCACGGCCGAGGCTTAGCCGACGGCTAGCCGGAGCTACAGTGCTCCATTTGGGGAGTTCTTGGGTGCGTTAGAATCAGTAGGTTAATGCGCATCTAATGATGCCCTCGTCGAGGCCGGAAACGGCCGGACGCGGTGGAACCATGCGCGGTGGCGGAACCTATTACCGGCGAACACGGATAGAGGAACTAGAGGCGATCTCGTGGGGAAATAGCGCGCGCATGAGCTACTGAGGACATTGTGGAGGCTTACCTAGCGGTTATCCGTGGTCGTAGATGCTTGGGGTGGAGTGTCGATGAGGAGGCCGAACAAGGGAGACGGTGCATTCACGGTGCGGGGAAAGACCGGCGAATCCCTGGGCCAAAAGAGGTGAGCAATGTGTGAGGTGAAGTTGCGCGAAGGTTACGGTGCAAGGAATTGCTGCGAAGCTCACCAGAGGGGAAGAAATCAGAAAGGGGGAAAAACTGGGCTGCCGGCGGCGGCGTGAGCGATCCGACGAGCTCGGAGCTTCACGAACCAATTCCTTCGAGCAGGAGCATCACTAGGTTATGGCGAAGCAAACGCGAGCTAGAGTGGAGGCTAGGAAGGTCTGGATTAGGCTGTCGACGAGAGGGTGAAGGAAGAAAGAAAAGAGCCGATGCGGTTCGGCCACATATAAGCTCGGCCGGAGCACGCTCATTGTCCAGCGGTCACGGGCATGGTCAAGCCGGTTGTGAGCGAGCTCGGCATCCCATTGGTGGATTGGGGCGGTGGCTCAGTCGCGCTCGGCGAGTGACCGAGGCGGGCGGCGAGATGGCTTGTGCAAGGCGGTAATGCCAGCCTGAGGGTGCGGCGGATGCCAGAGGCATTGATGGCGCAACCAGGGCGGCCATTGGGCAAGGCGGGTGGTGCCTGGCGCGACCAGACGTCGCCAGCCCGACAAGGCTGCTTGGTCGGCCACGGCGACAGAGAACGGTAGCGAATCAGTGGCGGAATGTCACTTCGGCGCAGTTGTGGGCCCGCATAGGCTAAGACGACACGCACAAGCAGCCAAGGAAGGGATCTCCTGGGCGATTTCGGGCAGCCGCGAGTTGGATCACCGGCGGAGGGCAGATTGAGCCGAGGCAGCTCAGCTGCTCAAGGAAATGCCCACAAGGGCAAAGAGGAAAAGGACTGCCATGTGGGTCCCACAATGGGTCAACTTGGTCAGCAATTGAGTCAAGCTTTCAATTAGGGTCTATACTAATTTCTAGAATTTTTCTAGGAATTTTAGTGCAATTATTCATATTTATGCTTATGTAAATATGACTATATGTGTGTGTGCATATATAAATATAAATATATATATATATATATATATATATATATGTGTGTGTGTGTGTGTGTGTGTGTGTGTGCTTGTGTGTATATATGGTATGTGTGTGCAAATATAAACACAATAAGAAGCTTAAGGTTTATTAGAATCCACATTCCAACTTTTCCTAATTATTGCTACATTTTAGATATTCCTAAGCAGGACCTTATATAAAGCTTCCAATAATTTATTCAAGTAACCTACCTAATTCTAATGACTTTTAAAATAAATTTAAAATCCTGAAATTGAGTGGTCACATAGAATCCTAAAAAGAAATTGTCATGGCCTTACATAAACATCGCAGAAGTATTTTCAAAATATATAATACAATTTTGGGCTGTTACAGGCAATATATATTTTGCAAGAAAATAAAATGGCGGTTTGGGTCCATATGTTTTGCCACAATTCTATGCTTAAAATACAGTAAGCCACAAAAGAACTGTTGGTGATGGGTGGCGGCGAGCGGCCACTGGCGGTGGGCTGGAGGTCCGGCAAGAGAGGAGGGAAATCTTTTGAAAATATCTATACGCATTAGTATGCGAAGAAGATAGAGGGGTGTACCTCTTGGCACGTCTTCTCAAGAGCCATTCAATCAGCACAGTAGATATATTTAAGATACCATCTCTAGCAATATTTCCTGAAATCGACTCTCTGTATATAATTCCCTGAAATTGACACTCCATACATACTTTCTAAAAAAGATTCTTTTGCTATATATCTACTATCTTCAGCAATCTCATTGCAATAGAAACAATATAGAAAGAGAAGCAAGAGAGTATATCTAAAACATAGAGCGATACGGGGATACGGGGAATCTACTGAAGTCTAAAGCGAATTGAAAGAGCATATCTAAAATAGAAAAAGGTAGCGTATGTAGCACGGAAGAGGCACGACAGACGAAAGGGCTCATAACTGTTCCGTTGCACCCAAACGTGTGGAGAGCCAGGTGGTCATACCCCAACGTTCGTGCAATAGCAGGTGTCACTGCAACGCAGGTACACTCACAGATGGTGCCGACCAGATCGGCGATAGCAACTTTTCTTGGACACCGCGGAAGCCCAATCCCAGCTACTCCGGTACTCCACACGCACGCCAAAACCGGCCAAAAATGGCCGTGCTTTTTCCTCCAGAAGTTTACGCTTCGACTCCAGGAATTTTTTAATTTTTAAAATTAGTTTTTATTCAATTTTTTAAAAATATACGTTGGACCGGTAATTTTTTAAAAATAGGCGCCCGTCGCCCGTGGGTCGGGCGATCGTCTATTGCACGGGCGATCGGTGCCTACTACGTTAACCGCCGTGATGGCTGTGAGCCTACGCGTGGGGAAGGGCTGCAATCGCCCCAGTTATGGGTGATAAGTACAAAGCCTACGGTACAAAGCTAACTGTACATTCAAGCAACAAACTTTGTAAATTTTTTTAAAAATTATGCAACATCGAAACACAACAAAACTTAAAAAAATGGAACCGTAGGTGCATAGGAAGGGTCCACAAAAAGTTTAAGTGACCTTTTCCATGAACTTATTGTTCCATTTTCAAAAAAATATGATTTTTTGAAGCTTTTGTCTTCATGATTTCTAAATTTCAAAATTTTAAAAAATTTAAAATTTTTAAAAATAACAAAACTTTTTGTGGACCCTTCCTGTACACGTACAGTTTCATTTTTTTAAGTTTTGTTGCGTTTCGATGTTGCATAATTTTTAAAAAAATTTGCAAAGTTTGTTACTTGAATGTACCGTTAGTGCAACTAGTAGCTTCGTACCGTAGCATTTGTACTGATCGCCCATGACTGGGGCGATTGCAGCCCTTCCCCATGCGCAAGCTCACGGCCATCACGGCGGCTAACGGAGGCGATCGCCCAATCCACGGGCGATGGGCGCCTATTTTTGAAAAATTACCGGTCTAACATACATTTTTAAAAAATTGAATAAAAACTAATTTAAAAAAATAAAAAATTCTCGACTCCAGTACTCTGATTGTCACAGTGCGCTCTGTCTTAGATTCCGAGCCGCTTTCCCTCTGAGATCCAGAAAGGCCATAAGAATACGCGTGTGCGTGTGAGCGCCAAGATTGGCCGGTTTTTTGTTTCTCGCCTGGCTAGCTGCTTCCAGATTTTGCATGACTTCATCATGCGACAAGTTCGTATGTACTAGTATGTTCACATGATGATCAGGGATTTTTTTTTTATTGGAGGGAATCGATAGAGCCGATAAGGCCGATAATCAGCTGATTTCAAACAAAGATTTGAATTTGAAAAAAAAATTATCGATGATAATAGGTAAAAAAAGTCGGATTTTATTGGCAGATTTTTTTTACACAATTCGGGTATATTTTGAACAAAACTCATTCAAACCATGGATTTCGGTACCGGTTTGATTTTGTCTCGGAGGCATAGTTCCAAATACCGCAGGAAATCGGTGATTTTCCGTGGAAAATCGCTAAATCATCGCGGAACGGGATCTCGATCAAAAAAATCAAACCAAAAATTTAAATTTAAAAATTTAGAAAAAATATAAAAAAAATTCTGAACGATTTTCCACTAAAATCGAGCGATTTTTCGTAAAACCTAGTGATCTCCCGAAAAATCAAACCAAACGATTTTTGCGTCTCGATTTATTGGTGAAACCGAACGATTTTTTGAGAACCCTAGCGATTTCTCTTCTTCCGCCTACTCCGTTTGGTTTAAATTCAAAAATCAAAATTTTGTCAAATTTTAACGGGAAATTGCGGGAAATCGAAAATTGGGCTAGAGCAGGATTTAAGATGAAAACAGGATTTGAAACCCTGATTGGAGGTGCCAATAGGACGGATTATTTTGATTGCTAAATAAAAAAAACCTTGATATGAACACCATTCTAGAGCTCTTTTTTTCTTCTTCTTCTCTCGTATCTATGATATAATTTTCTTTGGAACAATTTCGTATCTTTGGATTGACTGGTATTTAGTTGACCTAGAAAACTATCCCCACACCTTTTTTTTTCATGTTTGAACTCCAGACCATGCTGTAGTGATGTGTCAAAGGCAGTGTATATATAGGCCCTGTTTTTTTTCATCGTTTACCGGCTGTCGGCGTTTTACTACAATACCTCTTGATATTTTTATATGATTTTTTGTGTTATAATTTCTAAATATTTTTTCGAGGCTTTTATTAGTTCTTCTCAAAGATTTTTTAAAAAATTTTAATTATCTTTTTAGACTCATTAAACTTTTGTAGGTGTATAGACCGCCAACCGCTAGTTTCAGCTGAAAGAAACATGGCCATAATGTACATGTTTTTCGGTCAGTGTGGTCAAAATATTGCATCCCTTCGTGTTTAATTTGTGTAGATAGTTTAGTTAGCGTGGTCAAAATATCGTCTTTCTTTTTCGTGGTGATGCAACACGGCGGATGCGTTCATTTCTATGCGTTTGAAGAATTTGCGAGCAGGAATGCGGCTCGAATAGTGCCTGAATTGATGGTTTTCTGACCGTACAGGGGCAAGACGCGAGAAGTAGTTTAAAGTGTTTCTTAACCAAACACTGCAATTATCATGATGTAGCCATCAAAGAACAACGTAAGGTACTGGTAAAAACGACCGGTTATTTTTTGCGGTTAAGACCAAGAAACTTCCTTCTTCTTGGGACGCAAGTTGCCTCCTGCTGCCAGAAAACCTGAAGAATTGACGACTGAGCGTGTGGGAGTAGCTAGTCAGGGGTTCGACCTCTGGTTCTCATCCTTTCGCTAGGATTTAATTCTGAGACCAGTACATCTGGGATTGAATCCCGAGCACACGCGTGCGCGTTCAGTGGGACTACGCCTATCCACGTAAGGAGGCTTAAGGTCTCTAATCTGATTCTTGCGTATGCACTAGACAAGTATGGCGGTACGGGTGCGTGAGTATGGTGTGTGGTGTGAGTTGTGTGCTTCTGGGTTGTATCGTCTTAAAAAAAGCCTGAAGAGTCCAATGCTTACATATTTTCTCACTGATGGAAAGGGAGATTTTGGTCGAAAATCACCTAAATCAATATACATAGGGGGGTTTTTAACACACCTCTAAACTATTTTTAGACGGTTTATTTTGCCTGATCCAACATCCTAGAAACCGCTGCAACGGGGCCTCTCTTACCTCTTGGAGTATAGCATAAAAGCTCAGAGCATCACCAGTAGCTTCCCTAAAGTCGGATCTCTATATCCTTTCTCTAAACCACTATTCATTTCCTATATTTTCATTCTATCCAGCAGAGTCTCTATTCTCGAAAAAAATATAGAGACAAGAGAGAGAATCTCTAAATTTAGAGACTGACATAGAGACTCTACTGGATGGATATAGAGACTAGGACAGAGTAGCAACAGTGATAGAGTATGCAAATAGAGACTCTGCTGGACTTGCTCTAAACGGACTTTTTCCTGTTAGTTGATCATGATGCGCGACCGGGAGACCTTGAAATCTAGAACCATTCCTACATGTTTAATTAGTTATTGATCTGAGCTATCCGTTTCTGAAGATAATACAACCGTGACGCTTTCATGCGCTCTAAAATCTTCGCGCATGTTTAATAACTAGTATTAAGCGAGGTACGTCCACATGCTGCTCTCAGTGAAGGTTGACGTGAGCCAAGCGTCGTCTAGACCTTCAGATCATCAAATTGCTTGCTGCTGAATGCATCCATCTGCATACATTTATACCCTTTTTTTCCCACCCAATTGCTCTTGCTGATGAATGCATCGATCGATCGATCACCTTATGTGCTATATTCTGTTAATTCTTGCTGTCGCACTCTCACTCTTCGACAATACGTACTACCCTGCCTGTGCAGCCACTGCCTGGGTCAAATATCTGACAGGGTCCTTGCTTTGCATCTTGGTCAGGACAGGATACGTGCATGGCTTCGTGTCGGATCTTGTCAAACCGTTTGACAGCCTCAGCACGAGCAGCTGAGCGAGAAGGTTCATGGAAACGTAGCTGTGGCACTGCACCTGTACTGACTGCATGCATTTCCATGGATGCTTCTTCAGGTCTGTGAAATTTTCAGCTCGTTTTTTTTTCTCCAAGCACGTTTGCAACATGCTCTAATTCAGGCTGAGCACTGAAGAACCTTCTTGGCTCGCAATTCAGCTGCATGCATGCATGTTCAAGGTCCCCATGCAACTGGCGATGTGGCGCGTATGCAGACGAAGAACAACAACAAGAAGTTTCTTGAGGAAATACTATTAAAAGTTTGCAGTATGTTTGTTTGAAAAGACACAGTTGGTATCAATCACCGAGTGTTATTTTTCACAATTGGTCCTTGTTTTTGCTCGTGTTTTGTTGAAGAAACTCCTGCTACATGCGTATATGATGAGGTCATATCTTTTGAAAAGATCTGCAATGTTTTTTTCAGGAGCCCACTGAAACGCCTCCCCTGGTTTCTGACCTAGCTCCATGGAAATTGGTTCACCTACCACTCACCAATTGTGGGCCAATGTTTTTAATTTGGGGTCACAATTTGAGCTTGATTAATTAGCTTTTTGGAAGGTTTGAGCTTGGTTAGTAGATCGTACACGCAAATGGAGTGTAATCCAATCCATTTCTTGCTGTGAAGAAATTTGGAAATTAACAAGATTCTAATCATGCTGCTTTATTGTTGGCTGACTAGGTCATTGCTATTCAAGGACCAGCAATACCTTCGTTTGATTCTTTCTTCGAGGAGTTGGTAGACTTCCAACCGGAACTACTTTAAAGGGTAATTACATAATTTAGACAGTAGCACAAAATCTACTCGAAAAAAGAATAAACAAAAGGAAATTCATTAGCTGCACTACGTCACACACTTCAAACTACACACAGTAGGAAGCTGACCTGTTTGTCGTGGCTCCGAGGATTTAGTAAAGCCTTATCCTCTATGGAAGAAATTAAGATGGCCGTATACGTTATGATACAGAGGTCGGAACTTGGAATTTTTAATAAAATATACCAGTTAAAAATTATATTTACTAAAATATGCTAGAGAATAAAAAAATTGATGAAATACTCGTGGCGGCCGCCGGCCCGCACGGCGGCAGTCACCTGTCTTGCCAAGGCACGCCGATAGCTACTCCCAGTACTTAGTACATATACCCAATGAACTTTACATAATTTTTAAAAAATAATATAACATCGAACGAAACTTGAAAAAATGAAACCATAGCTTCATAGGAATGGTCCAGAAGAAATTTCATTTTTTTTTTTGAAATTTTGAGTGCTACTGGAGTCCTGCTGGGCTGAGGGATCGCTGGAGTGGTGCTGGGGCTGGCTGCCGCCATCCCACGTGGCGGCCGCTAGCCCGGGTGGCGGCAGCCAGCTGGCCAGCCCGTCGTACCGTGCCACATCGCCCGCCCGTGCCACGTGCCGCGCCGAGCTTGCTCCCGCCATTCGGCCTAGCGGCCGCCACTCGGGCCGGCAGTCGCCAGAGATATTTGCGCAATTTTTTTCCTCTAATATAGTTTATTAAATTTGATTTTTAACTGGTATATTTAATTAAAAATTCCTTCGGAACTTTGCTTCCATTATATAAAAAATGGAAATAATTAAGAAAGATGGACGCATCTATACTGTAGATATTTGTCCAGTTATACCTATACATGGGGTTAGATGGATCAGTACCCTAAAAAAGTCCTAGCTATTTAAATTCTCACAGCTACGTGCAGATGGATGGATCACTACACAAGCAATGACAGTGTACATAGAATTGACTACCAACTGTCAGTCCGATGGATCGATCACTCCCTATCAAGAACGTAACAGTTCAGATTAATTGATAAACTAGATTGATTACGTGACTGTTCTGAAAAGTAAATCGATGGACGACGCATGAGGCTGCATGCCCAAGAACTGGCGGCTGGGGGCAAAGGGATAGACGATGTGCATGTTCTTGTCTACATGTCCACGTTAGACTGTAGATTACTGATGGAATTCTGAGTTTGTGACATGGACAAGCTATGACTACGGACATAACTAGCTAGCTAGGCGCATCTCAATCGTGCCATGCATGTGTTGTTGATATGGCCGTGAACAAATTAATTAAGGGGCGTACTATAGTGTGCAAAGTTAAAAGTTCACGGCTTGATTAATCCTCCAATTAAGGAATATTACTATGTGATCTGGCATTTCTTATTTGTAATTAAACCGCGGTATTTTTTAGCCTTTTTTAAAGAAAGTGACGACTAATAATTAGTTAGCTTCTTTTGAGAGAACAATTAATTCACAAGTAGAATAAGAGCCCTTTTGCGATAGATTAAACTCAATAAGGTTGTTCATTCTTTCTGATCTAATGATTTAGATCATTTAATTTAAATAAACTGCGCACCTGAATATTAATTGTATGAATAGTTTAATCCTTCTGATTGAATGAACGTTGGATCTACAAATACTATATACCACAAAATACTACATCAATATAATGTACCATAAAGAGCTCTAGGTACTAAAAACTTTTTTTGGTTCTTCCTTTATTCCGCTCTTTTTTTTTGTAAATAAAATGTAAATACTTTTATTTTAATCCCATTTAAAAATAAGATTTTTACCTATTTTTTTTCTTTAAAGAGTGGTATACCCTAATTTATTCAAGATATACTCTCTATGTGCTCAAATATATATTTGTTTTGGAATGTTGCGGTCATATTTTTATAACCACGACCACTAATATGCACAAAATTATTCAGATTTTTCTCATTGAAATGAAATTGTTAGATTATCATCAAAAAGTATTTTTTTTACCATTATACTTGTATCAATTTTTACTGAAACATAATTACAAAAATCCGTGATCGAATATATGTAATATATGTATTGGTGACCAAATTGATGTCCAAAATTACAACTAAAACAAGAACATACTTGGTGAATTATCAGATGTCCATTTACACCAAAGATAGACGAGGAGCAGATGCTCCCTGCTTATACAAACAGATAAAGCACACACTCCGACATGCATCTATCTGCTCACTTGGAAAATCAGTCATTTAAGCATCAAGTAAAAAACGAAAAAAAACAAAGCATAGCAAAACCCAGCAGAAACATTACAAAAGCATGATCCATATAATTAAAAAACGTTAAGATACTCAATACATTAGACTCTGCACATGATAATTAATCCCAATCGCGCCTTCTCTTTGCGTGTATTTAGCTAGCCAATAGGTGCTATCCACATCACAAATTAAGTCGCAAGGAAATTTTTGTCCACACAACGATTATCTGTCTCATAAAATATGCCCATCGATCAATTGATCAACAGGTGCAGCCTTGGATTCTTGCTTCCAATCTTCAACCAAGGAAAAGCACGAGACATGCATATCCTTCTGACTTCCATGCGTAAATCACCCTAGCAAAGTAATATAGCGACGCATCTGGACTGCCCGTGTTATAAATTTGAGGCCAAGATTAATTAGAGGAATGCGTGGGTCTATTATCCTATTATCCGCTAATTAATCACGGATAATTACTTACCACTATATGAAACCAACACGTTTTTGTTCGCCATTTATTTGGACACGTACCAAATTATTTTTTTAAAAAAAAATAGATTCGTTTGCCAGCCGCCAAAAATAGCTAGCTTGTTTGACGGCTCATTTTCATCGCCCAACTGACGAAATAGCTAGCTATTTTTATCCGTTTCTTTTTCTGACAAAAAATGCAACGCATTCGTATAGTGTATTTACTAGCTAGGTAGCTATGTTAAGCATGATATGATGGAACTAATTAAACCTATGGGCTAATTATTCGAACCAACCACGTATCTGTTGACTTTTGACTTGCTTGTTTGTCGATGCTGCTTAATGGAAAGAGAATATGTTGAATTGTGATCGAAAAGGATCGAAACCGTTGATGGTGAGTAGTAGTTAGCTTGGTATCAAGCTAGCTCGTCAAGCAAGAATCGTGCACGTCGCAAACTGAAATTAAGCGTCGACAAAGAAAATGTAATTAAATGTTGATGGAATATTTGCACTGTTGATGGAGCCATATTACGTATGATTCTTTTTTTTTTTTGGAAAATAGATATATGTGTGATTCATGCACTAGTTGTCAGTTTGATCCACAGATGCATGCACGACCGTTGCGTGTTGAAATTAATGCACGATGATTAATACAGCAATAACATTCTTATATTCGTACATAGTACCTCCATTTCACAAAAGCTTCACATCAATTAATTTGACCACTATTTACTATTAATTGTAATTTGTTTATAAAATCTACTAAAATTATGATATAATGAACGTGCTTTTCGAGATGAATCTATATGGCTATTGTTATGTGTTGTCGGACCCCGGTTTTTACCAAACCGGACCCCTCTATGTTACCGGTATGAGTCCCAAGGATCAATGCTCATACTCACAGTGAAACAGAATCATGATACCAAAACAGAGCTGCATTAGCTAATAAAATAATTCAGAGTACGACGGAGCAATATATTACATTAGCGTAGAAATATACAATATTGTCAAAATAAGCAAAATATTACAACCAAAAGTAGTGTCCCCACTGCCACATGCACACGCTGAGTAGGGAAACGATTAGTAGTCCGGAGCATCATCCGGAAGATCTCAACGTTCTCCTGCGTATCCTCGTATTCTTGACCTGTTCAAAGATTGAATAGCCCCGCATAACAAGCAGGGTTAGCTATTGAATGGTAGCAAGTTCTTCCTAGGAAGGGCCAGTTTAAGTTTTACCTTAAATAAGCTGATGGTTAATTTGCATAAAAGCATTTCACTTAGAATTGTAAAAGCATTTGAGAAACATATATTAATAAATAGAAATTATCAAAATAAATAGAATTGAAACAAATATCCTCTTATGTCTCAAGTTCTCAACTCATTATCTCATTTCTCATTTATCAATACTCAAATCACAATTCTTATATAGCAACATCATATTTCTCATCTAGCAACGGCACACACGCCGGAATAACCTTACCCATGTCAAATTAAGAATGGTGATGCTACGTTGCGAAAGACCGCTGAGACGCTCTTTAACCGGGAGCTCGGCCATTTAAATGGGTTTACTCTGCAGAGATTGTACACTTTACCCGCAAGATACGATATCCTCCCGTCGAAGGATATTATAACAAAACCCTTCAGAAAATTAACCTCGGGCTTACCACGGTCATACCTGATACTCACAGGCACCCAGAGAAATGCTTCCGCAGAAGTCCCTGGCAAAACCCTGGCGATGTTTCTCAATTCTCTCACAGTACTTCTCAATTCATCCACCGTACAAGGACAGTGAGTAATCCCGACATTTCTTTTCCTTTAGATTAGGCCCGTCCCATTCCGGGCTTGCGGTCGCATGGGTTTATCTTAGGTAAGTGTGTCACAATCATCGGTCCTTAGTCTCGGAGCGGTAACAAACACAAACCCGATACTCGTGCTCATATGCACCCGCCATACAATCCATCCGCTCCCGATCCCATTTATTAGTTGGTCAGATTTTAATTAATGGTGAATAAACCAAATCCCACCATAAACCAAAATATCAACTCTCTTATCGTATGTGTATTGAGTGTGATCGGATCCTCGATAATCTATCTGAGCATTGCTAAGCAGCTAATATTTAAAAACAGTGGGTCTATGTACCATAAACTACCTAGGGTCAAGGGTGTGTCTGTGGTTGCACATATCGGATGGGTACATGCACTGGTGATGCTATCCAACATACGCGCTTTTAATTCATATAGCAATTTTGGACAAATCTACAAAAATTAGGATTTTAGGGAAAAGACTTGCCTTCGGAGTAGTCGTACTCTTGCGGTGCGTCGGCGGTGTCAAGAAAATCTCCTGTGGCGTCCGGATGATCTGTCGCACGCAAAACGAGAAAAAGCAACCAATAAATAACATATATAGCAATATAATTTTACAAAATTATACAAAAACTACAGTAGGTAGATATGATTTTTATGGATTTTTAGAAACTTGAATCGCCGGAATCGGAGATCGGATGAATCCGGAGCGAAAGATTGAAATTTGAAGCTAATGGAAATTCCAGGAAAATGAAAAGGAACACTGTAGCACGGGGGCCCACTGCGCAGATGACCCACTGTGTCTCTTCATCAGATAAGAGTAGAAACGGGTGAGGGGTTATAGAGAAAAATAGAAAGAAAGAGAGAGGAAGAGTGAGAAAGGAAGAGAAAGAAAGGAAAGGAAGAGGAGGAGGAAGGAGAGGCGGGGGTTGGCTCCGGCGGCGGCCGATGGCCGGCGAAAGCCTTCGGCGCTGGCGGGGGGAGCGGCGCAGCGGCGCTGGCGACCGACGCTAGGCGGCGGCGCGAGGCTGTGGGAGGAGGCGGCGGCTGGGTCTCGGCGGCGGCGGTTAGCAGTGGCTGTTCATGGCGGGTCGGCTCGGCCGGCGGAGGAGGCTGGGCGGCGGCGCTACACGGCGGGACGGCTCGGCGGCGGCGCTTCGGCGATGGGAGCAGCGGCCGTGGTGCGGTGACCTTTGGCGGTTAAGCGTGGCGGCGGCGAACGGCATCAACGGCGGCTGAAGCGACGGCAACGGCGACTAAGCGGGTCGCGTGGCGGCTATAGGCCACTGTAGCGGCGGCGCTAGGCCTTGGCCACGGCGACGGGCGGCGCAGCGTGCTGGCTGGTGGCTCGACTGGCTAGGAGCGGCGGTAGGGCGACGAGGAAAAGAGCACGGGCTACCTTGTCAAGGACAACGACGGCGACGACAGCTACTCAGTCCGGATGCCTGCTCGTGGCTGCAGTGGTTGCGAATTGGGATTTGGGGATTGTTTGCTTTGGGCACAATCACAAAGAATCATGACGAGGATGAGAACAGAAGAAACTTAATCATAACGAGGATGAGAACAGAAGAGGATGAGGACAGAAGGAAATCATGACGAATCATGAAGAGGATGAGAACGGATGGAAAGGAAGAAAAATGAAAATTTTCTTGTAATTTTGAATTTTAGGAGGAATGGATAATGTAACGAATGGATTTTAAGTAATTAGTGTCTTTGTAATATATTATTATTATTGGGAGGAGGAATTGGGAATGTAATTTATTAAAATTATAGATAAGATTGGAAAATTCAATTTTTGTTGTTTGCAAAATATAAGCACAATTTATTTATTTATTCATTTGGGTGTCACAAACCTCCCCTCCTAACAGGAATTTCGACCTCGAGATTCGGACGAAAAAGATCAGGGAACTCTGTACGCAGATCTTCTTCTCTTTCCCATGTTTCTTCTTTTTCTGTATGGTGGCTCCACTGAGCTTTGCAAAATTTAATTTTGCGGCTTCGAGTGCATCTCTCGGCTTCGTCCAAAATTTTAACTAGGTACTCGGTATAGGTCAAATTTTCACGTAGATCCATATTCTCCAGTGATGTTTGCTCTTCGGGCACACGCAAGCACTTCTTTAGTTGAGATACATGGAACACATCATGCACGTCAGACAACTGCGATGGTAGTTCCAACTGGTAAGCCACGGCTCCTCTTTTGGATAGAACACGAAATGGCCCAATATATCTTGGTGCTAATTTTCCACTGACTCTGAATCTGCGGATACCCTTCATTGGTGACACTTTGAGGTATACGAAGTCATTTACATTGAATTGTAAGTCACGACGACGATGATCAGCATAACTCTTCTGCCTTGATTGTGCTGCTTTTAATTTACTCCAAATCAATTGGACTTGTTGATCGGCTTCCTTTAGAATGTCTGGTCCAAACACTTTGTTCTCACCAGTTCCTTCCCAATAGAGTGGTGTACGACACTTTCGATCATACAAAGCTTCAAATGGTGACATCTGAATACTTGACTGATAACTGTTGTTATAGGAGAACTCGGCAAATGGTAAATTGATATCCCAGCTGTTCTTGTTTTCCAAAGCACATGCTCGGAGCATATCCTCCAAGATTTGATTTGTTCTCTCAGTTTGGCCACTAGTCTGAGGATGATAGGCTGTACTGAAATTTAACTTAGTACCAAGCAATTTGTGTAAACTTTCCCAAAATCGAGAGGTAAACTGAGAACCTTGATCGGAGTTAATCTTCTTAGGAACTCCATGCAAACATATAATTCTTGCCATGTATAACTCTGCGAGTCGGTCACTTCTATAGGTTGTTTTTATTGGTATGAAATGTGCAACCTTAGTTAGTCGATCCACAATTACCCAAATAGCATCAAAACCTAACTTGGTTCTTGGCAGCCCAGTTATAAAATCCATACCGATTTCTTCCCATTTCCACTCTGGAATTTTCAGAGGTTGTAACAAACCAGCGGGACGTTGGTATTCCGCTTTTACCTGTTGGCAAATATGACATAATGCAACATATTCTGCGATGTCTCTTTTCATACCAGTCCACCAATATCTTTCCCGTAGATCATGGCACATTTTGGTACTGCCTGAGTGGATAGAAATGGCGAATTCATGTGTCTCTTGGAGGATTATTTTCTTCAATTCTTTATTATCTGGTACAAATAATCTCTTCCTGTACCAAATTGTTCCATCATTATCCACTGAGAATCCTGTAACTTTATCTTCTTGCATTTGAGCTTTAATTTTGGAACTTTTCGGATCATTCTGTTGTGCTTCTTGAATGTGTTCATCAAGTGTAGGTCTTAGGATCATTGCATTTATCATACCTTTCTTCACTATGCATAGATTCAACTTTTTCATCTCCTCACACAATTCAGAACTATGACTTTTCCGACTTAATGCATCAGCAACAACGTTAGCCTTACCAGGATGATAATGAATACCAATATCATAATCTGCAATCAATTCCAACCATCTTCTTTGCCTTAGATTCAAATCTGGCTGGGTAAATATGTATTTCAGACTCTTGTGATCCGTGTAGATTTCAGTCCGATTCCCAATAAGGTAATGTCTCCAAATTTTTAAAGCATGTACCACTGCAGCTAGTTCCAAGTCATGAGTGGGATAATTTACCTCATGCGGTCGAAGTTGACAAGACGCATAGACAACTACCCTTCCTTCTTGCATAAGGACACATCCTAGACCATGCTTCGATGCATCACAAAATATTTCAAAATCTTTTTGGTTGTCAGGCAGAACAAGTACTGGGGCACTAGTCAGACGCTTCTTTATCTCCTGAAAACTATTCTCACAAGCTGTGGTCCACTCAAACTTTTTCTCTTTCTTAAGTAGCTGAGTGAGAGGTCTTGCGATGCGTGAGAAATCCTCGATAAACCTTCGGTAATATCCGGCCATACCAAGAAAACTTCTGACCTTTGTTACAGACTCTGGTGGCTCCCAATCAAGTACCTCTTGTACCTTACTGGGTAACACTGTAACACCGTCGGCTGAAACGACGTGCCCTAGGAAAGAAACTTCACTTAACCAAAACTCACACTTGCTAAATTTTGCATACAACTTGTGTTCTCTTAGTTTCATCAATACCAAACGAAGATGTTCGGCATGCTCTTCTTCATTTTTTTGAATATATCAGGATGTCATCAATAAATACCACTACAAATTTGTCCAAATACTCCATGAAAACCTTATTCATCAAACTCATGAAGTGAGCAGGTGCATTGGTCAGACCAAAAGACATCACTATATATTCATATAAACCATATCGTGTGGTGAATGCGGTCTTTGGTATATCCTCCTTTCTTATCTTGATTTGATGATAACCAGATCTCAAATCAATTTTTGAAAATACTCGTGCTCCTTTCAACTGGTCAAACAAGTCCTCAATGCGAGGCAGAGGGTATTTGTTTTTAATTGTTACTTCATTCAGTGACCGGTAATCCATACACATACGCAAGGTATTATCTTTCTTCTTCACAAAAATTACTGGTGATCCCCATGGAGAGGAACTCGGTCTTATAAAACCTTTTTCTTACAATTCCCTAATATGCTTTTTTATCTCAGCTAACTGGTTAGCAGGCATCCGATACGGCCTCTGTGATATCGGGGCAGTACCTGGGACTAACTCTATTACAAATTCCACATCACGGTCAGGTGGTAAACCAGGCAAATCTTCTGGAAACACATACGGATACTCACAAACAACAGGAATTGATTTAGGAGAAGGGTTTTCAAGCTCAATTCCTCCAATTTTTAGCTTATTTATGGTACTAACATTTTCCAAAACAGGTATATTAGACACAAATTCAACTCGGGCACCACTGTCATTAATCAGGTTTACTTACTTTTTTTGCACAATCAATCTTTCCTTGGTGCTTTGCCAACCAGTCCATACCTAGGATTATATCTAACCCTTGTGACTCAATGAGGATCAAATTTGCAAAGAACTCCACTCCATTGATTTTGATAGATACTTTAGGGCAGAATTCATTGGTGAACATATCTTTTCCCGGGGAATGCACTAGGAGAGGGGTGTGAAGTGTACTTGTTTCCCATTTATTTTGTTCCACTAAATTTTCCGCTATGAAAGAATGCGATGCTCCAGAATCAAATAAAACTGTAACAGGGATTGAGTTAACTAGAAACTTACCCAACACGATGTCGGGTGCAGCTTGGGCATCCTCAGCAGTAACAGGTTTACTTGGCCCCTTCCAACAGACTGGGGCTGTCTTTGATCTCCTAGGGCTCCACGTCCTTGCCCTGGGGCAGGTGCACGACCTGGGGGAATCCCTTGGTTGCCTGGCAATGATGTGGTACTTTGACATCTTTGCGGACAACTGCTGGCATAGTGGCCCATCTACTGCCAGTTAAAGCAACGGATAGCTGAAGTATCCACTGAGGGTCTTAGCGGCTATCCAATGATGTTAGGACGCTGTGTCGGCATACTGGGACGAAAGACCTGAACTAGAGTTCTGTGAGCATTGGGAACAAATGGACGAGGCTGATATCGACCAAAACGAGGCCTGGAACTGCTGGCTTGCTGTTGAGCTTGAAACTTCCTTTTTCTAGCCTCATTTATCTCACGTTGAGCATCTTCTTGAATTAAAGCCTTATCCACAATGTTTTGGAAATTATCCAAATTGAGCAAAAGTAGGGGCGCCTTCAATACTGGATCCAAGCCATTTAGGAAACGGCGACTTTTGGTGGTCTCATTACTGACCTCTTTGGGGCATAGTGGGACAGCTGGATGAACTGGTTCAGATACTCTGTAACAGACATATTCCTTTGGCGTAGTTGCCGAAATTCTTCTCTTTTGAGTTCTCTCTTACCCTAAGGAATATGTGCTGAGCGGAAGGCAGTCTCAAATTCATCCCAAGTGATATCCTAAGGATTTAGATGTGTAGCACGGAAGTTTTCCCACCAAATGGCGGCAACTCCAGTAAGCTGGTGAGCGGCAAACTTCGCACTCTCTTGATCATCACAATCTACCAAATATAACTTATTCTCCACATCCCGGATCTAATCATCAGCAACCATTGGATCCACTGATCTGGCGTAAGTAGGAGGTCTTGTTCTCATGAACTCTCCAAGCTTTGACTGCGGCTGAAGGGCGGGTGGTTGAATAATAACAGGCTGCGGATTAGCAATATGCTGGGCAAGAGTTTGCGTAAGCTGTGCTTGCATCTCCATGTACTATTGCCAGTTCGGCGGCGGTACCGGCTGAGGTGCAGGTGGTGCTGGGGCATCGGTTGCAGCTGGGGCAGGTTGATTCTGAGGTTGAGGCTGAGGCTAAGGCTGAGGTGCTAGGGCCTGTTGACCTTCGGTTTGATTCTGAGGCTCCAACTGAGGGTTCGGCGGATTCTGAGCTGGCTGCTGCTGGATTGGGACTTCATATAGCTCTGCAGGTGATGCGGGAGCTGGTGGGTGCTGACCTCGTCCACCACGACCACCATGTCCACGCCCACGACCACGACCACGTCCATGACCACGACCTTGATCTTGATTCATCTGAGGATGAACATCCAAAAGCCATCAGGAATGGGAGATGTGTGACAGGGTTTAAATTATGAAATTAAGGTTTAAGGCTTCTTCTTTCTTTCTTTTTGTTTGTTTTTTTTGCCCACTTCTACACGACTGCTACTCAGTTCGAGACAAATGGGGTATAAAATTCCACGAGAACGGTGCACGCGTGCTCGTAGATTACTCAGAAAAACCAACACACCGCTAAGATACTACACACACAAGCACAGAATAAATGCATTCTCTTTTTTTTCTGCAATAAATCGCATCTATACAGAAGTGTACAGACAACTGTACTGCACAGATGGTTTTGTTTTGTTATTAGGTATTTTATTTCCATAATGAACCTAGCAATCAAACTGCTAGAGCAATTGAACTTCGAGGAGGGTTCAGCTTGCTCCACGCCAAAGTTTTAAAATTAAACTTAATACTCGATATAACTAAGCCTAACCTTTATGCTAATCTTAGATCATTAGCTTGATTAAGTTCTTCTGGTATTTCCTCCGTCGTCTTCGGACTTCATTATTAGAGTAAGAGAAGAACAGAGAATTTTAGTTAAATCGGAATAGATAAGAAAAATTATTAAGAAAGGTGAGGACCCAGCAAATATAACCTATTAATTTAAATAAGTTTGTTTTTACAAAATAAAACTAACTATATTGCTCTAACTAAATATCGTTTCCTATAGTCAGCGCAGCTCTGATACCAAGGCCTGTCGGACCCCGGTTTTGACCAAACCGGACCCCTCTGTGTTACCGGTATGAGTCCCAAGGATCAATGCTCATACCCATAGTGAAACAGAATCATGATACCAAAACAGAGTTGCATTAGCTAATAAAATAATTCAGAGTGCGGCGGAGCAATATATTACATTAGCGTAGAAATATACAATATTGTTGTGGCGCCCCCTTCTAAATTCACATTCGGTTCAAAGAAGTCACTGCCCATTCGCTGTCCATGTGGTTGGAAAGTAACATACTAGCTGCCAAGAGTAAGCCAAGCATGTTAGCTCCCAACTCGAGCTTGCAGCGGTACACACGGGCGACCTTCGTTGAAACGAATGTAAACCGGGTGCCCAGATATGTGTCCGGTGATGGCTCCCAAGATCAGCTACCATCACACACATATCCTCACAATGATCGATAGCACAATACATACATCTTCGGCATAATTTACATCCAACCGGGCAACATGAACTGCTGCCCGAACAATAAGTTTTAACATCAGAGTTTTACTGCAGCGGAAATACAAGTTTGTTCACCAAAATAGCAGCGGAAGAACATTATAAATAAACAAAAGACCAGCGTGGTATGCCCCCATTAATCCCATGGGCAACCGACTGGAAATTAGAACTCCGCTGTTCGCTAGCGCCACCGTGTTTCGGCTTGGTAGTAGTATTCAAGCACGGGGTCGTCTTCACCCGAAATTGCAGCACATTGGTTGAGTACAGATGGTACTCAGCACTAAGAGGTAATGTATATCCTCAATCATGAATATTATGTACTCCAAGGAAGGGCTAGCAGTACTTTTAGCACAATTTGCATTTTTGCAAGACGTATATATATGAGTAGGTTGTAAATTGCATTTGAGGAAAAACATTCTAAACAGTAATGCTTGTAGTATCCATCATAATTCATCATCATAAATCCATGGGGCTCTATCCGCCCTTGGTCTCTATCCGACCATAACCACAACATGCTCAGGCTCTATCCGCCCTTGGTCTCTATCCGACCATACACCACGAGCAACCCTGTGCTCGGAAAGACACATGGCTATCCCACCATGCCTAAAACCAGTACCCAAACTGAACCATGAGCTAACATCAGTGTCTCGCCTCGCAAGTTTTCGTCCTTAACCCTGGACGCGGCTGTTCGAACAGTTCAACACTCTGCAGAGGTGTACGACTTTACCCACACGACACAGCAAGCCATGCCGAAGCCTCTTAGATGTACATGCCAGTCCATTGGGTCACCCGAGTTGACTTCATCCACTCCCCACTCCACGAGTGCAGGAGGGAGTCAACCGTTGCAATGGATTTGTCCAAGGCCCATCACACCCAAGCACAAGGACGCACCACGGATGGTCCACCATGCCACCCCACCCTCTAACACAAGTTGCCCCGCTGGTACCCAACGGCGCGAGCATGCACAGGAAATTGGCCAAGTGTTCCCATAATACACGTGTGGTCGTACGTATAGTAACTTGAAGGGATTGGCACCATGTTCGGTCCTTAATTCACTCGAACGAGGCTATGTGTCCGGGATCTGTCCTCCCATCATCCCCTATCACCCGTTCAAGTCCAACTCAGAGTTCATACGTAATCCATCATCATCATCACCAGTATCACATAGTAAATCATTCACAATCGAAGTCGTATGACCAACGGAATTACTCCATTGATCACTCGCCCACGTTGACTCTAAGCATGGCTAAGCTTTCGCTGACCAAACCCAAGTAATACTACCCTCTTAGGCTACAAAGGAATAAGGATATCAAACATAAACCACTAAGTAGGGGATAACTAAGTTCTACCCACCAAGTAACATATATATTTCAACTTAGCATGCAGGCAAGTGATAGAACATAATCAAAATCATGCATTCATAAATAGAGGATCAATATGGTGAGTCAAATGAGGGGAGTATATGTGCCTGGCTGCTGCTCGTTGGCGGGGAGAGCTTCTGGACCAAGTCCGGGCTCCTCCGAAACGTCGGCTCCTAATGTTCGGTAGCAAGAACATCAAATAAAATCTAAATAAAATACCAAACAAATAGGAACATCAAATATTTTTAGAGATTCAGAAACTTCATGATCTAATGCAAATTTTGTAAAAAGAATCACCCAAATCCGAGTTCGGATGAGTGAGATAAAGCTATTAGAAGTTTGGGTGAAAACTAGCTCGGGGCTGTAAAGACTAAGTTCGGGATTGACGAGGGTAGCTCGGGAATGAGTCTCCTAGCTTGGGAAGGACGTTGCCTTGGTCAAGAGTGGGTTTACAAGGTCGGATATGGCATAGCTTGGTTGGTTATGACATGACCAAGGTCGGGCTCAACTAGCTCTAGCTCGGGAAAGTCACTTAGCTTGTATATTGCCTAGTACGAGCCACTTTTGGGGGTCGTAATAAGCTCGGCTAAGCTCGGGCTTAACATGAAAGTTGTAGGAAATTTCCTGGCGCACAATTTTTATGTAGAACACTTTTTCATCCGAGCTACGGTCCATTCTATAGAGCTTACTTACTAGGCTACTGCTCAAAGAAAGGCTGAAACAGGCTGTTTTCAGACCTGCGGGTTCTAAGGCTTCGGTTTTCACCAAAGAACAGCTTAGCCATGAATGCTGAATGGTGAAGAAAAAAAAATAAGAGGGAGTACTGGGTTCTCACCTAGCAAGAAAGGCCTTGCTTAATAATAGAGAGCCCAAAGATGAGGAGATCGAAGTGAGGGACGGTAATCTGTTCAGATCTCGATTCAGCGACTCTTCAGCTCGTTCCTTGAGGTCCCTTCAACTCCAGCAGCGTGGACCTGCTCCTAGACGTTCCTTAGCTCGTGCATGTACTCTTCTTGGCCATCTCCAAGCTTGCATTTGAGGGAAAATGACATGCAAGATGAGAAAACAGCGAAGAACCTCGCTGCTGTTCAAAACAGCGAAGTAGATGAAGAAAGGCAGCTAGAACTCACCCAAATCCTTGTGAACGTGCAAGGGAGTTGGAGGTACTTGAAGCCTAGGAAGTTTGGATGTTACTCCTGCTCATTCCATGGCCTGGATTTGAAGAAAGAGGGCATAGATGGGCAGAAAACGAAATCAGCCTTTGCTGTCCCAAAACCGAACAGCAAAGAGAAAAGGAAGGGAAATCCATAGCAAACCTTTGTGCATGTGCTTACCATGGAGTGGAATGGATAGCCAACGATTTCAGCTTTCCAACGATATATAACACTCTATATGGATTCTTGGTGGTTTGGGTGGAGATTTGAAAATGGTGGAGGTGGAGATGAAGAACAGCTTGCTGTTCTTGCTGCTGTCCAGAACTTGGACGTGGGAAGAATGAGAGTGAGGGCTGGTTGAAGTGGGTGGAGAGGGGTTTAAATAGAGGTATACTCTTCTATTGACAAGTGGGTCCAGGTCCCACCTGTAATAGAGAGTCTGCGGGTAAGATTCCAGGTAAGAAAAGCTAAGGGTCTGGGCTGCCTGCAGCACCGCCCAAGTCAGCCAGTAGATGGAAGATTCGGCTGATACTGCCCAGCACCGTCCAAGTCAGCCAATGGATGGAAGATTCGGCTGATACTGCCGGAGGGCAAAAAGGAATAAAGAATAGAGGTGGTGGCTGGGTTGTTTGACTAGGTACAAGCTTACTCGAGCTTTTCCAAGCCCGGTTAGGTCTTCTGTTGCTCGGTTCAGCCGTCTATAGCTCGGCCAGCTTCCTCCGGACATTTTCTAGCTCGGACGAGTGATAATCAGCTCAGATGGGCAGCAACCAAGCTCGGGTAGAGCTCGGTGAAGTCCGGCATAGTCACTACCTTGCTTGATAGAGCTCGGGTGAACTCTACCTTACTCGGGCAAGCTACAGCTAGCTCGGGTATTTAGAGAACATGCCCGTCGGGCTAGGTCTCACTACTCTAGTGGCTTGGCCAAAGGGTTTAAAGTTAAAAGCCTTGTGTTCCCATCATAGAGCATGGTGGTTGAATGCAAAATTTTTGTAAACCAACATAAACAAGAGCGAATGAACATGCTAGTGATATGCATAGCTATACGAAATTTAACAGCTGGGCTGTTACAATTGTCAAAGTAAAGCAAAATATTACAACCAAAAGTAGTGTCCCATCACTGCCACAGGCACACGCTGAGTAGGGAAACGATTAGTAGTCCGGAGCATCATCCGAGAAGATCTCAATGCTCTCCTGCGTATCCTCGTATCCTTGACCTGTTCAAAGATTGAACAGCCCAGCATAACAAGCAGTGTTAGCTATTGAATGGTAGCAAGTCCTTTCTAAGAAGGGGCAAGTTAAGGTTTACCTTAAATAAGCTGATAGTTAATTTATATAAAAATATTTCACTTAGAATTGTAAAAGCATTTGAGAAACATATATTAATAAATAGAAATTATCAAAAGAAACAGAATTGAAATAAATATCCTCTTATGTCTCAAGTTCTCAACTCATTATCTCATTTCTCATTTCTCAATACTCAAATCACAATTCTTATATAGCAACATCATATTTCTCATCTAGCAACGGCACACACGCTGGAATAACCTTACCCATGTCAAATTAAGAATGGTGATGCTACGTTGCGAAAGACCGCTGAGACGCTCTTTAACCGGGAGCTCGGCCATTTAAATGGGTTTACTCTGCAGAGGTTGTACGCTTTACCCGCAAGATACGATATCCTCCCGTCGAAGGATATTATAACAAAACCCTTCAGAAAATTAACCTCGGGCTTACCACGGTCATACCTGATACTCACAGGCACCCAAAGAAATGCTTCCGCAGAAGTCCCTGGCAATACCCCGACGATGTTTCTCAATTCTCTCTCAGTACTTCTCAATTCATCCACTGTGCAAGGACAGTGAGTAATCCCGACATTTCTTTTCCTTTAGATTAGGCCCGTCCCATTCCGGGCTTGCGGTCGCACGGGTTTATCTTAGGTAAGTGTGTCACAATCATCGGTCCTTAGTCTCGGAGCGGCAACAAACACAAACCCGATACTCGTGCTCACATGCACGCACCTTACAATCCATCCGCTCCCAATCCCATTTATTAGTTGGTCAGATTTTAATTAATGGTGAATAAACCAAATCCCACCATAAACCAAAATATCAACTCTCTTATCGTATGTGTATTGAGTATAATCGGATTCTCGATAATCTATCTGAGCATTGCTAAGCAGCTAATATTTAAAAACAGTGGGTCTATGTACCATAAACTACCTAGGGTCAAGGGTGTGTCGGTGGTTGCACATATCAGATGGGTACATGCACTGGTGACGCTATCCAACATACGCGTTTTTAATTCATATAGCAATTTTGGACAAATCTACAAAAATTAGGATTCTAGGGGAAAGACTTGCCTTCGGAGTAGTCGTACTCTTGCGGTGCGTCGGCGGCGTCAAGAAAATCTCCTGTGTCGTCCGGATGATCTATCGCACGCAAAACGAGAAAAAGCAACCAATAAATAACATATATAGCAATATAATTTTAAAGAATTATACAAAAACTACAGTAGGTAGATATGATTTTTATGGATTTTTAGAAACTTGAATCGCCGGAATCAGAGATCGGATGAATCCGGAGCGAAAGATTGAAATTTGAAGCTAATGGAAATTCCAGGAAAATGAAAAGGAACACTGTAGCATGGGGGCCCACTGCGCAGATGACCCACTGGGTCTCTTCATCAGATAAGAGTAGAAACGGGTGAGGGGTTAGAGAGAGAAATAGAAAGAAAGAGAGAGGAAGAGTGAGAAAGGAAGAGAAAGAAAGGAAAGGAAGAGGAGGGAGAAAGGAGAGGCGGCGAGGTTGGCTTTGGCGGGCGGCCGACGGCGGCGGAAGTGGCGCAGCGACCGGCGCTAAGCGGCGGCGCGAGGCCAGCGGAGGAGGCGGCGGTTGGGTCTCCGGCGGTGGCGGTTAGCAAGATCGCCTTGGGCTTCGGCTCGGCCGGCGGAGGAGGAGCTGAGGCGGCGGCGCTACACGGCGGGACGGCTCGGCGGCAGCTTCCGGCGTGGGAGCGGCGATCGTGGCACGGTGACCTTCGGCGGCCAGCGGCGGCGGCGAACGGCATCAACGGCGGCTGAAGCGGCAACAAGCAGCAACTAAGCGGGTCGCGTGGCGGCTATAGGCCATCGCAGCGGCGGCGCTGGGCCTTGGTCACGGCGACGAGCGGCGCAGCGTGCTGGCTGGTGGCTCGGCTGGCTGGGAGCGGCGGTAGGGCGACAGGGAAAAGAGCACGGGCTACCTTGTCAAGGACAACGACGGCGACGACAGCTACTCAGTCCGGATGCCTGCTCGTGGCTGCAGTGGTTGCGAATTGGGGTTTGGGGTTTGTTTGCTTTGGGCTGCAGGTTTTGCAGGTTGATACGGGAGGGAGTCTCCCGTACGTGGTTATATAGCCGGCGGGGCAGGGCACAATCACGAAGAATCATGACGAGGATGAGAACAGAAGAAACTTAATCATAACGAGGATGAGAACAGAAGAGGATGAGGACGGAAGAAAATCATGACGAATCATGAAGAAGATGAGAACGGACGGAAAGGAAGGAAAATGAAATTTTTCTTGTAATTTTGAATTTTAGGAGGAATGGATAATGTAACGAATGGATTTTAAGTAATTAGTGTCTTTGTAATATATTATTATTATTGGGAGGAGGAATTGGGAATGTAATTTATTAAAATTATAGATAAGATTAAAAAATTCAATTTTTGTTGTTTGCAAAATATAAGCACAATTTATTTATTTATTCATTTGGGTGTGACATATGTCTAATATAAATAGTTCATAAGACTTTTATAAATAAAGTTTCAAAACTTCGAATTGCACGCATCTCAAACATGGTGTTTTTGAGAACTCGAGAGAGTATAAATTAGGAATCATATCTTATCCATCCGAACCAATTTAATTGTTTCCGATCAAGAAAGAGAGGAGAGAGATTATTTTCTTATGAAGAAACAGTGATGCTTCTGATTGTTCTGTTCAGACACGTCCTGTAATAATCAGCAGCTAAATTTCTCTCGGTTCTGAGAGTTGCGCATCACACTAGCTCCTCCGGTCCATGCACAAGCCCAAAACCTAGGGTGCTCTCCCCCAGGCTATAAAATCTGTAGTCTTACTAAACTAGGGTAGATGCTAGCTATACAAAAAATTACTAGCTATTAGCTTATACTAGTTGATCAATTCCGAGCGTTGCTATGAAACCCTAAAAGAGAACCAAGCGGCGTTAGAACACCTCATGCATACGTGCTACCCATTCATCTTTACAAGTGCAATCATACATAAGTAATAAGAGTATCACAATTGAAGCATTGTGCTCATATATGGCTTAACACGATGCTTACAAAAGTTGAGGACAACTTTTTCTCAAGAGAGGGAGAATGATAAGAATAAATGGACTGAAACATATATATATCCATTGATTGTTCATCTAAATAATTTCTTTGAGCAAAAAGATGAGAAGAACCTAATCATTGACTCATACATATATCATGCATATACATTGTTCTCTTTGTTTAGTACAATTTCAAGTTATCAAAAGCTGAGAATGGCTTTTCATGAATAAGGGGGACAGCTGATGCTTGTGCTACTTCCGGCCAAAGGGAAGAAATTATGAGTTGAACAAACAACTTCATATTGCGAATTCCGGGTTTCATGCATGAGGGCTGATTCCTTTTACCCCCAATCGTTCTTGCGGATCATCGGATTGCCGAAGAACAATTACCCCTCTATTCTTGTGAATCTTCGGATTGTCGGAGAATAGCTTGCGCTTGAAGTGGTACGTGTATGTTGAAAAAAAAACCGGTGAGAAGCAGCTACATCTGTCTGGTACATGTGCTTCAGGCCATCTGCCAATTACACAGAGAGGCGGCGCAAATATGTACCAGCGGTGGCGAAAGTAGATTGGAAGATGTTTCTCAAATAGCCTGCATTGGGATAATTTTATATAGATGAGAGATGGGTTGCAAAAATAGAAGGGAGAAAATTGATTGATATGGGACCAAAAATTTTCAAGATAGTTTTGGAAACTTCTTGACCTAGTCATGATCATCAAGAGGGAAAATTTCAACATAAATGGAAAGCAAATCTTCACTATGCCGAATCAAGAGGGAAATTGTCTGTGATATGTGGTGGGGTGATATACCCGTGATTTACGGTGGGGTGATTTCGACTGGGACTACTTCAAATTTTTTTTGAAATGGCCGTATGGTGCGGCGGATGTAGTGCTTGGCGACGGCGGTCGAGAGCGCCTCCCGGCGATGGGAGGGTGAGGCAACGGGGAGGAGGTGCTGGCTAGGTGCGACGAACTTGGTAGTTGACGACGTTGACATCGTGGAAGGAGTGAGCTCCGGCGGTGGCCATCTGGGGAGCGCGAGGATCGAGGAGGAGACGCTGCTCCACCAAGCTGCAAGAAGGAGCCGCGGTGCCGTCGCACGACGCCATCCGGCAGTTAGAGAGAGGGAGTCCGATGCCTACAGAGAGGGAGCACAGTGGTAAGCGGAGGAGCGGCGGCGCCGGCGGCGCTGGGCAGAGAAAGAAGTTGGGATCAGATCCGATGGAATGGAGTGGGAGTAGGGAGCACCAGGTTTTGGGAGATTTCAAAATATGACACTCTTTAAAATTCACATTTCAGTATTTGACACTCTGGCCCACAGTCATTGACTCAGATAGTCCTACATGTCATACACACAGCCAAAGAGGCACACGAATTGAGTGTTATATTCTGAAATACTGGCGCTTACGGCTAACGAGAGATCGTGGACGTTGGAGCAAATCGAACGGTGGAAATACAAAATTGATAACACCACCATCATCATGAGAGATGTGTTGCAAGAATAGAAAAGAGAAAATTGATTTATATGGGATCAGAAATTTTCAAGATTGTATTGGAGACTTCTTAATCAAGAGTCATGGAAGTCAACAGGAAAAATTTCAACATAAATGGAAAGCAAATCTTCACGCTCGTATGCCGGATTCAGGGCGAGCTAAGCAGAGTTGCACGGATGTTTTATTATGCACGGAGTTGCGGCAGAAATTATGAGCACTGTTTTTGATATTAGCCAACATTGCGGTTTCTCAAAGCCTTTTAATAGTAGACATATCAAGATAATTATGACTGCGGATGAAATTATTTCTTATCAAAAAAATTAAAAAGACCCGCTACTTGAGAAATGTGGCTACATCAAGATCCTTTTGTAGATGCACTGCTACTCATTCAACCCTTGGTTGTGGGTGTGAGGATTGGCATTTGCATTGATCCTCATCTCTCCTGCTTGATTCACGTACTGCTCAACACTTGTCGTCCCACTTAACAGTGCAAGGCGAAGGCCTAAAGAACATAGAAAAAGATAATATGCATTAAAATACAATTATAATAGTAAGACAAAAATATTCATTACTCAGTAAAATATACGATGTACCAACATGTTGTGACAAAATATATATATATAATTCGTTTCCATAGTTTCGTTGACCTTTAACGGCGTAGCGGCCAAACAAGCTAGCCTCGGCTGGAGGCTATCGCCATTTGTGTCGTGCAACGTGATTGTCCCAAACCCGTATGAATATCAAATCACGCCTGATCACTAGTAAACTAATGAGAACGTATAAATGAAAATATCACGCTATTACACAATGGTTTAATTATATTGTACCGAAAATCCGTCAGTGCTATCTCCCTACTTGGCGTCAACGTAAAGCATGAAATAGTGGTGCTCGATGTTGCCTACGTACACCACCAGCCTAATAATATCTGCAGAAGGACGATAGCATTTCGTAGGAAGAATAAAATTCATACACAGAAAAACTAACAATTAGTTATATAAGCACTACTATTACCGGTGAGTATTCTGTCAGGACATGTACGCACGTCCTGCTAGTCCATGAAATGTCTAGGACAATTGAGAAGTTGATGGGCGGGCTAGGTGTAGTTAGGTCATCTCTAACGGAGTTCCATCACAGGACACGATTCTATTATGAAAGGAATCTCGTTTCCTTCAATGTACTAACAGGTTTTTTTTTTCGTTCTATTTCGGAAGGAATTCTCTTTTTTAATCCTTTTAGGAAGAGATTCTATCTTTTTTTTTCTCTGTACCATTCTCTTTAAGGGATGTTGTTGGAAATGGTAAAAAATAAAGGCAAAGGGAATAGGGAAGACAATGGGGAAGGAAATGAAGGGAAAATTGTTAAAGATGTTCCAATAAGATAGGAAACACTGAACTCGGACCTAATGGCACGAAAATCTTGCCCAAAAATATGGTTCGGCTCAAAACCGACATTGGTAAATTTGTACACTTCATTTAGATGCAACAACGCGTTAAAACGGTCAGCTTGTAAAAAAGACGCGGACGCTTCCATCTTTGTTCCCTGCATAGAATTGATTTAGATTTCTATTGACGAGGCAACATAATTTCAAATTGTTTAGAAGCCATATGAACCTACAAATTTATCGACTACAATCACACGCAAATAGGGAGATCCACATAGGCGCATTTCTTGAATAGACAACTTATAAACAACTTTTGCCTAGATAATCCACATGGTTTGATAAACATGTTTCATTCCAGCCTCATCAAAATACACGCGTCTGTTTCATCACAAGTAGAAAAATTATTATAACATCAAACGGGAATCAACCATGAACGCAATCAGGGCCACATATCCGTGGAACAAGAGGGCTAGTAGTACTAACCTGTTGAAATCGACGAATTCGGGGCTGCTAAAACGACGGAGGTGGAGCCAGGGCCCTTTTTGATCCGATCACCATTTTGTAGAGGTGATCTGTCGGGACCCGAAAAACGTAGTTGAGCCCTTTCTGTGCTTTACCTGTACTAGTCCCTGGATCAAGTAGCTAGTACACACAAATTCCAGATATTTGGATCATTGCCATTATAATTCGAACAAATATTATATCAGAGTGCGTTACAAGGCGCTAAATCAGAGTACAAAATTCAGGCACGCAGGCCTTACACAGCGGAAGTCTAACATGCAGCGGAAGTCTTAACAGTCTTCCATAACTCCAAATGGAAGAGGCAAAATATAACAATCAATCCCACAGGCGAGCTGTAGTAGCGTCCTAGGCGTCAGAGAAATCTTCATCTTGAACTCCAACAGTAAAACCTTCATCTTGGTACATCTCCTCCTCGGGATACCATTGCTGACAACCTACTCGTTGGAATGAGCAGCCCCGCATAAAAAGCGAGGGTGAGTATACTTTATACTCAACAAGCAAGGCTGACTAAATGCAACTAAGGTTAACAAGGGAAGGGTAAGGGTTTATTTTGCATAAAGCCAGTTTTATAATTTTTTCTAAGATTTTGCAAAATGATTTGAAATGTGTTTGAGGAAAACAAATATTTGAATCATTTTCTTTGAAACTCCGGCCTTAACCGGTTTTGCCCAATCCTGGCTACTCACGGCACCCACCGTGCAAACACTCTCATCGCTCGTAGCACCCACTATGAGGAGAAAAATCAAAACACACGACACCGATCGTGGTTTTCCTTTAAAACACCATTTAGAAAACAAAAGATAAGAAGTACCAATGAGGCAGCTCCCCGTCGTCCATCCTTGACCGTGGACACGGCTATCATGATAGTTTTACACTGTACAGAGGTTGCACGCTTTACCCACGAGAGGTGACCTTCCCTAGAAATCACCCAAAGGGAAAAGAACACCACAAGGTCTTTAACCAACATTCCCCTAGCCTGGCACTCCCTCTAAGGATTCCACCGCAGCGCTAGTTACTCTAGTTGGCTAAAGCCCCCTCTTGAGTCTGCAGAACAACACCAATTGCCTACTCTACCGTCTGGAATGCCAAAACTAGGAGTCCGGAGGGTACTCAACTAGGGCTTGCCCACACAAGCACTCAATGGTCGCACTGTTGTACTTAGCTCGTCTACCTCAATGAATCGGTCCTTAGGGATCAGGGTGGGTCCCGCACTGGACCCGAATCTCGTGCACGCAGCACCATCCTTACAACCATCCACCCCAATCAGGTTTTGCAAAACATTTTTCCCGATAGCACCCACTATCAACTAGCCCAACCACAACCAAATGACAACACCAATTGTCCTTTTTAAAGATCACAAGTGAAATGGTAATTAATGTTAACAAGCAATTAATCAAGTGGTTTGCTATAAGCATTACTAAGCCGGTGCAAAACCTAATCAAGGACATGGCAGTAATTAATCAAGATTAATAATCCTAAGGTAGCAAGGGAGTTTTATTAAGAATTAATTATCAATGGGGTTTAGCTAGGCAATATAGTATTTTATGTTAAACATACATGCTATTGTTCAAACTCTACAAAATTTGTTTAAAAACATGGGTTCAGAGGTTTCAGCACTTGCCTTGATCGACGTAGTGGGGAGGATCCTTAGCTGTGTCGGTACTCGGGTCTAATGCAACAAAAATAAATAAACAAATAAATACAATGCAAAAGGAAAAACAGAAATTTAAATGTATGTCAATGCACATGAAATTTTATAAAACAGTAGACAATAATTTTACAAACATTTTAAAATTTATTTCACAATTTTTAGGATTATATAACTAAAGTTATTAAATTATTAAGGTTTTGACTTTATTAAAATATAAAGAAAACTCTCGGGTTGGGCCAAGGGAGCAGCCCATGGGAGCTCGGCCTGGAGCAGTATGGAAGCCCATGGGATTCGGCGGCGGCCATGCTGCCCAGTGGCGTCTTGGCTCACGCTGCCGGTGGGGAATCGGCCCAGGCGGAGAGGTGCAGTGCGGCATGGCTGCAGGCGACCTCTGAGGCAGGGCTTGGCGCCAGCGAAGCGGCCGATGGAGGGCACGGCCAGTGGCGCGACAGGGGTGGCCCATGCGACGGGCGTCTGGCGCAGCGGAGGGGGCGTGGCAGGCAGTGGCGCAGCCTAGCGAGGAGGCGTCAGGCGGCCTAGTCAGTGTGGCGGTGGGTGGTCGACAGTGGGGACAAAGCGCGGCGCGTGGCTAGTGGTGGCGGCGGCGTTAATGGCATGGCGGCCGGCGGTGGGGAGGTGAGGCCGGGGATGCACGGGCGAGGCTTCGGAGAGGAAGGCGGGCGGCGGCGGCATCGCGTCGCAACAACGGCCGGAGGCGTATGTGATGCCGCAGCCGAACAGCGGCGGCGAGGAGGGGCGGCGAAGGGGAAGGGAAGCGACAAGCGAGGGGTGCCGTGGGGAGGTCTCCGGGAGGGAGGGGCGGGGCGGCGTGGCGGCGTGGCCGGCCATGAGGAGGAGGAGGCGTGTGTGGCGGTGCTCCGGCCAATTTGGCCGGGGCTAGGGTTTGGGGGACTTAGGAGGTGCTCCAGAGGGGAAAAGGAGGAGGAATTACCGGCGATGGCGGCGAATTTGCAGAGGAGGCAATGACGACGGTAATCAATGAGGAAGAAAGCGACTCCGGCGGCGGATTAACGCTTCTCCGGCGGCGATCCTTCAAGGGCAAGACCAAAAACACGTTAGGGGGACTTAGGGATGGTAGGGGAGGCGAGGAGCTTGAGTCTCACTGCTTGGAACCGAAGGTTTCGACGAACAGGCCCTGCTGCAGATTCCGGCGACGTATTCGGCGATCAAATTCGTCGCGCTCGGTCGACGATTCTTTGAGCGCTTTGTTGGGTTGGATTCATGATGAAGATATCCAGGACGTCCTCGGACGGTTTTTCGAAATTCGCATCGAGGCGGTGCTGAGGCGAGGAAGAGTGGAGACGGCCAAGAATCGGGAGGCTGACCTTCAGCATTAGATTTCTGGAGCTACGGACCTCGGATCGGTGATTTCCGGGGCAAAATAGAACCGTGAGGATGAAATCTAGAACGTCCTCGGAGGGTTTAGGTAATGGAGTGTTACCCAGGTTGCAGCAGAAGGAAAACGAAAAGGGGAGGGTTAGCTCGCGAGGAGACGGTGACTGGGATTTATATAGGGTTTTAGAGGGGATTTAGGGAAAAGGGGGAGGATGATTTGGGTAGGGATTGATCCACTAAGATCACGGGAACCGATTTTGCTGGTTTTGGGAAGGATTTGTAGGGGGAATTCCAAGATGGGAGGTAGGAGAGATTTCCTCTGTGTTTGGAACAGAGAAGATCGAGAAAGAAGATCAGGGAGGAAGAAAAGGTAAGGATGGAGAGAGAGGAAAAAGGAAAGGGGAAAAGAAAAGGAAAGAAAAAGAAAATTTGGCGGGGTCCAATTGCAAGAGAGAAATAGAATAGATAAATAAAATCAATTTATTTATCTGAGATTCAAATTATAGGTAAATAATTACTTTAGAGATTAAAATGCAAAATAATATTTAATAAATATAAAATTAGCAAAATTGATGTTAACACTTTTATTTTGCACAAATAAACCTTTTTGCAAAACTTTAAATAAATATTATACTTGCAATTAGATTTTAGAAAATTTTATTTTGCAAGGCTTTTTAATGAGGAACATACTCATTTTTCCAATGCTTTTATATATATATTTTTTTGAAATTTTCATGCCATGCAATGCATATGATTTTGGTTTTGAAAATGAGGATATTACATGACCGACAGCAGAAGTTAGTAGCAAAGATAAAAGAGGATGAAATGTGATTTGTCATTGATGAGACTTTTATAGCATGCTTAGACTTTTATAGAATGCTTAGAAAATGAGGGGGGGGAGGGGGGGTGTCTGCTCTGGCTCGATCCCATGACCTGAGGAAGCTTTGCGCTGTGAGGAGGTGGGAGAGGAATTGCTCTGGAGTGAGATCGGACGGCTGGCTGTGATTAGAAGTTGGCCCTATCACCACCTTCAGAGACTTTTAACTGTATGTCTACTGGATATATCATATAGGATTAATTCATTCCATACCTTCGAAAGATCAAATGTTTGAAATATACCACCCCTACCCCACTATCATAGAGACAGGAGGTCCCACCTGTCAATGAGACAAAGTGGTATTGTCCAAAACTTTGATATTTCGGAGTAGTATGGAACGAATTTTGTGTATCATGTAATAGCAGAGATATTATATGACACTTTTAATAGTAGAGATATTTGTATCGTCTTTGTTAAGGTTGATTTTAAACAAGCAGGGGAATATTAAAACCATCGGTAACTTGACTAAAACAATTTACATTATCAAGACTGGTTTTAAACATACAGGAAAATATTAAAACCATAAGTAACTGGATGCGATGACTGGTTTTAACCATACAGGAAAATGTTAAGGCATGGCTCTGGCGACAAAATTTGTCAACTTCGGCGGTGATCTCCTGGATCTGAGGGGCAAAATGGATTAGGGGCTCCCCGGGGAAGAGCGTCACCGAAAGGGAAGGGCAATGGCGACTCACACGCGACGAATTTGGCGATGATACGATGGGAGGGAGAGAGGGGGGCTCGGCCGGGTTTTATAAGGGTGAGGGAGGGGCTGGCCAGCTTGGGGTCAGTTTGAAGAGGGGAAAAGTGATTCCCCACTTCCAAAAGAAGATTAGGAAGGGATTGGGGAGGTTTCACTCTTGGGAGATCCCCTGCGCAAGGAAGAAGGGGAGGGAGAGGGAGTCCGCAGAGAAGGAGGAAGGAGGGAAGAAGGAAGAAGAAGAGAAAAAGGAAAGAAAAAAAGGAAAGGGGTAGGTGGGCCCACAGGTGGAAAAGGAATTTCAAAAATTATAAAATCTTTATATGGCCATCGGAATAATTAGAGAATAATAATATTTATTGAATTACTTTGAGTTTTACTAAATTAACCATTTATCCATTAAATTATTTATTTTAGAAATTTAAAGTAATCTTAATGAAATTTAGTATTTAAAACTTTTTCTAAAAATGGAACATACTCATTTTAAATTATTTTCAAATTTTAAATAATTTTTAAATCAAGATGCATATGCATGATGCATGAGTAGTTTATTTTTTAAAAAATAGGATGTTACATCGCGAGCGTCGGGGTCGCGAATAGCACAATGACGCTTCTGAGAGATCAAGAAGGGCGAGGCAGGAGCCTTGAGAGTGGACAACGAGGTGCTTCAACACGCACATGCAGGGTAAATAGGGAATGAAACATAGGCGAAGAGTGAATAGGACATGAGAAGTGGGGGGGACAATATTGATTTGAATTTGAGTTTTAAGTAGCCATGATTTGTGGTGAAAACATTGAATAGACTATCATTAGTGGAGGATGAGTTGGAAATTTTTTGAATCGGCCGTGATCTGCGGTGGTTCACTGTCGATGCACAGCGGGGATGTGTGGATGCATGAGGCTGCCATGGGGAGGACATGTTTGGCCAGTGGCGTGCCGGGTAGACGGCGGCGTAGCTCTGGGAGGTGACCCCGGTGGCGAGGCCATGGGATTGGGCTGCCGTGAGGAGGGAGTATGTGCCGGCTTGGGAGGGGTGAGAGGAAGGTGGCCACGGTGGTGATGCATTGCGGCGGCGAGGCAGTGGCGAGACGGGGGGGGAGTAGGAGATGTGCCCGTGGCTGGGATGGATGGCTCGGTCCAGTGGGTGGCCGAGTGAAAAGGATCGAAGGCCTAGAAGGGGGGGGTTGAATAGGCCTAATTGCAATTTTTTTCGGTTTTCTAGGTTTAGAGAAATTAAGACAAATTAATACTAAAGTAAGACCTATTCTAAGCAAGACGAACACAATAGATACAAGAGAACTATATCGGCGATAGCATCACAACCATTGCATAAACATTAATAGAGTGCAAGAAATTAAAGGAGCACACGGGACAAAGGATATTTTTATCCTGAGGTTCGGAGACGAACTCCTACTCCTCGTTGAGGAAACCCTCGACGAATGAAGGCCGGTTCTTAATCGAACCTAGTCCTCTTCTCCACTTGTGGTAGTCGTTCGCCGCTCCGGCAGGTCGACTCCGAACCTTCACACGGTGTCGAGTGCTCCCACACGCCTTGGTGAGCTACTCGACCTCACACCACCCCCGACGACACACGTCGGGTGGGAGACACACTCCCGAGGGTAACAAGCCCGATGATGACGAACCCGCAACTCCGAATCCCCGAAGAAGCACGACCGGAAGATCGAAGAACACCGGAAGAACCAAAATCACACTCACACGGGCTTGGGAGGCTCAAGAACTTACCTAGCAAGAGTAACACCAAATGCTCGAGCTCACCCTCTCTCTCGGACACACTCCCTTAAGTACTGACCACGATTTGGGAGGAATATTCCCTCAGATTCCCCCCGAGGTGGGAGGATCCCCTCACAAACCGGACTGTCTGCCCAGGGGAACCAGACAGTCCTCCCCAAAACCTAACCTGCTCCCTCACCAGCCCAGGTGGAGGGGTTCACACTGCGACCAGACAGCCAACAGGACAGTCCTCCTCGACTGTCCTGACGAAGGCTGAACTCCTCTGGAAGAATGCACTACAAAGAAAACACCTAGGAAACCCTCCTCACACTCCAACCAGACACCCTGGCCGGACAGTCCGGTTGGTCTGTCCGGACCAAGGCTGAACTCCACTGTCACCAAGCTGCTCTTCTCCCAAACCCCTGCGGAAGGATCCTGCCTTGGGCCGGACATACTGGCCGGACAGTCCGGCCCAGCTGTCCGGTTGACGGCTGAAAACTTCTGTTGCTCCTATCTTAATTAACCTTGGGCCGGACCCCCCAACCAGACGGTCCGAACCCTTGTCCGGTTAAGGGCTGACCCCTGCTGCCAACACTCCTAAGCTCTAGACCACACCTAGAGACACTCTTAAGCCAGAAACAGGAGAAAGAAAAGATGTGCTTCATGGGAAATTGGAAATGCACGGATAACAACACCATCGAGCCCCCCTCAGAACAGCGTCGAGAAAGCCAGAAAAAGAAAAACCTAGGCTAAAGATAGACCCACACACTTCCCGGTCTATCATCTAAAACATCCTTAGCCTTGATTGCATCGACGAAGATCATTTAAAACAGTGAGGGGTCCAAGATAGCCAAAATGCCCTCAGTTGGCAGGAAATGGCGTCCAGATGTAGCTTCACTTGAGATGACCGATCAACAATCATCAAAATCAAATAAAAACCCATGGGGGCCTTGATCCTTACTCCGAGGTGGCGACACATTGCGGTGGCGGCGGCGGGTGATGGAGAAGAGCAGCGGGGCGGTAAGAAAAAAAAAAGAAAATGAGGGTGAAGAGGAGGGGGCCTGCTTTGGCTCGATCCATGACCTGAGGAAGCTTTGCACAGTGAGAACATCGTAGGAATATTCTAAAGTGTAGTGTAAAGTATGGAGGAATTTTAGAGGAATAGATAGAGTGTATAGGGAATAGTGTTATAGAGTAGAAATTTAAAGTAGATGATGTGGATGCTCTGAGCAGGTGGGAGGGGAGTTGATCTAGAGTGAGATCAGAAGGCTCTGATTGAAAGTTGGTCCTACCATCATCATCACTAAAGACTTTTAATAATACAGATATGCTAGAGAAAGGTTATTCAAGGTAAAACCAAATTGACTCTCATTTTTAGGCAAAATTTAACCTAGACTAAACGGTCTCGATGGTACATACATCCTCTTCCTCCAAGGTGCTCCTAAATGGTGTGCGAGGACAACTAATCAATCATTGATGTAGCCTACCACATGGAGATCTGCTATCCCCTTTCCTTTTCAACATTGTCATTGAGGACATGTTTGGATCATGACCCTTAGATACCTCACCAACGAAAGGTCATGCCTTTGTGATTTGGCCGTCGTTTGGTTCGCGACCTTCAATTGGCACAAAGGCAAAAAAATTTGGCACGCCGAGCTACACTCAACAGCACGGGCTGCATTGGCGTTGGCGACCAAATCGAGCGCCAACGCGAGGGCGCGGCGGAACGGCACGAGAATCATGGTGGGGGCCAGCTGCATGTCAATGCTATTGGCTGGCTGAGCACACGGGCCCCAGCTGCATGCGGCATGCAAAAAGCAGGAACCACTAGTTAAACAAGGCGGGTTTTATTTTTTGTTGCAATTAAATTTCTCATTTTTGTATATATTTCATATAGTGTCCAAATTGCATGAAACAAATTTTATAATTCATCTAAAATCATAAGCAACCCATTTTTAATATTTTTCAAATTTTTTAAATTTTTAAATTTTTCTTTATTTTTCATTGGTCACTTTTTGAAGGCTATAAACCAAACACCTCAACTTTTGCCAACCAAAGGTCATGCCCTGGATTGCCATGACCAATGCATTGGTATGACCACCCAGAGCTACAAACCAAACACACCCTGAGCCTCTCGCTTTGGCTACAACATGCAGGATACTCTCTCCTATTTGTGGGCAAGGGTCAAGCCTTTGGCCATCCCTCAATGCTTCGGTGACCTCACATGGCTTCGAACCAACTTCAAAGAAAGCCATATTGTGCCAATTAGATGTGATAAGATTAATCTAGATTACATCCTTTCAAATCCCCCTACTTAGTGGGCTTCCTTCCCACTAAAATACCTCGGCCTCCCCCTATCAATCAGAAAACTAGAAAGGTTCACTTTCACCTGATTGATAAGACTGCAAGTCGCTTAGCATGGTGGTGTTGGACCATGCTATACAAAGACAGAAGGTTGACACTTTTGAAGGGCATTCTTACAGCCTTACCCACCTACACACTCTCCACAATTAATGTCCCAAAATCAATTTTTGAAGTAAATTGACAAGTTAAGACATGACTGGTTATGACGAGGGGCTGATTCTATAACTGGAGGGTCTTAGCCGAATCAACTGGAGCCAAGTATGTTACCCGATTGATCAAGAAGGATTAAGTGTGTTGGATATTTCTTAAGTTCGCAAGAGCTCTGCCTCTTTGCTTGCTCTGTTGCAGATGCCCTCACCAGCCATAATCAATGGATCGCCGATATACGACAACACTTTACATCAGTTGCTACATGAGTATGTTGAACTATGGTGACATGTATCTAGGATCTCCTTGCAAACAGGCACCTCAGACATTAAAACCTGGCGGTTCTCATCTGATGGACAATACACTGTAAGACCAGCCTACCTACTACATCGCTATTCTAGAATCACCTCCCCCTACCATTAATCACATGGCAAGCTTGGACGCCTTCAAAATGCAAGTTCTTCGTGTGGCTCACACCAGAAAAAAGGATCCTTACCACAAATATCCTGCTAGCTTACGCTTGGCCAAATAATTTCTTTTGCACGCTTTATCATAGGAATCTAGAAACCAACAATCACTTGTTCCTTGAGTGCACTTGCAACACTAGTGTTTGGCAAAATTTAGCTGATTTGTTAAGGGCACCCACACTAAACCCTTAATCAAAGACTCCAAGTGACCTACTCCTGTGGTGGCTAGATGACATCCTAACATATCTTGCAAGTAATATGCACTCTGGTATGAGCACAATCATTATGGGCGCCCTTTTGGAATTTGGCTTCAGAGGAATGCTCGACTTTTTAATTTGATCGAGCGCCCCCTAAATATTTTCATCAGCAGGATTAAGGATGAACTTTAAATGTGGGCGAGCACATGAGACAAAAATTTGATTATTCTCCTAAGGTTTCTTTAGTGTTTCCCTACCTTCGGGCTGCTACGTTGTATCTTTATTTTAAAGTTACTCCGTCTTTCTCCTAACTTCTATAAGAGCATTTCCAATGGTGCTTAGTCAGCTAGCTATAAGGATGTCAACTCAGTATTTTTGCTTATGTGGAGGAGAGTTAAGGAGGAGAGAGATAAAGACTATCTACTAACTTATAGTCAGTCTATAACTAATTTCAAGATGTATGTCCTCTATTACATGTGTAGCCATAATAATTTTATAGACCATGCTATAGCTAGTTTATTGGAAAGGTTGGCTATATGCTATCTATAAATGATATGTCCATTTCTTATAACTAATGGTTGACTATACCATTGGACATGTTCTAAACTAGAGATAGTTTCCCCTCTTTCCTTAAAAAAGTATATCCTATATATCATCATCAAAAAGTTAAGAAGTGTGAGTGCGACAAAGATAATTACAACGAGCTAGCTAGCTATCTTCAATTAATTACTAGGATATAGCCCTCTTGGCCTCTTAGGGCAATCCCAATGGGTAGTGTGTATAGCAATATCTAGAGGATTGGAGAGGAGAGATAGAGTATTTATTATGTGATGTCTATAGCAAATCTCTAATAGTTAGTGTGTATGTTTAGCAATCCAAAATCATTACTCATGCATGTGCTATGATCCGGTGTGAGCAGAGCCACACACATAGCATCAAATTGGATCTCGTATGGCGCAGGAAATCCAAAGTAGATCACTAATGCGCATGCCAAAGAAATTGTTGGAGTCCTAGTGGCACTTTTGTGGTGTCTATGCGTCTTGGTCTAATAAAAAAAGTGATGTCTTGCATGAGACATCACTTTCTTCTCTTTCTTCTTTTAATAACCCTCCACATCAGCTTTTTGCCTATGTGGCATATTATGGAAACTGCTTAGATACCGTTTACGTGGCTCATTGGGACTGCCCTTAGCAAAAATTTTACATTGGTGAATCAATCCAACCGGGAAAAAGTTACCACGGGAGAAGAGAGAGAAAATCAGATGGAAGACACTGCCCACGTGGCCACCACCTCCGCACGCCTGACCGTCGTTCGCCTACCCACCGGTCCCTAGAGTAGCTCTGCCATGAGTCCGACCAACTCCAGGTAGCTCTTTTGACGCCGGTTGCCTAAGACCATTTCCAAGGAAGTCATATACTCTGTCTCATTTCCGTCACGAAGAGAATTTCGTTAGCTTCAATGCTTCAACAGATTTTCTTCATCGGTCTCTCTCAAAAAGAATTTTCTCTATTTTCTATATCATTTCTTTCAAAAGGATGCTATTGAGGATGGTAAAAAATAAAAAAAAAGAATATGAACGAAGAGAATGGAAAAGAAAACGAAATAAAAGAAAAATAGTTAAAAATGGTCCAAGCAGATATGCCGCTGGTGAAAGAGGGTTGTTTTACCTAAACAGTACTAATACAAGGGTAAAAAATTCCAAGGGTGCCCCAAAATTACCCGTGGAAATATATATTTTATAAGCGAATAAAGTTATGATTATTCCAACCATGCCCAAATTATTGATCGAGACGATGGATCTCTAAGCGGGACAACTCAGCTAGCTAGAGCATCCATAGCAGGTACTTTATAATACTGTACCTTAGAATAGAGTAGCTGGTATAGGGAAGGAATCTTTTAGAGTGTAGTATAAAGTGTAAAGGAATTTTAGAGTATTGGATAGATGGAGTAGTGAATAGTATTATAGAATGCGTGGATAGAGTAGCTGATGTGGATGGTCTAAGGATTTCAATTCACGTTTTTACTTATGTGGAGGAGAGAAGAGAAGAAGAGAGATAAAAACTGGATGGTCTAAGGATTTCAATTCATGTTTTTGCTTATGTGGAGGAGAGAAGAGAAGAAGAGAGATAAAAACTGGCTACTAACTAAGAGTCAGTTTATGACGGATTTCAAAATGCATGCACATATTACATATCGGCCCATATTAATTTTATAGATTATGCTATAGCTAGTCTATCAGAGAGATTGTCTATTTGCTATCTATAGATGATATGGTTTTTCTTATATCTAGTGATTGACTCCACTGTTGGAGATGCTCTGAGCTTAATTAATCCCCTCCGATGGATCGATTGATTGCACTTCTAGCCTTCTTCTTTACGGCTGAAAAGCAGCGGTAGATAATAATCTAAAAAGTTGATAACACTCGAAAAGAGGATTGAAAAAGCTGAAAAATATGTTTAAAATAATTTGTAAGTTTTGAGAGAAACCACTAAATCTTATAAAAATGGTTACAAAGTGATACAGCGTTTGACTTCTATAAATTAAAATGATAAATTTTTTGTTGGTAACTTTCAATTTTAATTTAAGCTGAAAAGAATAATGCCGGGAGGAAGCCTCCGTCACTAGGTTCGATTAATATAACATGACGTGATTAGTGATGCATATAAATGCTACCTAGGTTTAGCCATTTCACACTGCTCTGATTTTGACGCATGTTTTGCACGTGGCGTCCACACGGGTTCTTCTGGGTTAATTAGTCTACGAATATTAGGTGAAGCGGATAGAAATTAAGGTCGCCATTACGCGTTGGGAACAGTGCTAATAGCCTTCGTCAAGCCGCAAATTAAGCGAGCAGCAGCTTCCAATAAACAGTACACACATATATTATATAGAGAGAGATTTGCTAGTGTGCTATGGATAGCACGGATCTCTCCGTGCTATCCACGGGGTTTGCAAATTCTAAGACCGAAATAAACGATTCGAACCGTTCATCTTATTCATCTCGATGAAATCTCGTTACACACCAAATTTCAAATTTTTTGAATTTTTTACTATTTGTTTCGTATTTTTTAAAACTGGACTTATTGGAAGGTTCACAGCTAATTAGATCAGCGATTTTCAAAAATATGAAATAAATAGTAAAAAAATTTAAAAAAATTGAAATTTGGTGTGTAGTGAGATTTCATCGAGATGAATAAGATGAACTGTTCGGATCGTCTGTTTCAGTCTTAGAATTTACAAAACCCAGTGGATAGCACGGAGGAGCTGTGCTATGGATAGCACAATAGCAATTCTCTCTCTCTCTCTCTATATATATATATAGTTGAGCTTTGGTGCTTTGCAAAGCACCACAGACGCTGTGCTTTGTGTCTAGTTTATAAAATCTGAGACTCAAATGGACGATCCGAACCGTCCATCTTGATCCTTTTGTTAAAATCTCTTACATGACCAAATTTCTTTTTTTGAATTTTTTGCTATTTATTTTGTATTTTTGAAAATCACCGATCTAATTAGTTATGGAGCATCCAAATTTGATAGTTTTCAAAAATACAAAACAAATAGCAAAAAAATTTTAAAAAATATGAAATTTGGTCATGTAAGAGATTTCAATGAGAAGATCAAGATGGATAGTTCGGATCGTCCATTTTTAGTCTCGGATTTTATAAACTAGACGCAAAACACGGCGTCAGCTCAACTCTCTCTTATATATGTGTGTGTATATATATATGTATGTGTGTATGTATGTATTATGTATGTTGGGCCAAACACGTAACCGCTAGCGTTTCTTTCCATTAAAAAATCCGTTTTCAGTTAGCATAGTTAATCTTTATGACTCAAACAACCTAGATTCGCGGACAAGATCATAATAGTTCCATGATTAACCTAACTAACACATAACCGATGGGAATCAAGCTCTGGCCATTAACCATAAACCAGCTTGGCTTAATAAATTCCATGTGTGATGAATTATTTATTACTGTAATATGATGAGTTCTATCAATCGATCAAATCGGGATCACGTCAGTGTCATCGGTCATCAGCTTCAATAGGATAGGAGCTTTCGCATTTGAATAGGGGCTTAATTAAGCACTAATATAGCCCTAAGCAGTACTACCTTGTCGTGACATTGCAACTTCTTCGTGGTACGGTGTTGATATATGTATGTATGTATGTCATGATGTGCCATTATCATATATAGCCAAATGCACAAAATTAACCTAGTGGATTTATATTAATCCAGAGGAATCCAACGATGGATTTGACTTGTAAGCAGCCTCTGTCTTGTATGCTCCAACGTTGAATGGCGTAGTTAGGGATGCACATCAGTGCAGTTTGCTGAAAGTTTAGAATTTAAATATTGCTTTCATCACAATTCATTCGTGTCGTCACTACCAAATGACAAAAGTACTAGTTCTTAGTTTATGTGTTGTAACGGAAGATACGAAAAGTAGCCACTAGTGCTTAATTAGTGATTAAATGAACCAAATGCTGGTCGATGGAATGCTCCCAACAAATAATTTAGAATTTTGGAGCACTCCCTTCCAGCTTTAGAGCATCACCAGCAGCTTCCCTAAATTCGGATCTCTATATCCCTTCTCTAAATCACTATGCATTCCCTATATTTCCATTTTATCCAGCAGAGTCTCTATCCTCGAAACAATATAGAGACAAGAGAGAGAATCTCTAAATATAGAGACTCGGAAAGAGAGTCTCTAAATTTAGAGACTGACATAGAGACTCTGCTGGATAGATATAGAGACTGATGCAGAGTAGCAACAGTGATATAGCACAGAGATAGAGCACCTGCTGGACTTGCTCTTACGCGTCTAGCGATGCAGCACGTGGAACTAGCGAAGGGGTGATGGGGAACATGACACTTAGTGGAATTTCATACTTTTTAACTACATTGCTTTTTTTTTTCCCTTAGAGATCTTGAACCCCTTATATATACATGTGTCTCCCTATTTGTAGGAGGGAAATTTTTACATTGGATAGACCAAACCGTCCATACAGATCTATAGAAATAAGGTTACATTGGCCTTTCTTGTTAAATGACCAAACTGCCTCAGCCTAACAACTAAAGTAGGGCTAGTGATATCATTGGGTTCCTATTTTAGACCTTTGGACTAAAATACCCTCCCATCGTTATACTAAAGTGAGGGCAACGATGGTAATTCTAGCTCTCGGACGACTACGGCTTGTTCTCTCCTAGAAGGATCCAATGATGTTTATATTAACATAGGCGTGGACCCCTTGTATTATTTATCCCTCTGGTTGCCTTGGCTAGCTACTAAGTTGATCTTTCCTTTGTCTAGGCGCTATTAATGAGGGTCGGGCGAATCTCGGGACCGGCACCATCATGTTTCGTCTGCTTCAATTTGATGGTTGGTCTAGGGCATCCTCACGAATCATATGTGGAGCTCCTTCATTGCTTCACCTCAACACTTGATTTTCGGCGCCCGAGCTTCGCTCACAACCATCATGCCACGAGGGGTGGGTGTATCACCCCTACAACAATGCTCATTTTTGGCATTGATGGAACGACTAGGACCATGGGTATACAATAGTTTCCTATTGTTGAGTCCATACCAATTTTTTGTTTTGTTATATTCTTCCAAACCGAAATATTGTTTTGTTGTATTGTCTCCACGAATGTAACACTTGTCCAAAATTTGCTAGACGTACCCTATAGCCCAACCGGGAAGCCCATAAATTTGTAGCATCTCCCATGGTCTTTCGTCGTCGCTTTACCCAAATTAAGGTGCTACAATTATCATAGGCTAACTCAAGACAATGTACGTAGGACGAACTCTAGAGTTAGGTGTTACAACTAACTATTTGTACTATATTAGTGCGTACTGATCCCTCTTTCTACGAATGTACGTTGCCATGGAATTTAGAAACTACTAGTCACCTTTTGCTACAATGCACTTTTTTAGGAGAGTTTGGAACCACCTCGCGGAATGGCTTTCTGTGAACTTCCTTTGACCCTCTAACTGGACCGCACAAAACCTGACTCAATGGTGGATGGATGACATCCACACTGCTTGTCCCCATAACATTCAATCAGCAGTCAACTCAGTTGTACTCGCAGTTCTCTGGCACATTTGGCTAGAGCGCAATCTTCGCATCTTCCAAGACTCAACTAGGCAGCCCACTGTCCTGCACATGATCATTCGGGATGAACTCAAAGTATGGACCTGGCCAGGCGTAGACACTATTTGGAAGCTTTTTTCCTTATGTAATTTGTAACCCTTTTTCCATCATTCCCCTCTTCTTTTTCTTTTTTTTCCTGTAATTTGTAACCCCCCCCTTTTCCCATCCCCCTGCCTCTTTTCTTCTTTGTTTCTTCCTGCTTTTCACCTCGCTCCCCTATACTGATTCTAGATTGTAATATTTTCTCTATCTATTAATCTATGGACGACCACTGGGCAACCCCTTCAAAAAAAAAGATGTACGTTGCCATGGGATCCATGTTATCAAGTCTTTAAACTTTGACTATTAACATACATATTAAATTACATGAAACAATTGTAGCACACTTATGGATGGTACAATTCTGAAAGCTTTATGAAGATGCCATATACATCACTGAACTTGTGCGAAGCAAAGCAATTGATCGATCATGCAGATCCAATGCATGCTTTGCAAACGGTAGTGGGGGCAGAAAGTTGACGAAGTGCACGCCAACGCTTCACCAATGCTGCTGAATCATATTGGACGACAAAGCCAAGTGGAGCCTGCCTTCTGTATAATTTCCAGCCCATCCTCTTGCTGTGTATTTAACTCAAATTTAGCTTAAATTAAGCAGCAAAATTTGAAAGAAAGTGGTGCACATGGACGAGGAAGCTTCCTAGCCTACATACAAAGGAATCATTGATGCATGAGAAATGGATCACCAGAACGGAATCAGGCCTTCGTTCCTGGGGGTTGATCACGTTAGAAATATAGTATCCACCTTTTTTTATTAGTTGAAGCTTTTGGGTGAACAAATAAGGTGTCTTGCGTATTTGTACACCTAGATTTGTATCAAATTTTAAGAGACCTTAGACATATGAAAGGATTCATACTCGTATTAACCACGGTAAGCCTAAAAGAGTCTATCTCTAATCTCATTATAATTTTTCATTATCTTTTATTTTAAACTTCTGATTTTTTTTATATAGTTGATAGGTACTCCTTTTCTATTATTTTATTCTGAATTTTAATTGTTTTCTTTCTTATTTTGGTTGATATGAATTCATTTTTAGTATTACAGTAGTTGATATGGATCATTTTATATTATTTTTATTTTAGTTGATATGGACTTTTTTTCTAGTTTTGCAATTGACACATGCTCTTTTTCTATTATTTTTATACTAAATTTTAATAGATTTATTTTAGTTTTATTGGTATGGACTCTTTTATTTAATCTAAACCGTAATAATTCGATCCCAATTCCTACAATGATCGATAATGTAGATCTTTCTTTTTTCTCTGATTAACATGGAAATTTCTAATATTTTATAATTAATGTGGTAGCTCTATGAACTACCATGAACACACATGCAACTGACTTATGTCCTTCTGGTTTCTTCCTTGTCGTCTTTAACTAAATTTTTGTAAGACAAGTAGAGAGTAGAAAGATTTCATTTTACGCAAGTAGAGACAAATAAAAACACTAAGAAAGGAGAGGACCCATCTAATATTACTAATCAAATTTATTTAGACTTTTCTTTATAAAATAATCCTAACTATGGTTCTCCGGACTAACTAGCGTTTCCTATATTCAGCATAGCTCTAATACCAACTCTGTTGGGACCTAGTTTTACAAAACCGAACCTCTAAGTGTTAATAGTATAAGTCCCAAGGATCAGTGCTCATACCCATAGTATAATAAAGATAAAGTATCAATACTAACGTTGCATTAACTAATAAAATAATTCAGAGTATGACGAAGCCACTTATTACAATAGCTCATAACATCAAGTCCTAACTAATACAAATAAAAGGCAAATAAAGATAGTGTCCCATCACTACCACAGGCATACAGTGAACAGAAAGCAAATAGTAGTATGAAATTATAAACAATATTAGTGTATTTGAAACCTTTTGCATTGAAATTTCTTTAAAAATGAAAAATCGAAGTGGTTGGAAAGGAGGACATCAGAGAAGGACGGCTCGAGGTGAGGCAGCTCGGGAAAGGAGGAGTCGTATGGGAGGAGCAGTGCACGGGAGGACCGGAGATTAAGGGATTAAGACTGACTCAAATGGTTTCCCCTCCCTTCCTTCCCATCCGGTCCCAAGTAGTTCCTGAGTGCGACGGGAACGATCGTCGCCTCCAAAGCCACCCCCTCCCTGATCCCCATCCCGCGGGACATGAGAGAGAATCCCAGCCCCCCGGGATCCTCTCTCCTCTCCTGTCCCGGCTCGGCGAGTCCGCGGTCGTTGCTTTCGCACGGTGGATGTGAGGTGGTGATTGACGAGGGCAGCTGCATCCAGCATGAGCGGAGGCACTTTGGCGGTGATGCGGCGACGGGGGGGCCTACGAGTGGTCCGACGACGAGCGGCGGAGCTAGGAGAAGGCGGGCGACGCGCAACGGGGCAAGGAGAAGGCCGGCGACACGCACGGGGAGCGGCGGCGGACAAGAGGGCACCTATTCGGCGACAACAGGTACTCGGCCTTGTCCTTGCCCCTTTTCAGCTTTGCCTTTCCTTCTCGCATCTTGCCATCGCTACCATTCCCATTTGCCGCCGCCTCCTCCTCCTCCTGACATGTAGTAAACCCTAGCCACCGAATTACACTTCATTTCCAATATATATTAAATTGTAGGACAACTTGAATAAACCCTGTACCGTGAAAACAAACGTTAGCCATTACATTAGTTTTTAAAAATTTTTGGCATATTTATAGCGGATTGTAGTAATGAACATAATTATAAAATAATATTGAATAAAATTTTAGACATATATTAAATAGGTATAATAATAACAATAAACCCTTACACATTGAAAAACAGATGTCACACTGCGCATCAGTATTTGTATATGTCTAGGAATAAAATACATGGTAGGTATGGTGGTTATGAAAAACCAATATAGAATTGTGTTATGGATGGGAAGGGAATGAGGAAGAGAATATGGTTGGAGAAAGTTATTTGGGAAGGGAAGGAATCTGAAATGGGAATGGGGACGGGAGTGAGGAAGGGAATGAAACGAGGGAAATATGGTTGGCCTTAGTCTAAGATTAGAGGTGGCTTGTAAGAGAGGAGAGGGAGAGGTCAGGTTGGGAGACATGGGCATATCCAGGGGGTGCCGGATATGTCCGGGCACTCTCAGAAATTTTGAAAACAAAAGAACCCCTCCTATGTAATATTAGGTCTAATCTGCAGGCAGAGCCTATTTTCTTACTGAATATATGGTCCAAATAAGTTGACTCGCGGTCCAAAACAGAGGCCCATTCAAAGAATCAATAAGCAGCTTGCTCAGGTAGTAAGGTGCGCTGGTGCCTAGTGCGGTGTTTGTGAAGCTAGGGTTATGGCAACTAAAAATCCAAAATCCCAAAACTGCTGGCGGCTATGGCCTACTCAACGGCGGGCGGCAGCTGCTTGCGGCCAGCGTGCACACAGGCCGATAGGCGGTCGGCACTTGGCAGGCGCCAGGCGGGCTCCGTGCGCAGTGCACCAGTGCAGGCGAGACTCGGGAGCTTCTTGTTTGCATGTCCGCTTTCAATCCCCTCAACTCTTTTGAAGCTTTTGATAAGAAGAAAATACTTAAACTTGCAGGGTTTTATCCAAATGAGTTTTCAGATATAGATTTGATGAGGCTTTCTTTTCAAATAGATAACTTCATTAATGATTTGCGGAGTGATAATAGGTTCAAAGATCTTAAGGGTATTGTGCACCTATCAATTAAGCTTGTTCGAACCAACAAGCATAACATATATAGGTTGGTTTATTTGCTTCTCAAATTGGTATTGCTCTTACTAGTGGCAACGACAAGTGTTGAAAGGGTATTTTCTGCCATAAATTTTGTGAAGAACAAAGTTAAGAAATAGTATAGGCAATCAATTCTTGAACGACTGTTTGATCACATTTATTGAGCGGGATATCTTCTCCAAGGTCACCGATGATACTAAAATAGAGTGTTTCCAAAGGATGAAGACCCGTAAAATAATATTATAAGGTACTATTTCCATCATTCCATGCTTATTTTATTGCATGCTATGTTTTATTTTTTTAATGTAAGAATTTATATGGACCAATTATTTGGCAATTTAACTACTTTACAAATCTTTATATTTATGTGCTATTTTTATAATGGTGTGATACTTCTATATAGCATTAAAAAACTCATATAGTTGTGCACCCCCAGTTCTGAAATCCTAGATCTGCCACTGTTGGGAGAGTGGAATGGTTAGGGTTTGGATGTTTTATTGAAAAAAATCGATGGATTTTGACTAAAACTGAGTGATTCTTCGATATTTTTGTTGGTTTTTTATACGAGAGGATCGGTTTTTAAGCAATTTTTGAGCGGTTTATGTGGCATTTTCGATATCAGGTTTAAGGCTCATTTTAGAGGCTTTTCGAGCGGTTTTTCACGGCAGTGAATTTTGAAAAACAAAATAGTGAACCTAGTAGGTATGCGTAGTGCACGTCAGAGCGTGCCAGCTCGACCTGATGCAAGAGCATGCGTCTGCTACGTAGACGGTTTACATATGAAACGAGCTGGAAGAAAACTGCGAGCAGCAGCAGCTGCTGCTGACAAGGTGACAACTGGTCAACGTCAGATATACAGGTGGCCTTAAGCGATATCCAACAGTTCTGTCGCGGGGCATATTCCTATTAAGAAGAAAATCTCGTTCTCTTCAACGGTCTAACAGATTTCCTTCATGTTTGTTTCGAAAAAGATTCTCTTTTCCATATCTTTGAGAAAGAGATTATCTTCTTTCTCTATATTATTTCCTTCGAATGGATGTCATTGGAGATGATGGAAAATAAAGGAAAAGAATGGAAAAGGAAACGAGGAAAGAAATAGGGAAAGGAAACAAAACAAAGAAAAAATGATTTGAGATAGTCTTATCTCTTGCATTCCTCCTCCCAGCATGCACGTACGCGTCTCCTTTCGATTTCAGATCTGCCGTTCTTATTAACGCGGTTCCATGACTAGAACATAGCGTGGGCCCCTTTGCGACTTGCAAGAGCTAATAAGAAGAATATCATGGTCGATCGTCATGGCGGCTCACCAAACCTTCTGGCCCATGCCTGCGAGTCTATCGTCTCCCACTAGCAACTGCTTGCGTCCTCGCTCGCAATGGTGTAACCAAATCGTCACGGCCTTGCTCTCCATTACGGAGAAATTTAATTTGGGGTACACCAGAATGAATACGAATCATTCATTCATCTCCATCTAACAGCTCAGATTGTTTTGAATTTTAGTATTTATACTATGACAATATTCTATTTTTGTCTAGAAGATCTCTAAACAATGTTAGATCTAAATTATTCTACCGTCCTAATATATTTATCATTAGAGCTGGAACCGAGCCGAGCCTGAGCGAGCCAGGGCTAGCTCGGCTCGGGTTCGTTTTCTAAACGAGCTGACTCGGCTTGGCTCGGCTCGTTAAGAGTAACGAGCTCAGATCCTAGCTCGGCTCGGGCTCGCTAAAAACTTGGGCCGGCTCGTGGGGTCGTGAGCTCGTGATGAAAAAATAAAGATGCATCACATATACATGAATGAACCATGAACAAAGAGCTATATATATCATATATACATAAATGAACCATAAATAATGAACCATTAACAATAAACTATGAATATATATATATATAGGTAACACAAGCATATAGCAAACCATGAAGACTACGAAGCTGTGCGGCAAACGAGCCCTCGTGAGCTGAAACGAGCAAGCTGACTCGGCTCGTTTTCTAGGCCGAGATGGAAAGTGGGCTCGAGCTCGGCTCGTTTTCAAACGAGCCGAGCCCGAGCTGGTCGCGACTAAACGAGCCGAGCCCGAGCTGGTCACGAGTCGCGAGTTAAAGTTCTAGCCCTATTTGTCATTGTGTATGGTAAAAGATCTGATCAGTGATCAGCGCATAAAAAAAAGCTTTGCTATATTCCTAGCATCTCGGACAAACCTGCAAAAAAAATGTATGAGTGAACACTAGAAACCGCACGGCTAACGGTCAGATCTGTACTCTGTCTTTGTCAAGTTAAGACGATTAACTTTTATTTCAGCCAATCCGAGCAGTCCACCGTGAAATCAACCGCCAAGACTGATCTGTCAATGGCCATTCATGAGCAGCTGAAGATGTGCCGGATCAACGTCATAAGACCATCTCCGACTATTCTCACTTCATTTCGTTTCCTTCTCTATTCTCTTCCCCATATTCTTTTATTTCATTTTCACCATCTCTAACAACACCCCTTTCAAGAGAATGATATACAGAAAGGAGAAAAAATCACTTTCTGAAGAAAGTAAAAAAGAAAATCCTTCTAAAAAAAAATGACGAAGAAAATCTGTTAGAGTTAGAACATTGAAGGAACTGAGATTTCCTTGGTCACGGAAATATGAATAGGGACATACTCTGTTGAAGATGCTCTAGTGCGGTAGCTAGCTAGGACATGCATGACCATGAGATAACGATGACAAGACAACGATGCCGACGTATGTAGGTAGCCCGTAGCCATCACCATTTGACCAATCTGCGCCTTGTCCGGCGGCAAAAATGCCTCCCATGGCTGCAGCGCCGCCTCGTCAATCATATACCGTGGGCTGCGCACGGCACACTCCTGCATGGATCAAATCAGCTCATGCATATATCCAGCTCGGCTGCGGACGAGGAGAAGCAGCGTGACAAAGCTGTTGCTGTCAGCAAGGCTGCTTTCCGTTTAGTTTAGCTTGTCTCCCCAGCACCACGACTCCACGAGTTCCGCTTCTAGTCGATGGAATGCATGGTGGCTAGGCCGAAAATGTTGGGATTTGAGAGTTTCGAAAAGTGATTTTTGATGAGTCTGAATGTTTGGTTTGACTGAACTTTAGAGCTCTGTAAAGCGATGTTTGAGAAATGGTTTCAAGAGACTGAAACATTTGGCTCAGAGAAATAACTATAATCCATTCTTCCACCAGTCACAAATAATTGACGTCTGAGATACACGTTAGTCAAAGTTTTAAAACTTGAGTCACGAATATCTTTTTAAATACTCCCTCCGTTTATATATTGTTATGAGGTGTATTTTGATTTGAAAAGTCAAACTATCTAAACTTTGACCATCAATTAGTCAAATTATATGCAACTTTAGTGTACAAAAGACGTATCAATAATTTATATTTCAAATTGTTTTTGATACAATATTATTTTGTATAAATTAATAACAGATAATAAGAGAATTTTAACCCTCAAAATATCATTTAAAAACTTTCTCAAATCAAAATACATCCTATATAAAAAAAGAGGGTTTTTAAGTCAAAGTTATAATATTGTGTACATAATATTATATGTGTAGATTCGTTTCAAAAGATACCTAAATAGTATTATAACTTTAGTGCGTTTATAAAATAAATTATAGTAATAATTAGTGGTCATAGTTGCATCCTAAAGACCATGCAGAGTGAAACATCCACCACTATGGAAAAATTACCGGCTAAAAGTTAATTTCTACTTCTCCAAGAGGAAAATCAGCTGCCAGGACCAGTCAGGAGCATGTCCTTTCCCGGAAAATGGAAAAGGCGTTGAATAACGAATTTCCGACTGTACGTTTCATCCCGTTCTCATGTGGTCTTATTTTCACATGACCAAAAACAGGCCGAAGCTACTAGGTCTGAAAGGTTGTTGGTTGTGAAACGGAAGCCTTAAATTACTTGGGTCCAAGTCCAACCTAGCTAGTTCTGTCAGTGCCTAGTTACGGGCGGATCCAAGAAAAACAGAGGGCATCTCTAGCGGCCACTTCAAATTTCTGTCTCTATGACACTATTTTCTACGTACTCTATCCATCCTCTAAAATCCTTTACACCTTACACTACACTCTAAAAGATTACTTTTTTCCGGTAGTTACTCTATTTCTAAAAAGTCAGATGAACACGTATGGAGTTTACCGTAGCTTCTCTAGCCGCATGTACATCTCGGTTTAGGATGTGTATATGCAAACTTTTGAAATTTAAATGTATATGGATACCTTTTTAGGATGAACACTAGATATTTTAGGCTGGCTGGATGGAAAATCATGTATGCATATTCATCTTAAAAGTACTTCCATAATGCTATAGCATTATTCGGGTTTTATAAACACATTTTCATAATTAATAATTAATGGACAAATTAGTATTCCAAGAATTAACCGTAACGATGTCCAACAACATGTATTTGTGACCCATAGCAGTACTATACATTGTTAGAATATATATATGGGATTAACCCATGTATTTGAGAATAAATTTCTGAAAATCTTAAAGGTTCACAAATGAAAGGCGGTATGGTAACTTTTTAGTACATATTGCTAGTTGGGGTGGGAGATACCAACCTAAATACTGGAGTGTGTTCTATCCACTAGCTCATGTGAGATAGAGAGAGAGAAAAACAAATGCACGGGTGCTCGCCTCACCGGGCTCGGGCTAGGGACGGGCGCACTGCAACTGCGTGAAAGAGAGGGGTGCCCTTGGGAATGTGGACACAGGTGGTGCATGGATGTTGTCTGGGAGCGAGACAGAACAGAACTCTAGGGTTTTGCCTCTCCAATCTTCTGCGCTGCTGCACATATCCTACTCCGTCCTACTGCACCAGTGTGCACTCGTCATCAGGAGAATCGGGAGAGCAGGTCTCCGGAACCCACCGTCCTTGTGATCCTGCACCAGGAGATAACACGTTCGACCGTCGATCTATCCTATATAAACCATACGGCTGTTGCCCGGGAGCGAGACAGAACAGAACGCCAGGGTTTTGCCTCTCCAATCTTTTGCGTCGCCGCACGTAGTCCTTGCGATTTTGCACCGGGAGAGGGCGAATAAGGTTTTTGGGAAGCGCTCGGCGTGACTGCTCGTGATCTGCTACGTCGTCACCACGATCTGCTTCCTCTATTTTGGCTACTACAACGTCGCGACAGGGTCATCTTCGTCTCTTCTCGGATTCAGTTCTTCTAAGGAAGATCGGTACGCACTGCTATCTGTTCTTCCTAATTTCCTGCTGCCTCTGTTTAAGAGTATTTAAAGGGACATATAGACATATTTGTTACATCTATGTCTACAATATAGTTGTATTGCATGGTGTTGATGGTTAATCTGTTAGTGCTCATGAATTATCTTTTGTTTAAATTAAACCTAAAAGTGCTGATTTCTCCAACATATATTATTATTTGATGTCTTGTTCAGCACAACTATTTTTCTTAAATTATTTAATTTTTATTTTGAACGCTTTGACCTTTTGACATCATTTATCAATAATCTCAAAGTCACACGGCAAACATTTTCAAATCCAGTTTCGAGTTTTTAAAGTCACATATCAAAGCGATCAAAGCTTAGTTTTAAGGTATAGTTAGATAATTTTAACATTGCAGAACACCATTACGTGGTGGTCTGAGTCAAAAGGCGTCGGTGTCGCTTGATCGACCATCAGCCTAGCTAGGTAGCAGCAATTAACAAGGGCGTGTGGCGCTGCCCCTAAACGGATGACCAGATTGAAACGGTGGGTGAGCCGCTGAGGCAATCTTCAGCATTGCCCAATTTGCTCCTATCCCATTACTATTTATCTACAGTACTGTTGAAGCACTGTTGTAACATTATTCATTGCCTTATCAATATTCACCTCCAATACCAACCCTTTCACTATTCTCACTCTCTATATTCATTATTTACTGTTCTATCATTATTCACCTCCCAATAATGTGTCCTACAAATTTCAATGCTATAGTGATGGAGCAACCTAGCATCCACACGGTGTTGAAACAGTGTTTTAGATATAGAGTTTCTGTTATAGAGAAGGAATCTTTTAATGTAAAGTGCTAAGGAATTTTAGTGTAAAAGAGAGAGAAAATAGAGTAGAAGAGAGAGAAAATAGAGATAGAATAATTGGTATGAATGCTCAGAGCAACTACTGAAGATATATACCTAAAGACTATTTTGTTCTGGGCCGGCGTCGTTCGTCCCCTAGTCCACGCACGCAGCGAAATCGCTGACCAGATCTGCTTCCAGGTACGCACGTACACTTGCGTTGCACCAGCTGCAGCGACGAGAAGAGTGATCTGTTCTCATGCAGCGACCAGAAGAGTCCTCACCCGGCTTTGATTGGTTTCCTACCTTCAGCTTGTACTCATGGACCAGGGCAGACCCACCACTAGGGCTGGGTGGATCGCTGCCCAGGTTTGGATTTTATTGCTATATACTTCTGACACTCGATAAATTGACAAAGAACTATCAAAAGATTAAAAAGATTTGCATAGCTTATTGGCTAGCACATCATCTGGTCTACTTGGAGGTCTGAGTTTGAATCTTGCTCAAAACTGCGCCTTGCTGACATTTTCCTTTTCTTCTATATTTTTCTCTCCATTCTATTCTAAATATAAAAAGGATTATTCTTTTCTTTTATATTTTTTTTGCATTGCTTTCTAAATAGAAAAGGGATTATGGTTAGTCTTTTATTTTTTCCATTCAGTTTTAAATAGAAAAGGGGTTTATAGTTAGAAAAATATGAGGAAAGTTCCATTAAAACTATAAAATTATGATGAGCATGCATTTGAAATGGCTTTAAATAGAAGTTTTCCACATAAGTAGCACGTTTTAAATAAAAGGGTTTCAGATGAAAATCTAAACAAATCCATAAAATATGGTGAATTGCGATATATATTTAAAATTTGTTTCACAATAAAACATGTTAAAGTTTGGTGTGTTTCTAGTATATAAATTCGGTGATGGATATAACATTTAGGCTTGCCTAGGTTTAGTTTTAATCCTGCGTCCGCTACTCCATGGTTGACATTTTCACAATCACACGAAGAAATGGGTCCAAATCCAAAAATTCAATTTAAAATTTAAATTTAAAAATGTTCAAAAAATCTATCAAAAAGTATCAATGTGTCCGAAGCATTTGGCCCAATTTTTTTGGGGAAAAAAAATTTAACATGGTTAGCCTCAGAGCTCCTCCTTATGGGCATCCTGCGATACTCGACGATGTTGGCCTCAGAGCTCCTCCTTATGGGCATCCTGCGATACTCGACGATAATCGGTATCAACGGGCTGACAAATACGGAAGTTCTTGGGAGAGAGCGTTCGGGAGTCTTCGGGTACAGTAGAGAGCCACCGGTTCCAAGACGAAAAAAAAGGAGAGCGTTCCCTCCGCCGAGATCCGCCAACTTCCCTCGCCGTCGCCGGCCTGCGGGCCGCCGCCGAAGTTGGGAGGAGGCCGGTCTTGGTGGAAGGGTGTATTAGTACTAGTACCAAGTTTAGGATTTTGGCTCTACCTTGATGTGCTTGTGAGGATTAGGGCGAAGCTTTTGTGCGGCGTCCGGCCTAGATCTGACTGGCTCCCTCGTCGCCGGTGGCCTTCGGGCCACGGTGGGGAGGCGGAGGCTCTCGGCCGGGACCTGTTAGGTAGTAAGGTTAGGGGTAGCATAGGGTTAGGTCGTAGGTGTTTTTGGCCGGAAGCTGCAGATTTGGAGGCGGCGAGTGAGCGCGGCGGTGGCTTCCATGGTGGCGGCTTCGCCGGCATCGACGGTCATGCTCGTCTTCAACAAGGTTGCGGCGGCTCCTTCGGCATCTAAAGGTGAGACTGAAATTGAGTTGGGGAAGAGAGACCTCTCCGGGCCGGCGACGGAACGGATGAGGAATTGAGAGAGCCTCGGCGGGGAAGCTTCTCCGGGCGGCGGTCGTGCCGGGCGGCGTTGGCTTCTTCGCAGGTGGGCTGCTTGGTTGTGGTTGCTGCATCGACGTTTCCCAGGGACGCGGAGTCTGATCTTGGCGTTGGGTTTGGTTGTCGCCGGTTGTTCGATGTTTCGTTCCTCCGTTGTGCTACTGACGGGTAGTTGTTCTTCCACGATTATTTTTGATTTTCATCTTTTCTTCCATCGCTTGTGGCTGGAAGTGATGAGGATTGACGCGGCGCCGGCCTCGCCGTTCGTCGGTGTTGACGAAGTTCGCTGGGTTGCCGTTGTAATTGGGTTCTGTTTGTGGTTGAGCTATGAATGAAATCTTACCCTTCTCAAAAAAAAAAAAAACGGGCTGACAATTTTTGGAAGCTGAAACATAAGTTGAGCCTCTTGTGCTGCTAACGAGTCAGCGTCTTCCCCATTAGATTAGTCCTTTTCAGCTCATTTGTATGACCATTTCTAACTATTTTTCCTTCATTTCCTACCCATTCCCCATTCCTTCCCCCATATTCGTCCTTTCATTTTTCATCTCCAATAACAATCTTTCGAAGTGAATGATATAGAGAAACGAGAGAAAATTTCTTTTAGAAGAAATGAAAAAGAGAATCTTTTCCAAAAGAAACGATGAAGGGAATCTATTGGAGTGTTGAAGGTAACATGACGGAAAGTGCCCCACGACGGGACACGGTTAGAGATAGCCCAACATTAGCTTAATTTTATAAGCAAGCTCAGCCTGGGACTAACCTGACTAGTGTCCAGGGCCAGTTGGATACTTGGATGGAAATGTTCATCACTGACCGCCGCCCCCCTCTCTGTAGGTTTCAATTTTCTTCTTCTATTCCATACGTCTAACCCTATAATACGCGTGGTTAATTATGGCAAGATTAGCTGATAAATTTCTCCAACTAGGGTAGAGTATATTTGGTACGTAGCAGATCGGAGCAGGTGCACGATGGATTAAATTAAATCGATCGCTAGGTCAATTCCAGTGTTGATCAAACCAGATAATTAGGTTAAGTAGGGTGGCGAGCAACATGTGCGTTTATGCACGGATAAATCTACTCTGCAGCTGAAGAGCTGACCAGGAACATTGAACCAGTACTGCTCGCTAGCTACTAACAAGTGTGATTTCCATAGCATTAGGTGAAACCACCTGAGATATATAATACCTGAGCAGATTAATTTAAGAGGAACCCGTGACGGAAAAGAGAAGCAACCTTCTGCCAGACCATCTCCAACCTATTCTTTCCTCATTCCTGTTTACTTTGCAGAGAGAATCTCGTTCTCTTCAACACCTCAACAGATTCTCTTCGTTGTTCTCTTTCGAAAAAGATTCCTTTTTACATTCTCTTGAAAAGAGATTCTCTCTCTTTTCTCTATATCATTTTCTTTAAAAGATATTGTTAGAGATGGTAGAGAATTATAGGAAAGAATATGGTGTAGAGAATAAGGAAGAGAACGAAATGAAGAAAAAATGGTTGGAGATGTTCTCATGGTACAACCCTCGATGGCACACAACTCACACCCCTTGCACAAACTCACCCCTAAGAGCATCCGTAGCAGGCGCTATATAACACTGTTAATCTGGATAGAGTAGCTGATGGAGGGAAGGAATCTTTTAGAGTATAGTGTAAAGTGTGAAAAAATTTTAGAGGGAGAGATAGAGTATGTAGGGAATAGTGGTATAGAGTAGTAATTTAGAGTACCAGCTGTGGAAGCTCTAAGGGCATCTCCACCAGTTGCCCCAATTCAAAATTTGTCCCATCACTATTCATGTGCCACGTCATAAATAGGGCTACCCCATCCCTATTCACCTCCCCAACAATTGTTCTATCACTATTTCCACTCTCTACTTTTACTATTCACTGTCCTATTTTCTATTCCTCGCCCATCACTATTTGCTACAGTGATGGAACAATAGGGCTTGAGCATGGACAGTGGAGATGCCCTAAAGGGCGCAGCCTGCACAGCCACACTACTTCCTACCAAGGTTTGGCTTGATCCTCAATGGTTCTGTCGGTTGGTAGGTAGGAATTACTGAATTAGTAAGGCAGGCAAGCAACATGACTCCAATTACAAGTGTGCCAACCGGCAGAGGAAGTAGCATGTGTGATATTGGACCGAGAAAAAGCCCTAAATTTTCATAGACAGATAAAGAAGTGAGATATAATATACATACCAATAAACTTGTGGCCGTGCTTGGGATTATCTGTGCCGGCTTTAATAATCTTCTACGTCGGTTTAGGAACCGGCATTCATAATCCATGATTACAATTATCCGTCAGTTAAAAAACCAGCGGTAATAGGAGGTTTTGAACGGGGCGCGTCTGGTCATTCTGCAGGCGAAAAGAGAGCCGAAAGCTGCGCAGGCATGCTTCCATGGATGCAACTGGACGGACGCCGGATGAGCACAATCGAAGTCTGGCACGAAAGCGTCGAGTGCTTTGGTAGCTTTTCTTTCCTTGCACGAGTTCGCTTGCTGACAACCGACAATCGATCATATCATGCTCTAGACGATGCCGGCAAAGTTCCACTGAACACTGATCCGTCCATATCTTGTGCTGTGCCAGATCAAGAAAGTCTGAAAGTGGATCCTGATCATCTCCTAGCTTGGTAGCCATGGATCTTGGTGAGTTCCAAGAACAATGCTAGCTTCTGTTCAGGTTGGAACTTGGAGGATATGTTCTTGGCGTGTCAGAGGTCTAAAGATGCAGCATCCACTCATGTTTTCGTCCAAAGATCAGCGGATGAGCTAGCCGGTTCGGGTGTCAGATAAACAATTCCATCAGATAATGTATAGATAAAGATGATACCCTACGTCACTATCTAATCTGGCATTATGAAAACTAACTGGTAATTACTAGTCAACCCAAAGAAATTATATCCCTACAGGATAGGGAAGAACATTTCATCTCTTAATTCTTGCCTACTGAAGTTTGAAAAGCTTTCCAATTCGTTCCCTGGCTAGTTCAGGAACAGTCGCATTGTCAAGCGAAAGCACAGGGAAGTTGAATGGGAAGAATCGTAGGTTATAGAATACTACTGCTCTTTGAAAAAAAATGGTTATAATACTACTAGCTTAGGTTTCAGATCATGGTCAATTAGACTTCCATGGACTTAATTGCTTTTGTCCATGCAGCAAATCATTGACCAAATCCGCTCCATGGAGAGTTTTGGACCAAATTCGATTTTGCAGATGAAGTTGCTTATATGCAGCGACTGGGGGTTGTTGCTGAAGAAAACTCGAGCTGGCAGTCAACACGTACTGAGACTGAAGATTAGCTTGGGACTACTTTTACGTTTTCTTACTTAGAATGTAGAATAATATCCATATTATAGAGATGCTAAGTCAACAATAAGAAAAATCCATTTCACAAAAAAGGAGGAAACTAATTATAAGTTTCAAATCACAGTAAAACTAACACATGCAGATGAGTCATTATTGCATAATGACTCAATTGCCAGGTCCATTCCAAGTTCCAACGTCGACCAGGCTAATTAACACTAAATAGGTTGGTATGGATGAGATACGCATGCAATTCAGCCGATCAACGTTTGACCGAGAGTTGTTTGTTTTGGGTGATTTTATTTCTATTGGATCGATCATGAAATTCAGCTGGACAAAAGAGTTGAGCAAAGAGAATGGTTGTTTGGCGGACTCTTTTATTGTACTTATTTTATTGTACTTTGTCATACCCTAATAGGGCAAGAGAACAACAGAACTACTATTAACATGCCATATGAAATTATTGAGCTATTGATCCAAGTAAAAGAAATGAGACAAAACAGGTTAGCCACATCTTAGGAGTCCCTGTTTTTCGAAGCAATAATCCATGACAGACAACATGCTACAAGCATGCAACTTAATTATAATCCACATTGGAAGCATCAATTAACTTGTGTACACTTAATTAAGAATAGAAAAGTTCTCGGAGGGTGCTATTTACAGCTTATTTACTTATGTCATATCTACTTATTTGTTTATCTCTTAAACTTTGAGAGTTTTTCGAAGGGGCATCAAGAGTCAAGTCTAGTTTATTGGACTTATTTTTTTAGAGCTTTAAGACATGTATTCGAGATAAAATAAAACAAAATAAAAAAATCAAAGCGTTTGTATTTTGAAAACAGAGATAAATAAATAAGCAGGCTAGCAGGTAAATAGATAAGCGTAAAGAATAACAATGAGGTCTACGCAGTATGCAATGGAATTGGAATCTTGATAGAAGATGAAAAGAAAACACCGCACTAAAATTTGCAGAAGCATGGTGATTCCAGCTGGTGGACAGCAGAGGAGCAGACGAATGTGACATGAGAAGGCCGTCGCCGTCAGATAAGGGCAAGAACTTCAACCATGGTAGCTTCGTCTTCTTGGGGCACATTTTCTCTGGAGGTTGGTGAAGCTCCACTGATCCAGTCTGTTCGTCTCTTTTAATTCGTGCCAAGTCAAGAACGGATCATGATCGTCTGCTAGCATTTTTTTTAAAGATAATGGAATAGATCTGATTTCTACACCTGTAAATGCACAGCACACACATAAATATTAATTTATTACAAGACCATGTATCCTTGCCGAAGGGCAGCAGAATAATAAAAAAAGGGAAATGTCGTTACAATATATTTTATAGGGCTATGCGAAAGATCACAACTAAGTGGTGTTTGTCTTGGTGACATATTTTATAGGGCTATGCGAAAGATCACAACTACGATGGTAGCACAGGGAGCCGAATTTATACAGGTTCGGGCCCTAGGGGCGAGGTAATACCCTACTCTTGTGCTCGTTGATTGTTTTATGGTGGGTCTCAAGCTGATGATGATTGTTAGATGTCGAACTAGGGGTCCCGAACTCCTTTATATAGTGCAAAGGGCCAGGTTACAGATAGAATCCCTAATCCGTATATGGAAGATACAGATATAACCGAGTTGGTTACGCCTATATCTATATATTCGAGTAGGAAACGAGTTCGTTTCCTTGTGGAGCATGCCAGGTCGCGCCAGCCTCTAAGCCCGTCTTCTGGAAGGTCCAATTCACTCGGGTCAAAGAGGTGGTGTGCCTAATAGTACTTCTCTAGATACCCGGGGCCCATGTTATCCACAGTAGCCCCCGAGTGCTTCGCGACAAGGTTGTCTTGATTCGTGGTTCAGCTTGCAGCCCTTCAGATGTAACCCGAGTGACGTCACTCTTCAACTGGTTGATGAAGTTCCGCTCGCCCAGTAACCTGCCGATCAAACAACACAGTTGCAAAGGACTCGAGAAAATTCTCAAGTCTTAGAAGATGTCTGGTACCCAGCCCGACTGATCGGTATACCGGCTATTGGCCCCATGGAGAGGCATACCAGAAAAGTGGAGGTCGCCAAGTGAGCAGTGCCACCCAGCGTTCTCCTCCCTGTTACAAATTATGACATTCAAGCCTGACTTGCAAAGCTCGACATTCGATCCAGCATGGGATATGTCACAACTTGCATAGGGTATTCAGGCGCCCTGACCCGACTAATGCGAAGTCAAGCTTGTGATTCCCAGAGGAATACGCTCGCCTCCAAGTTGAAGTCGTCCAAGTGGTGTTTGTCTTGGCGACAAACGATCCAAGGATGTGCCACTGAGACCCAACTAAAGAGGTAACCTCTGATGTTTGTTCTGGCATAAGCCAAGCCAACTTCTGTCCCCAAGGGGCACATCAAAGGCTAAGTCAATTACCCGGAAAGCGCCCAGCCCTCAAAGGATTGACGACTGACATAAGGCCCAACCAGGGACGCAGCCTTTTTCCCAACTAGGTTTGATCCAATCAGCACCTGTATGCGAGCAATGTCATGTACAGCTTACGCCCCACATGGAGCGTGCTCTCTGGAACCTAAGTCTGGGCCCGAATATTGCAATAACGGATCCAGGGCTTCGTTCTTTCCCGCGCAGCGCGAAATCAAAACGTCGCCCATGATCCTTTGATAAATGCGCGCTATTCCCTACCGCCACGGGTAATCCCTAGTGCCACTTTGCTGGAAAACCAATCGCCACTTTGAATGCTGCGCCATGTTCCCGAAGACCTCCACATCAAATCTTAGGAATAGTTCTCATCGGGGTTCCTCCCTAATACCATTGTTTCCCGAGATCGGTTCGACTTCCCGATTCCGATTATAAAAAGAGACCGGAGTTGTAGCTGCTTCTTATCCAGACTTCTTCCTCCACCACTCCTTCTCCGCCTGACCCCATGGATCGCGACGGAGAGTTGGCGGAATTGTGGGCGTAGTTCGACCTCGCGCTTGCCGAAGTCGCCGAAGAAGAAGCCCGGGCCCGCGACGCCGCCTCCGTCGCGGTCCTGATCGAGGTTGCCCCGGCTCTCGCTGAGGTGGCCGACGAGATCATCGAAGCGCTGGCCCGCGCCCGCACCCGTGACGCTGTCGCCACCGAGGCCTTGTTCGGCGCCGCCCCAACCCTCGGCGAGCTGGCGGGTGTGATCGTCGATCGCGCTCGCCACCATTTCCTGTAACTGGCTTGTGAGCCATTATAAATATTAATAAAATAAAATTGTTTATATTGCCTTCCTCTTTTCTTTCTTTTTATCTAGCACGAACTAATCAATTTTTAGCGACTCAAGTCATGTACTTCGCCCAAGCGAGTCACGTCCCTTTTACTAAGCACTCTGCCCAGCGCATCAAGTTCCCTAGCTTTAGGAGTTGGCGCGGAGCTCTGTCTCCAAAAACGCAGTCGAGAAGTATTAGTGTTGCCAGGAGACAAGAGTTTCGTTACTCGGAACGATTAACACTTAGGCTCGACATGAGCTTGAAAAGGAAAAGATCGATTAGGTATCGAATTGGTATAGTGGTCTTTGCATTGCGCACCTAATTAGTGTAGCCCGACTCATCGGCTAGTCGGGATCCGACTAGGGAGCAAGTCAGGTTTTTCTTTTTTAATAAAAGATTAGGTGCGCGATTGCGCACCTAATTAGGTGTAGCCCCCGACTTACTACTTAATTGAAACACAAATAAGTAGCAAGTCAGAAACTGGATTGCATAAGAGTAAAGACAATGTGAGCGAAAACTTATCTTTATTTAATTATAAACATGTGTTACAATAGTCGTCAGGTATAGAACCGACGTAATTGCTCGATGTTCCATGAGTTTTCCAGGAGAGTGCCGTTTTCACGCTTTTAGTTGGCGAGCCCCCGGGCGTACCGCCGAGTCACGTGAGGACGTCCTGATTTACTTGAAGAGAAGTCGACGAGCGCCTCCTCCTATTTCGGGCCGAGCCATGTTCCGATCTGCGCCATTTTAGATGAATTGGACAGGTGAGGCGACGCATGCCTGACATCTTCGTCAGGCTTGATGTCTGATTTAGATGGTTTCTTGTTTGGTAGATCGCCCTCGTCGCGAAGAGTGGTGGCCGCCGGCCGGATCTTGTCCAACTCGGCAGCCGCTTCGATTGACGGGGCGAAGTCGCAATTTTCCCTATCGAGGAGATGGGAAAACTTGACATCATCACGGATCGTGATTACGCCCCGTGGTCCTGGCATCTTCATAACCAGATAGGCGTAGTGTGGGACGGCCATGAATTTGGCCAAGCCCGGCCTTCCCAAGATTGCGTGATACGTAGTCTTGAAATCGGCTACCTCAAAACTGAGGTTCTCCGTCCGGTAGTTATTGCGAGTGCCGAAAGTGACCGGGAGAGTGATTTTTCCGATCGGCACCGACGATGTTCCCGGGATTATGCCATGAAACGGCGCGTCTGTCTTCTGGAGCGCCGTCCTTGGGGTCTGCATCTCGCCCAGAGTCTTGGCGAAAAGGATGTTTAATCCGTTCCCGCCGTCGACCAGGACTTTGCGCAGTCGAACGCCCTGTACCACAGGATCCAGGATGAGTGGATATCTTCCCGGGCAAGGGACGTGGTCCGGGTGATCTGAGCGATCAAATTTAATCGGAATCTCAGACCACCAGAGATACTCGGGGGTCACCGGAAAAGCTGCATTGATTTCCCGATCGGTAAGCTTTTGCTTACGCTTGGACTCATATGCATCCGATCCCCCGAATATGGAGTTGAGCTCTCTCTCGGTTTCTTGGTAAGCGTCACCCTGAGGAGGGTCATGCTTGTCGTCTTGTTTGGCGTTCGGAGCATCCTTGCTGCGCTCCTCAGCGAACTTCTTCAAGATGTTGCAGTTTTTGGCCGCGTGCTTCCTATTTGGATGGAAAGGACAAGGCGCCTCTATTACTTTATTGTAGTCGTTGGACCGGGGCGGCTTCTGCCAACCGTGATCCGCGACCGCTACCAGTTCTTCACCCTTCCGCTTCTTGTCCTTCTTGGAGTACGATTCTGACTTGTCCTTCTTGCCTTCATGCTTGCTTGGGCGATCCTCCTGATGCTCAGCGAGAGCATCCGAGGCGGTAGCATATCGATCCACCAAGGCGAACATCTCCTTGACGGTAGTCGGGGGCTTCCGCGACATCTTCTTGATTAGATCGGGGTCGCGAACTCCCTTCTAGAAGGCTGCGACGACGACCGCCTCTGGGATCTCCCGGATTGTGTTCTTCTTCTTGGTGAAACACCGAATGAAATCTCTTAACGACTCATCTTTTTTCTGATGAATCTGATAAAGGTCCCACTGGGTTTCAGGCTTCTCGTAAGTACCCTGGAAATTGGCAATAAATTGGTCGCAAAGCTCTCCCCAGGAACCGATTGAGTTCTCTGGAAGGCCTGCGAGCCAATTCTGAGCCGGAGGGGTTAACATGACGGGCAAATAGTTTACCATCACGTCGTATCCTCCGCCTGCGGCCTTGATTGCCAAGGAGTAGATCTGCAACCAAGCCTCGGGGTCCCGCTCTCCATCAAATTTCACAATCCCCTTGGGGTTGAACCCCTTAGGCCAGTTTACCTGATGGAGTCGGGGTGTGAATGCCTTGATCCCGTCAATTAATCCTTCCCCGGGGGGAGGAGATTGGCGGGTGAGATTCCGATGCGGTGGAGTACGGCGCCGATCCTCGTCTCGCTCCCTCCGCCGGGCTTCGATGTCGAGGCGAAGGTCGCGACTTGCACTTCGGCGGGCGTCTTGCCCGCGACTTTGCGTGTGCCGACTGCGCCGAGTGCTACTCGTGGCAGTCTGGCTTCTGGCCGAGTTGGCCTGTTGATCCCGAGTGCCTTGGACAGCCGCTGCCGTCACCATGGCTTTGATTTGTTCCATGATCGACGTTGCGGGGTTGTTTTCTCCAAGTAAAGGACCAACATTGTCCAGGAGGGTCATACATGCAAGAATGTTCTGCTGTGGCGTACGGAAGACCGAGTGATCTCCCATGCGGACTTGAAGCAGCTCCTCCTGGACTTCCCGTGCGCGTCCGCGTAATTGGTCGCGAAGTCTTCTCCACCTCCGCGGTTTTGTTCGGCTCCTGCCTCCCCTATGGGGCGCCGAGCCGGTCCGGAGGCTTGCCCGTCCAGCATGTAGACGCCGCGAAAGTCGGGGAACCCATTGACGCTCTCTTCCGACTAGGATTCCGAGAAGGAGAGGCTCAACCGATCCCGATTTGTTGGCTCGTCGATGGGAGTGATTATAATTCCCACTTCTCATGCCGGATCTCTGGTCAGAAGATGATCCGACTGAGATTCAGTAGAACGAATCCGTTGGAATCTCGCAGCCAAATTGACCAATCCGAATGGCATGTTCACTTGGGAAGTTGACCTGGTTAGAGTTGTTCCTGAGTCCTGACTCAGAAAACTCGTCCCAGCTTGTACATGCCGTGTTCCGCTCCTTGGCCCAGATTGGAAAAGCCGGCATGTTATCCAATGGAAAACAGCGGCCGAGTTTCCTAACCCGAACGGGGCGGACCATGATTGAGGGATTGTGACTCCCGACTGGATCTGAGAGCGATCCAGGCCAGGAATTAGATCGTCACTCGATTCTTCGTCAGCATGGAGCTTGCTGCTGAATCCAATCAAGCAGACGGTTCGGAGGGATGGTCGGAGAAGATGCTGGATGAGACGCTTGGCGGCGCTTCGTTCCCTTCCCATTAGCCATCACCAGAACAGTAGGCTGAGTCGTCATGGCGGTTGAAGATGACAGAAGGTGTGGAGGAGGGAGGCCGGGTAGGGACGGCGGGGAGAATGGGGGGCGGTTAGGGGCGGCAGGGAGAAGGGCGGAAAGGCAGATGAAGGGGGCGAGCGGAGGAGTGGCGAGTGAAGGGGCAACGGAGAGGAGGGGTGGCGGGCAGAGGTGCGACGGGCGGAGGAGCGACGGGAGGAGGGGCCTAGTAGGGGCGGCGGGGAGGAGGGGTGGCAGGCAGAGGGGTGACAAGAGGAGGGGCCTGGTAGGGCGGCAGGGAGGAGGGGCGGTGGACGGAGGGGCGACAGGAGGAGGGGCCTGGTAGGGGCGGTGGGGAGGTGGGGCGGCGGGCGAGGGGCGACAGGAGGAGGGGCCTGGTAGGGGCGGCGGGGAGGATGGCCGCAAGGCAGACGGGAAGGAGGGTCGGCGGGTGGAGGTGAGACGAGCGGATAGGCGAAGGGACGACAAAGGTGGAGTCCGTGAGATTGGAGAGGCGCCACACCGGATCGCTACAAACGCAGAGGATGCCCCCAACGCGAGAATTCTCCATTTCTAACGCCTTGGATACAGTGAAGCAATCGTTTCTTAAACTAGAAACGAGTTGCTTCTCTCCCCACTTTAATCACTGTCCACATCAGCTCCACGTCAGATTAGTTATAAGCTTAGAAACTGCATTGGGAGTACCCAAATGGAACATTTCCCTTTCATTCTCCTGTTGTAGCAACGCCCAATGCCAAAGCCAATATGAAACTCTGAAAAAAGTGACATTTCTTTTTTTTTTTTTTGCCAAAAACAATGTCATTACGGCAGAGCCAAATAGGCCAAAAAAAATAGAAGCTACACCGGCCCAAATATGTTTGATTTTCTTTTGACACATCGGCGAGAGCCAGTTCCTCATTATATGCTGAACATTCATAGGGCCCTTCAAACCTAGGACAATTTGAACTAAACGCCAAACCGTCCTAGCTAACTGGCAATCAAAGAAAAGATGTTGAACATTTTCCTCCTTATAACAGAAGCAACGGGATAAATTTTCTGACCAATTCGTCTAGCAAGATTGTATTTTGTTAAAATAACATTTTTTGCTATGAACCAGAGGAAAATTTTTATTTTAAGAGAAATCTTTAGCTTCCAAAGGAAATTATTAGCCCAAGAAAAATCCTTATACACCAATTTTTGATTCATGGAATGCATTGTAAATAGCCCATTTTTGTGCACACTCCAGTCAAATCTATCATTTTCTTGATTCGACTGGATGTCCTATAAACAGAATATAAAACTGTGCCAACTAATAAGATTTTGGCCAACTGACGAGCGTCGAAACGACACTCTTAGTGGTCTAGAGCCCAACACTTCTGCCACCATGGCATGATGCTGATGAACAATCAAATAAATACGAGGATGCAGCTCCTTAAGTGAGGTATCACCCAACCATACATCTTCCTAAAAACAAGTATTAACACCATTCTAGACTTTAAAATAACCACAAGACAAAAAGTGAACCTTAATCTTCATGAGACCTTTCCAAAAATGTGAATCTCTAGGCTGACTCTAAACTTACGTCAAAGTCTTATTGTTGAGATATTTATTAGTAAGTAGTTGTTGCCATGTGCCTTCTTCATTAGACAGTTTAAACAACCATTTACTAAGAGGACACTTATTAATCATCTGCTAGCTAGGATGATAGGAATTACTTCTAAGGGATTTTCGGTTTGAAGGCAAACATTGCGACAATGCAACTGATATTTGGCTAAAAATTTATTACAATTATAATGTGTCACTTTCTTAGCCGTTTGCTTCACATATTCCCACACAATCACAGTTTTCACTAGCGTGGCCACAGAAAGTGAAGAAATTTCGATTCATTTTCATATAGCTAGACGCTTGCAACTCTTTTTTCTTTCCATTTTTTGTTGTGTAGAACCCTCTTGATCTCTCGCCAAATGAGGCTATTTTTTCCACTTATTCTCGGTGAAGATTTGCCAAACGAAATCTATTTGGTTTGAACTACCTTTTTTCTTGAATTTTTTCCGAGTGAAATCTAAGGGTGTAGAAGAAGCTGTAGGTAGGGATGGCAATCACAAACTCCCAAAATCAGTAAGCCCAGTGCCCCAGTAGCACCCCAGCGGCCCAGCCCATCAGTCTCAGCCTTTCTATTTCAACTACTTGGGTGCCCATGCATTGGTACGGATTTAAAATAGATGAAACTACCTTCTATCATTCAAATAAAAAAAGATTTAACACAAATCAATACCTATAAGATTTGCATGTCTGTGTGGTGTGTATGAGGATAGGTTAGCCCGTTGGGGCTAGTTCGGTGGGTTTGAAATTTGAATTCAATTGAGCCACACGGTGAAGGCTAAGGCATGGCATATATGGGTACTTGGTCAAAGTAGACAAGGACAAAATCGTCCAGTTAAAAATGGACCACCATTCAACACCACTCACCACAAGCCACTTTTAAGTAGTAGAGATTTAGCGGGTGGCCAACGCTAACCCTAACCCTATCTATCCATTAGCTCGACTCCTCCTTGCCCTACGGCTGCACAGCCTCCCCCAAATCGATCGATGTTGCAGTGGTGAATTGTCGGCCTCTAGCTCTGCTCAACAAGGTACTGGACCTACTGTTACAGATGTTGCAGTGGATAATGTAGAGATAGTTGATGATGTTGATACTGGGCACAAGAGGAAACTAAAATCCAAAGTCTGGGAGGAATTTACAAGGCATAAAATAGGGAATGCATGGAAAGCTAAATGCATGTCGTGTAAGAAATTTCTAGGAGGAGAGACAAAAAATGGGACAAACCACTTGCGTGGCCACCTTGATGTTTGTGAGGATCGGCAAGTTAGAAAAGGTTTTAAACAATCCAATTTGAAATTGGCACGCCATGCACAAGATGGGACAATCAGCATAGATAAATGTCTTTGATCAAGATGTTGCTAGGAAAAAACTTGCACTAATGATATGTGTCCATGAGTATCTACTCTCTATGGTTGACCATGTAAATGTAGCAATCAAAATTTTAGTTTTTTCATCCTTTAACTCATATATTGGGATTTTTTCAGAAGGTGCACTTGAAGAAAAGGCTATGATACAATTTGTGCGGCTTAACAACTCTCCACTTACTACCGCCTTTGTAAATCGGCTCTGCAAAAGTCTGTGCAACTCCTATTAGGCTTAAGGTTCACATTAGCTGTTTGTCCTCACTGGACATCGTAGGTTCTGCTTAGGCCATCTGGTTTGTACACTACATCCATATTTTCGATCAGAGCCAGTACGACTAAAGGTAAGCTTTAAATTTTGTCAGGTTTGGGTTTCTAAGTATAATGTATCAGCATCTGTATTCCCTGTTTCGTAAAAAGTCTAACCAACTTAGAAAGAACAACATGTTAAGGCTAATGCATTACTTACTTTTTCTGACATGTATGTAGTTCACATTTGCTCTCTAACAATCTCCATCAACATTTAAGGAAAAATAGCTTGGTTACTCTGAAGAGATTTATTGACAGTGGAGTTTGGTGCTACTTTTTAGTTATATAGCAATGATAAATTTGCACGATATTTGTAGTGTTGCTGATCAGTTTGGTCTGAAATGCTTAATTTGCATGTCCATTCCAGTGAAAGAAAAAATGCTCTAAAATGTAAATACTTCATGACTAAAATAGTTGGCTACATGAATGTTAGGATCAACGCCTGATCACTCAATCCAGATATGATGTGTCTACTATTTTCCGTATAGAGTGTTTTTTTGTGTGAAAATCATGTAAGCGATGTGATTAACCCAATGTTTTGCACTGAAACCTATCGAAAAGGTTGCTGGCCGTATATTTGCTTTTCTGTCCTAGAAATCCTTGGAAATGTCTTATGATTTTTCTTGAACGTCCTCTCTCTTTTAAGCTCCTGTCCTACTCTCATATTTTAAAAAATTATATATTCATTCTTTCTAAGAACTTATACACCTGGATTCATACAGGGTAAAGATCAATCTTAAAGCGCCATCGATGAACTTTTCTTCTCATGTTTTGTAGACTATGTAGTAACTTGGTATTTCATTTTACAGTACATGTTTTTGTAGAAAAGAAAAAACTAAACTATACTCTTGCTTTCTGACCAACTGTTTATAGCAGGTCCTTGGAATAGGCCTTCGCATCACACAAACAGGCTCATCGGTTGCAACGTCCCTGATTGATGGTGATGCAAAATCAAGGCATTTCATTTGTAAAAAAATCAAGGTCCTGCAATAATTACATTAGAGTAGTCTCATGATAAGAAATATGTTTTTCATAGTGATATCGCCATATGAATTGCATCACTGGTAATTCCACTTCTAACCGATACTTATTAATTTTCCTGCCCCCTTCGTTTTTTTCATATTACAGTGAAATGTTAAAAAAATAATGCATGGATAATAACCATTTCTCTACGGACCAAAGATGACAAGATACGGACCAAAGAACAGGGACTTAATGGGTTGGTTCTATCTATTGGTTAGATCTTGATCATTGTTTGGTTACACAAAAGTTGTTGAAATGTTTTACAATTTTGATGTACCTAACGGAAATATTTTCGTAACCAGTGAAACTTCAACGAGTGATTTAATTTCGAGATAGTACATTATGGTGGAGCAATGAAGCATTGCTTGAGCAGCCAGAGTGCAAGAAAGCTCATCACACTGTTGCCTGATGCAATCAGGCTGGCAATGGGGAGGTGCTACTTACACACAGACCAAGTTTATCTCTACTTTTATCTATCTTACTATAGCAGCTCAAAATGCTTTGATTTGTTCAGTGTTTTGTAGCACAATCCGGCCGTACGTAGGAATATGGGTAGCAAAGTAGTTGTCCTTGTGAAGGAAAAAATTGCTCAGATTAATGGCAGCTACTACAAATGATGTGGATAATATATACAGCTAATTCATTTGCTAATTTGTCTCTTCTTTTCCTTTGTTTTCATACCTTTCACTTATATGTGATTTATATTTTTCGGTGGACATGATCCAAATGACTTTGTAGAAGCTGAAGCCACCAGCTCCGATTGCTATTCATCACATCGCCACTGGTTATTGTACATTGACAGAAGTTGAAATGGCATACGTTGCTTTGTTTTTTTTTCATATCCCCTAGTTGAAATGGCGGTGAGATGTTCCAATAACTTATTGTGATTGAACTATATAACATATTACACGAGGAACTGCTGAGAGTATTCCCTATTCCCCTCCCCTGAAATTTGTAGCTCCTCTGTAGCTCTGAAGTTCCAGTTCTAGCAATAAAAATGCTAAGATGCCTCGCCGTACGTGATGTGTATCCATTTTAGTGCAATTTCATAAGCGTCCAACTTCTTTTATAGTATTACATAAATCTCTCGGCTACATTGGAGCGCCGATATGCCAAACAATGATATGCCAAACAAATGCGTAAATTTAGACATGTATCCGTTGCAACGCACGGGTGATAGATTTTTCGTCATGGCCCTTGGCTGTCATTTCCGAATGATTAGGTTTTCCATAAAAAGAAAGATTTTTTATGAACAAAAAGAAAAAATATTTGTAAGTGATAGATACGATCATAGTGTAATTCTCTATTGAATCAGCGAGGAATAAAAATTTACCACGTGGCCCAAATATTGGGCCAGGCTAGGCTATGTTTGGCCGAACAGGCTAATATTTATAGCATGGCTAAAGTGTCCCTAAAAGAGAATCTTCTCTATATTTAGGGACTCTTTAGTTCATATATTATTTCAGCAAAGTCTCTATATCAGTCCCTAAATTTAGAGACTCCGTCTAAGTCTCTATATTTATATACTCTTACCTATTATTAAGTTTTTTGGGAATAGAGACTCTTGAGAGAATAGAAATATAAGGAACAAATAGTGATTTAGAGAAGAGGATATAGAGAACGAAATATAGAGAATCCGATAGAGAGAGATGCTCTTATCTCAAACCATTTCCGTGTGCTCAGCTCATCTATATAATCCTTAATCAGCCAGTGGGTAAATCACTTCTTTCTACTGCTCAAATTCAACGGCCCATGGAAGGCGCGGGAAGACCATATGATCCAAGGTGCTATTGCCCATTGGCCAGTAATGTTTCTCCATTTTAAACCTGGAATTAATTTTCATTTCTGCGAGCATCCTATTTTTCAGTTTTTGTGCTTAGTTTTCATCCGGAAATGAAGTTGTTCCCGTGTAATTCCTGACCTAGAACCATCAAAAAAAAATTTCCTGAACTAGAAAAGAAGAAGATGGCCTTACATTTTGAAGGTTAGGAAGGCATGAGAAAAATTAAATGTTTTTTAGTTTTCTTTAGAGTGCTCCCAGTTATCTGACCGTAATTATAAAAGATCATTGAAATATTAAATTAAATATGTATGGTCCAGATGTGTTTATTGGTCCTATCAGAAAGGCCCAAAACAGTCTGGGTGCATCTTAAAAATAGAGCTCTTTTATAGTACATTAAACTTAATACTAGACTTCCATTTTCTCCAACTAACCATTTAAATCAGTTAGGATCTTTTTATATTGCACATGATTAGACTCGGTAGTATAATATGAGCCGGGACCCTTTGGTAGTTTATATAATTTATACAAGGACAAAAGAGTGAGATGAATTATTTTCATCTAGCCATCTCGTTTCCATTCATCGCAAAGGACAAAAGAGTGAGATGAACTATTTTCTTCTAGCGATCTCGCTTCCATTCATCACAAGGGTTCGATACATCCATCCAAGTCTAGGGTTCATTCCTCGCAAAGGTTTGATACACCGACCCAAGTCTAGGGTTCACTACTCTTGTGACTTCTCTCACGAGCAAGAGCAAGCAACGAGAACAATGCAGCATCTCGCGGTTGTGAGCGCCGGCGGAGCATGCGACGTCGCGGGTAGGAGGAGCCAATCGACGGTCTGGATCTTCGGAAGAATATGTGCGACGGTGGAGCCAATGGACGGATGGATGGTCCTTTGGGAATAGATGAATCAAGTTAATTAGGAGGTAACGAAACAATCGATTTCTCCAGAGGGTAACGACCTATGTGATGTAGAGAATTTAAATTTGTTACCCCTATGTTCCTCCAGCAAGAATACGAAATTACCTTCCACACTGGACGGTTGGATTTTAAAGCACATGCCCCACCCTTCAGTCCCATTCTTATAAGCAGAAAAGCGAAATACGTTTTCGCAACCTTCCGGCTCTTGGTCGAAAGAGTTCGCTTACGGGCGGGTGAGGATCAACACTCTGCCACCTTGACATGGCAAAAAAAAAAAAAAATTTGCTCCGCTGATTTGACTCTGCACGACCTAATGATACATCTAATACCAATGATCTGTGCCAACCGCTCGACCATAGGGAAAGTAACAAATCTTTCTTGGCACGTGCCCCCTGCGTTTCTTTCTGCCAGCATAACCCCCCTCCGTACCTCTATCGGGAACAGAAATAATGTTGTGCGACTGCAGGGGATTGTATTAGATTTGACCATTTATTTAGGTAGGCAGTTATCCAAATAATTATACTACACGCATAGTATAAAAATATTAAAGTAATATGAACTATTTGATCAAGAGGAATGGATGGTCCATATTTCATTTACTTGTACCGTAAAATGGCTCAAAAACAAGCTTAATCTGTCATCTGTTAAAATCATAGAAAAACACGGTTTTCTATCTCCTTTTGTGTATATGACTGCCACATTTAGAGCCTGTTCATATCGCATACATAAAAACAGTTCGATTTGGATAGAAATCCAAAGAATTAATTCCCAAACGTGAGAACTGTAGATTTGCGTTATGGCCCGCATGCCCCCGTTGCCATAGCAAAGAATGCGTGTCTGTCATCTCTGATAGACTAGATTTCACAAAAACATATAAAAAAAACTGTAAGTGACTAGCTTTTGACAGAAATTAAAACTTTCGACGTGAAATTACCGTCAAGTTAGGGGGGCAAGGGTATCCATCAAATGGCCTTTTAGTTTTCTAAAGAGCACAGTGAATGAAATGGACCTTTCCTTCCTCTGTTCCTAAAAGCACGAAACTGAAATACATTTTCGTTTTCTTGCTGTCAGGCAGATGTGGCCCTGCAATGCTATCACCAATTCCATGCCCTTGTTTGCCTGCCCCTACCTCTATCTGAAACCCAAACAGTGCCGTGCGTTTGCATGAGCTAGCGAACATGGCGGTGACTACGACCATGAGTCCATTCCGGTCCTTGTCGCACTGATCATGGATGGGAATGGAATCATCACAATCCATTTGCCGACTGGTCTTTTCCTCTTCCTGGCCTGATTGATTTCTCTGAAACTGGCGCCCCATCCTTTCACCGATCGATCGCAAGTGTCCATCAGCTGACCCTAATTTGCTCACTGTTTTCATCGTTCATGGCTTCTTAATTGCCATTGCTGCCCTAGTTGGATTGTCCGTGTGTGGCAACAGGTTTTAAATAAATATAAATTTAAGTAGGCGAAATATGTAGTGCAAACCACTGTTTTGGTATAAATCCGTGAAAACTATATGTAAAAGTTTTGTAAATTCGTAGAAAAAATTACTAGAGATAGTAATGAACAATATTATCACCAAATCTCAAGATCAAACTTAACTTCGTTTGAGAGATAAAAAAAGACAAATTTTGAACAAACAGCGACATGAAACTATTCATTCAAAATTTGTCTTTTTTTAGCTCCCAAACGAAGTTGAATTTGGTCTTGAGATTTGTTGATAATATAGTTCATGTCAAGATCTATCTCCAGTAATTTTTTTTTATGAATTTACAAAACTTTTAAGTATGGTTTTCATGAATTTACACCAAAAATGGTTTGCACCACATATTTCACCATTTAAGTAATGTAAAGGCCAAAGTTTCATGTACCATAACATCGAACGCTCAGCAGTCAGCACAACCTAGCAAAGTTCTACCTAGAATCGGGGGAATGGAGAGTTAGAACTGAAATGACATGGTGCAGACTGCAGAGAGCCATGAAATGGAGAGCATAAGCAGCAAGACGGAGCTCATTAAAGGGTGACCCATGAGCAGTGTCCGGCGGCGACGGAGGGTGACCCTGCCGGCCGGACGGCCGGCGGACGGTGCGTGGGCGGCGCTGTCATCACGAGATCAGCGACAGCACTGTTCGCCATGGATGATCGCATGCACATTGATTTCATTGTGCATGACCATGAACAAGAAACGAACATATATACGAAGCTGCTGTATCGATGGATGCGTCTCATGGCGTTCGATCAGGGCCAGGCCCACTCGCTGCCTGATCGAGCCTGCGCCATGTGTTGTGCCGCCTGCCCTGCATCTGCATATGGCCTCCTGGCTTGTCTGTCAGTGATGCGTTCGATTTGGATGCCTGATGAATGATTATGCAGATCAGGTCAGTACGTGCGTGCACATGGGCGCTGGCCAGTGAGCCTAGCTGCTCTAGAGATGGAGGTGCCACGCGTCCATGTGGACCGAGGGCTGGGGTGTTTCAGATGGTGTCAGCTAAAACAATTTTATGTATGTGATTGTGTAACGGAAAAGATACCACATTGTTGTGAGTGCTTCGTTTGATCTCTAGTGAAAGAAAAGAGAAACTAATGTATTGCCAAGCTTCTCCCTGGGCTAGGGATCGGGAAGATGGTCGAGATGATATCAACAGGAACGGTGCTTCCTTAGGGCTAGGTCTCCCTTCCAAAAAAAATTTCCTTGACGGTTCCCTATTAGTTGTCACCGTTTAGTAAGATTTAATACACAATTTGTTTGTTTGATCCTCCAAATTTGAGTAATATAATCTTATTAGTGCGAATTTAGTGATTCATTTTGAAAATGAGTATTATTTAATTGTATTGTCTAACATTAGCTCCCTCTAGCTTTCGGTCCAAGCTTCACCTCTGATATCAACCTCATGGTATATCCATGAGGATTTTTTTTGCGATAATCATTTTGGCCTCTACGGTCAAACTCATACATAGCCTAGTACAAAGTTTGTAGTTCAGTCCCAGAGAATTAAGCCGCCACATCAAAAGGAAATACAAAGTAAAAGGAACCAGGACACCTTATCCACCCTTGCATCCTCCTTTCGTGGCAATGAGCAGTGTGTCTCGGGAATTTGCATGGCTAAATTTGTGTCAAAAACTAAAAGACGTTTTGTAGATGTGAGCTCTAATATAGTTCCAATCATAAGATATGTATAGCCAAATAGATCATGACAAGCTCTAATATAATTTAAGTCTAGTTTAGATCTCTACCTTCTATCCCACACCACCGTTGTAGTTATCTTGATGTCTATCTTCTCGTTGGTCTCCACATCATCTCTATTGGTGGTGGCGCCAACTCAATGTGCCAGCCACAGCTATAGCACTTGGTTCTTCTGCTTTAGTTTGCATCCATACATGGTAGCTTTGTTGGCTCCATGTTTTAATTATATAAGATAGATACATATTGACTCCTTTTATTATTAATTTATTTTAATTTCATGCGTTTTGTATTTTTATTTTAGTTGGTATGGACTCTTTTTCTAGTGTTATAGTTGATATGAACTCTTTTCTTATCTTGTAATTGACAAGGGCATTTTATTGTTATTTTTATTACAAAATTTAGTTATTTTTATTTTTTATTGTTGTTGATATGGACTCTTTTTCTAGTTTTGTAGTTAATATGAACTATTTTTTCTATTATTTTTATTTTTTGTATTTTATATGGACTATTTTCCTAGTTTTATAGTTGACATGAACTCGTTTTTCTATTGTTTTTATTTTTATTTTGAATTTATGTAGTTTTTATTATAATTTTTTATTGTAGTTGATATGAACTATTCCTTCTATTCGACAAGGACTCTTATTTCTTTTCTTTATGCCAAATCTATGTAATTTTTATATTTTTATTGTAGTTGATATGAATCTTTTCTTTTAATCTAACATTGACTCGTATTTCTTTTATTTTTATTCCTAATTTCTATTATTATTAGTATCAGTATTATTATTATATGAATTCTTTCTTTTAATCTAAACCGTTATAATTTGGCGCCACTTTAACCGACGATGTAAGATCTTTTCTTTTTTTGATTTATGTGGAAATTTATCTAATTAATGTGTTATATAATAAATACCCATTGACGCAACCAGTATGTTCATTAGAAGATGACCTATATGAAATGAACATCTTTCTGCTTGTCAAAAACCAAACCATTTTGACAAAGCCAAATCAACCAAAAATTGCAGCTATGCCCACCCAAGTTTTTTCTTTAATTGCAACCTCATCCCTGAAACCCAGCTCCCAACCATGTTTGAAATATTATCAGGAGGCTTCAAAACAAGGACAATATAGACAAGGTGCCAAACTGACCTTGCTAGTCGGCATTCAAAGAACAAATGTTGAATGACCTGACTATTGCTACAGAAACTATGGTTCTAAATGTTATCCCTGATAAATGTTTCCAAATATGCGAGCAGATATTTTACATGGATAATTGGGTAGGATATTCTTGAATTACATGGTAACCTTTAGACATGGGCTCCAAGCATAACACAATAAAGTTAGTCATATCTTGAACTCAGGATTTATTGGATCTTATGCTATATTCTAATTCACCCAAAAGGTTAAATTGAAAAGTCATATTACAATGCTAGATCGCTCAAGAGTTGCAAGTGGATAAGCACTCTTTTATTTTTGGGTTAATTAGGTACATGTCACTACAAACATCACGATTTTAATCCATACCATTCACAGGTGGAAATCCTGCCGGATGTCACTGCTCACTTGCTTTTCTTTGAAACATGCCATTATGAGAATTTTGTGATCAAACCGCTCCTCCTCATTCATCTCCAGCCATTCTCCCTATCTCCTCCTCCCTCTTGAGCTCTAGTCACTGGAGTCACTGCACCACCGCCCAAGCCCTTTCTTTCTCCATCCACGTCCTTCCTCCATACATGTCTGATCCGAGCCCTCATTTTCCTCACCCTCTTCCTCCTCACAAGTCTGCGAGCTCCCTGCAAACATTGTCAGTGTCATGAGAGGTGATGTCGGGCGAGAACTAGAGCATGAGCTTGGAACAGAGTAACACCTCCAGAAGTCTTCTCTGAAACTTGGAGGCAGCTACAAAAACATTGTAGCAGAAACCCCATAGACGTACCGCTTTGATTTAGACGATGTCTGTTTCTTGGACGTTCATGGCTTGCTTGAGTCTAATAATCGTCTTCTTTTACATGCTGGAAGTCGTTTTCTCGAGTGAGCTGCTTCTATTGCAATGAAATTTATTTTGTTGCAATTTTTCTGTGGCAATTGACAGAATTCCTTGTAGTGGACACATTATAAGCTATATCAAAGGCACCATTAATTATGGTATTTTATACAAAAAAAAAAAGAATGCCAAGTAATTGGATATTGTGACGCCCATTATGCCAGAGATTGCGACGCACGTCGATCAACAACTAGATACCTCTTCGGTCTTGAATCTGGAACTATATCTTTTAGTTCAGTTAAAGACATCCCACAGTGGCATTATCAAGTACTGAAGCAGAGTATCGATTGGCGATAACAGCAGCACAAGAAGGCACCTGGCTTAAGCAACTAATGGAGGATCTTCACCAATCGGTGGATAATCAAGTAAGGCTTATGTGTGATAACTTATATTCCATACGGCTAGCAGAAAATCTAGTTTTTCATGCAATGACCAAACACATAGAAGTACATTGTCATTACGTGAGAAAAGGTCCTCAAAGGTGACATCGAGATGGTGCCTACAAAAACAGATGAACAAGTTGCAAATATTCTCTCAAAGGGTCAACAAGGAAAAATTCAAAAACTTCGAGAGGCTCTTGGAATGGTCTGCAAGTCATGTATGCATTGAAGGAGAGTGTTAAGATATATGCAATGCATACTTAAAGCCACGGATTGGCTAATTATATTTAGGGGGAAGACCGAAATTATACAAGGTTTACATCGTCATTATTACAAATAAAAAAGAAAGAAAAAAGAAAGAGAAGAAGAAGAAGATGAAGATGGAGGGACTTGGGATGAAGGCTGATCAGATATGGTCAGCCTAGCTGATCCCAGTCAGAATCTTCGTGACGTGTTTTGCACCGGCAAAGGCCCATGACTGAAGCTCATCTTTGATGCAAGCGAGCAATTGAGTCGTTGTAATGGATGTGAGTCACGGATCTGCGGTAATAGTGTCTGGGTCAGGGGACCCCAACACTCTTCGGGTAGTGTCATTCCATACTGCTCTCTAAGAGTATAACCATATACATTCCTTATTACAAGCTAGATTCTAGTGTTACGAGTCTATAGCGACCCAACAACGTGACCCAACGACCTAGTGAACTTATTTCCTGATCCATCGCAGATGAGGCTGTGAAAATGTGTTTGTTACTTTCTGGGTGACCGAGGTGACGACGTTTGTGTTATGACTCCCGTTGGTTTAGGGCTGCAAGGTAAGCCAAATTGTCATGGCATTCCCCGAAGAAGCATGCAAGCCTGCGGTGAAAGCTGATTGAAGACGGTTGGCATCCATGCCTAGTCGAAAAGACCTACCCAAACATAGCGTGAATAAGAGCACTCAAAGAACAACATTCAGGCTTGGATGTGCGGCCAACCCCCAGCCTATAAGCCTAGATTTAAAAACTGGACCGGATCACCGGTTTAACAAAAAAAATCCTGAACCGGCGGCTTCACCGGTTCAGTTTCCCTCGAAGACTGTCCATCTAGCCAGACCACGAAAAATTGAATTGTTTTCTGTCGAACAACTGAACTGGACAGGTTTGACTGAACCAGACGGATTGGGGGGGATGGTGGCACCGCATCGGGGAAGGGGGGGAGGGGAAGTGAGCAGTCCCACCGTTGGGGAGGGGAGAATGGGGTGCTACCATCGAGGTTCAGTAGGCAACTCGACGTACTAGATGGTGTCGGGGTGGCACAGCGGTGCCGGCGTTAGGGAGCTCAGCGGCACTTGCATCAGGATCGGGAGGAGTTGAGCTCAGCGGCGTCGTGATAGGGGGCACGGCGGCGTCGAGGTGGCACGGAGGCGTCGGCGTCAAGGTAGGGGTGCTCAGCGGTGCTGGCGTCGAGGTCGAGGGAAGCTTGGTGATGGACTTTGGGGTTGGGGAAGAGGAAAGCGAAAGGCGAGGAGGTGGGCAGCAGCCTGGAGGGAGGATTGAGTAGTGCGGCAGCGGCTGCAAAGTGTGGATGTGTGGCCGCATCTGCGGTAGAGTTAGGGTTAGGGTTTCAGTAGCTTAGGTGGGTTTAGAGCTAGCCAAACGAACGAACCGAGCCAACCCAGTTCGGGCCTGTTTGGCCCGGTTCGAACTGAGCAAACGGGCTGAAGTATCGACCCAAGCATGGTTTGCATAGTAATTGGGTTACAAGCGGATCAATCCATTTTAGCCAAAAAATAATATATAAAAAATAAAAAAAATGATTATATTTAATAAATATGTGTTATAAAATGAAGAAATAAATTATTTATTATAAGAAAAATAATCATATAAATATATATTTAATTAAATAAGCGGCTCTGATCGCAGTAGGTAGCCGAACCAAACCGGTTGGGCGCCACTATCTGAACCTAACCAAGCTAGCCAACGGGTCGAGGTCTCAGCCCAGGTTTAGTTCGATTGAACGAACCGGGCTAGGCCCGATTCGATGAACAGTGCAGGCCAGTCCGGTTTGTCCTACTCGGGTCGGCCCGTTTGGCCAGCTCTAGGTGGGTTGTGGCCTATGGGCTTTGATCAGGTGGACCAAAAATCTAATGGTGGCCTGTGGGCATAGAGATTGCTGTCCAGGGTCGAGGATGGCATGGGCTGTGAATGTGATCTGTGGGACATGGGCTTGTGGCTCTGTGCATGAACCAGTAAACTGTGAATGGAAGGTTTGATCGGTTCGATCACTAGTCTAGTTTTAAAAACTATGCTGGTAAGCAGTCTGCATTTTGGTTCATATTTAACTTTTAAATCTCTTATAACGAGGAAGATGTCCCGCACATTTGTGTGCCCAAATTTGTACCAAACTTTAAGAAAATTTTGTGTCAATAAAGATTTATACTCGTATTGATCATAGTAAGTTTTAATAGAATCAACCTCATTCTCATTACGATTTTCTATTTTTTTTATTTCAAGTTGCTATTGTTTTCATTTATTATTTTATTTCGAATCGCTGGCGAGACTATTTGGTGCATGGAGAGAGGGTCGTGCTCGCTCAGGCCCTGGCCTCGCCGGCGCGGCAGAGCGTTTCCAGCAGTTTCCCCGTGGCACGCAACCCTTTATCTTTCTCCAGGTGTTGATGCTAGATCAACCTTGTCCGGTTGTTCCAACCTTTGCAACGCACGAGCCGCAGCGCCAACGCGGGGTGTCCATTCGATCCGACGGCTCGCATGATCGCGTCGATCTTCAATCCAACGGCTTGCACGCCAGGCACGTGTAGGTACCCTACTGGCTTGCGCGCCGGCAGCAGGTGCAAGTCTTGGACCTAGCTTGGTCACTTGACCACTTCACCTCTTTCTCTCTCTCCAATCGCCCAATCGGGACCATGCATGCATCTGCTTCGCTGACCAGAATCCAGAGCCACCCACCATAGATGGCATATATGTATGCTAGTTATAGTTGCATCTGTAAGGACACTCTCAGCCGTTTCTACTGTTGTTGATTAAAAAGAAATGAGAAATAATTGCACTATGAGTAATATGTTATTTCTATATATTTGGATTAGATCTATTGTATGTATCTTGTCCATTTCTTTTCTTGTGTTTGCATATCCATGTTACAACTGATTCATACGCATGAAGCGACAATTATTTTCATGGTACCTTGTAAACTACGGAAAATTCGTTTCACACCGCTAAAAGATCAAGACTTTCAAAATATACCACACAAATAATTCTGTTCCTAAAATACCACCGAAAGTTGCCACTGTTCCGGTTTTTACCATTTTATCCCACTTTTGTTAGCCATTTGTTGTTTTTCCTATTTTTTAGCCAAAAATATAATGTGAAACTAATGAATTGCCCTAGTGTCTTCTTCCTTCTCTATTTTTTCTCTCCACCTTCCTCTCTCGCTTCCATGACCGAGCTTGCACCTGGCCACCACCGACGAGCCTTGTGCCTAGCCTCATCAGCTGACCTCACTGTGCTGCCTTCCGTAGCAGCGTTGTACTCCCAACGCCGCTCTATTGATGCTTGCCACTAGTCGCTGAGCCATCCTTCAGTCCTCTCGGCCTGACTCCGCTCTCTCCTATCTCTAGCAGTAGGCTGCTTTCACCCCCGAGCCCCTACCTCGTTGCGCCGCCCTCAGCCTCCATGTAGTGTTCCTGCCGTCACAGCCGCTACCACCACACCCTATCTGCCTCCAGTGAGTTCGCCCTGGCCGACTTCCTCTTCTTTCTCCACCGATATGCCAGAGCCGGGTGGCGCAATGTAGCAAGAGTGTGTGGCCATGGTGTGCAAACCAGTGGCAATGGCGATAGGCGAGGCCAACAGCCACTATGGAGCAAGAGGCGCGCAATAGAGGCTGTTAGGCCGGCTAGCAGTGGCAAGCTGAGCGGTGGCCGTGGCGTGCAAGCCAGCGGCGATGTCAACTAGTGGTGCTGGTTGTGGGGCAAGAAGAGGCATGCGGCGGCAGTTTTTAGGCGCATGTCAGGTTCTGCTTCTTTGCCTCAGGGAAGAAGGGATAGAGAGGGGAGTAGAGAGAGAGCAAGAAAGGCGAGGAAGGAGAAAGAACCAAGCAGCGACTAGGGCCACCACTGAGCCGTCGGCTGGCGCGCTGACGAGCGACGGATAGGGCTTGGTGGCCTGCTCCCTCCATTGTGCTTCTGTCATGAGGAGAGAGGGGGGAGGGGGGGCAGGAAGAAGGGTAGACTGGTTGTTATTTAGGTGAAAGCGAGGGATAAAATGGTCATAACCGATATAAGTTAAAATGGTCACAACTGATATAAGTTTGACGAAATGATAAAAACCAGAACGGTGTGATCTTTCGATGATTTTACGGATAGAATTCTTTCGGTGGTATGTTCGAAAAGTTGTGATCTTTCGATGGTATGAACAAATTTTCTCTTTAGATTAAATCTGCAAAAACATACATTATGGATTTGGAGTGCAAGATCGTTTTGGTCTTCATGCATGTGTGGCGTTACGTACCAAAGTATTTCCTCCATATTACAAAAACTTAACATTTTAGATATGTTCTTAGTCAAAAGTTTCAAAACTTTGTATATAAAAATCTTTTGAACTATTGGGATTGAGTACATGAAAATCATATACATAAATTTATCTCAAAAGGCACTTCCATAATATCATATTTTTGTGGATATTGTAAATAAATTGCAGTGGTAATTAGTGGTCAAAGTTGTATTTTAAAGTCCATGTCGATGTCTAAAACGTTAAATTTTTGTGATATGGAGGAAGCACCAATGTAGCCTTAAAATGCAGCGTTGATCGTATTAGAGCATCTCTAATGGTGAAACCAAGTGCTAGCAATAAAAAGTATCCATGTTATCTATAGATAATAAAAAGACAACATTTTCAATGGATTAACTATAGTATAGTCTCTACATTCATTATAGACCCACATGTAATAGTGAGCATGCACCTTGGAATCAGTTATAGGCTAACTCTTGTTGAAGAGCCAGTCTATATCTTTTTCCATGTATTTTCTCCTCTACATAAGCAAAAAGCTAATTTAACACTCTTATACCTAGTTGAAGTAATACCATTGAAGATGCTCTTAGAAGGTAATCGCCCCGAGCCGACATGCTGGCTCGTTAGCCGTGCCATCCATTGGGCCCCTCATCACCGTGAGGACAAACTACTCCAAAAGCAACTTCTTTTTCACTGCCATATTTTCCCAAACCTTTTAACACCCATGTGGTAACCTAACTACTTAATCTCTCTATTCTTGACTTTCGAAGGCAAGACTGAATTGCTCGAGTTATTAAATTTTTGAAACTTTGAACTCTAAGAGTCCGTCAGACGGCTTGGCAAAGCTAGCTCAATAATTTTAACTTATTTCTAATAGCTTAATTGGAGATTAATTTAAAAAGGGTCGTCAAACCAAACAGCGAAAATGGTTGGCTTTTGAAAATGAAAATAAGTCATACGCGTAAATCATATACCATCTAGCACATAAGAGTTGTCGTTGGAATGAATGCGAACCAATTTTGACTAATATATTTATCGAAAACGTCATTTTGGTATAAGAAAATAGAAAAGGCAAATTTGTTTTATAAAAAACACATTAGCATGGCCTTCAAAAATATGATGGTAAAACCTAATTGTTAGAGTTTTGTCTTGTTAACTCGAAAAAAGAGAAATTTCATTTGTAAGCAGCGTATGTATAGTATAAAAGCAATAATTAACATTACTACCACTAACGCTTTGATTCAGACCCTGTTCTTTTAACTTATCTAAAGCCCAAAAGAACATGCCCATGCCCCAGAGGATGTCTGTTTCCTAGACATGCATGGATGGCTCGAGTTTAATAACCGTCTTCTTTTACAAGCTGGAAGCCCCTTCTCGAGTGAGCTGCTTCTAAGTGGTTATTGAGCATATAAAATAGAGTCTCTAAACGCTCTCTCTCCTGTTTGATGCCATCATCTAACTATTGTGGATATTCTAAATTGTCTCTAAGTTAGAGGTAGTCTCTAAATTTAGAGGTAACCTCTAAGCATAGAATCTCTATATATTAAATAGTTGTTTCAGCGGATCCTATTTTATAGACAGTGGCTAACATGAGTTCCATCTTAGAAACAACATTGTCTCTGACTATTGTGTGGAGTCCAACCAAATATCCTTTCTTCTCAAATCGGTTTCTTATAACTTTTAAAATCCTTCATTTCAGCCGCTCCACCATCCGCCACGGCCAAACCAAACACGTACGACCGATTACCGTATCGAAATAGTTTTAAAAAAAGATTACCCTATCGAAATCTGGTTCACTGTCGGTACATCGATCCTTGTCGATTAACTCCCAACAATTAAGCTAAGCTTTCATCAGACGATCGAGCTAGCTAGATCGACTGCTTAGTAGACGGAGAGATCGAGGGCTGTGCTCGCTCAGGCCGTGTCGGCAGGCGGCGGCAGCAGCGTCGCGGCCTGGCCTCGCCGGCGCGGCATGCAGAGCGCGACCGCGCGCATGGCGTTCGATCTGGAGATTCGGGCTGGCCTCCGACGGCGACGTGTGCATGCCTCCTGCCCCCTGACTGCGATGCCGATGTGAGTTCTGGGGCATGTGGCCTGCATTGACGCCTGGCTGCCGGTGCCAGCCGCTTCACAGTGACACTCTCATGCATGTCTGTGTTGTGCCATGCAAGCATACATGCACACATGAGCGAGCCGATGAGCAACACACCACGCATCAGCTAGTGGCTACAATTTGGGCACAGCAATGCCGGACACTGCCACGGTTAACACCAGGGATTTAATTTTCGTCGAAATTTCCCGAATTTCGCTTATTTCAGCCTAGGGCGAAAAAGCCCATTTCAGTCATATTTTTGGCCCAATTTAAATTGAAACCTGCCTTAAACTGGCCCAACATGACCAAAGCATATAGGGGATTTCACGTCTTGTGCAATTGTGCTCCCTAAGCCCTTACTGAATTCTATCCGATGACAATGGCGACGGTGGCAAGGGGCGGGCTGCGCCCTGCTCAGCAGAAGCGGTGGTGCGTGCCCGCCGCGGGCTGCTTCTTGCCACTTGCTGCTCTTCAGCGGCATGGCTCGCCGTCGCGCCTCTGCCGGTTGCTTTACGACGGTGACGCTGGTGCGCCCTTCCGGCTGCTCCTCTGCAGCGAGGCTCACCGTCGCGCCCCTGCTCGGCTGCTCCTCCGCAGCGTGGCTCGCTGTCGCGCCCCTGCCAAGTTGCTCCTACGACGGCGACGTGGCTGCACCCTTGCCCGGTTGCTCCTCCGTGGTGAGGCTCGCCGTCGCGCCCCTGCGCGGCTGCTCCTCTGCGGCGTGGCTCGCCGTTGCGCCCTGCTCGGTTTTTTTTTTACCAAATTTTACCTAAATTCGTCCAATTTTGATGTTTTTATCCAAAATTTCCAAATTTTTCACCAGGGGACGAAATTTTTACTCTACCGAAATATTAATCCTTGGTTAAGACACGGGTTTTTTTGATCGGAATAGATTAGCGTTTGGTTTGATTTCCGTGCTAGCTAGGACGACTTGCCACACTTTCTTTTCTAGCCGCTTCAGTTTGGTACATTTTGCTTGGTTTGCCACGACATCAAGCTGCCGAAAGAAAACACGAAAATGAAAAAAAAAAGTTAAAAACATATATGATAGGGTTAAGTTAGAAATTGATCTGGTTCTCTCGTGACTATTGAAGTTGGTTTTGAAATCCTTAATTGAATTATATATGACAGTCCAATAACTGTTATAAATTATTTATTTTTTGTTGGCCAAGCAGTGAAATTTATACTACAGAGTATAAATTCTACTGCCCACTTTTTATATGCAAATTGTTAATAAAACTCTAACATAGTTCGTTCAAAATGCACCAACAAGAATCTTAGAGAATACTAAGTACAATGTCTTAAAAATTGCTTGAACAAATCCATTAAAAACTTTTTAAGAAAAATTGAAAAGCTTTGAACTCGAAGGTTTTTCAAATGCTTATCCCATTTTTACGCAGCAGTGTAACACGAGAAGCAGCCAGGCGAATTGTATTTACCAATTGCCATTTGCTTTTTTTTTCTTGTTCTTGAGATGGATTCGATCTTTCCAACTTGTGATGCATCACCGTTCGTCGGTCGATCCGGCCCCGGGACTTGATTTGCTCCCACTAGGCCAAGCTGACGCGCACAAGACAAACACTGCATCTCGCAATCTCGCGTGCTCGTCAGTGTCCATGTGGTGTATGCAGCTAGCTGTGAGCTCAGCTCGATTGCTCGCTCACTCTCTCAATCAAGTAGCACCGTAGCAACACAAATCGACAAAAAAAAATCCTTTCTTTTTCCAAAATAGATTAGAGCATTCGTAGCAGACACTCCATAATATTGTTTATCTGACTTTTTAAGGATAGAGTAGCTGCTGGAGGGAGGTAATCTTTTAGAGTGCAGTGTAAAGTGTGAAGGAATTTTAGAGAGATAGATAGAGAGTGTATGGAATAGTATTATAAAGTAGAAATTTGAAGTGGCTGCTAGAGATGCTCTTATTTTCCACTCAGAGCATCATCAGTAGTCCCCCTAAAACACTGGAGCTCTGACCTTTTTAGGATAGAGTAGTTGCTGGAGAGAAGGAATCTTTTAGAGTATAGTGTAAAATATGAATAAAGTTTAGAGAGATGGATAGAGAGGACGCTAATAGTGTTTTGGAGTGGAGAATTTAGAGAATTGCTGGGATGCTCTCAAAAAGCAAGGAAAAAAAACTAAATTTTGACATAGAAAGAAAAGTTGAGTGAAGCAGCAGAAAACCCCGGCCGATCTCGCTATAAATAGCCACGCACTCCCCTGCTCGCAGCATCCACACACATCGCCGCCCACCACTCGCTCGCCATTGTTGCGCGGAGGGGAGAGCAGAGGAGGAGGAGGATGGCGGCGACGTCTCGGCGCCTGCTGGCGTTGGTGGTGGCGGCGGTGGTGGCGCTGGTGCTGCGCGGCGCGGCGGCGGCGGCCCCGCGGAAGCCGGTGGACGTGCCGTTCCAGAAGAACTACGTGCCGACGTGGGCGGAGGACCACATCCACTACATCGACGACGGGCGGGAGGTGCAGCTCTACCTCGACAAGTCCACCGGCACGGGATTCCAGACCCGGGGCTCCTACCTTTTCGGCCACTTCAGCATGCACATGAAGCTCGTCGCCGGCGACTCCGCCGGCACCGTCACCGCCTTCTATGTACGCCCGCCGCCGCCGCCGCCGATCCACCCCTCTCCTCTCTGTTTCTTGCGACGGGGGCGGCGCTAATGGCGGTGCTTTCTTGCATGCATGCGCATTGCAGCTGTCGTCGCAGAACTCGGAGCACGACGAGATCGACTTCGAGTTCCTGGGGAACCGGACGGGGCAGCCGTACATCCTGCAGACGAACGTCTTCTCCGGCGGGAAGGGCGACCGCGAGCAGAGGATCTACCTCTGGTTCGACCCCACCACCGACTACCACTCCTACTCCGTCCTCTGGAACCTCTACATGACCGCGTTCGTAATCCTGCATCTTCCATTTCATCAGCTTTAAGATTAAACTACCTTCTTATGATGAAAACATGTAACTAGGACAAAAAGATTAGGGAAAACACTCCTCTTTTTTTGATCGGAGAGGGGTGTACTGCTGATAAGATCGTCTGAATCCGGTCTTAAAGACCGGGAACGAGTACTGCGCATGTGCAATTGATGCCATCCGCGTGTTCATGTCTGAATCTGCTAGGCATTAGGGTCGGTCGGGTTGGGGCCTACTGCTTCAGGCATTAGTCTGATCGTGTGTGTGCAGTGCACCCTGCGGAGAGGGAGCATAACTGATGGCGCCATCCTGTACCTGTTCAGCTTTATCGTCAATCTAGGAGACTAGGACGGTAGCAATTGTCTTTTTGACCTTAACCCACCGTAACTAGTAATAACCTTAATCAATCAGTGCATCAAGTACATGGGTCAGAATTTCAATTAGACTCGAGGACGCAGGATTCTTACATGTCCTCTAGTACCGAAATTATTTAACCCTCTGCTGGAATAAAACCTAATCTGGCAGCTTTAAACAATACTCGCCCAGTCACAGGTAAGTGTCGTTTGGAGCATTGACACAGTCTCTAAAGTACGTCTAAAGTATGTCTTTGAGCACTAATTACTATTATAATTTACTTATTGAACCTACTAAGATTAATATACTATGGAACTACTCTTCGAGATGATTCTACACCTCTTCGAGATGATTCTACACGTATGGTTTTTATGCTCGCAACCTAAATAGTTTAAAAGATATTTGTAGTTAAAATTTTAAAACTTTGACTTACACATTCTTCAAACAATAGATATTTGTGTCCGAATGGAGTAAATTTTAAAAGCCAAACTTGATAATTGAAAACGAATTAATTTGACAATTGTTCCACATGTGACTTTGATATTTTTAGAAACAACATTAAGACAGTCGAAGCGTCAAAAAGATAATCAAATATGTTTTAAGCAAATAATCTGTGGAGGAGGAGTTCTAAATTAATGGGTGTGGAATGGATGATGCGTGGGCAGGTTCTTCGTGGACGACACGCCGATCCGGGTGTTCAAGAACAGCACGGACCTCGGGGTGCGGTACCCGTTCAACCAGCCGATGAAGCTCTACTCCAGCCTGTGGAACGCCGACGACTGGGCGACGCGCGGCGGGCGGGAGAAGACGGACTGGTCGCGCGCGCCCTTCGTCGCCTCCTACCGCGGCTTCCACGTCGACGGCTGCGAGGCGTCGGCGGAGGCGCGCTACTGCGCCACCCAGGGCACGCGGTGGTGGGACCAGCCGGAGTTCCAGGACCTCGACGCCGCGCAGTACCGCCGCCTCGAGTGGGTGCGCCGCGAGCACACCATCTACAACTACTGCACCGACCGCGACCGCTACCCGTCCATGTCGCCCGAGTGCCACCGCGACCGCGACGTCTGATCTCCCGGCCGCGCGCCGGCCGTCCGGCCATCGCCGCCGGCTCGCCGGCCGGACGGGTGCATGCCAGTAGTAGTACGTATCGATATATATATAGACGGGTTAGTGCGCGTGGATGGTCGGTGCATGCTGTCCGTGCCGTGCTACCCCCTACTGTACGTGTGATGATTGGCGTCGACGACGACGACGACGAGACTGTGTATGCTCGGTCTGGAGTGTGGTTTTACATCTGTGTTGTGTGGTCGCCCTGACAGCAGATTGGTATTGGCATTGCATTGATCTTAAACCAGCTTGTCCTGTCTCTCTTGCAATTGCATAAACACATGCGACAGCCGACAGGGTTCACAGGACCGGCCAAAACCGCTAGAACGACGCGGTCATGTTCAGCAAACGATGGCCTAAACCGATTGAAATTCAAATCCTGTAAGCCCTCAAGTTTTCTGTTACTGAGAACCACTGATTATTACACTAGTCCATATATCAGTAGACTGGTACACACATTTACATAGCCGAATTATTTGCATACAAGCGGTACAGAAGTTTCATCGTTACATCACTGAATTAGCGTCTTTTGGTGGTTAGTTTACAGCAGGGCCGGTCAGGCTAAATATCATAGTACATCTCAAAAAAGGTTTAGATGTCAACAATATTGCGGAAAGCTTAAAGACAACAAAAGGTTATCTAGCGGCTATACAATCTTGCAAACAACTAGAGGACCGTTCTAGACTTCATTAAGACCACACTTGCGAGTAACACCATCCTAATACAAGTAATGATAAAGGCTCCAAGAGAAGGCTAGTAATGCGTGGTGACAGGACAAGGCGGAGGGGCGCGACAGGTCCGCGGCGCAGACAAGGGGCACAGGGCGCGGTGTGCTAAACAATGCTCCGAGCGCACGCGGTAGGCAAGGACTAGGTGATGAGATGAGCCCTGCGGCGCGGCTGATGCGAGCGGTGGGATGGGACGGAGCAAGCGGTGCAACAGAACATGCGTGGTGCGCTTAGAGCGCGCCCTGGCGCGTGTGTGGCCCATGGGGGCTGCTAGGTGAAGGGAAAAGAGAGAGATGCAGGGGGCGGTGGGTCGACTTGAGCCCAAAGAGGGCTAAGCACAGTGGGCTAAGTCTAGTAACGTTACGACTTTAAATTTGAAGTGGTTTGTTCAAAATTTGATTTGAATTTGATGACTCTTTTTGAATTTTCGGTTGATGAACAGTATTTACTAGCTCATGAACAGTGTTTATATAGATTGAAATCTGTAATTTGCAAAAGACCCAACTTTGGGCTGTTACAAATCCAATGTAAACCAATCCTGTTAAACATAAACAGAAATCGGTGTCCAAACCATCGGTTTTAAAACTGAGCGGCCGGGTTTCGGTCTAAGCAAACCGAATTTCGTTTGAAAACCGACATTTTCTATTCCCCTCAATTCAAAATTTGAAAAAGAATATAGAATCCTGCAATATCCATTCGTGCACGGGTGCGAAGGATCTCTACATCGAACCAGGCATACACATTCATAGCTCACTGATACGTACGTGGTACTAGACTTGGGTAGTTTCGAGAGTGACTAGGGACGAAACAGAGGTCGGTCAGGCAATCCGTGCCAAGATTTCGTGCCTGCATTTTGGATACATCCGTGCACGCGTCGGTTCGGCCATCCATCTCTACTATTAAAAAGAGGTTTATGGTGGTCACTGATAATACGTCACTTTACAGAAATTACCCACCATACCATTCTACACTCCACGTTTTAGTAACTCTTTGTTTTACACTTTACTTGAATAGTATGTTCGATTTGTTATTTTAACCTTGAGATTCTATTGCAAGGCATTTTCTCTAGATACGATCTAATATTACAATAAATAATTTGGAATTTTATTATTTTTTCATGTTCCGTTATAAAATACAGGCATTCAACTAGTACATAAAAAGATGTGTGCTCGGCACATGGGGGCACGACGGAATGTCTGCACGGTGCACCTAGCTACCCGTGTATGTGCCACTGTATGCTGCTCTTTGTTTAATCCATGGAACCATGGACTGCTGCAGCCGGTCTAGACGCTACTACCGTATCCTGACCCCAAGAAATGTCGTTGCGAATTTTTTTTTTAAGGCGTACTGCCATGCAATTTTTGTCATTCGATTTGGTTGATCCAATATTTTAGTGGTCTTTTACCCTATTGAAAGTAAGACAAATGAATATCATACATATTTGATCTAAAGACAATATATCTAGTGTTAATACTAATTTAGTGCTAACATGTTAACTTTGAGCCAGAGCCTTTACATCCATCATATATGGCTGAGATCCATATAGGTGGAAGCACATGATAGATCTGAAATCTCAGGGGATTTCGTGAAAAAGGGTTTAAATCAGGAAGGAAGTTTCCATCTCAATGAATCTCACCCGCACATAATAGATCTGATGGCCTGCATCGTATTAGCACCTTAAACTCAATAGCTATTAGCACTAGATATGCTGCCTTTGATCTAATGATCTAATAATATCTTAGCTCTAGTGTACTGTTGCTTTTCAGGAGATTCCTTTTTCACTTTAGGCAAAGATATAAGAAATCCTCTATTCGTCGCTAGCTGTTTTAACATGTGGGTTTTGAGCGACAAATAAAGGACTACACATTTCTCCTTAGCCGGATGAAAAAAAATGACCGAAATTTTGAAAAGGCGCAAACTATCAATCGACGCATCAACCGCAGGACATTTCGTATGTGTCAGTGTATTTAGACCTATATCATCAATGGTATACAAATTTTACGGCTTGCCATTAATTATCTTTTTTTCATGGGTGCAGTGTTTGTATAAAGTCCAGTGTTCCTACGTACGGGGCAGCTCAGACGAAGCAGCACAGCACTGCACCTAGTATTAATGGACTCTTGCTTGCAGGGATAAAAAGCTAGGCTGCGAGTCTGCGAGTAGCATAGGCTGTTCACGTTTTCGTACTCCCCCGTCCTGCATGGACTCCTCCGATAAAAATAAGTTGTAATAAGAATTCAACTCAGCCTTTTCTTACGTGGAGAAAAGAAGACAAAAGAGAGATAAAACCAGCTACTGAGAGTCAGTTTATAACAGTTTCCAATTTGCATACATACTATTACACAACATGGGTCCATATTAATTTTAAAAACTATGCTATAGCTATTCCGAGGTTATCTATAGATGACATGTCTATTTTTAACTCCACTATTGGAGATGCTCTCATATGTATGTACAGTGTTGTAAGATAATGTGATTCATATTTTGACAACCGTTTAATTTGTAGTGGAGTTTTGGTGAAGGTTTGGATTAATGTGATGTAAATTGGAAAGATTTGTTTTTACATTGGTTTGCTTGTATGTTGATATGCAGGGATTGGGGTCGATGCAGGCCAATGGAAACCGGGACTACACTGTAGGGAGGAGGTGAAGTCTGAGGCGGTAAGGAGGTGCCATGTGGGTGCATCGTGATAGGATAAGGTGCATGTCCGATAGATAAGAATACGTGAGGGGTGTTCGGATACGTAAAGGTTTGGATGTTTGAGCCGTATAGGAGTTGGAGACAGGTTGTAATTGCGTGGGGCCACTTAATGACGAAATTAAGAGATAGCTTCATGATTAGTGGGTTAAGGGTGTGCTACCCTATATAAGATAAGTTCCATGGTTTGAATGTGGCCGGTTTTATTCATGAATGGATACCTTACTGAAAAGTTAGGGTTTTCGTGTATTTGATGGTGTCCTCAGTTGCGAAGTACCATAGAATTTCCCGAGTGCTTATTCTTTGCTTCTTTTCGTTGGGATCACTTTGATTCATTGATTCTAATAGTTCCAGTACCTATTTAGAATCTATAAATTGTTTTCGCTAGGCAGAGGATTCTGAACTGCAAAAAATAAGGAGCTTTTGTTTAGCGCCTATTCACCTCTCTAGTGGTCTTATTCAATTCTACTGCGTTGTTAAGCCCACGGAATCCATACTTAATTAGTGGAATTTGACGGTGGTTTATTCAGGCTCGTAGGGACAAGAATGGTATAGCTAACAATTATATAAAATATTGTTTACATCGGCGGAATCAGACGGTAAAATGTGATTGTCTTTATTATACAACTTTACCAGCAAATGATGCGAAACGATAAAGTGGCTGCTGAGTCAATAGAGGACAGAATCAAAGGCTCACACGTCATTCTACGGCACCGATTATAAAGGACATCTCAAAAATGTCATATATCTTTACTATAGCAAACAGAAATGGAGTTATGAATAGAAAAAATTGTGATGGGACTAAAATAAGAGAAAGAAATATAGTGATTGAGAAAATAGGATGAGGGTTAAAGAGATAAATAGTAAATTAAGGTTGTGAATAGGAGGTGAATAGTATGTAAATAGTAAAATAGGATGAAAAATAGGGCTAACATTAGAGATGACGTAAGAGAAGATCTAAGATTAGAAGTGGGATGAACAACCTTAAAAAGTCTAGCATCTAAGAGCATATCCAATAGAGGCTCTAAAACAGAATCTTCTTTAAATTTAGCGTCTTTCATTCTTTAGCATAGCCTCTATCTCAGTCTCTAAATTTAACGTTTTTCTCTCATAGCCTCTAAATTTGGAGTACTATCTCTTTATTAATCTCTATGGTTTCTCTGAAAAGAGGTTCTGCTGAAGAGGATGAAAATATAAAAAATGAATAGTAATTTAGAAGGGTATATAGAGGCTCGATTTTAGAGCATCTGTTAGAGATGCTTTTGAAAACTCGGATGTGTGTGAAGAATCGTCGGAATAAGTTTAGGGACGTATTGTGTATTTTACTCTAGTTTAACACCACCGTCATAATTTAATCTATTAAAATCTATATTACTAAAAATGTGGATTGGAGGCGCCGGTGATCTGTTCTTTTTTTTTTTTGGCATCCTATTCATTTTGGCCCTGGCAGTTTTCCGGTTTTACATGAGGTTCCTGTTTTTAGCGTTTGAGCGCCTCAGATAACAATGAAGTTTACTCTTAACTGGAGGTCGGCTCTATAGATATTTTTCTAATAACCTATCGCTCCCATGTGTTGAGTTGTCCTCATAGCGCTCGCTCTCCTCTACTTTCTATTGAACAAATACAGGAGATATTTTAAATTTAACATAGTTTAAACGTGTACTCTCTCCTTCTAAAAATATAAGACATATTTTTTAATATACTTGTCCATCAATATAGGGTATATTTAATATTCTAATGCAAAATAAATGTGTTGTTTCCTCAATACCTTTAATAAATATCTTATTTGATATTGTATTCCCTATATGCATGTATTGAATATAGTGTTTAGAGATAATAACTAAGAGGTAGTGTAGTTATTTTTAATGTCTCTTTGGTCTATGTGCAAAATAAGAATATGTCTTATATTCTTGGACGAAGAGAGTACTCGAAATTTGACTCCCACGTAGATAAAACAACGAAGAACTTTTTCTTTATCTATTTATTAATGAGAATTTCATTTTTAGTCGTTTCTGGCTCCGTAGGTTTTCCTAGCTATGAAAAGCAAGAAGAATGCATTGAACGGAGTTTGTTCTCTTTGATTTATCTAATTTGCTTGTAAGTTAAACTTTGAAAGCTTTTCGAGGTAGATTATAAAGTTTAGTAAGCTTCGTTTGACTTATTTCTAGAGCTTTAAGACGTGGTTTCGAGATAGAAAAAAGAACGGACACAAAAGTCTCGAATCAAAAAAGTTACTATTTCCGTTTTACAATGGTTGTAGTTTTAACTAAATGCACATAAAATAAGGAGACATGAAAAATGACTTGTCTACCTTCATTTAATGAAGGGTAGTTGAACAGATTAGTTTAAATAGATGACTGTATTGATGAAGGGTACAAAGATCATATTGGCTCTAAAGTTGTATTGGAATGTGAGAACTACAACCATTTTGATAAAAATTTTGAATGCTAGAACTACAACCATTGTGAAACGGAGGGAGTAAATGTTTTGATTTTTGCAGTGTTCTTTTTGTTTTAAAATTGTGTTCCAAAGCTCTTAGATTCAAGTCAAATAAAGTGCATCAATATTTTTAAGCTAAATCAAAAGGCTCGTATAGATAAAAAAAATAAGATAAGCCCAAGGTAACATTTCTAATCTCGATATTTACATTGATATCGCTTCTCTCCATGGTACGGGGCCTGGGGTCTGAACTGCGTCCCTGAATTATTAGGGCACTCGCAATGGATTGTTACTAAACTTGTTACTAAGTGTATTAATTACAAGATAAGAAACTAGGACTACAATGGGTTGTTACTATAGCTGTTACTAAAATTAATTAGGTTGTTCATACTTGCACAAATCTATGGATCTTCTATATCATGGTCATGAAAATATATATAGGATTAGCTGCACTCATTGCCACACTGAATCACCAGTAACAGGGATGAACTCTCCAATGCACATTTTATCCGTTTCTAGTGTTTAGGATACTGTGAAGTACTGGTTACTTAAACTAGTAACAAGCTCCCTCTCTCTACTTTAATTAGCTTCCACATCAGCTCCACATCAGCTTAGCAACAAGCTCAGTAACCCCATTGGGAGTGCCCTTAGGGCATCTCCAATGGTAGAGCCAACTACTAGCTATAAGGAAGCTCCATGTCACTTATAGATAGTTTAAAGATAAGCTCTCCAATGGGTTAGATATAACATACTCTCCAACAATAAATATGGGTCCACATGTAATTGTTTTTTATTTGTCTTAGGAAACACTATAGACTGGCTCTTAGTTAAGAGCTAGCTCTTGTCTCTCTCCTCTCATTCTCTCCTCCACATAAGCAAAAAGATGAGGTAGATTTCTAATAGCCAGCTGATTTGGCACCATTGGAGATGCTCTTAGACGCGGTATTTAAATCGATCTCGCGGGGGAAGCTGCGGCGGCCTGCCGCTGCGCCACATGGGAAGACGATCAACGCGGCCTGGAAACTCTGCGATGCACGAAACCAGAGGGCAGAGGCCGCCGCGCGCGCGTGACCGACCGACCGTGCATCGGTGCGTGCGCCCATGCAGCTATGCCCAGACGCGGCTGGACTCTGGTTGCCTGCCTGCTGTATATAGCTTGACTGCTTGACCAGGACATGGGACATGGCTTCGTCAGCTTGAAATGATGGTTAATATAGTATTTTATTCTAGAAATAACCGTGGGCCTTTCTTAAATTTCGATTTCTATGTTTTAATCACTACTCTACTTAAAATCATCTTACGACAAGTGCTGAATGGTGATAGTCATTTTTTGCTGGACGATTTTACCCTTGCCTAGCCTGATTCAAATGTGATTTTGAAACCAACGCCCGCTATGTTTACACGCCCGTCTCGTGCTTGCCACGGCCGCATCACCCCCCAATCCCTCTCTATTGACCTCAAGGTGTTCGATACTTTGACCGCTCGCTGCCATGGCCTCCATCTCCACTGCCGCCGCCGCCGCCAAGGCCTCCGCTGCCTTCGCCCAAAAGGTTCTCACCTCTCCTCTCGTCGCCTCGACTCCCCCCGAACGCTTCTCTGTGCTGATTGCTGACCTCTTCCTCACCCTGCTCCCTCCATCGCAGAAGGAGCTCGCCGTGGCGCCGCCAACGCCGCAGCAGGAGCAGCACGCGAGAGCGAGCCTCCGGCGTCGCAGCGTGCGGCCGCGTCCATGCCGTCGCCACGCCCGCCCAAGCGCCGCGCGCCTCGGCCTCTACCGGCTCGGTACGCTCGCACCGCACCGCCTCCTCCGCAGTCCTTTGCCACTCCGAGCGCCTCCTCCCAGTCCCTCGGCCTCTACTCCGCAGCTCCTCCTCCCCGCACCGCCTCCTCCCCAGTCCGCCGTCACTTCAACCTCCTTCTTGGACGCTCTCCCAGCGGTGGCGGTAGCCACAACGGTGAGGTCGCGATATGTGGGGCACAGATGGAGGCAAGGTGGCAGGCTAGTGCCGCCAAACCGAGGCCTCCCCTTCCTCCACTTTCACGCGATTCATCCTCACCCTCTCTCTTGGGGAGCGTTCACCCGCTGACAGTAGGCCTGTGCGCCATGGCAAGTGGTGGAGACTGAGACCATCTCCTAGCTCTGTGACCTCGGCCTCCTCCGGTTCAAACAAGCATCGCTGAGCCTTGTGCTCATGCTGTCCTGTATATTAGCTAAGCTTCACGCACTGTTTGTTTTTAGTCGGGGGAATTTTTCTATTCAGCTCAAAGAATCGTTGCAGCACAACAGATGGAAATGGAGGCAAATCAATCTGGTGAGACTTCACTGTAGATTTTGTTTTTAGAGCAGGTAAAATTATTATTTCAGTAAACATCACCCCATGGCCCCTATTTTCTTTTCATGTTTCTCTTGGATTTTCTGTTGTCTGTGTAGGATTTGTTAACAGATGCATTGAGTGGTCTCGTGCCGATGGAAAAGGCAATGTCATTTGAACGTATCTTATTTCGGGCCAGAATCGGCAATATTTTCCCTCGACAAGAGTCTGTTGATGAACTTGTCACTAATCTACCCTCTGGAGAAAAGGTTGTTGTTTTCTTTACGGTAAGTATAATTTATTTGTTCCTAGCAGAGTAACTATGCACACAAGTATGAAACCTGTTAGGCTATACTCTCTTTCCTGGCACAAGAAATTTATTGTTAACTCTTGTAAATTCAACTGGGTCTAACTTTTGGAGCTTTTGCTCTATAGTTTTTTCATTCCGTCATACCAGTGTGCCACCCGTTGTTGCGCACAACCGCACCAGGCATTGGGTCATTTGTTGCCAACTTGTCACTTTTCTTGGGCTTGCTAGACCCTCACAATTCCATTTTGGCCTTTTCCATTGGTTGTTGTTGCTACCATTGCTAGAGCCATGCTGTTTTGCAACTGCCTGCTCTGTTTAGATGTTGGACAGAGAAGCACTAATACTATAATTTAGCTACTAAATTACTTAGGATATGTTGGCACTGAGCTAATGTTTCAGTAGGGGTCTATTTGGCTAGACGGACTAAAAGAAATTTATCTAGCCATAGCCAAGCACTACTAATAGCAGCAACACAGCATCATTGTCACACAGACTGAATGGTGTCGAACAAGAGTCCATGTATTGTCGGATCAGCAACAGAAAAAAGGTGTGGAAGGCTTTCAGGTTTTTTTGTGTTAGTTGATTGTAAGTTTTAATCGGTTAAGGTTTTCCTTATTTAGTTGAGTCCAACTTTGAGTAAGTTCGGAGTTGGGTTCAAATTAGTTGTGGAGTTCCAACCATTAGTGATCTCTTGCAACTGCCTGCTCTGTTTAGATGTTGGACAGAGAAGCATTGATACTATAATTTAGCTACTAAATTACTTAGGATATGTTGGCACTAAGCTAATGTTTCAGTAGGGGTCAATTTGGCTAAACGGACTAAAAGAAATTTATCTAGCCGTAGCCAGGCACTACTAATAGCAGCAACACAGCATCATCAGTTAAGGTTTTCCTTATTTAGTTGAGTCCAACTTTGAGTAAGTTCGGAGTTGGGTTCAAATTAGTTGTGGAGTTCCAACCATTAGTGATCTCTAAACATAAATTATTATATATATGTGTTGGCTAGGTTATCTGGTCGGACAATAAAGAAGGTTTGGTTTATTTGCTTCTTGCTATTCTTTCATAGTGTCACAAACAACAGATGACGCCCTATTTTATCGTGGCCCAAGCTCATGTTTTTATTTGTCTTTTCATGTGTGAGATCATATGAAGTGGCAGATGCCTTTAGCTCAGTAGCCGTGTACACTACATGGATCAGTTACAAGAGTTTGAGAAGCCTTCCTACACCTGACTGCAACATCAATCAGATTCTGAAGTCTCACACGCTCTCTACTTGTGCCGGAATATGCATGTGTAACTGAAACCAACCACTATGTCTATCTGTTTAAACATGTACCATGTGCTTTTGGAACATTTTATGGGTTCAATTGTTCATTTTGTATCATAATTGTACATATCCTTTTCCACTTATTTCCAGCTAAGGTATATTCTTTTCCACTAAATCAATGCATTGTTTGCTCATCAACAGTGAGCTTAACTGATTGTTTGGACCAACAATAGAGAATGGGAAGAAGAATGACCCATACCCTAAGAAATTATCGTCCAAGATATGTTTTTGTTGTGGCAGCACTATGGAGAAGAGTTAGGGTTATTTTGTGTAGATTGATGTGAGATGTTTCTAACATAGAGCTTTCTATGTATGCTATGACCATTTTTATGTGAAACGTTTTGTTCACTTGAATTGAATCGTGCTTCATTGCCCCTTTTGTTACTGTAATCTTCGACAAATTGTAATGGATGACTGTTCATTATTCTTAATTTGACGGGAGAAGTTAAAAACAATGAGCCTGCAATATGTAGATGCAACAAAGCATCAATCATTGATGTTTTTGTATAAGCAGTGAATTGTACTAACTGTGGCTGTAGAGTAAATATTGATTTGTTATGCAACTCAATTCTCTTGAATCCAGATCAGAATGTTCATGTTCAAAACCGAATGTTCTTGGGATGAATTCCATTTAGTTATAAGTTGTTTGTATCATAATGGAAGATGGCTGATTTGTTAAGATATGGAAATCGATCTATGCATGCTGGACTATCTCCAAGAAGTTCATACCAGGTAGTATCACGAAACGTTGCAAAGATAAATACATATTTGTCATAAAATTGAGTTGGTATGCAGATGGCTGAATTGAGAGCTGAGGCCAAGCAAGAGCCAGCAGGCACAATCGGACGTTCAAAAGGAGCATCTCTAACTACATCACCACAGCAGCAGATATCAGTTACTGTAGTGGCTGAATTTGTTCGCTGGAATGAGGAAGCAATATCCAGATGCACACTGTTGTTTTCTCAGGTTGAGCTGAAGCCCTTTTGCGCATTATTCATTACTTGTGCTTGTATGTTAAGGGATTACTTGCTCTTGATTGTTTCATTTAAAGCTTCGATCCACATGCTGACTGTAACTATATTACTGGGTAAAAAAATTCTTTATTTGTCTTAAATCTTTGAATATGTGGAATGCAAAATAGATGCCACTGGCATGTATATACATGTCATTTTAAAGTTCAGACGGTCATTGGGCTCTTATTAATACTGATTCCTCCCAGTGATCAGGATATGTTTCACTTTTTTGTAAATATATCTATACATAGTCTGAACTTTTTGTGATTTGTGCACTGTTGAGCACATTATTATTTGACATAATTTGTGTAGTTTAGAGTATGAAATGGGATCAGTTAGCCCCATTTGTATCTTTGATCTTTACTTCAACAACAAGTGCTACTAATTGAGCAGGCCACATCATCATCGCCATTTTTTTTCAGGTGTTCTACAAAGAGAGGATAGGAAGTAGAGGGGTCTCTCGTTGCCATTAGTAAACTTGCTTACCTGGTGAGAGAATATTATTTTCATACACAGGATTTGATGTAGGATCTTGGTGAGAGAATATTATTTTCATACACAGGATTTGATGTAGGATCTTTCTTCCAGTACTCTATAGTCTATGGCACAGCATGAAACAAGCTTCTAATTTGCATCTACACAAACATGCACTGTATTTTAGACTTGGTTTATTTCTCTTGTCCTGAAATTCGCCGTATCATTAAGACCTCAAGCTTACATGTGCCTGAAATTTGCCGTATCTGCAGTATTTTCATGAACTATGAGGATTTTCTTTGTAGATTGGTGTCCTTATTAATTAGCAGAAACAACACAAGAAGAGGATGCAAGTAGAGCAAAAGACATCACGTGCTTGTGGCTAGGCGGCAGAAATTTCTGGCTCATTTAACATTTTTATTTTCATCACCTACGTTTCCACTTGATATGTATTTAAATGTTTTTTTATAATTTCTGATTATTTTTTTATGGGAAGAGTGGTGCTTATCAATTTCAGTGTGATGTATGCATATAATTGATTAATGTCCAATATAAGATTCACTAACATATAAGAGTTGATGTGCATGTCTATGCACGTGCTCTGGTGTGGCCGGACATGTACAATTTCAGTCTGGTGTGGCCAAACATGTACAAATTACACTATACGCTCGATTTCACTAATTGCCACATAAGTACGTATCTGCATATTACTACTTCCGCTTGTCAAATTTATCCAGTGTTTTGTTTCTTAATCTCAATGCATTGTATGCCTCAACGTTGTTTCTCCATTGCAAAGCACGGGCATCCAACTAGTTTGTTATCCATGTATCTGTCCTCTGTAGCACAATCTCTATTCCAAAAGTATATAGAGATAGAAAAAAAGCTATCTCTAAATATAGAGACTCAAAGAAAGTGAGCATCTAAATTAAGAGATTGACTGTTAAAATGATAAAGAGAAAAATAGTCTCTCGATATAGAGAAGATTCTCTCTTACAAATTGCTACAGATACTCTCATCTACTTCGATCAGAGGGCTTAAATTGCAATTTAGATCCTTCCCGTTGATCTCTGATTTGCATTAACTATCTCTTAACCATCCAATTTGAATATTCGGTCTGTATATATTTTTTTAGTGAGCTTTGCCTGTTAGTTGCTCATTGTTCAGAACAAACAACTTCTTAGGTCTGTATATATTTTTTTAGTGAGCTTTGCATATTAGTTGCCCATTGTTTAGGTCCAGTACAATGTCGTGAACAACTTCCACAGTTGCTCCCACCAAGTCATAGCTCGTGTCCTTGGCGGCACACATTGGCGCACCCTCCTTCGTAGCTCTCACTTGTGCTCCCAATGCGTAGTAGCTCTTCCATCGCCATATAGATGTCCTCCACCCAGAATATTGTTTTATCGGAGTGTACAAAAATAGATGCCCAATGATAAGACCGATACAATCGATTATTGCCATTAATCGGCCTATTTTTTAAATACAAATTTTAATTCTCCAAAAAAAAAAATCAAAATTCGAATTTCAATAAATTTAACCAAACATATTCAAGAATAAGGGTTTTTGTAGTTGTGTGAGTTACATGGCAACAATCAAACAATTTCACGACCAGACCAAATCCAACGGACACAGGTAACCAAACACCATCATTAACATCCACTCAACCTGACAAAGATCTGCCTGGATGCCTCGAGCATGCTAAATTGCTAATATATATGGGTTGTTCTCTTCAGCTTATCTTCTTATCTTATCTGCTTATCTCCGAATCGAAAAGTCAAATGTTTTGGCTTTTATAGTCTATTCTTTTTTATCTCAAAGATGTGAGCTCCAAGTTTCAGCCAAACCAAGAGCCTTCAAGCCCTCTGCGCTAGCCTAGGATCTTTCTTGCTAGCACGGCACGAATTACAAAATGTTGAACTATTTCATAGGAGTACACACTTAGATGGAACATTCATTTATAGAAATTTAAATTCGTAGTGACTAAAGTTTGTAAGGCTGACTAGGCCAAATATTACAATACCAAAATTATCTTTTATCAGAGTTCGAATATGTGGAAATGAATGTAGAGTAAGGGTTTGGGTTCCAAGGGCTATACCGTCCACCTGACAGGCAAGCGACTGCAGTCCTGCCTAGCACCCATCCTGCTCGTCAGCCTCCTGGACCTCCTCGTCCTTGAAGCACTAGTAGAGGCCCTCCTCTCCTCCATCATGGCAAGTGTGTGTGTGTGCGCGAGGGTGAGCACAATCAAACCGCGCTCGCGAGCCAACATCCCACCTAATGCATTTTAATGATACAGGCCTTTTGGTGAGGCTAGGGCTATTTTATTTGTGTCAAGCCAGAGTTGCAATAATCAGTAATAATAAAAGCATAAGACTTAGCCATTTAAACAAAACAAACACGTACTATGCTAATAATATGCAAATGTTCATAACTGGGTGTTTTCACTTTTACAAAATTCAAGGCTTTCACAGGACTCTTAGGCATGTACTTCACGGTAACATTTTTCTCAAAAATATATCCTTCTCGGCATTATCCTTCACGGTAATATCCATCATGGTAATATCTTTCTTAGTATTATCCATCACGGTAATATCATTTTTGGTAAGACATGTTCTTCTCGATATCATGTCCTTCTCGGTATAGTTTAAAATAAGAGGATATTTAATTATCGACACTTCACACTTAGGCAGAACTTGTGCCCGAGTGCAAGAGATATTTCTAGTCTATGTCGTTTACGTTGATAATCAGGTCTAACGACCAACTATAACATGACACCATTGATACCAAGCTATACCGTTGCGATGTTGATAGGATCAATCTGTCATATCTATATGCAAGCGTTGGTAGCCAAGATCGAGCCATTTGAACTCTAGACTTATCCAGGTCTAAGCATTTTCAAGGATTTATTTGTTAGGGAGATTTTAACTAGTTCTTAGGTTACCAAATGACAGGGTAGGAATTATACTAAGGGTGGGGTTGTGTTTAATGACACTAGTAATCAAGTGGATAATATGTAGACCAGCTCTACCAGCTTTGATTTAAGAACATAAATTGATACAGAAAACATAATGTAACATCCTCATTTTCAAAAATCAAAAATCCATGTGCATCATGCATTGCATTGCATTAAAAATTTTTTAAATAAAATAACTTTCAACGAAATGAGTATGTTACTTGTTTAATAAAAACTTTAAAATTAACAAAGTTGTCTACAAATATTTTTGGGTGGTAATTAAGGTATAAGAATTTAAATTGCAAAAGAGAAAATAAAATTTTATTTGTAAATTGATTTTCGAAGGAGAAAATCAGGAAAGATTAATTTTAAATACTCCCCTAGCACCTGACCCCACCTGTCATTCCCTCTCCCCTTCTCTCTCTCTCTCTCTCTCTCTTTTCCTCCTTTCTCTTCCACTCTCTCTCTCTGTTTCTTTCCCACGCAGAAAACACCTCTAACTCTCTCATTCACTCTCCATTTACTCCTTACCCCCCCTCATTCACTCTCTCCCTCTGTACAGCAACGCAGAAACCTCCCCATCCCATTCAATCCTAAACTCCCTAACCTCTCCATAGCATTAACCTTTCTTAATTATCCTATTGGTTTCATAGCTCACTGCCAGAAACCCCCCCCCCCCCCATCTCTCTGTCTCCCTCAAAACCTCCCAACCGAGTTCCTCTTCCCCTTGTTTCAATTTTCATCGATTCAGCCTGCGTAAGTCTCCATTGTCAAAACCGTTCTGGGACATTCTATATTTGTCTCTCACGGTTCCATTTTGCCCAGGAACTCGTCGATCCGACGTCCGTAGCTCCGGGAATTGCATGCCGAAGACCTCGCCGGAGTTCCCTCTTTTCCTCAATTTTGGCACTGTTCCGGTGAGCTCCTCCTCTCCCTTTTTGGTTCCTTGGCATGCTCCGGTCCGGGCGCATCTTTTGGGGTCCGTGGCACCCCTGGGACCGTCCGGGCAGCCGCGCCCGCCCGCTTGCCACGGCCGTTCAGTCCTTCTTTGGCTGCGCCTCATGACCATGCTGGCTGGGCGGCGTCGCGTCTGGTGGGCCGCCTTCAGCGCGCGGCCGCCTCGCCGCCGCATCGCCGCGCCATGCATGGCTGTTGTTCGCTTCGCCACGCCCGCATGGGGGCCTTACGCTTGGGTCGTCGTAGCGCTCCGTGCCGCCGGGCGAGCCAACCAGCGTGGTGGGCTGCCGTTGCTTGCCATTGTTGGGCACGCCTCCTTGTGGCAGCGTGCTGCTTGAGTGGGCCGAGCCCAATGGCTGGCTCAAATATTTTGTTTTCTAATTTCCTTGTACAGTAAATTGTTAAATTCATAACTTTAAATATATATGTCCAAAAATCACCAAATAAATTTTAGAATATTCATAAAAATGAGATCTTATATTCTGTAATTTTTGCATGAATATTTTAGAATACTTAAATTTATGTTTAATTGATAATTGATAAAATGTTTAAAAATGGTATTTCGGTAAATGTAGTTTCAACAAAATTGCAAAATAAATTTAGTTTTGACCAGAGAATTTAATCTATCGTTTTGTATTATTTTGCATAAGCATAAGCATATATGTCTTTTCATGTCTTATTTGGAGCATTCGTGTTTATTGTGGTTATTTCGTTGTTAGGATCTAGCGACGTTAGCCCCGTGATCTACCCTGCGGAAGACCTTCAAGAGAGTGCTGATCAAGGCAAGTGCTGAACCTCGTACCCATGTTTATAAAATGACTTTGTTAGATGTTTAAATTGCATGTTATGTTAAAGATATAGAAAAATGCTAGCTGTTAACCTTAGTTAAAACCCTATTTAATAATATCTTATTAAACTTGTACCTTGTTGCCCTAGGACTAATTATTTAGTCTTTGAATATGGCCATCTCTTGAATTAGGTTTTGATCATATTAGCTATGCTTAGTTGCAATCATATTAAATTGGATACATGATGATAATATCAAATGCTTGTTTAACGTGGATTTTAAAGGACAGTTGGTACTGTCATGTTTGCAAATGGGCATAGTTGAGATAGTGGGTGCTATCGGGTAAAAATATTTTATAAAACCTGATCGGGGTGGATGGTTACAAGGTTGGTGCAGCAAGCACGAGACTTGGGCCCAGTGTGGGAACCACCCTGGTCCCTAAGGGCCGATTCCTTGAGGTAGACGAGCTAAGTACAACAGTGCGACCATGTGTGCCTGTATGGACGGGCCCTGGTTGAGTATCCTTCGGACTCCTAACTTTGACATTCCAGTCGGTGGAGTAGACAATCGGTGTTGTTCTATCGGCGCAAGAGGGGCATTGCAGTGGAAACCTTAGCGGGAATGTCTTAATTAGGAGGATGTTGGAAAAAGGCCCTGTGGTGATTTTTTTCCTTAGGGGCGCCCTAGGAAGAACCACCTCGCATGGGTAAAGCGTGCAACCTCTGCAGAGTGTATAACTATCATGGTAGCCGTGCCCACGGTCAAGGGCGGACGACGAGGAGCTGCCTCATGGTACTTCTTATCTATTTGTTTTCAAAATAGTGCTTTAAAGGAAAACCACGATCGCAGTCATGTGTTTTGTTTCCTCTCCTCACAGTGGGTGCTGTGAGCGATGAGGGTGTTGCACGGTGGGTGCCGTAAGTAGCCAGGTTGGACAAAACCGGTCGAGGCCGGAGTTTCAAAGAAAATGATTTAAATATTTATTTTTTCCTCAACACCTTTCAAACCGTTTTATAAAATCTTAGGCAAACTTATAAAACTGGCTTTATGCAAAAGAACCCCATCCTTCCCTTGTAAACCTTAGTTGCATTTAGTCAGTCTTGCTTGTTGAGTATAATGTATATTCACCCCCGCCTTTTATGCGGAGCTGCTCATTCCAACGAGCAGGTCTGGATCAGCACTGCCCCTACCCCGATGAGGAGATGTACCAGGACGAGGACTTCGCCGAAGGAATCCAAGATGAAGACTACCCCGAAGCCTAGGAGCGTGTCTCTACAGTTCTGCCTGTGGAGTTGGATTTTATTTTATTGAAGTTTAAACAATGTTATTATGAGTTTTCGCTGATGTTTATAAGGCCTTGGTGCCAAACTATTGTAATAATGGCCGTGTTGGCTGCACTCTGATGTATTTGGTTTAAGCGTGAGATGGTTATGATCCAAACTGTTCTACTATGTGTACTAGCTACTTGATCTAGGGACTAGTACAGGTAAAAGCACAGCAGGGATTCGACTCCATTTTTCGGGTCCCAACACATAAAGCATGCAATTTCATGATTAAAGCAATATAAATTTAAGTAAAACATGTGTTAGAAACATGAGCTAGAGATATTGGCTTGCCTTAACTAGGTGTGTTGAAATCCTGACTCTGGTCTTCGAGCTGTTCTCCTCGGTCTTCTAAATCTAACGTGAAGTGCCAAATAGCACAAATATACTTAGAAAAATGCTAAGAGCATGATGCATGTGATGCAATGACTCTATATGGTTTATCCAAAATCTCATATTCAATTTACATATTTAGGCAGTTTCATGAATATGCAATATATATAATGTATATATGTGAATGAATGATATATAAGTCTACCCATATAATATACTCAACAATTTTATTGATAAAATCAGTACAAATCTTATTTATCACAAAACAAACGTTTTATCAACAAGGAAATAAACAATATATGGATTTCCATTATCAAATATATGTTAAAGAGAGCTACTTTAATTTTTGCAAAGATATAAAATAGCAGAACATGCAATACCATATCTTTCCTAGGTTCAAAGTCCTCTATAGCATTTACAGAAAAATAACCATCATTTTCAGAGTCCAAATACTATTTTTAATAAATAGAATACCATTTCTAAAATTTTCTTTATACAAGAAAACACTAAAAGAGGGATGTTTTAAATTTTTAGGGGTAAAATAGTAATACAAAACTTCATATAATATTTTTATTAAGTCTAGTACCATATCTAGTATTTTCTAGAATTTTAACAAAATTTTTAGAAGACAAAAACTATTTTAAATAAATAGATCAGCATTTATTTGATTAATCAATAAAATAAAAGGGCTAAAACAGAGCTACAAACATTTTTACAGGGATACAAAACACATGAATTTGCAAGATTACATTTTTAATAAATCTATCATATCATCTAGTATTTACCAAAATTTTATCACAATTTTTCAAAGTATCTAACTATTTATAATAAATCAAATACATTTGCTAAAATTATTTAAATAGATAAATGCTGGAAAATAGATTTAAACAGTAATGGGCAAAGCCTAGAACTGTTCGGAGCGAGGCTGGTGTCGACGAATTATGTCGGCAATATACTTTATGGGGCAATGCGTAAGACCGAAACCCGATGGTAACGCAGGAGACAGATTTATACAGGTTCGGGCCCTCTGCGGTGGAGGTAATACCCTACTCCTATGCTCGTGGATTGTATTGGGGTTGATCTCGATGGATCAATATTGATGATGGCTATGGATCGACGTGATCTCTCCTCCTCTCTTGTCCTGCCGAACTAGGGGCCCCTGCCTCCCTTTATATAGTGGAGGGAGGTAAGGTTACAGATAAGTATCCTAGTTGGTTATGGAAACTGGGGTTAGAGATATGAAGTCTATCTCTATCCTTTCTTGCCGAGTACGTAAGTACCAGATTACAACTGTGCCTTTCTTGTGATACAAGTCGGGTCTTCATGCGGGCAGGCCCGTCTTCTAGATGGTAGGCGTGACCCTGCTCTATGAGGTGGTCCGTCTAATGTCTCCGTGAGGATACCCGGGGACCATGTTATCCACAGTAGCCCCCGAGTGCTTTACAGCCTAGTTGATGCCTTCTCGGATGTGTGTCGACCGAGTCATACTTCAAGTCCAGTACTTCGACTCGAACCTTCTCTACGCCGAGTGCTCCATTGGCATGAAAGGAGGCTGTGAAGGGCTCAAGAGAGCTTTGCAGGTTGAAATCTCCGAGTGACTCCCAGCCCAATTTCTTAGAGTCCTGGAAGTCGGCGCGATGGTTGACGTCGCGACATGAATAGAATATCGACGCGAATCGTCCTCGGTAGTGTGAGAAGTGGCGTAGTAATCGACTTGGTGTCCTCGGCATATACGCAAGAAGCCGGCGTAGTAAGTCGGCGCTGTTGTCCTCGCAGATGTTCGCGGTACAAGTTAAGTCGCCGTCCTCGTCGTTCTTAGGAAGCGATGAGTCGGCGTTGGGAGTTGGCGTGGCTGTCCTCGGCGCAGTGCGCGAGAAGCCGAGCCGTAGTTTGCGCTCAGAGTGCTGGCGTAGGCATGCAGCCGAGCCATATAATGCACTCGGGATGCTGGCATAGGCGTGCAACCGTACCGAAGTTGGCGTAAGCGTGGAGCCATGCCGTAGATTGCGCTCGGGGTGCGGTGTTGACACGTAACTGTGCTATGGTCGGTACTTGTCGCGTAAACACTTCCTTGAACCCCTGTAACATGTACATGTAGGATTTAGGTAGCATTTGAATATGAAAACATTTGGTCGGATATAAAATCCGACTATCTTTATGTGCGAAATAGCCATTTTTTATTTTCTTTACTTGATGATTTTTGTTAGTCTGAGTGGTTTTTCTTTCTTTTGTTATGCACTCTGCCCGACTAGTCTAGCCCCCCGAGTGTAGGGAGTTGGCACATGGCTTTTTATCCTAGGCACGCGTTTGGGTGACGTAGAGTTCGCCGTGTTATGGGTTCAGAGCTTCACTACTCAGAATTATAGTGCACTCAGATTTCACTTAAATCACTAAGTAACAAAAGCAAAAAATAACTATGAAAAAGATGGGTGCGCGCAAGCTCACACAATTATGTGTAGCCCCCGACTTACTGCTTAGTTGGAATTCAACTAAGTAGCAAGTCAATAAATAACACGAGTTTATATGTGAAAAGTTTATGATGATGAAAAACTTAGCTGCTTTGCTGACGATGATGTCGTCCTTGCTTTTGAGTTTTTAGCCCCCGGGCGTATCACCTTGTAGACTTGAAGCGCAGACGTGGGCTTGTAGCCGTACCGAAGTTTGCGCTCGGGGCATTGGCGTTAGCATGAAGCCATGCCGAGTTGACGTAGGCATGCAGCCGAGCCGTATAATGCACTCGGGGTGTTGGCGTAGATGTGCAGTCGTGTCAAAGGTTGCGCGCGGGGTGCTGGCGTTCGCATCAAGCCGTGCCGAGTTGACATAGGCATGCAGCCGAGCCGTATAATGCAATCGGGGTGCTGGCGTAGATGTGCAGTCGTGCCAAAGGTTACGCTCGGGACGCTAGCGTTGGCGTGCATCCGTGCCGAGTTGACGTAGGCATGCAGCCGAGCCGTATAATGCACTCGGAGTGCTGGCATAGACGTACAGCCGTGCCAAAGGTTGCGCTCGGGGCGCTGGCGTTGGCGTGTAGCCGTGCCGAGTTGACGTAGGCATGCAGCCATGCCAAAGGTTGCGCTCGGGGTGCTGGCGTTGGCGTGAAGCCGTGCCGAGTTGGGAGACCCATTCGAATCTCTTGAGTTTTCTTGCGGTACCCAGACTAAGTGTATTAAATCTGGCAATTGACCCCGGAGGGTATACCGGTATATGACGGTACCCGGCCCAGTATGTCGGATCCGGCTTGTGGCTCATGGAGAGCGTACCTAGGGCTTAGCCGAGTGGTCATCTCGAAACCCGTTCGTGATATCCGATTCTGACTCGTGCAGTAACTGGCAATTGACCTGACATGAGGCAACAATTGACCTAACATGAGGCATATCACAGGATTAGGTTTAACCGAGTGCACCCATAACCAATGGTGTAGGGCAAGCAACTCAATGAGCGTATCCTCGGAACCTGAACCCTTAATAGCTTTCAACATCTGATTTCACTTGGTGGTCACCAGCTAGTGGCCTAATATGAGGCATGCTTACTCACTGTATTGTTTTTGCAGATGACGCGTGAGAGTGCACAATGGGTGCGCCGACGTGAGAGCTCATGGCCTCGCGCCGACCCCTGACCGCTCTTCTACGGATGGCGTTGGCATATAGCCATGCCGAGTTTGACGTAGGTATGCAGTCGAGCCGTATGATGCACCCGGGGTGCTGGCGTAGGCGTGCAGCCGTGCCGAAAGTTGCGCTCGGGGTGCTGGCGTTGGCGTGAAGTTGTGCCGAGTTGACGTAGGCATGCAGCCGAGTTGTATAATGCACTCGGGGTGCTGGCGTAGACGTGCAGCCGTGCCAAAGGTTGCGCTCGGGGAACTGGCGTTGGCGTGAAGCCGTGCCGAGTTGACGTAGACATGCAGCCGAGCCGTATAATGCACTCGAGGTGTTGGCGTAGATGTGCAGTCGTGCCAAAGGTTGCGCTCGAGGCGCTGGCGTTGGCGTCAAGCCGTGCCGAGTTGACGTAGGCGTGCAGCCGTGCCATAAAAACCATCTCGTATTATCCTGCATTATACCCTATGAAGACAATGAAAAACACGAGTAGTAGAGAAAAAACTGGATTGTAAAGCAATATACATGATGTCCAATTATGTATTTTTATTATGTCAAATTGTCTTCTTTTTATCTTTTCCGTATTGATTTACGCTTTTCTGAGTATGTTTAATTCCTTTTGTTAAGCATTCCGCCTAGCTCATCAAGTCCCTTAGCGTTAGGAGTTGGCGCAGAGCTCTGTCTCTGGACACGCGTCAGGAAACCCAAATTTTGCATAGGAATCAGAGTTTCACTACTTAGAATGTGTGACACTCGGAATCGGTAAAAGTCAACATGGAAAAGAACAAAAGAAACTTGAAAAGAGATGGGTGCAGATAATACACCTAATTAGGTGTAGCCCTGACTTACTGGCTAGTTGGAATTCGACTAGGGAGCAAGTCAAATCAATCTCAATAAAAGAGAAGTAAGGGGTGCGCTACTGCGTACCTAATTAGGTGTAGCCCCGACTTACTGGTTAGTTGGATACCAACCAACTAGCAAGTCAGGAGATAAATTATAATGATGTAATTGAGTATAAAAATAGACAAATTAGCTGTTGATCATGTCGTCCTCACGCCCGAGTGAACGGGCCCCCGGGCGTCTCACCTTGTCAGCACGGCTGTCCTCGGCGTCGTGCGCGAGAAGCCGGCCTAGGAAGTCGGCGCGGCTGTCCTTGGCGTCTTGCGCGAGAAGTCGACGCGGCTATCCTTGGCGTCATGCGCGAGAAGTCGGCGCGGCTGTTCTCAGCGTCGAGCACGAGAAGCCGGCGCAGTAAGTCGGCGCGGGTATCCTCAGCGCAGTGCGCGAGAAGCCGGCCTAGGGAAGTCGGCGCGGCTGTTCTCGGCGTCGTGCGGGAGAAGCCTGCCTAGGAAGTCAGCACGGCTGTCCTCGGGGTCGTGCACGAGAAGCCTGTCTAGGAAGTCGGCGTGGCTGTCCTCGGCGTCAAGCACGAGAAGCCGGCCTAGGAAGTCGGCGCGATTGTCCTCGGCGCAGTGCACAAGAAACCGGCGCAAGGAGGTCGGCGCTTGTTGTCCTCGGCGTCATGTGAAGCCGACCCTCACGAAGTCGGGCCTGGTATCCTCGGTGTCGTCTTGAGAAGTCTGCCTAGGAAGTCGGCGTGGCTGTCCTCGACGTCGTGCGCAAGAAGCCGGCCTAGGAAGTCGCCGCGGTTGTCCTCGGCACAGTGCACGAGAAACCGGCGCAAGGAGGTCGACGCGGCTGTCCTCAGCGTCATTCGCGAAGCGATCCCTGAAGTCGTATGGCGATCCTCGGCGTCGTCTTGAAGCCGCCTAGGAAGTCGGCGCGGCTGTCCTCGGCGTCGTGCGCGAGAAGCCGGCCTAGGAAGTCGGCGGTCACAGTTTCGACCGAAACCTCTTCTATTGTCATCATGGTGACGCCTCTCATCTTCTTCTCGCTCCCGTCGCCGAGCTTCAATGTCTTGGCGAAGGTCGTGGTTTGTCGTTGTTGCCGGAGCAACGAGTGGGTGCGGTGGTACTCGTTGTCGTCGTCGCCGCAAGTCGGGGGGCATAGGGGCCGCAAGTCAGGGCGTCGCAGGAGCCGTAAGTCGGGACAGCATAGGAGCCTCGCCGTGATCTCCGGGATGAGATCCGCTTTATCGTCGAGGTCCGCCATGCCCTTGCTGAGGTGCACCAAGGATCGTCGAGGTGCCGAGCGAAATTCACGTCGAGCTCCATCTTCGCGCGGGATTCACGTCACCTCCACACAGTTTGTCTTCAAACGGTCGCCACAGTCACATTCGAACTCAGTTTTCAATGATCTTGGACTCGTTGGAAAGATAACGAGATAAGCTTTCCAACGCATCCAAAACCACCCTGAAATTCCTTCCGAGTCAACAGAAAATCGCGACGCAATTTCTATCCAGATTCTGGACGCGAATAGATCGCATCTTCTTCTTGCGTTTGCTTCGTGGTTGAAGTTGTCTTCCGATCGGATCTGTTCCGATTCTTCGAGGGCAAGTTTACCAAGGTTGTTGATGACGAAATCCAAGCCTCCAAAACAGGAAGCTTGGCCGAAGGTGAATCCGACGACGCTGCCGCTGAGAGATGCCATCGAGTTTGATGAAGATGATCTTAACACTGCCCTTACCTGGCGCGCCAACTGTCGATGAATTATGTCGGCAATATACTTTATGGGGAATACGTAAGACCGAAACCCGATGGTAACACAGGAGACAGATTTATACAGGTTCGGGCCCTCTGCGGTGGAGGTAATACCCTACTCCTGTGCTCGTGGATTGTATTGGGGTTGATCTCGATGGATCAATATTGAGGATGGCTATGGATCGATGTGATCTCTCCTCCTCTCTTGTCCTACCGAACTAGGGGCCCCTGCCTCCCTTTATATAGTGGAGGGAGGTAGGGTTACAGATAAGTATCCTAGTTGGTTATGAAAACTGGGGATAGAGATAGGAAGTCTATCTCTATCCTTTCTTGTCGAGTACGTAAGTACCAGATTACAACTGTGCCTTTCTTGTGATACAAGTCGGGTCTTCATGCGGGGCAGGCCCGTCTTCTAGATGGTAGGCGTGACCCTGCTCCGTGAGGTGGTCCGTCTAATGTCTCCGTGAGGATACCCGGGGACCCTGTTATCCACAGCCAGCTACTGTGTGGCCCACAAAGACCCACGAGAGGCCGGGCCGGAGGCGCTTCCAAAAATGGGCCAAGACATGGTGAAAGCATATTCCAGAGAATTTGCTTCCACTAAACTGACCGGTGGATTCGAGGGGCCCACCTGTCAGCGATTCATTGCTAATATGTGGGAGATTAACCGGTTTAAAACTCAGTAGGCTCTACGTGTCAATGACTGAAGTGCACTATGATTGTGAACCATGACATCAATGCGTCTGTCTCCCAGGCCAATCTCTGGCGAGCCTTCAGCGTCAAATCGGTGGCACTCTAGGGCACGACTGAGCATGTTCAAGTGAGACATGGCTAAGGATGTGTCGCCGGAGTTTGTGTCGGCGACGAGCCATAGAGGCGGCCCCATGGGTGAGGGCGGAGTTGAGCTACAGCTAAGCATGGCATACAGGGAGCTTGGGATGCATTGACATGGACAAGAGGTCTAGGGGCATCTAGGGACTACTAGAATCATTACCGAGGTGGTAGTTGAGGTGGGGGATGGCTGGAGCGTGCTGGCAACGGTGATGCCAAAGGTGGCTGAAATAGGGGAACGCCATCCGTGAGCTCTGGTGGTTCTCCGGTCGATTGTGTCCTGGGAGAGGTTGAAGGGGTGGCCGAGGTGGTGTAGACGGATGCTGCAGCTCTAAGACTTCATCGGCGATGAGCAATCGAAAAGGAGGAGAATTCGGCTGGTGGCGGTTGAGAAGCTCTCCCGCAAGCTAGACAGAAGCAAAATTCAATTAGGCTCGGTGAGAGCTAGAGGAGAAAGAGGGGAAGACATGGGAGGTGATAACGAAGAAGGGAGCTCACCATGGCGGTCTAGCGACGGTGAGGGCTCTCGGCCTGAGCGGAGCAGAGAGGTTGGGGAAGAAGGGGGAGCGAAGTCCGAGGCTTTTATAGGCGAGCCAGGAGAGGAGATGAATTAGAAGCGAAAGTAGGGAGAGGATGGCGTGCACGAAGTCAGAGTGGTGTGTTGTCCTTGTCAGGATTAAGAGTTCGGGGAGGAATGTCCTTGCCGTCGAGGAGCCAATGGGGAGACGCGGTGGTCCTGGGTTTCCCGCGAGGAGGATGGCCTAGAGGAGGAGGCAAGGGCGAGGCTGACGCGGCATCAAGCCAGCCACGAGTGCGTGGGCGCGCACTAGTGCAACTAGGGCAGGTGCGATGCAGCGAACGCGGGCGTGGACAGTTGTTTGGGCGTTGGCGCGGTGCACGACTATGGTATGACCGAGCGCGCTGTGCGGCGAGCACGCTTCTGTGGCGGCGCCCGTTGGTCGAAGAGCAATGGCGGTAGCACGGCACGCAACGCCTTGGCTCAGTCCGAGTCCGAAACAGAGTGAGGAAGAGAGTTGAGAGAGAGAGAGAAAGAGAAGCAGGCTAGAGGGGCTAGACTAGCTTGGGCTGCACCTACTGGGCTCGACTAATTAGGCTAGAGAGAGGATAGAAAGAAGAATGGCCTCATAGCCTAGAGAGTAAGCAGACTAGCTAGGCCAAAGGGCTCAAGGAGAAGGATTGAACCAGTTCATGCTTTAGGGGCAAAAGGGTAATTTGACAGCCAAATTTATTTTTATAGAAATTCTATTTTTTAATAAATTTTAATACCTTTGAAAACTTAAGCCCTTAAATATATTTCTAATTTTTAGAAAAATAAAGAGTATAGTTGAATTAATATTTATAATGTGAAAATACTATTCATGGTTTGAAAATACACCAATTACAAGTATTTTAGAAATCAAAGTATATGATTTGGTTACTTTTCATGGTTTGACAATGCTATTCAAAAACTGAAAATAAGAAATTACATACGTATGTATTCATATATGTATATACACATGTGCATAAGATAGTTTTAATTTTTTAAAAAGGCTAATGTTGGATAATACTATTCATGGTATGAAAACACATGAATGCATGCATACACACACACATGCATCCAAACAAGGTTTGAAAATATTCATAAATACATGCATACATATATATATAGAGTCGTGCTCCCGTAGTCGCGGCGTATTTTGTGAAATCGATGATCGAATTCAATGATCCGAACCGACCATCTCCTTCGTCTCGCTGAAATCTCAATACCGACAAAATTTCATATTTTTTTGAATTTTTTTACTTTTTTTCCTATTTTTTGAAAATCCATGATCTAATTAGCTGTGGACCCTCCAATAATCCTAGATTTCAAAATACGAAAAAATAGTAAAAAATCAAAAAATATGAAATTTTGTCGGTATTGAGATTTCAGTGAGACGAAGGAGTTGGTCGGTTCGGATCGTCGAATTCGATCACCGATTTCGCAAAATACTCCGTGACTTACACGACTGACGAGAGCACAACTTTATATTATATATATATATATATACACACACATTTATATATATACTTTATTATATATGTATATGTATATATCTATATCCATACACATGTATTACAAAAAGGCCTTGAAAATGAGTTCAACAATTTTATTGTAGCATATCATGTATTTTCATAATTTGAAAATGTGAACTCTGCACAAGTCTTTCAAATAGGTTTGATTTATTTCTGAAAATAAAAAAATTACATTGCTATAGTTTAAAATTAGGAACTTATATGACAATGTTTTTAAATTTTTCTGAAATCTAGCTCAAATTTTGATTTATAGCAAGATTTTGAAAATCCCCAAAATGGGATGTCACAGAAGGTGCATCACAAATTTCTCATAAACAATTCAAGTAAATGCACCGAATTTTTCAATCTACTTTAAGAAGCTCTCGAAATTCTACTTATAAACAAATAATATAAAGTGAAGAGAGCAGACCCATAGCTAGAGTCAGCTAGCTATCTCACCCATGCATGACGACCCACCCTAATAACGGTGGTCGACTTCGCGAGCAGACGTGTCGGTGTCGTGACGAAATCCCGAGCATGGTACATGAAACATGTGTGGTAGGATGGAGCGCATATTGACACCTGCTCTAATTTTAACTAATTAACATTGATTCTAAAATATAAATATATACAAAAGTATGTGCATTAATTGATTAATTTGCTTAACTTAAGGTGTAGCCGAATACCAATACAAGCTCAAAAATTCAAGCCAAACCTTTACATAACACTTACACTTCTGCAGGGCGCACTACTAGAAAAACAGCCTTTAGTTCCGGTTGGGAATGGGCTTTAGTCTCGGTTCCCGAACCGGGACAGGTCATCCGGGACTAAAAGTCACATACCTTTAGTCCCGGTTCCACTAACCGGTACTAAAGCGTAGAAAATACCTAAAAAATAAGGCTAACCCAAGACTCGAACCTAAGACCTCATGCCACCACGTGACTCCCCACTCACTTTTCTAACCAAACCACCCACCCATATGTATTTAATAGAGTAGGATATGCATTCATTTTGAAGTATGCTGAAATGAGCTTTTAATACCGGTTCGTAACACGAACCGGGACTAATTTGTGCCTGTGCCAGCTAGTATTTACTCGCTTGCCAAAGCCACCTTTAGTACCGGTTCGTGTTACGAACCGGGACTAATGTGAGCCACGAACCAGTACTAATCGTGCTTTTAGCCCTGTTGCCACGAACCGGGACAATTGCTACATCAGTCCCGGTTTGTGGCCAATCGGGACTGATGTACCGGTATGTAAGGTCATTTCTCTAGTAGTGGCGGCTGAAAATTCAAGCCTAGACCGATCCAACCAGCCTTAGTGCTGGATCTGCCCATACCCGACCCTGTTTGGTGTGGCTACGATTGAATGGTTGGAAGGCTAAAATGCAAGGCCTTGAGAGGCTTCAAAATGCGGCATAGAGAAACTGAAAGTTGGGTGCAACTCAACGTTCAGAGCTGTCATAAACGCATTTGAGAAATGGCCTGGTGAAGCCAAAATATTTGCATCGAATGGATGCCAAAAAGTCACAAGGCATTAGCGCTTTTATAGTTTTTTAATTAATGAAAAATCTTCTAGCCGTGTGCTCAGATGAAAGGTTTATTGGTTGGGCTGTTTTACGTACTCGGTACCTCCTGATACCTTTAATCAGGACCATCCATCATTCTCGATCTAATGACTGTGATTAAATGGTACCCCGTAGTACCTCCTAGAGGATCAACTAATGCATATAAGGACAAATTTGTATTTTTCCCTCACCCATTTCTCCCAACACCGGCCTCGTTCCCGCTAGCCGGCTGGCCACGCCACCAGCATGCTCGTTGGAGCCACGCCACCACCGCCACGGGCCCTAGCATGCCTCCACCCGCGCACGGGCGCCGCCACAGCTGTCCGTCTTTATGCATGTGCTACTACCCACCTGCCTACACGAGCCAGCACGGGCACGGCCACGGCCGGCCGGACCACCGCCGCCTTTTCTTGTTGGACTCCTTATGTGACATGGCGAGAGAGAAGAGAGGACTCTTCATGTGACATGGCGAGGGAGAAGAGAGGAGGAAGAGACGTTTTTTTTCCAATCCTACCCTCACAAGTTGGATGACTAGATTTAATTGATACCTCTTGGTACCTATCCAAGGATGGTAAAAATCATCTTATTATTTAGTTTAGTACTCTAGTATTTATACTATTAAAAACTAGATAAGTAATTATAGGGTATAAATTATTCACCCTGCTACCCTAAGTGGTATACCCCTTTGGAAAAAATAGAGCTAAGTAGTTTCACCTCCGTTTCTTGTCTTCTCCCACGCCACCAACACAGCCCCTCAACCATCAACACAGCCCCTCAACCATCTCCGTCCCTCTCTCCTTCAAAGTCGATCTCTATCATCATTGTTCCTGATCACTCTTAGAGGAGCCTTTGTTAACTAAGGCAAACTTTGTCTTTGTTTGATGTTTACTTCACCCATAAATGAATTAACGGTGAATAACAATGGAACAATTTTTTAATGATAAAGGTGAGACCTATGGGTATTTAGACATATACCATTAATTAAAATATGGATGGACTAGATGAAACAAAGCTATGCTACGGCATGTTCGGAGTGGTCGAACTAAATGTTAAATTAGAATTTAAGAGGCTTTTAAATCTGCTTCATGCAAAGTTTATAAACACATGGCCATAGTCCTTGTTTCTGAGTCCTCTTGGACCCTATCCTCGTTGTCTCAAACCTCATCGGCCTCAAGCCCTCAACTTCACTGCCGTCCCCACCACATTTCTCCTGGAAGCGGGGGCGGTCCAACGCCCGTCGGACGCGCCCCCGTCTAATGCCTCGTGCTGGCCGTTAGATGAGGATCCGACGGTCAGAAATAGATCTAGCATAAAACTTTGTTATTTTTCTATACCTGTATATAAATTAGGACAAAATTCACAAAAAATATTAATATTATCTAATATACACCAGATTGAACATATATTATTTTCATATTTTTATGAAAGTTTTTGGTCCAATTTATAGTTTAGAACACTTTTAATAAAAATATTAAGCTAAAAATATGAAAATAATATATATTAAATATGATGCATATTAGATAATAGTCATATTTTTTATGAATTTTTTTGAATTTATACGCAGGTATACAAAAATAACAAAGTTTTATACTTGATCTGACTGTCGGATACTCATCCGATGGCCAGAACGGGGCATCGGACAGGGGCGCATCCAACTCTTGACACCATACTCAACATCAGCTCCCATCCCCTCCGAGCTCGCCATCATCAATTTGAACCCTGTGCTACCCCCCTCCAATTGTCGTCGGTTGAATAGCTCTCAACTATGTTGTACATAAATTATTTGTGGTCATGTTTTGTTGGTAACTAAATAATCTTGTTCATTTCATATTGCAGTTTTTTTCTACTCTCTATTATTAGTGCAAAATATTTTAGTTAGCATATCGTGTATATAATACAGAAATCGAGTTGAACAAATTAGGGAAACTAATCATTTACATCGGGATCATTTTAATATTTAATATCGCACAAACAACCGCTAACAAAAAGGTAAACTATTAAACAACCTCTCAGAAATAGTTGTGGCCTTTTTTTTACCAAAAAACCCCAATAAAAGAATTAAGGCCTTGTTTGAAAAAAAAACAGGGATGGTTCGGTGGAAATTTTAGAGGATTTTAGTTCAAAATCCCATCTATTCTATGAAGATTGAAGAGGATTTTCACTTTTGAAACAAGGCCTAAACTAGGGAAATTTCCATGGCGACAAGCTGTTGGTAAAGCCGGCTTTACCGACGCCAGGGTTTAACAGTTTAACTTACCGTTTGGGCACTGGTTACCGTGTCCAGCAGTAAACTCGGTCACCGCTCAAATTCAAATAAAACTAAACAAATTTTATGAATTGTTTTAAATTTATTTCAAATTGTTTGATCTTAACCTCTATTACCGGTTGGTTTACATTATCAAGCCACCTCAGCATGGCCGATAACCGCGGTAACTAACGGTATTGCAAATCCTGGCCATCGCCTACCTGAGCGTCATCGCCCAACGACAGCCGACAGGGCAACCGGCGACTGCGCCGATCGACAATCATAAATTTCTGAGTTCAAACAAGTAGCCGATCGCCCTCGGTTTATTTTTATTTTTATAAGACGTATTTTAGTTTAAAAAAAGTATATGAATCTTCAATGTACAAAAGACATATTAACAAGTTTGTATTTTAAATTGCTTTTGATACAATATTATTTTTTAAAAAATTGATAATATATAATAAAAGAAATTTAACGGTCAAAGTATTCTTTCAAAGAATTTTTAAAATTAAAATACACCCTATAAAAATAAAATAAACGGAGAGAGTAACTAAACTGTATCCCACTAAAGCACATATTTCACATACCAATATACCGAGTACAACGAAAAGAGCTATGGGCATGCTTGATCCGAGACCGAATTAAACATAAATGCAAATCATCAGATAAACAATGCACGGCATGATCATGATGACCTAACCGGCTCCGCTGAAAATCGAACCCGAGACACCACGAAAAAGGCAATAATACAGCATTTCAAGCCAGGCTCAGAAAAACTGTACAACCAGCTTCATTGGAAAGAAGCATTCAGTATTATCTTTATCTCCAGCCTCACTCTGTTTGGCAGTATGAAATAAGTAAAGAATGGAGTTTCATGTTCCCTTGCTGCAATTCGTTATTCACACCTATTGCAAGTAATGGAATAGTGGGCCAACTGTCTATCTACGCAAAGCATGCCATGAACGATCCACAGGTCTGCATAAGGAAGGCCCTAGAGCCATGGAACCATGAAGAACAGGTTGCTTAACTGCTCCCAGTAATGGGCTCGGTAGCTTTCCTCAGCCATTCCTTCTCCTTCGCATCCAGATGAGGTTCCAAGATCTTTTGGCAATCCAAGTGGTACGTGTTTACCCATTCGATCTCTGCAGGGGTCAGCAGAGCTGTGTCTATCAGCTTCTTCTGGTACGGAGCCTGCACAACATGAGGAATTCATTAGTACACGAACAAACACACGACACATGAAAACTAATAATGCTAAGTTTAATCTGCAGCGAAAGAGAACTAAAGTGACCGGAATGAAAGAGAAAACTAGGGGAATCAGGATCACAGCTAAATTCGAGACTGAACAACAAAGAACCGGAAAGAAAGCTGTTCCTTGTAAAATAGAGAGAATGATGCAAACCTTATTGATAATCAGAAGAACAGATGGTAATAGAAGCAGCTATTAATGACATAAACATTGCCAAAGACAATTGCAACTCCGACAGAATAAACAGACACAACAAGCAATGCTTACCCAAGTTATATGTTCGAACGCCAAATAACCCTTCTCTCCAAAATTAAATTTAGTACTGGCCTCTTTAACTATAAGAACATTTTCCAACCTTATACCAAAGTTTCCATCTTCATAGTAACCAGGCTCTGCAAAGAAAGACAACACGATTCTAAGTTTTCTAAAATCTTTGCATGCACAGAACTAACTGAATATTTCATATTAAACTGTTAATAGTCCTGATGAAAAAAATTAGCAGTTGGGCTTGGATTTTTACTGACCATCTGTTACAGTCATTGATGCTTGCAATGGCACATTTCGAGCAGAAGGTCTGAAGCTAATTAGATGAGGACCTGGTTTCAAAGTGGAAAAACTAATTAATTATTTCAATTTGAACATACATTCAGATGAATTATGAGAGGAGGATGAACCACCCATCTAACCTTCATGAACATTCAAATAAGACCCAATTCCATGGCCAGTACCATGCCGGTAGTCAAGACCATCTTTCCATAGTGGAGTTCGTGCGAGAATATCAAGAGCATGGCCTACAGGTATTATTAAGGTTTAGAATGAAATTAGTTAAGAAAGCATTCCATCACATTTAAAAAAAGAAGATTATTGATTCTCTTAAAGTATAACTTGCAAAAAAGAACATAATGCCCATGCATTGTTGTTGGGAGTATAAATTATTAACTTTGTATTCCATAAAACCACTTTCTACACTCTTATAGTCCATTCTCCTATGCAAATTTGTTGCTAGGGATATATAGTGGTTTGCGTCACAAGCGGCCAGTTTACTAATCACGCTAACGGAATTGTTATTGCAGTGCCAATGGTTAAAGAAACATTGAGCAAGATATTTCAGCATGAATGATATCACATCTTTATATATGCTAAACTGCTAATGCTCCTTAAAAGAACAAATGATCATCTATTATTTGGTGCTCTTACCCCATATTTACCAACTCCATTGTACCTCAACTCAAGTATTATTAGTGAATCACTAGAGTAACATATGATATGTTTCAATATCAATACTAATGGACAATAAAAGGAGCTCAATATCAAATGTGTACTGCAGTGCATAAATGAACTAGCAAGCTTATCATCCTATAAGGTGCATAGTGCGTACTGTGTAGGGGAATAGCTTATGTCTAATAGTTGTGTTTTGGAAAAAAAGTGATTGGGAGATGATAATTTTAAAATCCTTTCCCTCCTTCTATGTGATTTTTTCATCTTACATGCAACTAATGTTCCTATCATCTACTTGCCAGTTTATCCACTGATGTATATCTCATCATGTTCGCAAATGTTTCTTTTTAACAGGTATGCTACTATTCCAGGTAAATAGTTAGGTATTATCTGGAATTTTGGATTGCAACCTCCAAATGTGATCTGATCTCACTTCAGACTTGGGTTTAAACTTGTCCTGAGTTGAGGGAAATTTTGGAGCCTCAGATGAGGCATATCTCATGAGGTTAACCAAAGTAAACTTAAAGAGAATCAACATAGTTGAAAGGAAAGTTAATTCGATCAAAGATATTTGTTTAACCAAGGCAATGTTGGGACAGCTTGAGGCATGCTTCAAAAGGGCAAGGCATGCCAAAACACCCATAATAAGGAAATATTTGCAACATTGACAATTTCTTCTGTAAGGAATTTTCTATACAGTTTAGATATACACGTATATGGTTCTTTGTAAGGTATAGGGGTTCATATATAAGCATGTTAAAAAAACCGCTTACCTGTGGTCCCATTTGGAAATACAGCAGCATCTAGGGCAATGTGGCCTTTCAAAACCTATTTTCAATGTTCAATATCAATTTAAAATTATAAATAGATCAAATGTGAAAAAAATGAGGATTGCTCTACTTAAGGGAAACTAATTCGCGAGAAAAATAAAAATAAATCACGAAAAATGTGAAAATTATTCTAGATATGATTTTTTTTTATAAAGTCAAGCACTCAATGAGGCTTATTATACTTGAGGGAAATCAAATAGGATGCATATTTTATAAAAAAAATCAACATGTTAAGTAAGAAGATTACTAAGATTACTGGTCCAACACCAGAACAATAGGATGCTATTCAGATCCTACAGGCAATAACTAGAGAACACAATGCAATACAGAAAAAACACAAACATTTAAATGCGGGTCAGAAAGCACACTTTGAACACCTGCATATCAGTTCCTCACTTGTAACTACATAACTAAAAAAATTTGTGGATAATTTAGTGAAAAGTATTTAAATAGCTCAATTAATAAGTGACATAGCTGCTTCATGCATGCTGATCAAGTTTATGGAGTGTTTAGCAAGACAAAACAGTATTGTCAATCAAACTACCAATGTGAAACAAGGTGAGGGTGCAAGCTCACGCCAGAATTGGGAGTTAGGTGCCGAATCATATAACTTGGAAAGTGGATAAATCATTATGTGAAAGGGATAAATCATTATGTGAAAGAAGCAAAGGAAAACACATGAAAGAAATACAAGGATTGATGTAATGCTTTAACACATAATGTATTAACATTCACAAATAACTTCCAGGATGACAAAATAACAATCATTCTATTCTAAATAAGAAATAGTAATTTTATTTTGACAAAACATAACTTACAGCTGTGTAGCAAGATTTCTCATGCTTTGAGGGTTTACCAAAATGTACAGTTCTTGTTATGTCTGTAGTCCCGTCCAGGTACTGCACGTAGTATACCAATAAGGCAAGTCATTAAATTCTAAGTCCTCTAACAAAGAAAAAAGGTTCAGACTAAAATGTAACTAACCTGTGCCCCAGAGTCGCAAAGATATATTTTATCAGCATCAAGTTCAGCACATGTATTTGCTTCAGGTGAATAGTGAATTATTGCTGCATTGGGCCCCACAGAAGAAATTGTAGGAAAACTCAAACCTTTAAAGTGCTGTGGAAATATATCAATGACTGGTCAAAAGTTGCAATGTCCCAAGAGACCAAATGCTAAATGCTCTCAAGGAAAGCTTTTTAAATATTTCATCTAAAGTCAACCTAAGAAAAGATGTTCCAGTAAAACATGCCTTTCAAAAAATACAATACATATTAGTTACCAATGACATCTCAAGTTCTCAACATAGTAACTGTTTAACTAGTCTACTAATTTACTCTAAAGAATAGTAAACATCTCTCTAGAAATTACACAAGACAAATACAGTAGGTAAAAAAACTAGATTTTAAACTGTATAGTAGCTCTGAAAAGATAAACTGATTTCAATACATAATTTACAGTGTTTTCAACAATCAGACATAATTTACAGTGTTTTCAACAATCAGACATAATTTACAGTGTTTTCAACTTTCAAACTCACAATGCATACAAAGAATTGGCAAATTGGAACATAGGTAACTAAAACAAACAAGTTTCCTGTTCTGCAAATCCCAGTTAATACTTAAGTGATACTCACTGAGCTAACTTCCAAAATCAAAATTGGTAACACTAACAATAGCTGGTAATGAGAGTTAAATAAAGTAATAAACAATATTTAAAAAACAAACTGCACTAGATCTTGAAAAGGCTGATGTTGCAGCATACCTCTTTGGTTGCACGAAAGCCTTCAAGTTTATCACTCACAGAAACCTCGGTAAGTTTTATTTCCCTAAAGGAGAGTGAGGAGATTAGCATAATCAAATGTAGATTGGATTTTGATAGTAAACAAGAAGATAAATGCTCAAGTTGTTCTTAGGATGCAGAACTCAGACAAGTCAACAAGGTAGCTCAAATGATATATCCAGATATAAACCAAAAGATAGGCCTATAAATTTAAATCGTTCAATAGATCATTTCAAAATTAGCAAGATATAATACATGAACAAATTTTTTTAAAAAAAATACAGGGCAGTTGCAGTGCTTCACTCAATCAGACCTACCATAGTACCATGGTTGCAAGATTCATTTATACACTGAAAAATCAGACCAGAAAAAGAATCATGCAGAGAGTTGAAACTACAAGGAATGTGCCATACAGAAATGCTATATACTATTGTTATAACAATACATTGCACACAAGGACAATACAATAGATATGATACGATATTTTTCTTTTGAAACACACACGGTAGGCTGAGCAAGAATCAATGCAGTAGAAAGCAGACCACATAATCAGTCAAAACAATCTGACAACACAAAAGTGCACACCTCAAAAAATGGAAATAATGAGCAGTTCAAATGAGAAAAAAGGAACACGTGATAACTGCACATTTTGCATTTATAGATCATATAACATTAATGGCATGCATAAATGTTGAAGCATAAGGCTAATCAAAAAGTTTTCAAAGAACAAAAGTATAAAACATGAGGCTAACCAAACAGTTTTCACAGAAAAAAAAAACATGGCCAACTTGGTTGTATGATCTAAATGCAGGATGAAGAGAGTTTTTCCTGAAAGTATTTTAACATAAGCATATGTCGTTACCTTATTTTATGTGTATTTTCTATCCCCTCTTTGATTGAAGGTGGCAATAGGAAGAACTGAGACAAAACTATGGAAGTGCAAAAATATTTGTATTTGAAGGAACCATATTTTGACTATGGTCCAACCGTCCAAAAAAGATTAGTTGTCAGCACCAATACTGAAAAAATGGCACTATAACTTCCAAGAATCATTATTATGAAATAATCAGGTATCTTTGGTTATAATGAAGACTTCCAAAACAGATACCGAGTATTCTAAAAAAAAAATAACAGATTTTGAGTGCAGACAACCATGTAACATGGCTAACAGCCCTAATCTAACAACACAAATGAGCTTCATTTTTAATGCTGGATTTGTATAGGCTACAGATAGATCAGGATTTGTATAGGCATTATTCTGGATTTGTGTAGGCTATAGACAGATCAGGATTTGTATAGGCTAAAGACAGATCATACGAAGCTCAAAAAAAACTACATGTACAAAAGTAGGGTACACTCACAAATGCTCCTTTTTCTGTGATCCATTAGCCTCACTGAAGTAGCCAGAAGCTCCATAGTTCTCTTGCATCTGTGATTAGAGGAAAATAAAGGTAAGAACATCATGGAAAGTAGCAAGTATTTATTACCATATTGAAAAGAATAATTAGTAAGTTTGCCATATCACCAAAGCACATGAGCAGCATTGCAGATGAAAATTAAATGTGTGCAACCCTGTCATCATGCCATGTCTGTTGCAACAGCATGTAATCAAAACCTATCGTGGCAACTATTATGAGGTAATTTTTCTCACTATTCAGAGAATGGTTCAAAACAACCACCACACTTGTCCAATTCCACACTTCGGTGCTTCCCTCTCACGTGAGACTGCACCTTTGCGCTCTTCTCCAGCACCACTCTCCTACCCTCACCATCACCACTCACCCTCACTGTCTCCTCAGACTCCAGCTCACATTGCATACGCACTTCCCACCTTTGCATACGCACTTCCCACCTTTTCTCTTCATTCTTTGCCTTGGCTTCGTCCTTGAGGAAGCATGGTAATTACCTAGGCAAGTACCGCAACAGTGGTTCTCTCCCCATTGACATGAAGCTCTCCCACCACTCCTCTCTATCCCTTGACATCAGTTTCGTGACAACACCTCCTTCACCATGTGCATGAATCCAGAAGCTACAAAAGCACACTAGAATGGAACACTAGGTGAGTTGGGTCGGACATGCAAAGCAAGCTACAGAGCGCATTGTCCTCGAGCGCGAGAGTGAGGTCAAGCAAGTTGAGTTCCATGGAACCATGACTGTCAGCGATGAACAAGGCGATGTGGCCCAAGGAGGTGATGTAGCAGCTGGCGATGACAAGTCAGGACAAGGAGGGGGCCATCTATGGAGCAGAGTAGTCATATGCTCAGAGGATCTAGGCTGTGGAGATGGTGGCCACCATGGTCCTAGAAGCCAGGGAGGTGGCTGGCCGTGCCATAAGAAGGGTTAGTGGCTCCCATACATGGTGACGAGGAGAGTTGGCCTTAAACCCTAGAGTTCATATCCTAGGAAGCAGTGCTTGTATGCCATGTTTTAATGTGGGAGCTTCCTAGTGAGAAATCTATTTATACTGACCTGATTATCCAGCCAAGCCAAGTATTGCACAACAGCTGCACCATCACGAATATGCGCCTTTCTCAAACCATCCAGCTCTATGGGATTCTATACCATCATCACAAAGAAATTAGGAAGATATAAAAAATATTTAAATGCTTAAACCTACAAGGGAATATAGCTAACTTTCTGTACGCAAAAGTACCCAAAACTACAAGGGCAGTATGAATAAATAGAGAGCAATACAAAAAAAAAAAAAAACCTTGAACAAGATGCACTTATAGTGCAACGTATTTTATTTATATTCTGCTTAATCTGTAAAAGTCTGCACTTCTGAATTTTCCTAAGATAAAACATTTGTTTAATGCAATAATATCAATTTTCAACCAAAAAAATGATTGGTTGTTACTTGCTAATGTAATCTCCAACTGTAAATTGAGCAGTATCTTTAGTTTGCCTGACATACAATTTTATTATGCATTATACCAGAAAAACTAGATAGAGTATTTATGTGGCTCCGCTCAATAGTAATTCTTCCTTTTTCTTTCATTCCCACCTCCCCGCTCTCGTCAATCCAACCCAACCAGAAACCACAGGCTCCTGAAAATTAATTGAGCTGATATGTCCAGTTCGGGCATCCAACTATCAAGTTGTAGTGTTACGCTAGCTAGTTTCATGTTTGATTTAAAAAGCATCAACTTCCTTAAAATCACAGGATTTCAAGTAATGAACTATTTTACTAGACGGTATTTAGTATATTGGAAAAGCTACAGGTGATTACTTGCACAAAGAATTCCTTTTGAACGCTAGCATAAGAAAAAGACAAAAGCAACAAAATTTACCTTAACAGCCTTCGGAAGAGCAATAGGTGATTGCAGCATCAAAACTTGATCTGCACTCAGTTTTGCGTAGAGTGCAAGGCAACATGAATTTGAATCAATCCAAATTTTTGAATGCTCCACCTTGTTGATATCCTTTTCCTCATGTAAGCTACCATTAACTGCAGAGCCTTTTAGCTGTCCAGATGCAAGCAAGCTCACATCTGATTGAACCATATTATACTCTCTGATATCAATACCATTTCCAGTCATGTAGTTCTGGACCTGGACCAAATAAGAGTAAAGCACATGAATATTGCATTCCATTCCTTTTAACATAATGACCATTAACACTACAATGAGAAAATTGCAAAAATTATGTTCAGTTGATTAACTGACCTCATCTGTTACTTTTGTCTTATCCACATAAAAGAACGCACTGTGTAATGTAACAATAGCATAAGAATGAACTACTGGGCTGTAATGCACATCATCTCCTCTAATATTGTACAACCAAGCAACCTGACCAAGCATTAAAAAAAGGAAATTAAAACTGCCACAAGGCATACCAAATTTTCAGAAATAAAAACACACTTAACTTAATGTCTTAATCAATTGTATTGCATGGGAGAAGTCAAGATACAGATCAAGTATTTTGTACCTCATCAAGAGCAGTAATTATAATGGAATTAGCTTTTTCATGTTGTAGTTTTCCTCTTAACTCCTTTATCTTTTCTGATACACTACGTCCAGCAAACTCTACAGGGTGCACGATTACAGGTAGAGGTTTAGTGGGAGGACGGTCCTTCCATATTTCATCCACTAAGTCAGCTGAAAGCTGAAACAATGTCTGATGCTTCTTTGAAATTGATTGCTCATATCTCTGAGCAGAGTCAACAGAGATGCACCACGGATCAATTCCAATGACAGCCTTATCTGGAAGATTCTGATAGAAAAACAACAGACAAAAGTGAAAAAGTTAAACTGTAATATATATTACAAAACAAGAAACAACTATTGCAATCTTTCAAAATGCAAACCATTTCAGAACTGCCATGATAGTCGGTAGTCTTTCCACAATGAAACAAAAATCTAAAATGACTTTAATTTCAGTATACAAATGGTAATATATCAAAGGTATTAACAAATTCTCATATTTTTGATAGCTCCTGAAGAAATAATCATTAGCGATTTAATTTTGGACCACTTCAATTCCCATATACCAAGCCAGCTATCACTGGAATTTGAGTACGCTAGAGCAGCAAAAAGAGAATTAATATGCCTATTGTGTTCCCATAAATGCAGAACACTTTGCATCAAAATAAATAAATGCTGAGGAGATAAGTTTCCTACAATGAACAAGCAAACTACATCTGTGAATTCACATCACCAAAGTTGTGGCGGAATTCAAAACCAAGGATATAACCTAATAAATTCATTGCCATGCAAGAGCTTAGAAGGGTAGATCCACACAGGAAAAGAGGCCAATACTTACATCAGCTATCCACACTTCAACTGGTGGGTCTTCTCCCATGCGCATGAGTTTCCAGCGATCGCTGAGTTGCTGCATTGCCTGCAAGAAATAGCGTCCATCCGTCCATAATAATGCCTCCTTCATAGTGATAAGAGCCAGACCTGCATAGAAATTCAAGATACACACGGACTGAAAACTAATGCAACTGCCAACAACTGAAAAAAAAAATGAACATCTAGTTCAATATGTTGGAACACCCACATTTTCTGATATACCAACACAAAATATCAATAAATGGAGCCCTTTCAGTACAAAGGAGGTTGTTCCATGGTTTAGTCCAACAAGGGTTCCATCATAATCATAAATTGCGCAAAAAAAGGCAGTTTATCTTAGAAATGTTACTTTGTTTATTATTTCTTTGATGAATCAATACAGATTTTTTTATTTTTAGTGACAATCAAATAAGTCAATAACCCAGTCTGAAGATTCATATTGGTCCAGCATATTTTTTCAGAACTTCATTGTTCATACGGTAAACCTAACATACCATAAATAAATTGATTGGCACTCAGCAGCCATCCCATTCAATATATTTATTATATTTAATAGATTACCCTGTTTGGGTTTGATTTCTGGCCTATCTAGCATATCATGACAACAAAAATCAATCTTCCCGTGCTGACCCAAGTTCCGACTACTCAACAAGAATCTAAAACTGCCCTAAACCCATCAAATAGCTTCTTTTATAGTATTTACTATGTCTGGTCACAAACATTTGACGTTTGAGATACATGCAAGCCAAAGTTTTAAAATTTTAGCTTTGAATATCTTTATAAATATTTAGATCGGGTACATGAAAATCATGTGTAGATTCGTCTCAATGAATACTTCCATAATATTATAATTTCAAGGGGTTTTACAAATAAACTGAAATAGTAACTAATGATCAAAGTTGTATTTTGGAGACCATGTCTGATGTCCAATGGGTCAAGCATTTGTGACCGGAGGGAGTATAAAGTTGCTTCTTAGACTTTTCCTAACTAGGCAGTTCTTTTTTTTGCTCAGGCCATTCAACGATCATGCTGTTTACATTGTATCATCTGCATAATATTAACCCACACAGCAGCTCTTGCACTTAAAGCTAGCACTAGCAATTCTTGTTACGCTAATGATGCCATGCCTCATTATGCAATACAATAACCTCGTGGACACTACCACAGTGCTCCGCCGATTTCTAGCTTGTGGTCGCAAAATGGCTAACCAAGCAGAGAGAACGTGACGCAAAGCTGATACTTGATTTGATCAATTGTCAATCATGCCATGGCATTTCAATAACAACTGTAACAGCCTTGCTGCTGACGGCGCGCGCCAATTGCTGTAGCCCACAGTTGCCAAAACAGCTAGACAGACCATAGCAGGCTCACGCAAGCCCAATACACTAAGATAATAATCAGAACACATCGCAACGAAGCGATCGGCTGAGAACTAAGACGAACGACAGGCGGATGGGTCACTCAAGCCCGCACTCACCAGCGCTCCCGGTGAACCCAGAGATGAACTGCCGCCGCTTGTCCCGCTCCGACACGTACTCGCTCTGCACACACACGCCAAACCACCAACCACCGATCAGTGCACGGAACCAGCCAACAAGAGCACGACAGACCATAAAACCCTAGAGCCAACCCCGCCAAGCGCGATTGGGGCGGATCCAAGCCGATCCGCGCGGGCGGGGGAGGGGCGGAGACCGACCTGGTGGGCGTCCTCGGAGGGGACGAGGAGCGCGTGGAGCGGTGGCGCGTGGGCCGCCATGAGCGCCCGGAGCTCATCGAGGCTCTGGTCCCGCGCCGCCGCCGCCGCCGTCGACATCGTTGTTCTCTTCCGGCTTCTCCGGCCCCCCAACTCAGTCCCTGGCAGATTTCGGTTTGTTTGCCTCCTCCGCGAAAGAAACGGGTGGGTTATCTTCTCGGCCGGCCTCGTAAGGGAATTTTTTTAATTTTTTATACTTTTTATTATTTCAAAATAAATAAATAATATTTTGTATAATTTTATTATAAAAATAGACGTCCATCGCCCTTTGGTTGGGCGAGACTGAAATCCCGCCAGACTAAAGGGCGGGTTTTATATAATTCGCCCAACGGTACGGTCGAGGGAAACACAACCGTTGGATAGTAATTCGCTCTGAACGGTGCACGGGCCCCACTAGTGAAAATCCGCCCGATAGTAGAATGGGATTTGAGCGGCAGAGAAAAACCACCCGTCAAAAAAGAGAGATTTGGCCCAATATCCCAATATAAAGACAACCATGCTGTCTCCCTCGCGCACGGGAGACAAAGATGAGAGGAGAAAAGAGACGGGAGGAGAAAACGAGAGGAAAAAAAGAGGAAGGAGAAGAGAAGGGGAGAGCAAGGGGGAGGAGGAGAGGAGGTTACAACTTGCGGCCTATTTGGAAGGTGAATTTTTTTTTATTTTGTAATTTAGAATTAATGAAAACATGGTAGGTAGCCATATAAAATGTCTATAGTTAGTATAATGCAACACAGTTTAGACGGAGGTAGTGCGTACAATTAGTGTGTTGAACACGATAGGTTATGTGGTATTTGAGAAAAAGAAATAAAGTAATATATGAGTTATTGTTAGGGTGTGTACATTTAGTGTGTGTTAAACATGGTAATACGTACAATTAGTATAATTACTGCAATGTGTTAATTTTTTTGTATGTTTCATAGGTGTGAGTTATTTTTAAGATAATTTGTAGGGTAGATATGGGAAAGGAATATTATTTTGAAATAATTTGTATCTGATATTTTTTGTCTATGAGGAATGTTAGCCAAATTATTTTTCCAAATTTATTATGGAGAGGAAAAGATTATGCATGATCCAAGCAGGATAAATCTTTCTTTATTCCAGTTAGTTACACTAGGGATATCGAGGCCCACAGATAGGTCATTCAGTGGATTGCATAACTGGTTATTGCGGACGTTCCAACTAAATCCGCAAGAACATGCGATGAAAGTCAGTACTGTGGTTAGCCGTGGTAGGGAAGGGTTCTGTTGGGAGTTGCTTCCGATCAAGTGTACTGGGAACTGGAGGCACTATATGGAGATTGCGACTGCATGCGGTCTCCCTTCCTCTAGTGTTGTTTGTTCAGGCGGAGTTCAAACAACATGTTCGCTCAAATAAGACAGGGGCGAAGAGACGTAGGCGACCACTGGTGCAGAAGGGGCAGAGGAGACAGAGGGGGCAGAGGAGGCAGAGATTATAGAGGAAGATGTAGACGAACGCTGGAAGACAAAGGAGTGAGAAAGTGAGCACGTAACAACACATGAGCCGACGGGTGCAGCGGATGAAGGGGAACAAATTGAAGCAATAGTACAACAGATGGAGGTGGAGGATGCATAGCACGAGCAAGTCCTCGACGAGGACATGTGTAATACCCTGTACTGGGCCGGCAGCCTAGCTTGGCCTAGCACCGCCCCAGCTCTTTATGAGGGCAAAGGATGAGGATGGAAACCCTCATCTCTCTTTCCATTTTCCATTGCTCTCTGTCTCGTTTCCTCTCTTCTTAGCCGCTCCACGTGGTGGCAGCTGTCGCCATGGCCGCCATCGTCGTCATCACCATGGCCGCCATCGTCGTCATCACCGGCTGCCGTCGCCGTTCGGCCGTAGTGTCGCCAGGATGTCCTCGTCCTCCTCTCCCTCCGTGTCTTGCTCTTGTCCTACACGCGTCGCCGCCACCGTCCAGCGTCACCGTCGCCTGAGCCTGGTACATCGCCGCCGCTTGCCTTCCTCTTCCCCGTGCTTAGCCTTAGCTCGGCCTGCTTAGGGAAGAGGGGAGGCCTGGGAGAGGAGGTTGGTTAGGGGAGAGAGTCGGGGCTTGCTGAGGAAGAAGAAGAGAAGCCAGCCAGGAAGAAGAAAACAGAGAAGAAGAGGAAGAGAAGAGAAGGGAAGAAGGAAGCGGAGGAGTAGATAAGAAGGGGGAGCTAGGGTTTTACCGATTTGGGGTAAAATTTATACGGTGATGATTTATCCTATGATTAATCCTTTTATGCGTTGTCTAGGATGTGACTTGGTAGAAATCTAGAACCCTAATGTTGAATTCTAAGGTTAGAGAGTGGTTTTATATGTGCAGTAGCTTGTGGTCTTAATTCGAGATATTTATGTCGATAATCTGGGTTTAGCCATAATATAAGAGTTGTAGCCTATGTTCTCAGCTTTTTGTAGAATCCTAGAACGCGAGAATCGGCCAAGCGGTTTAGGAGATACGGCTGTTACAAGCCAGTTGTTTGGATTTGGTCGGGTCGCAGTTTTGGACTGTCGCAACAGCAGCTTGCAGGTCCGAATTGGGGCTATTAGGTCGAATTCTAGAGGAAGTTGGTGTTAGAAGAAACTTAGTTTATGTTTTTTGCTTTCCAACGAATCCTAGAATGCACGATTTGGATGAACGGTCCAGGAGTTATGGCTCTTGGAGCGCTGCTGTCCTGTTTCGGGTTGCAGCAGCATTTTCAATTACGTTGATGATAAATTGGTCTAGTTAATGGATAGTATAGATGATGAATGATAAGGCAATGAAGGGGATTAAGCTTATATGATCTAGAATGATTAAGAATTAGATGGTTAATCTCAAATGGCTTAAGATGGCTTGTGATAGATGGTAAAATATTAATTTCATTTGATGTTTAATAGAGATGTCGGTGTGGTTGAATGGCATGTTTATGTGTAGGTTTTTCTTGGGGTTGGCATCGTCATCTTGCCCCTCTGCTTTCTTCGGTATTTGAGGCAAGTACATAATAATACGATGGCATGGACGATTGATGATTGTTTTAAATACTCTTCTACAAATTGCTTTAATTAAGATAATGTGGTTATGTCGAAGACTGACGATAGAACGTTATGAGACGCTATGCTATGATATCCATTACCTCTTAGTATCTTATTAAATGGTCGGATACCGATATCAATGAACCGTATACGAGGAACAGAGAACTCATGCATTTGCACTACACTATGCATCATGACATCATTTGTGATGGTTGACCTCACTACAACATGAAAACCTACTTATGTAGGCCCCTCTAGATTAGCCTAGAGGGTATAAGGGTGGGCACCGACGGGTGACCACTCAGCTTTGTCAGTTGAAGTTTATGAGATGAGATAAGCATATAGACATGTATTGGACGCATATATGGTATGAACAAGAGAGATTTTCTTGATGCGACAGTTAAATGAATGATGAATACCTTTAAGATTAATCATGGATTGTCTGTCTCCCTTTTTATCATGTACTTGCTGAGTTTTGGACTCACGCTTGCTTATTTATGTTTTTAGGTGAGCCGTGAAGCTGATATGCATGGGATCGGGAGTAGAACCCTTCTTTTGTCACGACACTAACCAGGATCACATTAATACTCTAGAACTCTAGTGATCTGTGCCTTCTTGGATGTGATAGAGTATATTATGTAGTTTTGAGATTTTGTTTAATATAAGAGCTGCTATGAGCATGAAGAAGGTAAGTGATGGTAAGGTTTTCACTTGGCTGCGGTTCTAGGTGATGAATGTGAAATATATATGGTTTTGGTGATCTTGTTGGGTTTATTATGCATGCTCTATTGATGATGGTGATATATATTGATTCGTGATGTGTATGAATGTCCAGTTTTTAGGCAGCGTGCCGCCGAAATTTTTGGCGACTTACAGAGTAGTGTTTTGGAGAATGTTATGCTATGTTTGGTAACATTCGGGGCTGTAGGATCCTTATGGCCAAGAGGGGGGTGAATTGGCCTACTTTTAATTTTTTTGTTCTTTTCTTAATTAGTCAAATTAGGGACTCAAGATATCTAGTGAAGCACTAATTGCAATTCATGAACTAGAATGTAAAGAGAACAAATTGCGGAAATTAAAAGTGAGAGCAAAAGGGAACAATACAATTTTTCCCGAGGTTCGGATACGAACTCCTACTCCCCGTTGAGGCAAACCCTCGACGAACGAGAGTCGGCTCCCTCTCGAGCCTATGCCTCAATCCACTCATGGTAGCTCTTGCACCGACAAACGGCGAGGTGAGCTCCAAACCTCTCACAAGGTGGCGAGTGCTCCCCACACGCGACAAGCACCCCACTCCACGGTACCGACACACGGCACCGACCGCCGACACACGGCGGATTTCACTCCTCCGACACACGGAGGCTCAAGAACGAAGAGAACTTGGAGAAGACCGTCACCTTGGCTAGGAGATCAAGAAGAGCACAACCGGAGAATCAATCCCTCACCAAATCCAACTCATGGAGGCCTAGGAAACCCTAGATCACCATGGGAGAGCTCTCAACCTAGCTCTAGGATGAAAGTGTGGCTAACCTAGCAAATGAGACCCTCAACCCGTTCCCCTCGGGGTGGGGTGGCTATTTATAGTCTCCACAAAAAGACAGGCAGAAAACCCTAGCGCAGGACTCAGAGTGAACGTTACCCGGATAGCCCGAGCATCACATCCGGACAGTTCGGATTTTAGATCTAGGAACACCACTGGAGAAAGGGACCAAGCCCGAGACAACTCAACTGCTGCCGGACTGTCTGGGTGTCAAACCGGACAGTCCGAATTGAAGTCCCCCTACTCGGCCCATGGGAGAAGAGAATAAAAACAAGCCCGAGAAGACCCTTAGCAACCCGGACAGTCCGGCCCCTCAACCCGGACAGTCCAGCCCCCTTGCTCCCATGCACAAAAGCCCCTGAAAAACAAACCGTGAGGAGTCAACTGCATCCGGACTGTCTGGATTTTGATCCGGACTGTCCTAGCGCAGTTCAGTCTGGACCGAACTAAATCCGGACTGTCTAAATTTTGATCCGGACTGTCCTAGCGCAGTTCAGTCCTCACTGCTCAAACTCAAAAACTTCCTCGCACACTCCTGAGACTAGTTCCAACTCTAGAAAATTTACCTGAGGCTCAAAACTAGCTCTACTACACACTAGGACCAACAAATGTGCTCTTGAAATCCCCTGCAACCAAAGATCAGCATCAATTCTAAATTAAAATCATTAGTAAGCCTCACACACACAAGACAGTAAAAAAAACTAGCAAATAAAAAATTCTTAGTCTTGGTGAGACAATCCGAGCAAATCAATTAGGGGTTTCCAAGAATACCAATAAAGCCCCATTCGAGATTCAAGAAAGTTCATCAATCGCCAAAACTTCAATTAGGCCATGGGAACTTGATGCTTACAGGGGCTCAGGGAGCCGGGGTGTTACAACATGTCAGACGATGAGAGAAGTGGTGGAGACAATCTTGTGTCGACTGAGTGGAACTCCTATAACTTTCAAAATTTATCTGTCCAGGAAGGTACACATACGGCATCAGATTACCATGGCATGGGTGCCGGTAGCAGCGTACACCTACATAACATACCTCCACGCAAGAATCAACCGCTTGCAAGCTAGACTGGATGTCACAGGAGGGTCGGCGCAACAAAGAGGCCAGGAGAGGGTCGCGAGGCCTGTAGGCCTCCCAAGCAGGCCATGCCAGCATGTGAAACGCACAACCAGCCGGTGTTGGACTAACAATATCATACGAACAGTTCTTATTAAGGCCCTACATGCCTTTGTGAATGCCACTACCTTACCACACTCAACGCCAAAATTCCACCACACTCCACGCCAAAATTCTTTATCAAAGAGCGACCGCTCATGCAATAGACCTACCCCGTGTACTACGACAAGAAATGAGAAACGACTGTTCGGTATTCTACCACTTGGTGTTTATGCTAGTGCCACAACCTCTTCACACAGCCATGGTGAACGGCCATGTCTGTTATCGCACCACCTATGTCATGCGTGCTTTTTGATGTACACATAGTATTTATGTATTTATGAAATCCTCTAAAGAAGCGACGTTCGTAGTCATGTGCCATCTGTATAGTTCTCTAACTCCATGTAATGCCCATGTAAAAAATGATTGCCAACATTTCAATATGTCACGACCTAGATATGTAATTCATAGGTTGACCCTTTCTAACAGATACAGATCGCATGCCATTGACAGAACTACACCATGTCTATGCTCGGCGTGCTAGACCTACCATAGAGCATCCAAAGCTTATGGTCTTCACTGCATTAAAAGTCCGGGGATGAAAGTCCTTTATAAGTTAGCCACATGACATATCCACGCACAACCTTGACACAGTACATAAATCCCTTCTTTTTTTTTGGTCCAGACATACACGAATAGGATCCAAATATAAAAAGATCCAAACATAAAATAGTCTAAAGTCTACCTTTTTTGTAACACGAAAAAGTTCTCCATATCGTATCAAAAAATCCTTTTGGTTGGGCGAGACAGAATTCCTACCCGTCAGTTGAGCGAGACAGAAAACCCAACCTTTGGTTGAACGGGATTTCAATCTCACCCAACCAACGAGCGGGATTTTCCCTATCAGCCCGGCTGCGTGAAAACATGCTCTATCCGCCCTTTGGTTGGACGAATTATATAAAACCCATCCTTTCGTCAGGCGGGATTTCAGTCTCATCCAACGAAAGAGTGATGGACTTCTATTTTTTTAATAAAATTTTATGAAATATTATTTATTTATTTTGAAATAATAAAAAGTATAAAAAAATTCCCTCGTACAGCGTGATCGGGTGGGCCGTGTATATATGAGCGTACTAGCCCTGATCGGGGATACCTCTCCTCTACCCCTATGTCGCGTGATTCTGGCCCATAGCCGTGATCGGATACAGGATCCGTTTAATATTCTTTTACCGGATATAATATCGGATATGGATACTTGTCCGATACAGAAGCCGGATTGTACTAAATTTTATTTTATAGTAGTTGTTCGGCAGGGGGGATAAGCTCAAGTCCTGAGTTGCGGGGGCAACAAAAAAGGCGACTGCGGTGGCCGGCCTAGATCTGGCCGGTTTCCTCGCCGCCGCTGGCCTTTGGGCCACCGTCGGGGTGGGGGAACGACGGATCTAGGCCGGGACTTGTATAGAAGTAGGTTAGGGAGTAGGTTAGGGATAGGTTCTAGGTTTTTTTGGCCGGAGACGGCGGTGGGTGTGGGGTGCGCGCGGATTGTCTTCTCCGGCGATGGTCAAGCTGCTGCGGATGGTCGCGCGCGTCTCTTCGTCGTCGTCGTGCTGATGGGGGCAGCATCATCGGCATCAATAAGGAAGCCTTCGATGCAGGTGAGTAAAATCATAGCTAAGTTGGGGATTAAGCTGAGGGAAGACCTCTCCGAGCTGGTGACAGAACAGATGAGGAAGTGGAAGAGCTCCGGCGAGGGAGGTTCTCCGGGTGGCGTTGTCGTTCGGAGTCGATTTCTTCGCAGGTGGGCTGTTTGGGGATGGGTCCGGTGGGCATTTTGTGATGAAGGGTGGAGGAGGTGTGCTGGGGGTCCTAAGCCGGTGTTGAGGTTCCGGCGTGCGTTGGCGTCGTCTTCCCAGCTCTGCCTTCCTTATTTTTGGCCTTGTTGGAGTTTTGTTCTTTGTTGTTTATGGCCATTGTTCTTGGTCTACTGGTTGTTGTCTCCGTCGCCCTTTGAGGCTCGGCCAAGAGGAGGGGGAGCTTGGCGACGCCGCTCACCATTTGGAATGGTCGTCGCCGGCGATGAGATTTGGGGAAGGAATGTCTTGTGCCTTGCGAATAGGTCCTTGGAGGACGTGAATGTAATTTTGTTTTTTACCAGGGACTTGCTTGTAATGTGTATGACATGTTGGGAATGAGATGAATGGTACCCTTCTCAAAAAAAAAAAAGTAGTTGTTCGGCAGGAAAAATTAGATAACCTGTCATGAATATTTTATATTAGTTATCCATTAGATTTTTTGAAAGATGTTAGCCATATATTAGTTTAGAGTATTTTTACGGTTTTTGGGGAGTTAACAATACGTAGTGAGAGGTACTAGATAAAGGGCATTTTGCTATTCACAAATTATTCTTTCCTCTCTCCTCTCTCTCTGTTTTCTCTCTCCTTGTGGTCGCCAACCACCTCGTCTTGCTTGCCGGTCATCAAGGCCATCGCTGGCATCGCTGCCGCTGTCGTTGCCGCCAGCAGCGTCGCTGTCTCGGTGCAGTGAGTGACGGCGACACGTGTGGTGATGGCGACACGCGTGGGGCGGTGTTTGTGGCGGGACGGCGAACACAGCGGCGTGTAGGGGGGTAGGCTAGGCGATGGCGATCGTCGATGAGATGGGAAAGAGAGAGGAGAGAGGAAAAGAGGAAGAAGACATGGAAATCTCTTATTTTCCTCTTACATCTGTGGTATTGTGAGGTATAAAAAAAGGAAGGAAGGTATTAAGGGATACCATCTCGTCGTTCCTATTGGATCTTATTGGATCTGATGTATCAACAGTTCCGATTAGAGATTACAAGATGGTAAAATTGATCATTAGTTTAATAGATGCTCGGTGTATTTAATATTTGTAATGAATCAAAGACTCTTAAATACATGTACCAATATAAGACTGTTGGGCACATGGCCACATACGCAAGCACGTACAGACGAACGCATGGTTGCTGCCGTGCTGGGTGCAGCAGCAGCAGCCTTGCCCTGAATACTTGATGCACACACCCGCGGCAGCTTCGATGGGCCTATGGGCCCATGATGCTCACACGTACACAGTGAATTTTTTATTTTAATTTTTCAGAATTAAATAAATAATTTTTATTTTTTAAAAAATTAAATAAATAGCCACCTGTCGCCAGTTCATTGGGCGAGAAGGATAACCCGTCCTCCGGTCGGGCGAGATTTTAAAAATCCGCCCAACGGATGGGCGGGCTTTGCTCGTAGCGGCCCACGCGGGGGACAGGCCAAAACCTGCCCGACGGGAGGGCGAGTTAAATAAACTGCCGGCCCAATGGGTGACTTTTGGCAGCAGGAAAATATCCGCCCGCCCAACGGGCGAAATTTGAACGGCGGGGAAATCCTGCCAGCCCAACGGGCAAAATTTCAGGCTTTTTAAGGGCCGCGGCCCCCGGCCGCCGTATTGTTTCCATTTGAAGCTGTGAACGAGGACAGGAGAGGGAGAGGAGAGCGAGAGAGAAAGTGGGGAGAGGAGAGAAACACCGAGCAAATCTTCGATTTCGCAGGTAATTTTGTTATGTAATAATAAATTCATTTGATAAAACTTGGTAGGATAGTCATATGAATTTAGTGTATGTAACATTATGTGTAGAAATAGCAGGGTAATATTTAGGCTAGGGTTAGGGTTTAGGCTATAAATAGCAGTGTAATATTTAGGCTAGGATTAGGGGGCTAGAAATAGCACGGTAATATTTAGGCTAGGGTTAGGGTTTAGGCTAAAAATAGCCGTGTAATATTTAGGCTAGGATTAGGGTTTGGGCTAGAAATAGCATGGTAATATTTAGAGTTTAGATTGAAATAGTATAGTCAATAAATTGTACGATTATGTGGTATGTGTCAACCATGGTAGGGTTAGGGTTTAGGCTAGGAATAGCAGGGTAATATGTAGCGTTTACATTGAAAATAGTACAATACTTTATTAATTTATTAGATATTGTAGAGTACTTTATTTGTAGAGATATTGAACAAGATGTTAGCCGACATTTTGGCTGTAGTAATATTGTTAAAAAATGGCTGTAGAAAAAGAAGATTGACATATAATAATCGGTGTTCGAAATTTGTTGGGCAGGGTAAATGACAAACAAGATCAATTTTCAGATCCATTATAGGGAAGGAGATATTGTGCAAGGTCCTTACGGGATAGATTTATTAATGTTCCAATCATGTACATTAGGGATATCAAGGCTCACCGAAAGATCATTTAGTAGGCTACAACATTGGTTATTACGGACATTTTAACTCAACGAAGAAGAACATGTCATGATAGTTCAGGCATTGGTGAGCCGTGCTGCTTAAGGTTTTTTTGGGAATTGATACCTATATCTAGTACTCGGAATTGGAGACGCTAAGTTGAGATTGCAACCGAACGATGCCTTCCTCTAGTTCTCTTAGTCCAGGCCGAGTACAAGCAACATTTCAGCAGAGGTGATGAAGGTGGTGAAGAGCCAGGGGAGACTAGTGCTGCTGGAGTGGATGAGGAGGTCGAAGGTGTAGGGAACACGGAGGTGACAGAGGACGTGGGAGAAGTGCCTGCGGAGACAGATATGGGGGAAGAAGGCAATGAAACAATTGAAGAGGCTACTAGGGTGGCCGATGAAGGGGAACGAATCGAATCAATAGTTGCTGAAATGGAAGCCGAGGATGCAGAGCATGAGGAAGTCCTTGATGAGGATAAGCAGACGATGAGAGAAGTTTTTGTGATTGACCGGTGCCTGTAGAGTGGAATACTTACAACTTCCAAGATTTATCTATACATAAAGACACGCACACACCATGAGATTATCATGAGAATGAGGTGACTCAGGGAGCCATATACCCGACTAAGGAAGCTATATTGGATGCCGTGAAGTATTGGTCATTATCTCTGAGGAGGGAGTTCAGGGTAGTGAAGTCGAGTAAAAGAGTCTACGATGTGATGTGTGTTGTTCCTGGTTGCTCATGGCATGTACATGCATTTAAAGGAAAGTTGATAGATTATTGGGTGTGTTCAATTGTGAAGGAGCACGACTGTCAGTTAGAGAATGAACAACAAAGGCACAGAAATCTGACATCAACATTTGTTGCAGTTGTAATGTACTCACAAATTGTTCAAAACTTAAGATATGAGACTCGGTCTATTACACGGGCCATTGAGGAACAATTCCAGTACACCATAAAGTATCCCACAACCTAAAGAGCCAAACAGAAGGGTTTGGAAATGCGGTTCGAGACATATAAAGCATCCTATGCAAATATGTCCCAACTTCTGCAGACGATTAGTAGAAGAAATCCTGAAACGTACTATGACATTAAGGAGTATCATGCTTCCGGTGTCGACACCGGCAAGTGGGTTCTACAACGGGTATTCTTTGCATTGGGTCCGTGCATAAGAGCCTTCACATATTGTCCACCTGTGTTATGTGTAGATGGAACCTTCCTCACTGGCAAGTATAAGGGGCAAATATTGACAGCAATTGGCGTAGATGGCAACAATCAAATTTTACTAGTGGCATTTGCATTTATGGAGAGAGAGAATACAGATAGCTAGTACTGGTTCCTAGAGCTTGTGAAACATACTGTTGTCTCAGGAAGACTAAATGTCTGTGTCATTCATAATAGACATGCAGGCTTACTGCGTGCGATTGATGAGATTACAAATGGCTCCGACAACCGAGGAGGTGCCTAGTGGAGTGATCTGCAAAGCAGGTGGTGCATGAGGCACATGGGAGCAAATTTGTTTAGGCACTTCAAGAGTAACACACTGCATGAATCTATTCAAGAGGTTGTGCAAGCAGAATCAGCAAAGAAAATTCAACAAATTATGGAAGACACTCGATGAGATGACCGCAAAGCAGAGCTGTGAACTACAGACACGGCAGGGCAGGGGCACACGATCTTTGGCCGTGAGATGCTTCTCAGATTGAATTAAGGATGATCCAAAAGAGAAGTGGGCTCTCCTGTATGATACTGAAGGGGCAAGATACAGAATAATGACTTCAAATTTGGCAGAGGTATACAATTGGGTCATACGGGGGATGAAGGCATTGCCTCTGGTTGCAATTGTGGAGGGAATTCTTCACGGTACATGCAAGTACCTTTTGGATTGTTATCGTCTTTGCATCTCATCGCTATGGTGACGATGCTTTGATATACTCATTGCTATTACAAAGTATATGACCGAGAAGATAGGTAGGGCCGAAAGACATGTTGCGACGGCGATGGGGACAGATCACCTCAGGTATCACATAATCTGCAGGGATAGGGGACGTCATGGCGGTAAACGTGAGCGAGTTACGCAGGAGTGCATACTGCGTGATCATACATGCACATGCTCATGCCGCAAGCCGAAGCTTCTTCACAAGCCATGTTCTCATGTACTTGCGGCAGCTTCAATGACAAATCACCCTACTTTCCTATTTGTGTCTGAATATTTTAGAAAGGAAACAATCCAAAATACATGGCATGCAAAGATATATGGGTATGCAATTTTCGGTATATTTACTGATCCACCTGCTCCGAACAGCCGTCACGTACCGACATGACCTATGGAACTTTGTACCTCCTGTTGTATATATTCAGTATTTGCATGAACATTTTTGCCATTTGTCATTTTCGACTTTAAAGCTTTTCTTATTTATGTCATCAATCGTGCGATGCCCACAAGCCCTAGGTTGCTTCGCGAATATCGTAGTCCAACTAGGCCCCCGCCCAATAGTGTTGCACAAACGTATCGCTCTTCACGCCACGTCCTACCTCCATCATTTCGTCGCACTTTGGACCAACAGTATCGCTTTCACCGCCCGGTCACATCAACTGCAGCATCCATCAAATATTTCACTGCGCTGCTGACCGACAGGACCGCTTTTCACCGTCCAGTCACATCAACCGGAATAGCAGCACTCGGGAGGGATACGTACACTTCCATGAACTCCGTCCATGCACCGAACAAACTTCGCTATAAAAACCGCCGTGAAGCCAATTGATCTGGACCACTCAAAGCATTGAGATTATGGTACACATGATATAAACGAACTGAAGATGGTGCTCCCGCAACATTGAAATTATGGTACGCAGTACATGATAGTAATCCATGTAGACTGAAGATTGATGCTAAATACATAAAAGAAACCTCTATTGTAGTAAGGACGCTAGGTTTAGTGCCGTTGATGGAGCGATTCCACACGGGTATACATGTTGTTTAAGCAAGTAGCAAAGTCAATTCGCTCCTCAAGGCGAAAGATTCTTACATGAAGATGATCGATGTAACTGTTAGGGTCCATTGGGAAGGGGTCATCCATCCATTTGTTGAAGCCGCAGTCATCAGTCTGCATTTGGAAATGAGAAAAAGGTGAGATGGAAAAGTATTTAACCCTGGACCGTTGTCGGGCTGGTTACTCACTGCAAAGTACGCGCAACGGTAGAAACGTCGCCCAGTCCATCCTTCGACAACATTGTCAAAAGTTTGTACAACTATGTCCACTCCATGTGCACAATGTGGCCATCCCCTGTAGAAGTTTGGGTCTCTTATCATGGTTGGCTCTGTGTTATAGCTAGCTCTTGTTCGAATAGGCAAGTCGTCGCTTGGTAGATGCGCTTCGGATCCAGGACCATTTGACGCCCACCAAGCTTGTCTGATCCAACCGATCGTGGAGTGTCGTGAAGCCATATGTGCAATCCGGTAGGCCGAAGAAGAACGCTATGAAGTAGAAAATAAGTATTGAATGTAAGTTGAAAGAAGAGAAAATGAAACTAATGTGACATTACACCAAGTCTGCATGAATTTATTGAACAAGACAGGAGGAAAAAGTACTTCCTCAAATTACGCACTATCGTGATAGAATAGACAACATTGGGTGGAAACGCAGGACATAACCCTCTCAGACAAGCAAACCCGCAAGAATATCCAGTATATTTCGGCCACACGACACGTTACATACACACTCTCCCGATAAAAAAATAAATATATCAATATTTCCAAACGCACCTAACTCCTGTGAGAAAAACACCCGTTGCACGGTGCAATAGCAAAGTGATGTCTTTCTCTACTCGCCTCCCTCCTACGAACCCAACCCTTTAGTTTCTAAACAAAGCAGGGAGTTTACACACAGAGAGTGAGAGTGAGAGTGAGTGTGGGAGTGAGAGCGACGTCAACTCTGCCTCCCATTAATTAGTTTGTTAATTATGCTTATTGACATCGTTTACTAATTAAACATGTGCTAACAATGCCCTACATCTGCCTATATCAATGCAGCCTGTTCATTTCGTCGGTAGAGCAGTACATTCACTACTAACACTGCATGCTAGCTGATCATTGCTTGGAGTGTGTGCCGAGGAGATTGACCAACAGTATCGCTTTTCACCGCCCGGTCACATCAACTGCAGCATCCATCAGACATTTCGCCGCACTGTTGACCAACAATACCGCTTTTCACCGTCCAGTCACATCAACTGCAGCAGCAGCACTCGGGAGGGATGCGTACGCTTCCATGAACTCCGTCCATGCACCGAACAAACTTCGCTATAAAAACCATTCTGCCTTCGGGTCCTCTGCGCTGCAACTTCCCTCTGAAGCTCGCATATTTCTCTAGCCCATACACTCTACAAATCTCCTTGTAACGAGCAATGGCAGCCTCTGGCTCTGAGATCCCTCCGAGGAGCAAGTTTAACACCACCATGCCAGAAGGGGTCAATGTTCCAATGTGCTTCTACGGTGACCTTTGCAAGTTTGTTCAATTCAACGAAGGTTTCTCATATACTTACGGAAGGAGGTTCTTCATGTGTGCGAACTACGAGTATGATCCACCCAAGGTTGCCTTTGGCAGCGTCCAAAGGTACTTGCTCACCCTATCCTACATGATTATATCTACTTACATGGCACATGTGATCTGTACTAACTTATGTTGAACAAATAGTCTCCCCCTCCTCTCTGTGATTTCTGGCAGTGGCTAGACACAGAGCAATCGGAGGAAAACAAGAAACACATCGAGCGTGAGGTCCGTTGGAAGAGGCAGTGGTTCAGACAGCGCCAGTATGAGGAGGAGCGAGAGGAGAAGCGCAAGCGTTGGCAGGAGGAGTACCGCAAGCGACAAGAGGACGCTGAACGTCAGGCTGCTAAGGCACGAGAGGCTAAAAGGGAGAGAAAGCGCGAGAGGGCACGTTACGCAAAGGAGGCTGAACCTGATGCTACCAGCAAGGAAAATATCCCCGTTGTACTCAGTAGGAACTTCCTTGTAATCCTGACAATAAAATTTTCCTGAGAGCACTCTAACTTCAATGTTGCTAGCATGCGAGGAATGCTTTATGACAAGACGAACATTTTTTCTTTTTAAATCAAATAATAGAAAAGATGAAAATTAAAACTGTCGGCTCCTTTCATACAAAATAACAAATTTTTTCCCTTTGTAAACCCTAATTTCGGACCACGCAAATTCGATACACCCTACTTCCGAAAAAATATTAAAAATATAGAATTAATAAATCGATCAATCCCTTTTTGCAAATCAAACAAATTTGGCATTTTGATTTTTATATTATATTTTTTTATTGATTTTTCCATGGGGTCGGCCGTCGTCACCGTGGGAAAGGTGAGGACTCGGGACACTGGTGGGGTGGAGCCCATCGATACAGCTGTAGGGACCCGTCAAACAGAGTCGAGTCCCTTCTGTGCTTTAACTGTACTAATTCCTGGATCAGTAGCTAGTACACACAGTTGAACAGTTTGGATCATTACCATTGAACGTAAAAGTATAGATTACATCAGAGTGCGCCAAGCATGGCGTTAAACAACAGAGAGCTCATTGGCCTTACAGGGGTGAGACTAAAAGTCTCAAAACTCAAAAGAAGACCCAAAACAACTCCACAAGCACGGCCGAAGTAGAGCTCCTAGATGTCGGGGTAATCCTCATCTTGAAAACTTGCGATGGGGCCTTCATCTTCATCGTCTCCACCTTAGGGTTCTGCTGACGCAACCTTTCGTTGGAATGAGCGACCCAAGATAAAGGCGAGGGTGAGTATACAACATACTCAACAAGCAAGGATGACTAAATGCATCTAAGGTTTACAAAGGAAGGTTATGGTTCTTTTGCATAAAGCCAGTTTTGCCAGTTTTACCTAGATTTTGTAAAAAGTTTAAGATGAGTTAAGATAAAACAAATATTTGAATCATTTCCTTTGGAATCTCTGGCCTAAACCGGTTTTGCCCAGACCTGGCTACTCACGGCACCCACCGTGCAACACCCTCGTCACTCACAGCACCTACTGTGAGGAAAGAAAACAAAACACACGACACCAATCGTGGTTTTTCTTTAAAACACCGTTTTGAAAACAAAAGATAAGAAGTACCAATAAGGCAGCTCCCCGTCGTCCGTCTTTGACCGCGGACACGGCTATCATGATAGTTGTACATTCTGCAGAGGATGCACGCTTTACCCATGCGAGGTGGTTCTCCCTCGGGTGCCCCAAAGAAAAAATGGTCACCACAAGGCTTTTCTCCAACCTTCCCCTAGCTAGGGCATTCCCGCTGAGGTTTCCACTGCAATGCCCCTCTTGCGCCTGCAGAACAACACCGATTGCCTGCTCCACCGACTGGAATGCCAAAACTAGAAGTCCGAAGGATACTAAACCAGGGCCCGCCCATATAGGCACACATGGTCGCACTGTTAAACTTAGCTCGTCTACCTCAAGGAATCGGTCCTTAGGGACCGAGGTGGTTCCCAGACTAGACCCAAGTCTCGTGCTTCTCGCACCAACCTTGCAACCGACCACCCGATCGGGTTTTATAAAACATTTTACCCGATAGCACCCACTATGAACTACACCCATTTGCAAACACGACAAAGACTCCTTGTCTTTTAAAATCATTGATGAAATAAGCATTGAGATTATCATGTCCAAGTTCCATGTGATTGCAACTAAGCATAGCTAACATGATTAAAACCTAGTTCAAGGGGGTGAAGGCAATATTAAACAATATAATATTAACCTAGGGTGGCATAGAAGGTGTTTATACTGATATTGTTAGTTGGGGTGTTTAGCTAGCATCAAACCAATTAGCAGTTTTAATTTTTAACATAGCATGCAGTTTTAAATATCTAATAAAACCATTTAAAAACATAGGACCAAGATTCAGCACTTGCCTTGACCAGCAGAAAACCCTAAGTCTTCCACACGATGTCGGTCACGATCTCCAGAGTCGCACGCTCCTAATCGCGGAAATAACGATAAATGAAACAATAAACACCATGCGGAAATATGGATGCACATGCATGAAAATGCTCAAGTAAAGTGTACAGGGCAGTAAAAAGGTGGTTTAAAACTAAATAAGCCACCGTACATTTTTCTGGAATTTAAATGGAAAGATTATGCACTTAAACTAATTAATTTGCTAACCAAAAATCTAAAACAGTGGGTAAAATAGTTATAAAAAATCTCATGGAAATTACAGATGCAAGGTAAAAATTTTAAAGTCATTTTAAAATTGGTTTGACAATTTTTGGACAAGTAAATCTCCCTAGATAATTAAAACAATGCTTAGGGATATTTAAATAATTCAAAACAATTTACAACAGTAAAAGTAGATAAAATTACATAATTAAATAGGTTTTAATTTTGTAAGTCTAACAAAACTAGTTTGGGGATTTTTGGATTTTTCTACTGATATATATGGATTTTACAATCTAGGAATTTTTCGAAAAGGAAAAAAGGAGGAGGGGCTCGGTTTGAGCCGGAGGAAGGAGCGGCAGGCGGCAAGGGCCCATGGGTCAGCGAAGGAGAACAGGGAGGCGGCGGCGGGCACGGCTCGGGGGGGGGCGGCGCCCGGTGGGTGGCGCCATGAGGTGAAGGAAGAGGACCTCGGGCGAGGTCTAGGAGGACCGGGAGCACGAGGAACCCGTGGGGTGGTCTCCACGGGCGGGAGGAGGGGCGCAGGCGGGCGACGAGGCCGGCCATGAGGAGGAGGAGAGCCTGGCCGTGAAGCTACAGCCGCCCTAGGGCCAAATTGGCCGAGGAAGGTTTCGCCTAGGCCTAGGGAAGCTCTAGGGAGGTAAGGGGAGGGCTTCTTGAGCAAAGGCGCATTTAATCGGGTGCATGAAGAACTTCCGGCGAACTCGGGCTCCTCCTTCAGGGTCCAAATCCGGCGAACCTAGACCACGAAACAAGGAAAGATGAACATGAAAGTTGTTCGCGGAGTCAAGACGAACAATGTCCTCGGAGGAATCGACGAACGGAGCTCACCTCGGCAAGAAATCGCAAAACGAAGGAAAGGAACCGAGGTGGCTTTGGGGGGGCGGTTTTTAAAGGGACTAGGGAGGTGAAAGGGGACGGATTAGTGGTGATTAACACCACTAATCGCGAAACGGCCGCCATTAGGGAGGACTAATGGCAATTCAAGCTAGTGGGGGAGATGAAGGTGGGAGGTGAGGGTGTTCATGCATCAACAGGGAGGAGGAAGGGAGAGAAAGGAGAGAGAAGAAGAAAGAAGAAGGAAGAAAGGGGAGAATGGCAGGTGGGCCCAGGGGAAAAATGGAATGGGATAAGATTAATAAATTGAAATTGAATTTGGCTTGGGAGGGAAATTCAAAATGGAATTTGAATTCCAGGGTTAGGGATAAATGGAATCAATTTGAAATCGATTTGAATTTAAAAATATGGTGACAGAAACATTTTCAAAAATCGTTTTGGTTGGAAAATTATGCAGAGGTGCTTGTGATGTATGTGATGCACATGTTTTGTTTTTTGAAAATGGGGATGTCACAAATCATATTTGAATTGAATTTAATTGTCAAATTAAAACATTAGAGAAAGGATTTTATTTAAATTTGAATATCACTTGGGGAAAATCAAAGTTTTGTTGCTTGGGTTCAAAACCAAATATAAGTTGGGAAATAAAACATTTCCTCTAAATAAGTGAAATCCTTTTAGAGGTTTGAATCCAAACAGCATTTAAAATTAAACATTTAGAGCTTTATGTAAACCACATTCAAATCATGTTTGAAAGGGGATTTTAGTTTTGTTTAATCGGGTACAAAATCAAATACCACACAAAGGGGGGTTTTGGGCTTGCAATAAATTGGAGGTTGAAATCTATTTCAAAACCCCATTTATTTAAGTAACAAATCGTTTCCAATTGTTTTTGAATTAAAAAGAGTTTTGAGAGCTATAGTACCAAGGTGTTTATTAAACCAAAACTTAAAGGATAAATCTTTAAAGAGTAATAGCATTTGCTTATAAAATATTTGAATTTAATTACTCCATGGAAATTTAAATCACTTTGAAAGGAAGATGGGGTTTGAACATACATATACACCTAAAGTAGCATGTGCAATATATACATTCAAAAGCCCCCTTTAAAACTTTTAAAATCCAAACCAGAGGGTGAATCAACATTTAAAATAGTTGTTCAAAAAGGGTGAAGTATTTTTCTTATAAAACTTTGAAGAACGAACTTACCCCTTATAGGAATTTTCCATTCTCTTAGGAAGATAACTTTTAAGATTAATTGTTGAGCTCACAAATCCGGCAAGGGATATTTTGAGCTTCACAAAACCAAAAGCTTAAAACACTTTTCTTTTAGAGCTGTAACCATTTTCTTGAAAGGTAGTTGAAAACAAATTTTTGTTTTCATTAAAAATCCATTTTTGTATTATTTGTGAAAGTTCAAAATATATTTCAAAGGAACATATAGTTTCACTTTTTTTTTTGAATTTAAAGTTGGCAAAGTACAAGAGTAGGTTTATAAATCCAAAACCTAAATCAAGAATTTGAGAAGTAAAAGCCTTTGGGACTTTTCAAAATTAAATAGCTTTGCCACGTATTCTTTTAAGATAATTGAAAATAAAATTCTTTTGTTGGTAATTCAAATTACTTTATTTTAAAACAACCTTAGTGTTTTGATATTGAAAGTTCAAATCAAACATTTATTAGTTTGTGAATACGAATCATTTTAAAGCAACCATTTAGGAAATGAAATCATTTTTCCTCCTTTGAAAATCAATAAATCATTTAAACACTTTGGCCTGGTATTTTATTTCAAAACAAACACTCTGTATTTTGAAATTCAAATTATTTAGAATCGAAATCATAAAGATTTTGATATTGAAAGTCAACTAAGATTATTGGTTTAGGAAACCACTTCTTAAAATGATTATTGCCATAAATGTGAAATCCTTGGAGATTTGATATTGAAATGAAACCAAATATTTTTGAGTTTATAAAACCACCCCTAAATCAGTTAATTCAATAAAATGAAATTTTATTTGTCTCTTTTGAAAAAAAAAACATTCCCAATCTCAAATCAATTTATAACCAACGTCAAGTATTTTCTTTTGAAAACTCAACTTTTTCAAAGATGTTTTATTTCAAACAAACACTAGTGAAACCAGAATAGTTTCAAAATTTAATATTTTTCAACAGTAACATACTCATTTTCAAAAGTTTTAAATTTTAGGGATTTTAATAACATGTCATGACATGATGCACATGAGTTTAACTTTTGAAAATGAGGATGTTACAACGGCACACTTTTTATGACCTACATTTTAAAACCATGCCGGGACCCCATTTATTTAATTTTATTTTATGACACATTACTGATTTTATTATGAAATCAAAAAATTTATGATTCGGCAAAAAAAAAATGGGGAATCCAGCCCGACAGGCGGGCGAATTATAATATCACCCAACGGCAGGGCAAATTTTGGCCCACCCCGCAAGTGGGCCGCTGGGAGCAAAGCCCGCTCGACAAGCGGGCGGTTTATCAAAGCTAGCCCTTCCGTCAGATGGGTTTTGGCCTGTCCCGCGCGTGGGCCGGTGCGAGAAAAGCCCGCCCATCCGTTGGGCGGATTTTTAAAATCTCGCCCGACCGGAGGGCGGTTTGTTCTTCTCGCCCAATGAGCTGGCGACGGGAGGCTATTTATTTCCAAAAAATTAAAAATTAAAAATAAAAAAATTCCGTACACAGCAGCAGCGGCAGCTTTGATGGCCTGATGAGAGGCCGAGTGGAGGGAGAATGAGAATTTTTTATTTTATATTTTTCAAATCTTTTTCAGAAATAATCGTCGGAAATATGAAATTGCAAAATTGGGCGTCTCCTGGGCCGTTACCCTCTGTGAGGTAGCCGTTCGGTAGGCCCTACCTATCGCCTAGTATTGGGGCGATTGCCCTATACAGGGGCGATTAGTGCAAATGGCCGAAAAAAAGGGGAGCCCGGCGGGACTCGAACCCGTGACCTCAAGGGAGCGCACGCGCCTAGCTCAACCCTTATAACCAATGTGCCCTTGAGACTTTCTCATCCGTAAGAGACACTAGTTGGTATTATCTCAGTCTAGAACGACTTTGTCAACGTCAATGTTAAGTGATATTGCACATGCTATGCTTTTGCAGGTAAATTGTGGACAATACTCAGTAATGTGGTAGTACGCATAGGATTTTTCGTCGATTGCAAGTAGGAAGGCATGAAATACACATGTAGATCGTGGCATATTGAAAAGCTGGCAATCATTTTCGACATACACATACATGCAAATGGCACATGACTACGGACGTCATGCCTTTAGAGATTTGACAAATACATAAGTACCACATTTCAATCGGAAAGTACAAATAACATAGGTGGTGCGATTACATGCATGACGGGTGAACGGGTTGTGGCACTAGCATAAACACTAAGTAGCCGAACACCAAGCAGGCACTTCCCACTTCGTGTCGTAATACACGGGGTAGGCCTCTTGCATGATGGCTCTTCGACGGAGGACTTCGACGCTGGGTGCGCTGGGGTAGTGGCATTCGCAAAGACATGCAGGGTCTTGACATGTAACAGCCCAAAAATATGATATTTTGAGAAACACTTTTGTGATGCTTGTTTTCAGAGAGACCTTCTTCCTTAAAAGAAATTCTTTTTTGAAATTCTTTTTTTCTAGACCTTTGAAATCATATAAGCTAATATGGCTAAACTAATTGGATTTAGTTGAAGTAAAAAACTTGACAGTTGGGCTCTAATCATAATTATAAAAAATTTAGCTATGAATAGGCTAGGATGATTTTTGTCATTCCAAATAAGCCCTCAAAGATCTCCTATATATATATACACACATAAAATGCATCTATAAAACACATAGGTATATATATATTTATATATATGATATACATATGTATATATATATATAAATAGGATAAAATTCCCACAAAAAATCCCACAAAAATTTTAGAAAATAATTTAGACCATATGTGATGGCCTGAACAAGTTTTGACCAAGTCTGACCAAGGAGAGGGCCCACAGGGCAGTCTCTCTTTCTTCCTGCTCTTATAGGCATTTGCACTAGCAGCTGGGCTGTAGCCGCCCTGCCCTTACCTCGCCAGCACTATCATCGCAGCCGCCCAAAATCTCCCCTTGGAGATCCTTTTTTTTGGCCGCGCGTGCTTGTCGTCTTGGCCCGTGGGCCTCGTGCCTGCGCCGACACGACCCCGCCGCAAATGCCCGTTGCTGCAGCCTGACTTGGCGTGCTGTCCCGCCGTTCTGTCGGCTCGGCTGGGCAAGGCAACTCCAGCACCGCCCACATTTGCCCAATCCCCGCCACTGCCTCACACTCCCTGGCATTGAGCCATGCCGACCATAGCCGGAGCAAAGCTTGTGATCGCGCGCGTGTCCGCGCACGCCCAATCGGTCGCTCAGACCGATTCAAGCCCAATTCGCGAACACGCCACTGCCCACGTCCGCCAATCGTTCGAAGAACACCATAGCTACCGCTCCGCCCATCCCAATGACCGTTGGTCACTGGCCTGAGCCCGCCCGATCATATAAACGGGTCGCGCACCATGAAAATACCCTTACCACACCGTGCGTCATCGCCAGCCCAAAATCCTAACCTCGCGCCCGGCGTTCTCACTGGAGTGAGTCTCCTCTCGCCCCTGTGGTGCTCAGGCTACAACAAATTGGCCTAGCTCGCCTCCGGTTAGCCAGAATTCCCAGTTCCGCCACCGCCGCCCGATTCTTCCCCTTTCGGATTTCTTCCTCACTGGTGAGCTTCTCGGCAATCCCTTGCACCGAGTGCTTCGCGAGACTCCTACTTACTTTGTGCTCACCTCTATTTACCCAGGGATTCGCCCTCTTCGCCCGCATCGTGAGCGCGCCGCCAGTTCCCCATGAATATTCCTCCCGACCTGCTCTCCATGCTCGCCGAGGCGGAGTTCCGCCACCGCCCATGGCACCGCCACGTCCGGCCGTCTCCGGCCTCGACGTGAGCATCAGTAGATGTGCGAGGAACCACTGTTTCTAGCAGGCCAAAGATCGTCCCAAATGGAGCACCCTAGCTCCGGCTTGTCATCAGCCAAGCCTCGGCCATGCGCGCCGGCTGGAGGTAGAAGACGACGTCGAGCCGTTCGATTAGCGTCAAGATCCGTGCGGTCTTACCACACCACGACACTGACAGGTAGGCCCCAACCGTTGGGTGCTCGCGCGTTTAAAAAATTCCCGCGCGTCTTCAGCACGTCACCGACATGTGGGCCCTCGGTCCCACCTGTCTGGTTTAGTGGAAGCGCCACCTCGCGGGTGCCTTCCCTCGCGCGTTGCATCTTTCTGGTTTACGCCTTCGGTGTGGCCTACTCTGCTGAAGAGATGGCGGGCCGGCCCATCACTGTTCATTGGATTTTTCTAAATTTAGTAAATAAAACAATTACAGTAAATATAAATGACTTATTATAAATAGCTAGACTTCTCAAAAAATTCTAGAAAATTTATGGTAAATACTAGATCTTATTCTGGATTTAATAAAAATATTACCATGAACAGTAACAGAAGATTTATCTCAGAGTAATTTCTTTTGCTTGCATTTAGACTATTAATATGAACAAAATGGTTTTCTGTTATCAAAAAATAGTTTAACACCTAAGAAAAATCTAAGAAAATCATGGATAGCTTGAAATAACTCTCTGGACCTATGAAAAATATAAATTTTATGGTATGACTACCAATCACATGTTAATATTATAATTGGCCTAACTAATAACTATGGTTTATTAGTTATTTTATGACCTAGTTACCCAATAATTTATGTACATGTCCAAAGTAATTATTTCGCAGCATTTCATGATAATTAAAACTTTTTATTTTAGCTAGGTCTTGAAATATGCAATCTCATGGTTATTTTTATATATATATATATATATATATATATATATATATATAGTGTGTGTGTGTACATATACATATATACACACACACACATACATACATACATACATACATATACATACAACCCATGATTATATCTTCCACACACTTAAAACCCCTAATATAGTAGGTTAAAAAATGATAAGATAAGTTGATGAAGGAAATACTTCAAACCTAAATTAATTTTTACCTTATACATCTAATTGCAAAAGCTATGGGTAAACTGTTATGGGTAGCATTATGCATCATTGCTTACCATCTTCATAACGCCCACACTACCGTTATCTTCTGTAAAGTTACCATACAGTAGTAGGATCATGGAACTTGATATCTAGAATAAGACGTAACGCCAGCCGCCGATTGTTAGACATAACGAGAGCATTTCATGCATCATACTTCTTATTGCATACTGGTGTTTCATTTATTGTTCTTCGACTTCGTTCCGTTAATAGATGCCGAGGAGCTCGAGGGACATTTCGAAGATCAGTAAGAAGACCCCCACTACGCACAAGACCAAGGCGAGTTAACACTTCTCCTATTAGATGTTTACTTTTACTAGAGAGAGTTTATACTTTTTCTAGTGCGAGTTAACATCTACCCTCTTGGGTGTTCACTTTTACTAGGGAGAGTCAGCTTTCCCTAGTGCGAGTTAACGCCTCTCCTGTTAGATGTTTACTCTTATTAGGGAGAGTCTATTCTTTCCCTAGTACGAGTTAACATTCTAATGGATCATATTGATTCCCAGTTTATTAAATATTTTATTTACAGTGTTAAACTGCATGCTTTTTAAGTAAATATACCTGCTTGCCTAATCATGATATATCATGCCTTGTTATTAATTTGTTATTGATTTACCCTGATGATACTGCCTTGATATAATCATCTGTCATTTGACTTTGTTAATGATTGCCTTGATGATCTCCCTTGATAGCCTGTTAGGTAATAAAATGATTTCTAGACTCTTAAGTCTTGGTTAAAATTCTGCTTAGACATTGCTCAGGTCCAATTAATAATTTTTAGGCTTAAATTAGCCTCGGAACGGTGAACCCACATTCACCGGACATGATTACATAAAGAACCTGGAAACTAGAAATTGGGCCTAGCAAACCAGTGTGTGTGTTGATTGTGATTGGGAAAGCAGACGTGGTCTGGCTTGTGGTTAAGATCGATAGAGTAGCTTGGCTACTGGTGTGATGTGAAGAGGGCTATACGTTCACAGACGCGGTGCTGAGAGGAGTGCGGGCCAACACGCGTAGCTGCCAATCGCTGCCACCAAGGGTGGTTCCGTCACATCGTGTGCAGGGCACACGGAGGAACGATAGCGGAATAAGGAAGTGAATGTGAATGTGTGTGGACTAGCCGGATCCGATGTAACTCCTAGAGAGGACCGGACAGGTGTGTAGTGAGGCACGCAGCGGGAAGTCGCTGACCAAACGCCTGCGGGATTTGGTTTTCCAATCACCACAACGCGTGGCCATGGCGCGGTAGTGCAAGTATTGGGATTCAGGGGTAGTATGACCTGCGGGCGTACCCTGTCTGCTTCCATGCTTGAGGTGAAGATAGGGAGCCGTGACTCTAGTGCGGGCGTGGCAACCCGGTTAGGGAAGAACGGGCACTTCGCTGGCGTAATATCCACAACAGGTGCGCCACACCCAGAATATGATGGCGGGTGTGTGCAATAGGTTTTAGGATGGTGTGGAAATGTGGATTGTGAAATGTGGATTGTGGAATGTGAAGAGACAACAATAATTAAAATAATGGTTAATAGAACTTTGGTTTTAAAAGTGCTAAGTCATAGGCTTTGGTTTATAAAACTTTCTTTCTGCAAATAAATAAGCCCCGACCTTCCCTTTGGAACCCCTATCACTAAAACTTGCATCAAGTTGGGTGTTAGCTCGCCAATGTTTGGATGACACTGACCTCGTATTCATATTCTCTTTTAGATGGAGAGTATGAACAGGATCAGTACGCCTACCATGAAGACGAAGAACAAGAATTTGCTGACGATCAGGGCGGGGCATAGGGCGTCTCTCCAGTCGAGTGCTTAGGCATAGCCGGCACAAGACCCTTTTGGATCTTTTGGTTCTCTGCACTCTGATCTTTTGAATATTCTGACTATTTGGGCCAATGTGCCACGTTGTAACACTTAAGTAGCCCTTGAGCTTAATACAGGTGTTTTGTGTAATATAAGTCTTCCGCTTGTATGAAATGATCCGGCTATGTAAATGGTGTGCACTAGTGTACTAATCCAGGGACTAGTGCAGATCAAGTGGTGGGCAAAGGACAGGCCCCCTCACATGACAAGAATGGTTCGGCTGATAGTATTGGTCAAGGGCCGTCTGGTTGTGCATTTGATGTGCCGGTATGGACTGCTTGCGAGGCCTGGGAGGCCGCGCGGACCTCTACTGACCTTTTGGTTGCGCCGGTCCTTCTGTGGCATCTAGTCTAGCCTGCGAGCGCTGGATTCTTACGTGCAGGTATGTTATGTAGGTGTAGGTTGCTGCCGGGTATGGCTCATTCATCCAGCGAGTCCAACCGCACATGACATCTGGTAGCTGATCATAGAAGAAATGATAAGTAAATAATAATCGTGACTATGTCCTCCGCCTCCATCATCTCAATTATTTTCTCGACCTCCTCGCCTTCATCAGCTACCCTCTCGCCTCTACAACTGTCTCCTCGCCACCGCCGATCTCCTCATCACCCCCAAACACTTCTCTCCTGCCCCCAATCTCCTTGTCGCTTTCGACAGGGCATGTTTCCAGGTTTCTCTCATCCTTCTCCATTGTATCTACCTTGTCATCACACACTTCCGACATGGATGGAGTTAATTGGTAGCATTGTACCAGTAACGTCAGAGGCCAACCGTGCTCTAGAGCATATCCAACATAGCTCCTCCATGTTGATGTTGCATTTATAGGAACCAACTCTCCAAAAAACATTCTTGCGCGCGACTTACGACGGCTCTAACTCGCAACCGATAAGTCTGGGCATCCAAATTGAACAACTGAAACAACCATTCCATTAACCCCCTGTATGTCCTATCGCTCGGTCTTGATATACCCTTGTGACCGAAAAAAAATCCAGATAAATCCACTCTGTCAGACCCTGTGCTATCTCCCTATCTCCATAAAATATTTTAAAATACACTTTCTCCGACATGTTTCCTACAATGTCCAACCGAAAAAATTAGTTTTTCCTCTTATTGTTAAAATATCATATGTTGTAAATTGACTACTCATACTGGCAACCTACAGGATATACCGTATTTCGTATAATTTGTACATTGCATTTATCGATTACTTAACCGTACAACGTCTAAAACTATGACTACTATAATAGTAATATGATTCTCCCCAACCATTTTATCCATACAAATTTTATCGTCACGTCTAATTGTACAACCATCTTACGAACTAATATCCGTATCAACCTATAACATGTGGCTATCCTACCATGTTTTATAACAATACTCTAATTTCAATTTCTACAAGAGTACTAATTATTAACACTACTTTATACTTTTAACTATGCTATATTACATTATTTTGGGGAAAAAAATTTCCGGACTTACCTCCAACAAAATGCGACGATCTATTTTCTTCTCTTTTTCCTTTCCACTCCTTTTTTCCTCTATTTTTAATCTCTTTTCTTCCTCTCCTCTTCTCTTTTCTTCCTCCCCTCTCTTTTCTTTTCTCTTCTCTTCCTCTCCTCCTTTCTCTGCCTCTGCCTCTTGCTCAGTGCAAATGGGACAAGGAGGAGGCCGGCGTTCCCTTATGGACCACCTATAGCCCAGTATAGGGGCGATCGCCCTATACTGGGGCGATAGGTGTGCCCTACCGCAATGGCTCCGACGGGGTAACGGCTCCCTCCTGGACCATTCCCCCCTAACGGTCAACGGACTGATCGCCCGTCTATAGGGTGATCGCTCCACCTAGTGGTGACCGACGCCCAATTTTGCAATTTTATATTTCCTACTAGTATTTTCGAAAAAATTTAAAAGAAATATAAAATAAAAAAATTCGGGAGAATGATCGATACCATCTCGCTTGCTTGGAGGAAGAAACCGACTGGCAAGCTATAAATTATGCCTAGTTATTGAAACCGGTAACCGGTCCACTTCGGTTCACTTCGATAAAATAAAAATATTAAATGATAGACATAGATATCTTCCATATTTAATTTTCGATAATTGATATTAATATCTTCCATATGAGTAACTCTCATAACCATGTCGAAATTTATATTTGAATTGAGATGATAGCACGAGTACCAACTAGTACTCTAGTAGTTTTAAAACAAAGTAGCTCGCACATACGCGTTGCTAGGCACGTACGATGCATGTATGCGTGCTTGCGCGGTGCAGTCAAGCATCGGGCTACAACGGAACGGCGCCTAATAAGAGCATTTCCACTGATCTCTCTATCCTCCCACACTATTCCCTCCTAAACCATATTCTCTCTTATATTTACAGCTTGTACCTGCAAAAAGTACGACCGTACTGCATTATTTATTATTCTGTAATGAACGAACTAATTTCATACCAATCTAGCAACGACAATACGGTAATTAAAAATTGTGATTGCAGCTAAACTCGAGTATTCGGTAATGAACGAACTAACTTCTTCCCCAATCTAGGCATTTGCTTTATGAGATAATCAAGCGGTATTTTCAATCAAATCGAACGCACAAGCTCACATTGAAGCTATATAGTTGAACCCAAATCGAACCCAAGTTCGTCAAATCGAACTGGAAGTGCACCCAAATTGTCACACTCTCAAGATCTGAAGTCTTTCAAAAACCAGAACAAACAGCAGTATATGGATAAATTGAGAAAATGGGGATGAGATGAGAGAAGGAGGTGGGTTGTTATAGACTTTTCTGGAGAATTCCAAATTGTGCAATGCGTATTACATAGAGTTCCAGGCTCTTATAGCCGGATTGAAAGCAGAAAAGCAAAAGCAAAAGCAGAGTTGGTACAGACTCCACGACAACAAGTGCCAGATTGGCTACAGAGATTACAAAAAGTAAAACCAGCCATTGGATCACTAGCTAGAGAGATCCCACGGTAGCCTTCCATCAGACTTCACTCCTTCCTTTGATTTCTAAGAAAAACTTCAAACTTCCATCTCTTCAAACTGAATCATGACATTTTGTGACAATTACTCCCCCATTGAGCTTATCCTTGACCTCAAGGATTGAAGTTTGGAAATACCCGTTTGATAAATTCTGCGTCTTCCCAGCTAGCAGCTGATTCGGGTAGATTTACCCACTTGATTAGCCATTGAACCACCGGTTCATTGTTCCTTGGGATTGCTCTTCTTGCTAAGACCTCCTCAGGGCTCACTTTAATATAGCCTTCTTCATCAATTAATGGCAATCCAGGGCTGGGTATTGCTTTAGTTCCCAAATGCTTCTTGAGTTGACTGATGTGGAAAACTGGATGAAGCTGACAGTAATCAGGGAGCAAAAGCTTGTATGCTACCTTTCCAATCCTCTCCAAGATCCTAAATGGCCTATAATACCTTGAATGCAGCTTAACATACTTGTGTATACTGAGAGTAGTATGCCTATATAGCTGCATCTTGAGATACACCATGTTTCCCACTTCATATTCTCTCTCACTCCTCTTTTTATTAGCATATTTCCTCATCCTCTCTTGGGCTTTTCTGAGTTGCTCTTTGATTAGCTGATTTACTGTCTGCCTAGATTGAATGACACCCTTGACTTCTGCATTGTCAGTCTCAATCATAACAACCTCATCACTCCAGGGTGGTGGAAATCCATAAAGGGCCTCAAAAGGTGTCATTTTAAGAGAAGTATGGTATGTAGTATTGTACCACCATTCAGCTAAATGAAGCCACCTCTTCCATTTCTTAGGGTTAAGGAAAGTCATGCATCTGAGATAAGTCTCCAAACACTGATTAACCCTCTCTGATTGTCCATCTATTTGGGGATGATAAGCTGTGCTAAGCTTCAACTTGACCCCCATAGCCTTGAAGAGCTCCTGCCAAAATTGACTAGTAAAGATTCTATCCCTGTCTGTTATAATGCTGTTTGGAAGCCCATGCAGTTTGTAAATATTTTCCAAATATTCATTTGCAACTTGCTGAGCTATGAAAGGGTGTTTTAAGGGAACAAAGTGAGCATACTTAGAAAACCTGTCAACTACAACCAATATAACATCTTTGTTCTCTGAAATGGGCAATCCTTCTATAAAATCCATTGTGACACTACTCCAAGCATGATCAGGAACCGGGAGTGGTTGTAACAACCCGGGATAAGGTACATGTTCACCCTTGTTCTTTTGGCATATTGGACATTCCTTGACAAAATCTTTCACTGCCTTCTTCATTCCATTCCAGAAAAACAAGGATTTAAGCCTTTGATAAGTGGCATCCTCCCCTGAGTGCCCCCCCAGTGCTGATCCATGAAAAGATTCCAGCAATTTCTTGTGTAATTCTTCCATATGGCCTACCACCACTCTATTCTTGTATCTCAAGATACCCCCATTCACAGAATAGTGTGGGACTGTTTCAGCGTTCAAACTAACTTTAGTAAGCATATCCTTACACCACTGGTCATTGTGATAGCTTTCCAAAACTTCTTGAGTCCAACTGGGAACTTGTGTTGTAAGGGCAGAAAGCTGAACCTCTGCATTAACCCTTGAAAGTGCATCAGTAGCTTTATTTTCTTTTCCTCTTTTATACTCGATTTTATAATTGAAACTCAAAAGCTTGACTAATAATTTGTGTTGGATGCCTTCTAATACTTTTTGCTCTTGAATATATTTGAGGCTCTGTTGGTCAGTTTTAATGATCAATTCAGATCCTAACAGATAGTGTCTCCACTTCTTTAAAGCCTCCAGAATGGCTATTGCCTCTTTATCATAGATGGGTAATGTCTGAGCCCTAGGGCCCAATGTCTTGCTCATGTAAGCCAATGGTTTTCCCTTCTGCATGATGACAGCTCCAATTCCCTGTCCACTAGCATCTGTTTCTAAGACAAAAGGGATGGAGTAGTCAGGTAGAGCCAACACAGGTGGTTTGGTCATAGCCTCCTTCAATTTCTTAAAAGCCATGTCTTGATCTTTTCCCCACACAAAAGAGTTTTTCTTTAATGCATCAAAAAGGGGTCTACAGATCTGTCCATAGGATTGCACAAACCTTCTGTAGTAACCAGTTAACCCTAGGAATCCCCTGAGCTGAGTAACATCTTGGGGCACTGGCCAGTTTAGAACATCTCTGATCTTTGAAGGCTCTGTGGACACCCCTTCACAACTTATGATGTGCCCAAGATACTCAATACTATTTTTTTTCCAAAAGAGCACTTTCTTCTCTTAGCCGATAACTTATGCTCTCTCAAAGTCTGCATCACCAGCTCTACATGATGTACATGTTCCTCCATGTTTTTGCTGTATATCAATATATCATCAAAGAAGACCAATACAAACTTCCTTAAGAAACTTTTAAGGATAGAATTCATTAAGGCCTGAAAGGTTGCAGGGGCATTAGTGAGGCCAAAAGGCATCACTAAATACTCAAAGTGCCCACAATGAGTAGTAAAGGCAGTCTTGTAAATGTCCTCCACCTTCATTCTAATTTGATGATACCCAGACCTTAAATCAATTTTAGAGAAAACCTTGGAACCTTGCAACTCATCCAATAAGTCTTCTATCACAGGTATGGGGTACTTGTTTTTTATTGTATTTTTTTTTAACTGCCTATAGTCAACACACAATCTCCATGATCCATCCTTTTTCTTGACTAAGATTGCAGGTGATGAGTATGGACTCATGCTTGGTCTAATTACCTCTGAGTTTAACAGCTGTTCAATGATCTCTTCCATTGTGTCCTTCTGTTTATGGGCCATTCTGTAAGGCCTCATATTAACAGCTTTGCCCTCTTCAATTAGGGGAATACAATGATCACAACTCCTTTGAGGGGGTAAGCCTTTAGGTTCATCAAAGACTTCTTGAAACCTTTCCAACATTGGTATTAATTCCTGAGAAACCTCTTGTTCCACTTCATTAACTCTACATTCTTGAACATGTATCACAGCACCCATTGCTCCCTTGTGTAACATTTTCTGTAATTTCTCCACAGAAATGAGAGTATGCTTCTGAGGCAAGGTTTCATCTTCAAAGGAAACCTCCTTAATCCCATTCTTAAGCAGGGAGAATCTTCTGGTCTTGAAATTAAGCTTGACAGGGCTATGTTTGGTTATCCAATCAGCCCCTAATATCAAATCATAACCAGTAAGTTCTAGGACCCTGAATTGGTCAATAAAACCTTCCCCTTGGATATGATATGAAACTGGTTCAGTGAGTGTCTTACTAAGAAGGGTTTCTCCATTGGCCACTGTCACCTTTAAGGGCTGAACTTCCAACAATTTGCTATAAGTTTTTGTTGCAAATTTTGAGTCCATAAAAGAGATGGTACTGCCACTGTCTACCAAGGCAGTTCCCCAAAGAGCATCCAATTTGAACCTCAAGGTAAACGTTTTACTGGCGGTGATTGTTCCATTAACAGCATGAACTGAAACTAGGACAGATTCCTGTTTGTCCTCTTCACCTTCATTAACTTCAGGTTCTATTGCTCCTTCTTCGATTAACTCCTCTTCTACAACTTCCTCTTCTTCTTGGACCTCCATAGTTCTCACTTGAGCATTCATTTTACAGTGTTGCTTATGGCCGGGGTACCACTTTTCGTTGCACCTGAAACATCTATCACCCTCCAATTTATTTTTACCTGGTTCAAGTCCTTTATCACCTCTCTCTGTTTTTGCCATGACTTTGGCCTGCACAACATTCTTGTTAGGGATGAACCTATTCTTGTTAACATTAGCATTGAAATTCATAGGTACCCTTCTAAAAGGACTAGCTTGTTCCAAACGTCTAGCCATCCAATAAGCATTCACCAAGTTTTCTGGCCTTTGAATTTGGATATGATTCCTAATATACTCTTGAAGTCCAGCTACAAAACTTTTAAGGAAATAAACCTCAGGAAGTCCAAGATTGTCCCTCTTCACTAACCCATATATCTTTCAAAACTGTCAATGTAATCTGAGACAGTTCCTGTCTGTCTAACTGCATGGAAGGCTGCAAGTACATCAAATTCAGATTTCTCATTAAACCTTGTGCCCACCAGTCTACAAAAGTGTTGCCATGACATAGTACTAGTATTGACAGCTGTGTTGGTCAGCCAGTCATCAGCCTTGCTCTTGAAATAAAGTGTGGCAATTTCTACCCTCTGATGAAGTGGCACTTGAGCAATAGTGAAATACTTCTCAGCCTTTTTAATCCATGAGTCAACATTTAAACCATCAAACTCAGGGAATTGAAGTTTTGGCCCCTTGGCAAAATTTCTCTGGTGATAATCACTTTGTCCATTTCTATTCCAATACCCTTGGGCCTCCCTTGTTTCAGGTATAACATACTCTTCGGCCGCTGGAATGTTTCTATGGTGATCTCCTAACCCATTCATGGCAATATTAGGCGGAACAATAGGAGTAGGAATTGGGGCACTAAAAATTGGTGGATACAAATTGCTCATAAGCACTGGAGGCATATTAGCAGTATGTTGTCCATAGGGTAGACCACTTTGAGTAAATACCTGATGCATACCCACTCCACCAGCTTGGACATTCCAGTGTGGATGACCCATCGCAGCCTGGTTTGGAGGAGCTTCTGGATAGTACTCCCCTTGGATAGGTTCTTGGCCCCTCTGATTTCCCTGGTTCCCTTGACCATCGACCGCAGTTTCTTCAGGTTGGGCAGAACTCCTGCCACTTCGATTCTGTTTCAGTTCATTCAACAAAGAGATGACCTGTTCCAATCTTCTACCTTGTTCCTCTTGACAGCCTTGTACCAGCTCCAAACTTTTCTTAACATCTTCAAGATCCCCCAAGGTGGCGTACTGTACCTCTTCCACCTCTACCGGTGGATCTCTTGTCTGTCTCGGCATGACTATGAACTGGAGGCTCTTTTGGTTTCGGAGCTCAGGGATTTTACCAGAGAAAAATCTCCAACCCTCACTCGATTGACCAAAGATCTCCCTGAGTGAGCTCTGTTTCCTTGGGATTTATCACAAAGCAGCTAGCTTTGCAACCCAGTTCAACTAGCTCAACCCACAGTACCCCAGATCCGACTCTGCTGGCCTTGTCTTAGGAATTTTACCAGGGAAATGAACTTCCCCAACCCTTAACTCGACCAACTTCGTCTAGATCTGAGCCAAGAGCGTAGCTCTGATACCACAATTGTCACACTCTAAAGATCTGAAGTCTTTCAAAAACCAGAACAAACAGCAGTATATGGATAAATTGAGAAAATGGGGATGAGATGAGAGAAGGAGGTGGGTTGTTATAGACTTTTCTGGAGAATTCCAAATTGTGCAATGCGATACATAGAGTTCCGACTCTTATAGCCGGATTGAAAGCAGAAAAGCAAAAGCAAAAGCAGAGTTGGTACAGACTCCACGACAACAAGTGCCAGATTGGCTACAGAGATTACAAAAAGTAAAACCAGCCATTGGATCACTAGCTAGAGAGATCCCACGGTAGCCTTCCATCAGACTTCACTCCTTCCTCTGATTTCTAAGAAAAACTTCAAACTTCCATCTCTTCAAACTGAATCATGACATTTTGTGACACAAATCAACATGTAGTGCCTTAGATCTGACTCGAAGAGAAGCTTGCCGTGGTGTAGTGGTGTGAAGATGGCGTGCAGGCGACGGTGGAGGAAGATCTTGATGTTTTGGCACCGGTGGGGAGTCCTGCGTGCTGTCGTCGTCGCTGCCCACCCACGGCATGGTGTGGCCACGGATGCGGTTGACGCCTCATGTCACCAATGCTGAAGGCCTCGCAAGTCGACTCTCCCCTCGGACAGTATGCTTGTCCTCGCCGCCATTGCCGTTGGCGCCTCGGCGCTCGGCGTCTTCACTCCCAACGGCCTTCCTCACGGTGGCGCGACCATGCGGTCGTTGCCACAGGTGCCGACGTAGAGGGCGATTGCGCTAGCCTCCAGAGTCAACAAATATGGCGTCTCCGCGATCCCCCCGAGAGCATCTCTACCGGACAATCTATAACACTGTGTATCTAACTTTTTATGATAGAGTAGCTGCTGAATGAAAGAAATTTTTAGATTGTAATGTAAAATATGAAGAAATTTTAGAGTATGAATATGGTGTGTAGGCAATAGGTTATAGAGTAGAAATTTGAAGTGGCGACTGAAAATGCTCTAAGGACATCTCCAGCAGTCCGTTCCATTTCCCTTTTGTCTCATTACTATTCACGTGCCACCTCACCAATAGGATTGTCCTATCCTATTCACCTTCCCAACAACAGCCCTATCACTATTCTTACTCTCTACTTTTACTATTCACAGTTCCATTATCTCATTTCTCGCTTTATCGCTCTTTGCTACAGTGACAGAGCAGTAGGAAATAGAACATCCAAAGTTGGAGATGCTCTAATCGTCTTTTCACGTCCTTGCTGCAGCACTCCATCCATGCGAAACCCCCTCTCTCCCGGACACCTCATCAGCACAGTAGTATCACGTGGCTCTAACAGCAGCGGGCCGAGGCACGGGAAACCGATGGATCCATTCCTACGCACGCAACAGCAGACGTTACAGACTGCATAGTAGCCTCGTACGGTGTGATCTGGTGGGCCATGTATTTATGAACGAACGAGACGAGACCTGATCGGGAGAATTTTTTAATATTTCATATTTAAAAATAATTCAAATTAAAAAATATACCTTTTTAAAAAATTTAAAAAATAGGTTTTCGTCGCCATCCCAACAGGCGGGATATAAAAATCACCATTTCAAATGGCGATTAATTAAAAAAACCGCCACACCAGAGGGCGATATTAAATCTGCCCAGACCATGGTGGGGGGAGGCAAATATCGCCACACCAGAGAGCGAATTTTTAAAAAATCTCCCGATGGGAGGGCGACTTTTGGCATGCGGGTATATCTCGCCAAACCAGAGGATGATTTTTGCCCCCTAAAAATGGCGCCGCGTGGCCGGTCGCGCCTGCGCTTGCTCATTTCAGCCCGACACCGAGAAAGGAGAGGAAGAGAGAAAAAAAAAAGAGTAGGAGGGAAGGAAGAAAGAAGTGGATTTTTGCAACCCGTGCTGTGAGATAAAATTTTTTAACTTGTATTTTTGTTTTACTGAAAATATGGTAGGATATCAATAAGTAGGTACCATAGGTAGTGAACTGGGATATTTAGGACATCTATAGGGTTAGGATTTAGGGTTTTTGTAGGGTATATGTAGAGGAACATTAGGGTATGTTTACGGTATTTTTAGGAGCGGGTTGACGGCCGGATTTAATTGGTAGATACGAAATTTCTCGGACTTAAAATGATAGCTTTATCTAGATTTGTCAGACAATGTTTTGTTTAGCCCATAAAAACCTAGGTTTCTCATCCGGTGAGCTATAGGTGCCTTAAAAAAATGTGGACGACTTAATGTTCAGGTTATATATTGATAAATTAAGATCCACATGCAATAATTTATGGTCGATGTTTTATTTACAGGGAAAATGGCAGAGAAGTTATATTTTTAGATTCACTATAGGGATAGAGAGATTATGTATGGTCCAAACAGGGTAGATCTTGGTAATCTGGAATCAGTGATATTAGGGATATCGAGGCCCACCGAGAGAACATTAGGTGGTTTACAAAACTGGTTGTTATGGACGTTCTAGCTTAACTCGGAAGAACATATGGTGAAGGTCAGGGCCGTGGTGAGCCAAGTTAGGGACGGTTTCTTTCAGAAGTTGATGCCGATATTGTCTACACGGAATTGGAGACAGTATGTTGAGATTGCTATTGAACATCGCTTTCCTCTAGTGTTGCTTGCTTAGGCAGAGTTCAAACAAGACGCTGGCACAACTGAGGCAACGGTGGAAGAGACAATGGAAACCACTGGTGCCGAAGGGGCAGAGGATGCAGAAGAGGGAGAGGGGGCAGGCAGCGCCGAGGAGGCAGGGAAAGATATAGGCGGATACGAGGAGACGGAGGAGGTTGGTACTGAGCACCCGAGAACAAATTCGGTGATCGGTGTCGCAGACGAAAGGGAAGAAATTGAAGTATTAGTAGAACTGATGGAGGCCGAGGATGAGGAGCATGATCAAGTCCCCGAGGAGGACATGTCAGACGATAAGGCAAGTTTTGGAGATCGTCCTGTCTCAGCTGAGTGGAACTCGTACAACTCAGAAGTTTTTTGTGTCAAGAAAAGTAGCCAATCCTTATCGGATTACCAGCAGAACAAGGTGACGCAGGGATCCATGTACCCTAGTAAGGAGGCTGTTATGGATGCCGTGAAATATTGGGCGATTGTCTGTTAGGAGGGAATTCCAGGTTGTGAAGTGCAGTAAAAAATCTATATGACATTCAGTGTGTCGTCTCCAGATGCCCTTGGCAGGTTCATGCATTTAAGGGAAAGTGGGTCGATTACTGGATGTGTTCAATTGTGATGGAGCACAACTATCAGTTAGAACAGTCACAGCAAAGGCACAGGAACCTAAATTTAACTTGTTGCAGTGGTAATATATTCACAGATAGTTGACAACATCAGTTATGAGCTACGCTCGATAACGTGCCATTAAAGAACAATTTCAGTACAAGATAAAGTATGTGATAGTTTAGAGGGCAAAGCAAAAGGCTTTAGAGATGAGGTTCGGTACGTACGAAGCATCATACGCAACCTCCATGTGCTTTTGCAGACCATCCGTACAAGGAACCCTAGTACATACTATGATATCAAGGAGTATCCCGCAACTGGCCTAGATACAGGCAAGTAGGTTCTATAATGAGCCTTTTTTGCTTTAGGACCATGCATACGAGCCTTCTCGTATTGTCTCCCTATCCTCTGTGTAGATGGTACATTCCTCATCAGAAAGTATAAGAGGCAAATATTAACAGCTATTGGCGTGGATGGCAATAACCAGATATTGCTGGTGGCGTTTGCTTTCGTCGAGGGGGAGAATACTGACAACTGGTACTGGTTCTTGGAGCGTCTTAAACATGCTGTCGTGTTTGGCAGACCTAATGTTTGTGTTATACATAACAGACATGCAGAATTGCTACGGGCAATTGAAGAAATCAAGAATGGTTTGGACAAGCATTGAAATGCACAATTGAGGGACATACAAAGTAGGTGGTGCATGAGGCACATGAGAGCCAACTTTTCAGGCACTTCAAGAACAAGCACCTGATGAATCTTTTGAAAAGACTTTACAAACAGAATAAACAAAGAAAGTTTAATAAATTATGGAAGACACTTGACGAGCTTACCACAAAGCAGACTACAGAACATCAACCGCACGGCAGTCAAGGAGTACAGGAAGTGTAGAATCAGATGTTTTTTGTTTGGATTAAGGATGATCCAAAGGAGAACTGGTCCCTGTTATACGATAAAGTCGGGGCCAGATATGGGATCATAACAACAAACATAACAGAGGTGTACAACTTGGTGATGTGAGGGATGAGGGCTTTGTCTTTTGTCACAATTGTAGAGGGAATTCTTCATGGTACATGCAAATACTTCATGGATTGACATCGGGCAGCCTCTATTGCAATGGCGGACAGTCGTTTGTTATACTCAACCGCTATGACAAAGTACATAGAAGAAAAGATCACAAAGGTACAGAGACACGTCGCATCACCTATGGGTATTGCCGAGCTTAGGTATGAGATATTCTGCAGGGATAGGGGCCGCCGCGGTGGTCATCATCAGAGGGCAAAGCAGGAGTGTGTACTCCGTGATGACAAGTGCATTTGCTCATGTCACAAGCCGATACTATTACACAAGCCATACTCCCATGTATTTGCTGCAGCATTTATGACCAATCACTTGACTTTGTCATATGTATCATAATATTTCATGAAGCAATCCATCCTAAACACATGGCGTGGTGAGATTTACGGGTACATTAGGTTCGGACATTTACGGAACCCCCTAGTCCACACACGTGCCATGTACCTGATAGGAAAAAATTAAAGTGTGATCTAGGTCGTCGACAGCATCGTAGGATTCGAAATGATATGGATCAGTCCGAGGCTAGGAGAGTTGATAGGAGATGCAGTTGGTGCAATCAATCAAGACACACATACAAGAATTGCAACACATGGATTGGATCAGCGTGTTAAGATTTGAATGCGGGACCTTCCGGTTCAGGGGCGGATGGGCGGCGTCCGGATGGTTGTTGAATTGTCATGCTATCGAAACCAATGAGCTTGTAGTTGATATGTAATATGGTATGTTGTAGTTGAATATCGTACTATGTATTATGCAATGTTGTAATATGGTATGTAATACGCCACCTTTTAGTTGAATATCGTACTGAAATATGTCTTACTATGTAATTTGATACGTTGTAATATGGTATGTAATATGGTATGTAATATGCTATGTTGTAATATGTTATGTAGTATGCTATGTTGTAGGTCAATGTCATACTTTAGTAATTTCTTGTTTTTGGAATGTAAGTACCAACATTCTTTCTCACGCTGTAATCAAACTAACAATTCTGTTTTGCAAGTACATGTCAGTATGGCGGGCGAGGGTGCACTGCAGCCTTAGCAGCATGACTTCTCCGGTCCACGCTGGACCGCCGGCACCGGACGTACCTTTCTATGGTGGAGGATAGGTTGCTCGGCGTGTTTCGCACCAGGACGCCGTCCGAGCTCCTCGCGCTGGACGCACGCTGGGTTGAGAGGTATGTGCTGCCTGTGCTCTGTGCATACTTATTTTGTAATCTCAAATGTCACTAACTCTGAACTGTACGCAGGTTGTGCTTGTCCGACTTACTATCACTTTGCCGGATGATCGAGTCGACGGCGCGCGAGGGGTTGTAGACCCTCGCCAGAGGCGCTTCGGCTTCGACAGGTCGCTCTTTGCAGCTCTGGTGGATAGATGGAGACACACGTTCTACCTCCCATGTGGGGAGATGGCGCCGACCTTGCAGGATGTGTCTTTCCTGCTGGGCTTGCCGTGTGCAGGAACACCGGTGGTGGCCATGGACGTCTCGCCAGCGTGGCAGACAGAGCTACTGCAGCGCTTCGGGGCGATCGTGCGAGCCCCCGGATGCTGGTGTGTACAGGCCCTTCCCAGAGTTCGAGACCCACGGTCCGCCGAAGAGGTGGATTTTATAGCTCACAGTAAGCAATATTGATATCGCCCCTTCAATCTCCCACGCCAAACACTTCAACCTAATATTGTGTTACAATTTGTTTAAACAGGTGGAGCACATCCACCTTAAGACGGACCTACAGGGCTCTGTGCGACGCCGTCGTGAAGACAGATGCACAGGTCATGCTCGGCGGGTGCCCTCTGCTACTACAACTGTGGTCCTATGAGAGGATCGCCATTGGGCGGCCTCTCATGGATCATCGACCCTATGGCACAGTCTTCTACCACGCCACTCAGGAGGACCGACCCACGATGGGTTTCGCTGCCGGGTATTCATTCTTCACTGTATACTCTTCATCATGTATTTCGGTAGTGTGAATTTACAAATTATGTGCCATAATATTGTAGCCGACGTAGGCCCATGTGCAGACCCACAAGGATTACCTGGATTACGTGTGGCAGTTGGACGAGCTACAAGAGGAGGACGTCCTTTGGACCCTCTACACTGCTGAGCGGGTGGCCGCTCGTGCACCGCACGTCCTATCCTCCTTGTGCAAGCGGGATGCGGTGTACTGGCTGATGACGACGCCTCTACTCTTCGACATTTCGTCGAAGAGTACTCCCCGTACCGGGTGATGCGGCAGTTCAGGCTACACCAGGAGTTTCCTGTTCCACTCACCCACACCGTGCCACCCTAAGCTCACCAGTAAGACTTATTCCCTTTACTCAATACGTTTAATTATTAATTCGCTTACTCCTGACTAAGCTAGTTATGTAGGTCGACTAGACGGGGCCACACTAGGGGATTCCTATGGGCACCTGTCATGTTGCCCTGGGTCAAGAGGTGGGAGCAAGCCTTGTAGGACCATGTCGACGAGGATCAGGAGTACGACCCGGCCTCGTACCCCGCCTACTTGCGCTGGTACGCTACTGTGACTTGGACGCGCGTCGGTCACACCCCACGGACGGAGTTCGCCCACGTAGCCACTGCGACCGACATGTACCTGCTGCACCGTGCTCAGGCAGCCTGCCTACCTCGCGGTACTACCTTCTTCCTCTATCCTTTGTCCATATGTTTTTATGGTAGTATGTTCTTAAACTTCACCTTGACAGACTTGCAATGTGCAGCATGACCTTGTGCGCAAGTCCCACCTCGACGCGGATACCGCCCTACAGCGTTTGCAGGGTGGCATTGAGATGACCGCGGCGGAGCTAGTTGCAACCTTACAGAGGATTCATGACAAGACTGTGAGTGATGCGCCTTACTTCTTGCTGCGCACCTCCGGACACATAGGAGCCCGGGCCGAGGCCACAGTTCACACCTATGTCCCTCCCTTCCTCCCTTCTTCCAGCACGGCAGGTAAGGACATCTTTCATACTGTGATATATCGTTTGCAAATTAACAAGACATTGAAATTCGTTGCAGCTCCACGGGGCCCCTCGCTTGGAGCTTGGATGCCGCACTCCAATGGGGCTGGGACTTCCTCACAGGGGAACTGTAGGGAGCGCGGTGCACTCTAGGCTATGAGGCTGGTGTGGATAACATGGTCCCCGGGTATCCTTACAGAGATAATTAGGCGGACCACCTCGCGGAGCTGGGCCACGCCGATCATATAGAAGACGGGCCTATCCCGCAAGAAGACTCGACTTGTATCACAAGAAAGGCACTGTTGTAATTCGGTACGCTTACGTACTCGGTAAGAAAGGATAGAGATAGACCTTTTATCTCTATCCTCAGTTTCCATAACCAACTAGGATACTTATCTGTAACCCTACCTCCCTTCACTATATAAAGGGAGGCAGGGGCCCCTAGTTCAAGAGGAGAGATCATCATCATCCTCGACATAGAGGAGAGAGGAGAGATCAAATTGATCCATAGCCATCCTCAACATTGATCCATCGAGATCAACCCCAATACAATTCACGAGTACAGGAGTAGGGTATTACCTCCACCGCAGATGGCCCGAACCTGTATAAATCTGTCTCCTGTGTTACCATCGGGTTTCGGTCTTACGCATAGCCCCATAAAGAATATTGCCGACACAATTCGTCGACAGTTGGCGCGCCAAGTAGGGGCCAGCGCTAAGATCATCTTCATCAAGCTCGATGGCATCTCTCGGCGGCAGCACCGTCGAATTCACCTTCGGCCAAGCTTCCTGTTTTGGAGGCTTGGATTTCATCATCAAGAACCTTGGCAAACTTGCCCTCGAAGAATCGGATCAGATCCGATTGGAAGACAACTTCAACCGTGAAGCGAATGTAAGAAGAAGATGCGATCTATTTGCGTCCAGAATCTGGATGGAAATTGCGTCGCGATTTCCTGTTGACTCGGAAGGAATTTTGGGGTGGTTTTATATGCGTTGGAAAGCTTATTTTGTTATCTTTCCAACGAGTTTAAGATCGTCGAAAACCGAATTCGGATGTGACCGTGGCGACCGTTTGAAGACAGACTGCGCGGAGGTGACGTGAATCCCACGCGAAGATGGAGCTCAACGTGAATTTCGCTTGGCACCTCGGCGATCCTTGGAGCTCCTCAGCAAGGGCATGGCGGACCTCGACGACAAAGCAGATCTCATCCCGGAGATCACGGCGATGCTCCTACGCCATCCCGACTTACGGCTCCTACGATGCCTCGACTGGCGTCTCCTGCGACTCCTACTTACGGCTCCGGCGACGTCCCGACTTACGGCTACTACGACTCCCCGACTGGCGTCTCCTGCGACACCGACTTACGGCTCCCGCGACATCCCGACTTATGGCTCCTGCGACACCCCGACTGGCATCTCCAGTGACGCTGACTTGCGACGTCCCGACTTACGGCTCCTACGCCCCCGATTTGCGGCGACGATGACAACGACTACCGCCGCACCCGCTCGTTGCTCTGGCAACAACGATAAACCACGACCTTCGCCAAGACATTGAAGCTCGGCGATGGGAGCGAGAAGAACATGAAGAGGTTTTGGTTGAAAACTACCTAGGCTGGCTTCTCGCGCACGACGCCGAGGACAGCCGCGCCGACTTACTAGGCCGGCTTCTCGCGCGCGCGACGAGGACAGCCGCGCCGACTTACTAGGCCGGCTTCACTTCCTAGGCCGGCTTCTCGTGCACGACGCCGAGGACAGCCGTGCCGATTTACTAGGCCGGCTTCTCGCGCGCACGACGCCGAGGACAGCCGCGCCGACTTTTTTAGGCCGGCTTCTCACGCACGACACCGAGGACAGCCGCGCCGACTTACTAGGCGGGTTTCTTGCGCTCACGATGCTGAGGACAGCCGCACCGACTTATTAGGCCCGCTTCTCACGCACGACGCCGAGGACAGCTGCGCCGACTTCCTAGGCCGGCTTCTCTCGCGCACGACGCCGAGGACAGCCGCGTCGACTTCCTTACTCCGGCTTCTCGCCCGCACGACACAGCCGCGCTGACAAGGTGACATATCCAGGGGCTCGTTCACTCGGGCGTAAGGACGACATGATCAACAACTAAGTTGTCTATTTTTATACTCAATTACATCATTATAATTTATTTCCTGACTTGCTACTTAGTTAGTATCCAACTAAGTAGTAAGTCGGGGCTACACCTAATTAGGTGCATTATCTGCATCCATTTCTTTTCGAGTTTCTTTTGTTCTTTTCCATGTTGACTTTTACCGATTTCGAGTGTCACATATTCTGAGTAGTGAAACTCTGATTCCTATGCAAAATTTGGGTTTCCTGACGCGTGTCCGGAGACAGAGCTCCGCGCCAACTCCTAACGCTAAGGGACTTGATGAGCTAGGCGGAGTGCTTAACAAAAGGAATTAAACATACTCGGAGAAGCGTAAATCAATACGGAAAAGATAAAAGGACAACAATTTGACATAATAAAAATACATAATTAGACACCATGCATATTGCTTTACAATCCAGTTTTTTCACTACTACTCGTGTTTTTCATTGTCTCCACAAGGTACAATGCAGGATCATGCGAGATGGTTTTTATGGCACGGCAAGACGCCACGCCAAAGACCTCGAGTGCATTATACGGCTGCCGCATGCCTACGTAACTCGCACGGCCAAGACGCTTACGCTTAGCACCCCCAAAGCATCATACAGATCGGTCAGATGCTTACGTCAACTCGGCACGGCCAGACGCCGGCGCCAGCGTAACCTTTGGCACGGCTACATCGTCACGCCAAAGACCGAGTGCATCATACGGCTCGGTTGCATGTTTACGTCAACTCGGCACGGTTGCACGCTAACGCCAGCCGCCTTGAGCGCAACCTTTGGCACGGCCGACGTTTACGCCCGGCCGAAGCGCAACCTTTGGCACGGCCGACGTTTACGCCAAAGACTTCGAGTGCATCATACGGCTCGCCGCATGCCTACGCTAACTCGGCAAGGTCTGACGCTAACGCCAGCTTCGAAGCGCAACCTTTGGCACGGCCAGACGTCTCACGCCGCCGAGTGCATCATACGGTTGCCGCATGCCTACGCCAACTCGCAAGACGGCCACGCCAACGCCGCGCTTCGAAGCGCAACCTTTGGCACGGCAAGACGTTTACACTGCGCCCGAAGCGCAACCTTTGGCACGGTTGACGCGTCACGCCAAAGACTCGAGTGCATCATACGGCTCGGCTGCATGCCTACGTCAACTCGGCATGGCTTCACGCCAACGCTAGCGCCCCGAGCGTAAACTTCGGCTCGGTTACAAGCCCACGTCTGCGCTTTAAGCCTACAAGGTGATACGCCCGGGGGCTAAAAGCTCAAAAGCATGGACGACACCATCGTCAGCAAAGCAGCTAAGTTTTTCATCATCATAATCTTTTCACATGTAAACTCGTGTTATTTCTTGACTTGCTACTTAGTTGAATTTTAATTAAGTAGTAAGTCGGGGGCTACACATAATTGTGTGCACTTGCGTGCACCCATCTTTTTTATAGTTATTTTTTGTTTTTGTTACTTAGTGATTTAAGTGAAATCCGAGTGCGCTATAATTCTGAGTAGTGAAACTCTGAACCCATAACACGGCGAACTCTACGTCACCCAAACACGTGCCTGGGATAAAAAGCCATGTGCTAACTCTCTACGCTCGGGGGGCTAGACTAGTCGGGCAGAGTGCATAACAAAAGGAAGAAAAACCATTCAGACTAACAAAAATCGTCAAGTAAGAAAAATAAAAAATGGCTATTTCGCACATAAGGATAGTCGGATTTTATATCCGACCAAATGTTTTCATATTCAGATACTGCATAAATTCCACATGTACATGTTACAGGGATTCGAGGAAGTGTTTACGCTACAAGCACCGACCATGGCACAGTTACGTGTCAACACCCGCGCCCCGAGCGCGATCTACGGCATGGCTCCACGCCTACGCCAACTTCGCATGCAGACGCGTCACACCAAAGCACCTCGAGTGCATTATATGGCTGTTGCATGCAAGATGCCTACGCCGTCCGGCGCAAACTATCGCTCGGCTTTGCACATCGCGCCGAGGACAGCCACGCCGACTTTACGCCGACTCGCCGCTGCTCAAGAACGACGAGGGCCAGCCATTTAACTTGCGGCTTCACAAGATCAAGGCTTGAGGACAACCGCGCCGACTTACTACGCCGGTTTGTCGCGCATTGTGCCGAGGACAGCCGCGCCGATTTACTACACCAGCTTCTCACTCAGCGCTGAGGACAGTTGCGTCGACATTCTACTCACGCTGCGACGACAACCATCGCGCCGATTTCCAGAACTCCAAGAAATTAAGCTGGGAGTCACTCGGAGATTTCAACTTGTGAAGCTCTCTTGAGCCCTTCACAGGCTCCTTGCATGCCAATGGAGCCCTCGGCATAGAGAAGATTCCAGTTGGAGCACTCGGCTTGAAGAATGACTCGGTCGACACACATCCAAGAAGGCATCAACTCGGCTGTAAAGCACTCGGGGGCTACTGTGGAAACATAGTCCCTGGGTATCCTTACAGAGACAATTAGGCGGACCACCTCGTGGAGCTGGGCCACGCCGACCATCTAGAAGACGGGCCTGCCCCGCAAGAAGACCCGACTTGTATCACAAGAAAGGCACAGTTGTAATCCGGTACGCTTACGTACTAGGCAAGAAAAGATAGAGATAGACCTTCTATCTCTATCCTCAATTTCCATAACCAACTAGGATACTTATCGGTAACCCTACCTCCCTCCACTATATAAAGGGAGACAGGGGCCCCTAGTTCAAGAGGAGAGATCATCATCATCCTCGACATAGAGAAGAGAGGAGAGATCACATCGATCCATAGCTATCCTCAATATTGATCCATCGAGATCAACCCCAATACAATCCACGAGCACAGGAATAGGGTATTACCTCCACCGCAGAGGGCCCGAGCCTGTATAAATCTGTCTCCTGTGTTACCATCGAGTTTCGGTCTTATGCATAGCCCCATAAAGTATATTGCCGACACAATTCGTCGACAGCTGGGAAGTCCTCATAGGGGCCACCGCAGAGAGCGCGGTAGACTCCGGCCTATGAGGCTAGGACGTCCTCACAGGGGCCACCATAGAGAGCGTGGTGAACTCCGGGCTATGAGGCTGGGACGTTCTCCTTGAGGCCTGGATCTTAGTTCGTTGCGACCCCCTGACCAGATGTGCGAGGTCAGAGTTCGTCCTTCATTCCTAATTTTTGTACTGCATGTAAATTCAAATCTAACTTTTCATACTTTTAGGTCGTGTACTGACAGACTGCAGTTTAGATGCTGCCTCAGAGGGGGACCTGGGCCACGCCTACTTTGACGTGGACTCGTACTTAGTCCCCCAAGACGAGCTCATGCCTTCTCAGTTGACGGGGGCATCCCTGCACCGGCTCAGACGTCATAGCCGGAGCACTCCACACCGACTTTGACTGAGTGACCACAACATGACGTGCACCCTCCGGACCGCTACACCTTTCTTGGTGGATAGCTTCAACGGCCTCGTAGGCCATAGCCAGAGGGGTCAGTCAGAGGGGTTCGGCCCAAGAGGGCTGATGCATAGATTATTAGGCTCCCTAGTTCTATTTTTGTTGAACCCTTGTATCTAGAATTTGATGGGAATATAACTTTATCTTTTGTTCACTGCGTCTATTGTGCCCATGCGCGCCTTTTCCGATTTTCACACATAACTCCTGGGACATCGTCCGAGCTGCTGGGCCATAGGTAGGTGGTAGCCTACGCTGCATAGGTCGCCCGTGATTTTTCTTGTATTTTTTGGGACACATTCGGTGGGCCCCGCGAGGCCACGAAAACCCCTAAGTGGCCACAATTTCAGGTTTATGTGCCCATGCGTGCCGTTTCCGATTTTCACACATTACTCTTAAGACATCGTCTGAGCTGCTTACCCATCGATAGGTAGTAGACTGTGCTGCGTAGGACGCTCGTGAATTTTTTTGTATTTTTTAGGATGCATCCGGTAGGCCCCGCAAGGCCGCGAAAACCCCTAAGTGGCCACAATTCTAGGTTTTTTGCCCATGCGTGCCTTTTCCGATTTTCACACATTACTCCTAGGACATCGTCCGAGCTGCTTATCCATAGGTAGGTAGTAGCCTGTGCTGCGTAGGTCACCTGTGATTTTTCTCGTATTTTTGGGGACGCATCAGGTAGGCCCCGTATGGCTGCAGAAACCCCTAAGTGGCCACAATTCCATTTTTTTGTCCATGCGTGCCTTTTCCGATTTTCACACATTACTCCTGGGACATCGTTCGAGCTGCTTACCCATAGGTAGGTAGTAGCCTGTGCTGCGTAAGTCACCTGTGATTTTTCTTGTATTTTTTGGGACACATCCAGTGGGCCCCGCATGGCTGCAGAAACCCCTAAGTGGCCACAATTCCAGGTTTTTTGGCCCATGCCTGCCTTTTCCGATTTTCACACATTACTCCTAGGACATCGTTCGAGCTGCTTACCCATAGGTAGGTAGTAGCCTGTGCTGCGTAGGTCCCTGTGATTTTTCTCTTATTTTTTGGGACGCATCCGGTAGGCCACGCATGGCTGCAGAAACCCCTAAGTGGCCACAATTCCAGGTGACCTGATCTCAGACCCGCTACCTTCCGGAATGAACACTGGATGCCTTGTGCATGATCTCATGCCGCACCATGGTCGCCTACATCACCAATACAAAATTGCTCCTACTATCATGATGGTGTCCCTGTGCCATACGTACGTGGTTGCATCGCCAACCCCCGATGCTCCCAATGCTCGAATCTATACGGACACCTACCACATCTATCCCCTCATCAGTTTGATCCTGTGCCAGAGTCTCAACTGCCGCTGCGTCAACTCGCCAGCCACCTTGTCAGTCTGATTGCCATGTTTGGTCAATCCTCACCAACTTCAGCCCATCGAACGATTCGAACCACAAACCCAGAGTGTCCGACACCACCGATCAAATCATTGGTCACCGCCATGCTCCACCTTGCGCCAAAGAGCATTATCAAATGCGCCCATGGAGACATGAACCTCTTGCACCTCCATCAAGATCGTTCGCATATCCAACCTCGCTCTGATACCACTTGTTAGAAATTTAACGCCATGCAAGACCTAGAAGATACTAGAGACACAATGTTTGGTAACGTAGTCCACCATGATTGTCTACATATGCGAGGCACGATTACAGACGCTCCTCCCCAAAAGTACAAGCACATCAGGCCACCTAGGTCGTGGCCACATGCTGACGTCATGATGGGTTACAACGACAGTGTTGTCTTTATATAGGCCCTAGGATACAACGTGTGAGACCATGTGGAGGTCTTCATGTTGTGATGAGTATATATGACTTGAATTGATTTGGTTGAGGAGTTTGTTTTGGAGACTAATTTGAGCCGGTTTGGCCATTTGTGTTAGGACGGAGTGTTTTGCACTTTTGACGGTCTTCCCGAGCTCGGATGGAAAAATGTTATATACGGATTTTGTAGATAATTTCAAGATGTATCTTTTTTGTATTATGAATTTTTTTCATTTGAGTAAGGAAAATATTTTTAAAGTGTCCATCTTTGTTCTGTTATGCTGAGGGAAGCACCGGTTTGAAAGGTTTTGGTTTTAGTTCGAGTGGGAAGTTGGGCATGTAGTCATATATGTTTGAATTCATGATGAAATTGGACTAACATGCAGGAATCAAAGGTAAGAAAATATTTTTGTTTGTGAAAAATGGTTTGGTCCTTGTGGTATAGAGCTTGGAGGCAACAGCAGTGGTCGGCGACAAAGATCGAACTAGATCGGGTGGATCGAGGTCCAGAACAGTGATGATGCCGCGGGACGGATGGGCTCAGGCTTGGGGGCTCATGAGGACGCCATGGAGAAGGACTTGAGGTGGCTCAAAGGTTCCGGATCGGGTTGGAGGCCCGAAGGCACGGAAATGGAGCGATCAAGTCCGGCAGATGAAGGCCCGTTGCATCGGATTGATCTGGTTTTCTGTAAAACCCATGTATGGCATATTTGGCCCATGTTGGGCTGTGTGTGTGGTTTAGGGCCATGTAAGTGGCTGGTTGAGTGGGTGAATCTTAGCCATTGATTTAGTTGTTTAGGGTTGTGGCAAGAAATCAATGGTTGTGGTTCACCCGGTGGCCCTATATAAGGAAGGGCGGAGAGGGTGCCTCCACCAAATATTGGGCTAAGGTTTTGTGGCTTGTATTCTGTTCTTTTGAGAGCTTTTCTCACCTAGGTGTGGCTGTGAACAACCCCTCTCAAGCAATAGAAACTAGTTTCTCAAATCATGTCTTTGTTCTTGTGTTGTTCATGTGTTTGATCTAGTTTCTTTGATGATTTTGTTTACAACAAGTTTATTTGCCTCACCTTCTTCTACATGTTGTTGATCCATGATGTTTTGAGGTTGCTTATATGATTTGAGACCCTTGCAACTTGTGAGAAATAAGAGACCACGTTCTTCCCACTTTTGTTCAAGTTGGCAGATTTGTTGTTCCTGCGCAGCAGTCAGTATGAGATTTTTAGAAACATCATCCTAGATTCTTTTTGAGTGATTCTTATTGGAGAAGGTTCGTGACTTCCATATCTATCTGTGAAAAAATTTTGAAGTCATCTGGATTCTTCGTTTGGGAGCTATCAGGTGAATACCGAGCCCCAAACTTTCTATGCGTAAGTTCCAGACAGTTCCTATCTCAAGAATTGTTCTGAATTTTCTGTGAGGTGTTTTGATCTAAGACTTGGCTGGAGGCTTCATGACTCATTATGAAATAGGGAGAAAAATTCTCATAATTTTTGGAGTCCAAGAAAGCCAGCAACCACTCCTGAGATCGGATTTAATTTCTGCTGGAATATTTCTGCCTGCTTTTCCTAAAGCACTTTTATTAGTTGGGGTGTTTTGTCTTAAGTACAACCACTTTGTACTGAGATTACTTTTGTTTGAGCACTTAACAATAAGAAATATGACTCTTCTTGTGGGATGTCATCTTTGAGTAGAGAGCATCATTCATCTCCTTGCGAGAAAATGTATTTGGCTCCTATTCACCCCCTCTAGTCGCTAGGTTCGGTATTTCACAAAGTCTGACTACAACTCTAACCTCCCATGCCTATTATAACTCAGAGTTCACGTAACCCTATTTGTACATATATTTGATACAAATTCTTACAGGCTCCAATGCATCTAAGCCATTTTTTTTTTTGGCATCCACTCAGTCTCATACAAACAAACAAAGATACAAACAATATTCAAGCACCATCACTTGTCCCTCAATCTGCCAATGTCCTACAAATCAGACTGAGATATGCACTCAACAAAATGGCTCCCTGCTCCCTGGTGCTGCCCAAGATGATTCCAGTGCTCCAATTCTCCAAAACTACCGACGAGCTCTACTCGAGTGGAAAGGAAGAAGGAAGTGCCAATTAGGCCGATTACACGATCGGGCAAGAAGCCAAGAACTAATAAATCAATTGGGCAGCAGATGAACTCGCTCCTCAATGATTATCTTGATTCTAACGAGGATGTGTTACTGTCTAATAGCTCCGTGTTGTGCTGGTAGCTTTACGAAAGCATGGGGACCAAGAACAAAGGAGAACAGAAGTGTTGTACGTACAACACCTGAGTGATTGCTGTTGCGCGCGCGAAGGAAAGCACGGGGAATAAAGGAGAAAGAAAGAAAAGAAGACATTGCGTGAGGCAAAAAAAGAAAATGCGGATCAACATCAACATGGAACGCATATGACGTCCACGCACGCAAGGATGAGTTGCTTGGTTGCATGAGTAGATGAAGGAAAGAAATATTTAGGGTTGCTGATTGCTTATGTGGGCCGGGTGGATACGAGTAGATGTTGTTTGGTTACGTGCACAAGGACCAGAGCCTATGGAGTGCATCTGCACCAGCCGAGCCTGGACCATAAAATATATAAATTTCGGTGTTTCTAATGAGCCAAGCTCTACGAGCAGTGGCTACAACCGAAGAAGAAGAAGAGATGAAGGCGAAGGCTCAGTGAAGGGCCGGCACGATTGCATGGAATGAGTTGTTTGGTTGCATGCGTAGACGAAGGACAGATAGTGTTGCTGGTTGCTCATATGGTTAACTGCGCAAGGGCTGGCCGGCTGGGCCTGGTGAATATAAGGAGATGTTGTTTGGTTACGTGTATAAAGATGGAGATTTGTGCACCAACTGAGCTTGGACCATAAAATATATAAATTTCGGTCATCCGATGAGCCAACACTACGCCATAAAGGCGGATTTGAGCCGGTTTAAAATCGGCCATCTGCGCCGGTTTGTGAATCGGCACAAACATATGCCACAAACAAACAGGCATAGATGGCCGTACTCATCTGTGCCAGTTTTAAAACCACCACAAAAGATAACATCTTTGTTGGTTTGACAAACGAACCGACACAGATAGGTTGATAATCTGTGTCGTTTTAAAACTAGGTTGATATTTAGTTTTAAATTTTTTATTATCAATAATAATCCCAACATTAACTAAATTTGTAGCTACTTTATAACTATTAAAACTATTAAATATTATGTGCAAGATCCAAAAATGTACACAACTAAATGTAAATTACAACTAGAGTTAAATATTATGTAAGATCTAAAATCTAGAAACTAGAGCTAAAATCTACAATGCAAATAAGTGTAAAAACTTAAAATCTAGAGCTATATATGTATAACCAAAATACATAGTAGCACGAAAAATCACTAAACACTAGACCATGCAAGATCTAAAAAGATTATTACTCACCTTTTATATCACTAGGAGCTCCCACATTGATCACTAGATCCAAATTAAAAATCACTAAACTCTAGAGAGGAGCAAATGGGGAAAGCACTGTTCGGTCACTGGACTCGAAATAATGTGTGCCTGTTCGAGCCAAGAACTGGCACAGATGCTAAGTAATGTGCGTCGATTCTTAGTAAGAACCGGCACATATACGAAGTAATCTGCACCGGTTCTCGATGAGAATTGGGGCAGTGCCGTGCCGATTCTCACCAAGAACAAGCACAGATGTATCTGTGTCGGTTCTAGCTAAGAACCGACGTAGATATACCTAAGCATCTGTGTCGGTTCATAGTCTGAACCGGCACAGATTTATTTGTGCCGGTTCAGACTATGAACCATCGCAGATTACTTAGTATCTGTGCCGGCTGTTGACTAGAACTGGCACAGACAAGTCCGTCATGCCCCGACCGTTATGAACCAACATAAGTAACCTTATCTGCGCCGGTTTGTAATGAACCGGCATAGATAATTGTGACATATGAGGCATTTTGGCTAGTGCAAGCTCTACGAGTAGTGGCTACAACCAAAGAAGAAGAGACGGAGGTTGTGGTGGTGGAGGACACCTGCAATATGAAGGGAACTATTGCATGGGCAAACACAGAAAAATGAGTTCCCACGGCCTCACGAACCTTTGGCGTAGGCAGCCTGGTCGGTGGTGTGCCCTAGCAGCGTTGCTATGGCGACGGGTAGTGGCTAGAACCGGTTTAATGGGGGTGGCACGAAACAATGAAGTGAAGTTAAAATTGACTAGGGCCATTTTGGTATCTGGCTCATCTTAGCTTGGCTCGTATGAGGCGTGCAAGTTCTTGAGAGCCATGCCGATCACATACAACATCCCATGTTTGGTTGGCCACATCAGAATAGCCTGGTCCGTATGTAAGCATCTAGGCCCCCGGTTACGTTGGTGTTTGAGTTTTGTTGCTCGGTTACATTGGTGTTTGAGTTTTGTTATTGATGACGGAGTTCTTCCAGAATGGGAGTTCTTGGTTTTCATTGATCTCCTTGTGTTAGCAATCGCAACATCAAGTAGGAAGGTTAAGGACAGATATTGAGAAATTGACCTGAGGTGTGGAGATGTGTCAATTTTAGCTATAACTCTTCTTTTTGGTTGGTCATACTATTAAGGGGGTCGGAGAATGGGTGTGATCAACGTGGAGCTTGTCATGATCCCGTGATGAACTTGGGTTTGATAAATTCCTTATAATAATCCCTTTTTGGTACCATCCTATGCATCGAGGTATGTCGAGAGAGGGTAGTTTGGTTTAGGATCGTCGGGCCTGACCATCCAGGTCCCCTAGAGAGGGGGAGGACAACTGGTCCAATACCCCTCCTGGTTTGGGCCTAAGGGTAGGTCAAACTGTCCAAATACACTGGAGGGGAGGACAATTGATCCAATAGGTCTCTTGTCTAAATCCCCTTTAGGCCGAACTCTCGGTTACTTCGTGGGCGGGAGCGGGGGCAGTCCACCTTGGTCTTGTCCGAGAGTACGTGAGGGACCGGACAATTTGTCTAGAAGGCATCCTTGTCTGAGTCATTAGGCAGGGTCGAACTGCCCTGGTGGGGCCGGACAGTATGCTCTACACTGTATCTTTTCTGAGTTGTGTCTAACGAGTTGGGCCATGGAGGTTCTTTAAATAGCTCCTAGTCATCCTCCTGGGTGAGGTTAATTAGAGACTTCACTGCATATCCTTGATCGAGTCTTAAGAGTCAGAGAACCTAGTTTCTTAGGTTTGCAATCCTTGAAGGTGTTCTTGAGAGTGATTCAAGCCAGTTATGGTGCGTATCACATGGTAGGGTTGGTTTGTGGTGATCAAGTCATTCTTAGGATTGTTACTCTTGGTGATTGACGTCTCCTAGGCGGCTTTGCTGGATGTGACTTGGTGAGCTTCATTGGAGGCGATTGTTGGAACTGCTAAGCGCTTGTGAGAGGTTTAGAGTCCATCTTGCCGAAGTGGTGAAGAACTACTATGAGAAATGCGTTGAGCTTGGCGGAGAGCTTAAGTTGGAGCCCGACTCGATCTCTCTCTCATGCTCCAATGAAGAGTAGAGGAAAGTGTCAACCTTATGAGACCTCCGGAAAAATATTGAGCTTCTCTATCTCTTCTTTATGTTCGTGCATTTACAATTTTCGCATTTTACCTTTGTATGATCTTGTCTTGATTTATGGCACTGCGGTAGCTTATGTCTGCATGTTTCCTTCTACCTTTGTAGAAAAAATGTTTAATCAAGTGGCTTAACTCAAAGAACAACGAAAAACAAAATTTTCCAATTCACCCGCTCTTGGCATTAGGACCTGTTCACTGTAGTATCCTGTGTTTGGTTGCACGTATAGGTGTTGAGCCTCGTCGAAGCAGTTCATCGAACGGCTTGAAGGTATCCACCAGCTGCACACTGCACGTCTCGAGTCGCGTCCTCCACATTTCTAAGCGCGTTGACTTGTCATCGAGCCATGCTCTGTAAGCTGCCGAACGCGTCCTCCACGAAGTTTACCGCCACATCGTCACCAATATCGTTTGGTGGTGATCCACCACAAGTGAAGTCCAACTCATCCAACAGCTGACTTGGAGTGCCATCGAGCTCAACCCACCGCTACAGAACACCCCTTCCATATAGCCTAATCACTGCCGGTTTACTCAGAAACAACAGTGATAAGTTATCACTACCGGTTCGTGTCAAGAACCGATATTAATAATTAATTTGAAAAGAACCGGCAGTATCACTGCCGGTTTGTATTAAGAACCAGCAGCGACAATGAAGGGAGTATCACTGCCGGTTCGTAATCGGTAGTGATTGTTTATTTTCAAAATTTTATAACTTTTTCATACAAAGTTCGATGAAGACAAAATTTATATAAAAATTGTACTGCTCGACGAGATCTACATCTTTGTTGTTGACAACTTTTCCATTTGAAGTCATTTTGATGCCCAAATAATCGTTAAAAAAATTCAGACAAGAAGAGTCAAAAGGAAAAATATCCTATTGTTCTCACTATAATTGGTAGATGAGATGGTAAAGAGGCTTTGCGTGTGCTGAGAGGTCGCAGGTCCGAATCCATAAACTGCATCTGTGTGTATTTGTCCGTAAAGTGGTGCAACTTGTGACTTTGTAACCGTATAAATGTAGATAGTAATATTTGAGTATAAGAAATTTTTTTGGCTTTTAAAGCCAAAAATGAGACAAACAGTGATATATTATTATTGCCGGTTGAAAAAAGTATCACTGCCGCTTATTCAATGCCGGTTCAAAAACAGATGTTGCCACTCCAACCCATAGCCATTGCCGCTCCTCTCGGCCGTCTCGGTCAGCTACTAGCCGATGTTGCCACACTTGCATGCCACAACTTTTGGTCACCGTAGGGAGGGGAGAAGGAGATGGACGCGGGGTCACACTTCACGCAAGCGTCATTAAGCTCAACCTGCATGAATCCAGTGTCGGTGAGCTCGTGCCGCATGGATCCATGGCTAGCACTGCCCTCCCATGGCCATCGGCTCTCTCCTACCTCGCTGAGCCTTTTTTTCGTAGTCTTTCTTATGCATGCACCGAGCTCCGTCACGCCGCCCTAGTGCTCCATCGCATCGCGACGAGCTCTTGTCCACTGTCCTTGTGGTCCACTGCTTTGCGTCGCAGACACCCAGGGCTCCACTGCACCTCCCCATGGTCCACTGCGTTGTACCAGGCATGCTTCGCCGCACCGCATGAGCTCCGTTCGACCTCCCAATGTCTCGCTAGCTGTCGCGTTCCGAGCAAGCCAAAAGTATCACCGCCCATTTGAAGCCATCTAGATGTCCAAATGATTACCACAAGTTCAAAAAATTTATAACATTTATATAAAGTCGGATAGAGACAACCTTTTCTATGAAAATTAATTGTATCTCTCAACAATATATATAACTTTGTAGTTGGGAACATTTCCATTTAAAACAATTATATACCTAAATAAATTAATGTCGAAAAGTTCAGACAACAAAGGTCAAAAGTATGCATACCCTATCCAAGACAGAAAGTGACTTGAGAAGTGTATGTTAGGTGGTGTATGCATATCCTATCCTATAGAATGTATGTGCTTGTATTTCATGTGAAAAATTGTCCGAGTTGTTTATAGAGGTGTTATAGGTGGCTATGGTGTAGCTTTTGGGTTCAAAAGGCACAAATGACCTGGGCACATCAATGCCCGTTATTTTGTGTTGTTTTACATTCAGAAGGCTTATTTTGTGTAGGTTCAAAATCCAGCACTAAGAGCGGTTGTGAATGACACATATGAGTGTTCTTTTTGGTGTAGATGCACATTCCTTGCCGTTGCCAGCATGCCTCTATAACCTTGAATTTTTTTATTTTATATTTTTTTAAATTCTTTTTTGGAAATACTTATAGGAAATATGAAATTACAAAAATAGACGCCGGTCGTCCCTAGGTGGGGTGATCGCCCCATAGACGGGTGATTGGTCCACTGGACGTTACACCCATAACAGCCTGGAAGAGACTGTTACACGCTGTCCCATCGGACTAGGACCAGACTCAATCTTGTGGGTGCCAATAGCGAGCGCACGTGGGGGCCAAGGCAGCGGACTGTGTCCACTCGCCACTAGACCTAAGGTTTTCTCTGTCACCGAACTGAGTCCGGTGGCACTGGACTGAGTCCGGTCAAGCCACCTATCACCCTGTATAGGGCGATTGTCCTATACAGCGGCGAACGGTGCAAAAGGGGCTAAAAAAGGGGGAGCCAGGCGGGGCTCGAACCCGCGACCTCGAGGGAGCGCACGCGCCTAGCTCAACCCTTATAATCAGTGTGCCAATGGAACTTTCTCATCCATAAGGGACATTGGTTGGTTTTATTCCAAACTGAAATAGCAATATCACCTTTAAGTGATATTTTACTGGCTATGGTTTTGTAGGTGATTTGTTGACAGTACTTAGTAATGTACACATGGGATTTTTCACCTCTTGCAAGTAGGAAGGCATGAAATACATATGTCTGTCATGGCATATTGAAAAGATGGCAATCAGTTCCGACATACACATACATGCAAATGTCACATGACTATGGACGTCGTGTCTTTAGGGGATTTGATAAATACATAAGTACCACGTTTAAATCGGAAAGCATGCATGACATAGGTGGTGCGATGACATGCATGACTGGTCGATCACCACAGACAGATGAAAGGGTTGTGGCTCTGGTATGAACACCAAGTGACCGAGCACTAAGCAGTCTCTTCCCACTCCGTGTCGTAGTACTTGGGGTAGGCCTCTTGCATGATGGCTCTACGATGGAGGACTTCAACCTTAGGTGCACCGGGGTAGTGGCATCCGCAAACATATGCAGGGTCTTGATAGGATCGGTTCAACTAATAGTGTTGGTCCAGGACCGGTTGGTTGTGCGTTTGACGTCTTGCGGCATGGATCGGTCATGAGGCCTAGGAAGTCGCATGAGCTCACGACCAAGTTAGTTGCACCGACCCTCCTGTGGTATCCAGTCTAGCCTGCAAGCGGTTGATTTTTGCGTGCAGGTATGTTATGGAGGTATAAGCAGCTACCGGGTATGGTTCATCCATCCAGCGAGTCCAACAGCATGTAACGTCTGGTAACTAATGGTTGACCCTTGAACTCAGGACGACCGCCCTGCATTGTACCAGCCTCAGCGAAATTCGCAAAATGTTTAGTCGGCCATGAAAGCAACAAAATGAAATTCATGAAATGCTTGAACACTAGTGAAGTTAGACAAAATGTATGAACAGATTTGACAAAACAAGAAAAGTTGCAGTAACATACAGTACAACACTACAGGTGCGGGTTGTCGAAAATCTTGTACTGAAATCTCTCATCCGCTGCTCTAATAATAAATCGAGGCTGCAGGTGCGGGTTGTCGACAATCTGACCGTAGAACACATTTGCCATCCAGGTGGACGATAGATTTCGGCGCTCCTGCTTGTAGCGGATCGAAGGCCAAGAGGGGGGGGTGAATTGGACCAAATTTTATTTTTATTTCAAGTGACTACTTAGGCAAAGTTAAAGGAACCACCTAGCTAACCATCCTAAAAACAATCACCACTAGTACGTGCACATCATACAGAAGATAAATTCTTGCAGAGAGTAAATTGCGGGAAAAGTAAATATGGACAGGATATTTTTTCCCGAGGTTCGGAGACGAACTCCTACTCCTCGTTGAGGCAAGTATTTGACAAACAAAGACCGGCTCCCTCTCGAGCCTTCCGCCTCGCTTCCACTCGTGGTAACCCTTCACCAAGCGGCAAGGTGGGCTCCGAACCTTTCACAAGAGCTTGAGAACTCCCACAAGCACCTTGGCGAGCTCCTCAAGCCAACACCTCCACCGGCACACGGTGGCTCACCTCCGGCACCAACACAAAGTGGGAGGTCTCTCCACCGACACACGGTGGGCAAACCCTACCACCGATACACGATGGCTTGACGAAGATGAATCGGTGAAGTTCTTCACGTCGGCGACGGGATTCCGAGGAGCACAACCGAGAAGCACACCTTCACCAACACCACTCACACACACATGGGGACCTAAACCCTAGCCACCATGGGAGAGCTCTTGGACCTTGAGCAAAGAGGAGATTTGATCCGGGTCTCTCATCATCCCCTGTGGAGAACAGCTTGCTTAAATACTCCACTCACCGGAGCACTCGAGAACGGACCGAACCGACAGGATACACTCACAACCCGGACAGTCTGGTCTCCCAGACCGGACAGTCCGGCAACTAGATCTCGATCTCCACCAAGAACTCGTGGTCAGACTCACCCCGGACACTCAGTCCGGACAGTCCGACCAGACGGTCCGGGCAAAGGCAAAACTTCCCTATACAAACCACGGACAGACAATCAACGAGACAGGGAGACTCTCACTTGGGCCGGACAGACCACCCCGAACAGTCCGGAGAACCGCAAAGCCTCCCTGTCGAAACCAAGCCAGAACCTTGGCGAGGCCCCTGAGGCCGGACTGTCCGGGAAACGGCACAACCTCCCTGGACCAAACGGTGGCCGACACATCCTAGGCCGGACTGTCCGGCCCCACCTATGACCACACGGCCTGAGGCCTAAGCCACCCTACAACACTTGTATGCAACTCAAACTAGAAGATTTGGGAGAAAACTTAGAAACACACAAGGAGAGGGAGAACCGACTCTGCAAACTCTCTAAACACTCCACGCCGACGAACGGCGATCTACAAACTCCCTAGACAAGAAACAGACACACCTGCTAATTCTAGGGACCACCGCACAGAGAAAAGATAGAGTAGGGAACACGACGGTTGTGCTCTGGGAACCCTGCAGCCAAAGAGAAGAAATCACCGTAGCATCTAAATTAAGCCAACAACTCACCCAAGAATTAAAAAGAACTATGAATGAAAGATCCTTATTCTTGAGAGTCATCGCCAACAGAAGAACAATGCTTGAGGGGTCCATGAAAATCGAGATTTCCCCATTTGAGAGTAAAGCGCATTAATCACCAAAACAAATTTTTGAAGACATGGGAGCTTGATACTTACAATCTCCCCCTTTTTGGTGATTGATGCCAACACCTGTAAATCTATCTCAGGGAAATCCTCTGGCACAAGGGTTAGTTCCAAAAGGTGCATGTAACAAGATAGGCCATAAGCAATGCGAATAAATACAATGCATGCTAAGACATAGCTCCCCCTAGATCAGTGCATACACATATAAAGCACAACAGCAGAGTATCAACAGCAGTTCAACAACAAAGCAGAGAAATCCAACAGAAAAGTCCAACAAATCAGCAAGAACACCAAGAGATAGATAACCGGAAACACTCCCCCTTTGGCATCAAGGACCAAAAGGGGGTCGACACTACTAACGCCGGAGAAGAGTCACTTCTTGGAGAAACGACGACGGAAGTAGGTGGTGAGATTCTTGGAGATGGACTTTCTGGGAGGTGACAGGTGCCCTGCGTAAGAGGTGGGTGCAGTGGATGCAGCGTCTGGCTCAGCCTGTGAAGATGAAGCACCAGCTGAAGAAGTAAAATCTGTTAGAGCCAAAGAAGCATATACTTCTGCCTGTGAAGGATACTGAGACTGGTCTTCAATGCCCATATTGAAGAATTGATCACCCAAGCATTGAATGAAGAATAGAGATCATTCAACCGACTGGTGTGATCCACATTCTGAGCACGTAGAGCATCCATCTGACTGTTCATTTGTCCCTTCCAAGACATGGCCTGATTATGCCACCCAACAGCTTCATTGTGCCATCTATCGTATTGATGGAACCTATCATTAGCCTCATTATGCCAGTCCACATATTGATCATGCCTGGTTGTCTGAGTCCCAACAAAGTCATCAAAGCGCTGAAAGAAATTATTAAACTCAGGCCACTGAGGCGGTGGAGGTACAGCAGGAGGTGCCTGAGGATCTGCCTGAAACTGAACACCAGCACCGACACCAGGAGCAACACCAGCAGCAGCAGGACCAGCATATTGATCATCTCCTGCTAGTCTCTGAGCTTTTCGCTTCCCTCCAAGTTTTGGAATGACCATTTGGTACTCATTCATTTGATATGTGAACACAGATTCACAAACAATCTGCTTCTGTGCCAGATAGTAGCATAGAACGTGTCCAAGAGGTAGCTCCTTGTGAAAACCACGCATGATTCCTTCCTCCATCTCACCAATAAGAAGATCAGGCAAGTTTATAGGAGTGCGAGACAGAATATAATGACAAGTCCATTGCATAATAGGAAGGAACCTCTCTCTATAGCCACTCCAGCTTGATAATAGATCTCCGAGAATGCCCTCGAGCATCGCCGAGTGTTGCGCAGAAATACAGTCTTGCTAGGGTTGAAGGCAGGATCATTTGCATTCTTGTACAAATAGCGAATTGTGTCAGATCAGAGCTATACCTTCAAGAGCCCATTTTCCATCGAAAAGAAATTGATGAACTTTTACACCAAGGGCACCGAGGTTGAAGACTTGCTCCTGTGTCGCCTTGATGAAAAGAATAGTGTGAGCCACCATAAGTGAAAGAAACCCTGAACGATCCCTGGGGACTCCACATTGTGGCATATACTTCCATGATTGACCTAGGATCAAATGGGAGTTGTGCAGATAGAAGCTCAACCAAACCTGTTGTTGCAAAGCGACCATCAATGATCTCAAGAGATCGTAGCTTGAGCAACTCGCTCCCATTTTACATACCGAGGAGAGAAAACAGATTTCTTGGTGGCTTGATATCGCTGAAGATAGCCATTATAAATGTCCTTGTGAACTCAGGTTCGAAGATATCCCCGCAACCGAGGTGGCCTAGGAAACCATTGTTTGAACTGGACTCGCCGGTTGTCGAATAAATTTATCCTCCCATTGAGTCAAGTCCTTCTCCAGATACCATAACTAGCAAAAGCTCGCCCGACCCGAGGACCATGGGGATCACTTCTTCTTCCTCCTCCCGAAATTCACTCATCTCGACTCTCGATTCACCCGTCCGATTCTTCCTGATATTCAATGTCCATCTCATGATCAGACTCTTCAGATGACCATTCTACACGTGGAGTGGCATTCTTTCTGGCAGGCATTTTCTTGTGTCTGCATGTAGCACGAGAGGGGCCAGAACTAGCCCCAACCACATCCTCCTTCGAGCGATCAACTGTCTTTATACGAGGCATAATTCCACAGATACAGCAAACCAGACACAAACACTGACAAGAATTTGTGACACTAGAACTGACAACAGACAGAAAACCACTGCCACTGAAGAATTCAGACCGATGCACCCACAAGGCCACACAATCACAACTGCTGTAGAAGACTTGCCCACAGCACCCAACAACACCCTACACCTAGGCACAAGCACTGAAAACATCGGAGAAATACCATCTTGGAGCAACTAGACAGCATAGACATGCAAACAATCGGGCAAGGTTTGCGGAGAAAAACAATTGAGATAGATGGAAATAAACCAAAAAGCAACTTACCACACCTGGAGAAACAAGTCCCCACAAATTTGGCCGAAGAAAATCAGCTGAAACACTAAACCCAATTCATGAGAAGTGACGGCTTCTCGCGAAAAATCTAGCCAAAAGAAGCCCTCCCGTGACGAACGGACACACAGAGGTGGCGGAGGAGTTCAGGAGCTAGCAAATGGTGGGATGGATTTGATGGAAGTGGAGGGATTAGAGAGATTGAGAGGAGACAAATGACTGGACAAGAAAAGAAAGGAGCAAGGAAGAGCACGGGCTGAAGAAGAAGGACATAGCACAGGCAAGAGACTAGGAATAAAGGGGCAGCTAGGCACTAGAGAACAAACCGGCTAAGGAGACAGAAAAGAGCAGCGCGCTGGCCGGACTGTCTGGAGAGCAGCCCCGGACGGTCCGGCCCAAGATAATACCTCGCTGGACGGAGCAGAGACAGCGGAAAAGCTGGGCCGGCCGGACTGTCCGGTCAATCGACCCAGACGGTCCGGCCCAAGTTAATACCTCGCTGGACGGAGCAGAGACAGCGGAAAAAGCTGGGCCGGCCGGACTGTCCGGTCAAGCCACCCGGACGGTCCGGCCCAAAAGATTTGCACTGAGACGTCTGACGATTGACACCGAAGGGTAGCTAGGCTGGCCGGACTGTCCGGTCACGCGACCCGGACGGTCTGGCCCAAAAGGTTTTGCGCTGGGACAGCCCAGACAGCGGGCAAGGCCGGTCGGACGGTCCGGTCCAGGGTGCCGGACTGTCCGGCCCAACCAGAAGCGCCTCAAACAAAAAAGAGACTTCTGATTTAGAGAAAGTGATTTTTAGAGGAAGTGAAGTTAAGAACATGACTAAGAGAGCACTAGGAGAATATTTGGGACAAAAGATACAAATGATTGAAATTGAAAAACAACCACAACAACAATAGATAGGAAGAATTTCCACGAGACGAGTACAAATGGAGCTTTGAAGGTTATATCCAAACAAATAAACTTAGTGAGCCACCACAAATCAAAGTTGAGCCAATTCAGGATACAAGTCACATGGACCAATAAGAGCTTCTTTTAGAGCGATGAAATTCAAATAGAGTTAGACCCAGAGCATGCTTAGGTGGTCCATGGCTCAGTAGTTTCACAGGGTGCTCAAACGTTTCATAGGAGACACAAGATGCCATCTAGGGCTAGAAAAAGCAAATCTTATCACATGATGTCAAAGCTAAGCTACTAATGAGACCATAACAACAATATTTAGAATTTAAAGAGCAATTTTCCTAAATATCTTTTCAAGAACAAAAATTACCTAATTACACATTTAAGCTCCTGTCTCAAGCCATTGGCGATACCATCTAGCATTACACTAAAGATGAGTATCTTGGTCATCCAAATTCCCCCTAAGTTCATGCCCAGTGCAATGACAAGCCATCTCATTGGGGAAGATTGGTGAGACAGGAATGGTCAAATTTGATCTTATTTAGCAGATTTTGCATATTTTCCATGAAATTGCTCATTTTAGAAAGACAGGAGACACATGTAAATAGATGGCTTAATCTAGGCTAGGAGCACAAGGTCAACCTAAGAAGTAGAGCGACACAGGTGAAACTAAAAGCAATAGGACACCTAGTACATGCACCAAGATTTCATTTAGCACACAGATTAAAATTAAGCAGTTATTGAGCAAGTGACACATATCATGATAAAAGGCTCTCAGAAACATATGGGAACACTAAAACATTATTTGAAACAGGTATAACAGGCAAAGCTCCACTAAATACTCTCAACCTAAAAGCCAGTACAAGAAGCAAGGGAATATACAAGAAACACCGGCAATCACTCAAAGAACATTTGACCTGTCTAGTATGTTGAGTTCATTTCTTAATTTGCAAAAGCGTGCCTCATCCAATGGTATAGTGAAGATGTCAGCAAGCTGGTCCTCCGTTCGCACGTGCTCAAGCACAATGTCACCCTTTGCCACATGATCCCGAAGGAAGTGATGGCGGATGTCAATATGCTTGGTGCGCGAATGTTGGACCGGATTGTTGGCAATCTTCACCGCACTCTCATTATCACACAGAAGAGGCACGTGGTCAAATTTTATCCCATAATCAAGCAAAGATCGTGTCAAGTAAAGAATTGAAGCGCAACAACTCCTCGCCGCTATATATTCCGCTTCATGCGGTTGATAGCGCCACGGAGTTTTGCTTCTTCAAGACCACGACACTAGACACCGCCCCGTAAAGTGACAGCCCTGAAGTGCTCTTGCGGTCAATCTTGCATCCGGCGTAATCAGAGTCTGAATACCCCAGAAGCTCAAACCGCGCACCCTTCGGGTACCAAATCCCTACACTAGATGAGTTTATGAGATATCTGAAAAAAATTTTCACGGCAGATAAATGCGTTTCTCTAGGGGAAGCCTGAAACCTAGCACACATGCATACGCTAAACATGATATCAGGCCTAGAAGCAGTGAGATAGAGCAATGCACCAATCATAGAACGATAAAGCTTGAGATCGACCGGGGTACCTCTTTTGTTGAGGTCCAAATGACCATTCGTCGCCATGGGAGTCTTGATAGGCTTACAATTGTGCAGATCAAACCGCTTGAGCAAATCTTGAATATACTTATCCTGAGAGATGAATGTACCAGTCTTCAGCTGCTTGATCTGAAACCCTAGAAAGAAGCTGAGCTCGCCCATCATTGACATTTCAAATTCTCTAGCCATCATATCACTGAACTCCCTGCAGGATGCTTCATTTGAACACCCAAAGATGATGTCATCCACGTACACTTGGCATAAGAAGAGATCTCCATCAACCATCTTTGTGAACAAGGTTGAATCGATCCTCCCAATTTTGAAGTCCTTCTGAAGCAGAAAGTCCCGCAGCCTTTCATACCAAGCCCTGGGAGCCTGCTTGAGCCCATACAGTGCCTTTGAAAGCTTGTACACATGGTCTGGATACTTGGGGTCCTCAAAACCTGGGGGCTGCTCGACATACACCAACTCTCCAATAAGGCCATTTAGGAAAGCACTCTTCACGTCCATTTGATAGAGCTTGATGTTGTGACATGATGCAAACGCCAAGAGCAGCCTGATTGCCTCCAGGCGTGCCACAGGAGCGTAGGTCTCACCATAGTCCAAACCCTCAACTTGAGTGAACCCCTGAGCCACCAAGCGAGCCTTGTTGCGCACCACCACTCCATTCTCATCCTGCTTGTTTTTGAAAACCCATTTGGTACCAATAACATTTTGATTGCTTGGCCTCTTAACCAGTGTCCAGACCTTATTCCTCTCAAAGTTGTTAATTTCATCATGCATGGCATTGACCCAGTCAGGATCAGTCAGTGCCTCTTCCACTTTCTTAGGCTCCATCTCAGAAACAAAAGCATGATGCTCACAAAAGTTGGCAGCTCTTGACCTTGTCTGAACACCCTGGGCTAAGTCACCAATGACCTGATTGACTGGATGATCTCTAGCGATTGTGTGATGGGTTTTGATCAGCTGTGGAGTTGCTTTCACTTCCTCAGCCACTGTCTCTGAGGTAGAAACTCCACCAGAACCAGCCTTTGGAGACTGTGCTCCCCCTGAGTCTACCATTGGAACAAGCGAAGGAGAAAGTGACTTTGGCTCGTTCTCCTTAGATACAACAACTGGCCTCACATCACCAATGTTCATTTCCTCAACTGCCCTAGCTAGCGGCTCATCACCCACATCCTCCAGATTGTCATCTGTCCCTCGAGACCCATTTGACTCATCAAACTTCACGCCACGTGTCTCTTCCACCAAACCAGAGGAGTGATTGAACACTCGATAAGCCTTTGACTTAGCAGAGTATCCTAGCAGAATACCAGTGTCAACTCGACTCTGAAATTTTTCCAGATGTTGTCTCTTCTTGTAAATGTACACCTTGCACCCAAATACCCTGAAGTACGAGATATTGGGACGCCTCCCAACAAGCGGCTCATATGGGGTCTTCTTCAAGAACTCTGCAAGTACAAAGCGGTTGACACAAAGGATGAGCAGTGTTGGGCTTCAACCAGAACACATCCGAGGTCTTGTACTCATCCAGCATTGTCCTCGCCATTTCAATCAAAGTGTGGTTCTTCCTCTCAACCACACCGTTCTGCTATGGAGTGTAGGTAGCTGAGAACTGGTGACCTATTCCAAACTCATCACAGTAGCTTTCCACATTAGTATTCAAGAACTCCGATCCATTGTCACTCCTCACTCTTTTGATGGGGACTCAAATTCGTTTTGGGCCCTTTTTGCGAACCTTTTGAAAACATCTCCAACAGGAGTTTTGTCAGGCAAGAAGAAAACCCAGGTGAAGCGGGAGAAATCATCCACTATCACCAAGCAAAACAGATTTCCCCCTATGCTCACATATGAGGTTGGACCGAAAAGATCCATATGCAAGAGCTCCAGGGGGCGAGTGGTGGACATAAAAGTCTTTACGGGGTGTGAATTTGCCACTTGTTTGCCTGCCTGACAAGCACTGCAAAGCTTGTCCTTCTCAAACTTCACATCCCGCAAACCAAGCACCAGCTCCTTTTTGAAAAGCCTTTTCAAATTGGACATACCCACATGCTCGAGACGTCTATGCCAAAGCCAACCGTGTGAAACTTTGGCGACAAGACAAGTCGAGATGCATGAGGTATTAGAATTGAAATCCACAAGATAGAGATTCTGAAATCGAAACCCTTTGAAAATCAAATTCTCATTTTCATCAAAGACTGAGACCCCCTGAGATGAGAACTGACAATGGAACCCCAAATCACATATCTGGGCTACGGAGAGCAAATTGAAGTTCAATGATTCAACCAGAAGAACGTTATCAATGGAATGGTCAGAAGTGATAGCTACCCGTCCCTTGCCAAACACTTTGCTCTTCCTATTGTCGCCGAAGGTGATCTTGTTCTGGAGGGCACCTTCATCCTCCAGAAGGTGAACAACCGGGATTGCTCGTCATATGTCGCGGCACCACTGCCGATGACCCAATGGCGCCCTCCGCTCCGTAGTTCACTGTCACAAGAGAGGAATTATTTCTGTGACTCAGGAACCCAAACCACATTGGGTCCCCGAGGGTTAGCACTCAGGCGATCAATAGCAAAAGAGTCAGTGAGCAAGGACTTAAGCACCTAGATTTGTCTCTTGTTCTGAAAGTTCTCAGGTGGTCCTATGAACCTAGCAATCACCTGACCATACGCATTTTTCTTCAGTAGATAGTCACCCACTACAATGTCAGACTTCCTGACATACACTGTCCTGAACTTGGGTTGAGACGCTCTGTTATGGTGAGTGTTATTGTGAGTGTTCCAAATTTGCCTTTTAGGAGGATATTGTCTACCATGAGTGATGTGTCCTTGAGGAGGACCCTGCCAGATGAAGCGCCTATAGTGATTCTCATAGACATAATCCTTAGTGTGCAAGTTGTGATGGGGATAGTTTCTCTGATGGTTACCCATGTTGTTATCTTTTCTGGGATAGGCATGATGGGTGCCCGTGTTTGCACGACGATGCTCGAGGACCTCTCTTCTTTTCTTCTTCTTGGATTTCTTTTCGAAATGAAACCCAAACCTCCCTTGTCGGTGAAGTTCCTCTGGTCCTTGAGCATCTTATCCAGAGCAAGACTCCCCTCAAAGCACTTCCCAAGACCTTTATCAAATTTTTGCATCCTAGCCTTAAGATCAGCATTTTCAATAGCTAGTTCTCTAGCAGCTAAGGCATTCCTACAGTTATCAGGATCACACACAGTAGCAATGCTGGAAGTACCGCTAGAGCTAGAAGCAATCAAAGTGACGTCAATTAAGTCATCACAAGAAGTGGCAACATGAGATTTTTCAGAGGAAACTGACTTAGCAAGCAACAGTTCATGGTCATGTTTAAGAGATTCATGCATTGAGACAATATCATCTACCGATTCTTGCAAAGCATCACGTTCAAGTTCCAAATTCTTACATTTCCCAACAAAATCCTGATGAGACTCCAGAAGCACACTATGATCACTCTTTAGGCATTCAAATTTAGCAGTGACAGAATCAAGTTTGGCAGTCATGTTATCTAGGGCCTTTTTCAGAGATTTGTTTTTAGAATTTTCCTTTTGTAAGGCAAGTGACATGTCATTTATCACCAAAGAAATTCAAGATGAGTGGAATCAATCACACACCGATCATCGAAGAGCCATAAGGCACTCGGTGTGAAGACTGGTAGAGGCGGTGTAGACTCAGCAATCGTTAGTCCAGCAAGTCCCTTGGCCCTTGAATCATGATCTTCACTTGAGCTGGATGAAGAGGAGTCGCTTGAGCTCTCTTCATCTGTCACCCACTCGCCAACAAAAGCTTGCCTCTTGCCCCGCTTGTTGAACCTCTTGAACCCAGATTTGCGAATGAATTTTTTCTTCTCCTTTTCCTTGTGTTTTGGCTTCTCACTATCACTGTCCTCTTTTGCCTTTGACTTGTCCTTGCCTCTCTTCTTGTCACACATAGAGGCTATGTGACCTCTCTCATTGCACTCATAGCACTTGATGGAGGCAAAGGGTTCTTGTTGGAACTAGAGCCACCAGGTTCCTTTCTTTTGATCTCTCAAACTGAACTTGCCCATTAGTTTGCCACTGCCTCATGAGTAATGCCGGCTCCTTGGCATCACCTCCACTTCATCTTCACTAGACTCATCCTCATCGCTGCAGTGTCAGCTCCACTGACCTTTGCCTTGAGGGCCACCACCTTGTCCTTCTTCTTAGCATTGGGATCCTCTCCTCCACTGATCAACATCTCATGAGCTGCTAACCTACCAAGCAACTCGGTAAGGAGTCACTTCTTCAGATCTCCACTGTTTGAGAGATATGTGACAAGATCTCGATACTCCTTCGGCAAAGACCAGTATCATTTCCTGCAAACATCAATATCTGGCAGAGGAGAGTCGAGCCCCTTGAGCTCATTGACAATAGGGTTCAAACGAGTGAACATATCATTTGCAGATTCATTGGGAAGCATTTTAAATTGATCAAATCTCTCCTTAACAACCACTAACTTTTCTTCCTTAACAGCAGTAGTGCCCTCATGAATCTCAGCTAGAGTGGTCCACACAGAGTTCGCAGAAGTGAGATTACTAACACGATCGTACACCTCCATACTCAAGCCTGAGAATAGAGCGTTGATCGCCTTAGCATCATTGTCAAGCAATTTAATATCCTCGACACTAGGATCCTTCTCCTTGTCTATCACAACACCCAGTGGGTTTTCTGTCGCTTTCCATACCTCATAACCTAGAGACTGGAGATAGCACCTCATGCGTATCTTCCAGTATGGGAAGTTTGTACCATTGAACAAAGGGATCCTATTGGCGGAAACACTATTAGCCCCGTCAGTGGCCATCTCCGAGCAATGAAGCTCACACGGAGACCCTGATGCTCTGATACCACTTGTAGCGGATCGAAGGCCAAGAGGGGGGTGAATTGGACCAAATTTTATTTTTATCTCAAGTGACTACTTAGGCAAAGTTAAAGGAACCACCTAGCTAACCATCCTAAAAACAATCTACCACTAGTACGTGCACATCATACAGAAGATAAATTCTTGCAAAGAGTAAATTGCGGGAAAAGTAAATATGGACAGGATATTTTTTCCCGAGGTTCGGAGACGAACTCCTACTCCTCGTTGAGGCAAGTCTTTGACAAACAAAGACCGGCTCCCTCTCGAGCCTTCCGTCTCGCTTCCATTCGCGGTAACCCTTCACCAAGCGGCAAGGTGGGCTCCGAACCTTTCACAAGAGCTTGAGAGCTCCCACAAGCACCTTGGCGAGCTCCTCAAGCCAACACCTCCACCGACACACGGTGGCTCACCTCCGGCACCAACACAAAGTGGGAGGTCTCTCCACCGACACACGGTGGGCAAACCCTACCACCGACACACGATGGCTTGACGAAGATGAATCGGTGAAGTTCTTCATGTCGGCGACGGGATTCCGAGGAGCACAACCGGAGAGGCACACCCTTCACCAACACCACTCACACACACATGGGGACCTAAACCCTAGCCACCATGGGAGAGCTCTTGGACCTTGAGCAAAGAGGAGATTTGATCCCGGGTCTCTCATCTGTCCCCTGTGGAGAACAGTTGGTTAAATACTCCACTCACCGGAGCACTCGAGAACGGACCGAACCGACAGGATACACTCACAACCCGGACAGTCTGGTCTCCCAGACCGGACAGTCCGGCAACCAGATCTCGATCTCCACCAAGAACTCGTGGTCAGACTCACCCCGGACACTCAGTCCGGACAGTCCGACCAGACGGTCCGGGCAAAGGCAAAACTTCCCTGTACAAACCACGGACAGACACTCAACGAGACAGGGAGACTCTCACTTGGGCCGGACAGACCACCCCGGACAGTCCGGAGAACCGCAAAGCCTCCCTGTCGAAACCAAGCCAGAACCTTGGCGAGGCCCCTGAGGCCGGATTGTCCGGGCCCCAAGTCCGGACTGTCCGGGAAACGGCACAACCTCCCTGGACCAAACGGTGGCCGACACATCCTAGGCCGGACTGTCCGGCCCCCTAGGCTGGACTGTCCGGCCCCACCTATGACCACACGGCCTGAAGCCTAAGCCACCCTACAACACTTCTATGCAACTCAAACTAGAAGATTTGGGAGAAAACTTAGAAACACACAAGGAGAGGGAGAACCGACTCTGCAAACTCTCTAAACACTCCACGCCGACGAACGGCGATCTACAAACTCCCTAGACAAGAAACAGACACACCTGCTAATTCTAGGACCACCGCATGAGAGAAAAGATAGAGTAGGGAACACGACGGTTGTGCTCGGGAACCTCAGAGCCAAAGAGAAGAAATCACCGTAGCATCTAAATTAAGCCAACAACTCACCCAAGAATTAAAAAGAACTATGAATGAAAGATCCTTATTCTTGAGAGTCATCGCCAACAGAAGAACAATGCTTGAGGGGTCCATGAAAACCGAGATTTCCCCATTTGAAAGTAAAGCGCATTAATCACCAAAACAAATTTTTGAAGACCATGGAAGCTTGATACTTACACTGCTTCGCTTGCACCAGTTTGCAATTATGGTCCCTCACTATGGAGTATTTCCAATAATCCTTTCACTTTCCCTTATATGCATGCGTCCGCCATGAGCACGAATCTACGACACACTTCATGTCGTACTCACTTTTGCTTGACTTCACTACCTTGAATTGCTGCCGAAGAGACATTGCCTAGTATTTCACAGCATCCTTGTCTTATATATGGCTTCCTCCGTGACCTTGGTCTCGTGATACTCCCATGCATCACGGTTCCTTTCATTCATTGCTAAGTCTTCGAAATTAAAGGTACTCCACGCACTGAGGACAGGCACATTGGGAGTATTGTTCTCTTCATTCGAGTGTTTACCCTGTAGGACTTCATCGTCTGCATGGTCCTCCGTCTCCATCATCTCAACTATGTTCTTCACCTCCTCGCCTCCATCAGCCACCCTCTCCACGCCTGTCTCCTCGCCACCACCGATCTCCTCTATCCTACCAATCTCGCCCCCCTCCCCCTATCTCCTCGGTGTCTTCAACAATGCATGTTTCCAATTTACTTAATTTAGAATCACTACTACAGATAAGGGTTTCACAAACAGTCTATCACAAGCGGTTGACTTCGGCCCGCTTGTAGTTTGAGAAATGCAAGCGGTTTGAAACCAACGGGCCAGAAGAGGGCTTCTACAAGCGGTTCATATCCTGAACCGCTTGTAAAATCCATTTCTACAGGCGGTTCGTGTCCCCAACCGCTTGTAGAGGTCAACCGCTTATAGACCTCTACAAGCGGTTGGGGACACGAACTGCTTGTAGAAACCGCTTGTAGAAAGTGGCTTCACAAGCGGTTCGGGACACGAACCGCTTGTAAAGGCCTAGTTTTCGAAAGGCTAAAAAGAAATTTTGTCCTATTCTATCAAAGAGCATGCGTGGGTGAGTTGGCTAGCTGGGTGAGGTGTAGGTCACGAGGAGGCATAAGGTTCTGGGTTCAAATCCCACTTCCTCCAAATATATTTTACCTTTTTTTACACACTATCACAAGTGGTTTTTGAACCGCTTGTAAAAGGCCTTACGAACCGTTTGTGATACTCCGATGTGCAGCAGTGAATCCTGACACTCTGGTGGCAGCGCGTCTAAAAAGTGGGACAAGGCGCGGCAAGCGGGCGACCGCGATTACAGGTGCGGCGCAGCGGCACATGTAGGTCGACAGGGCCGGGTTGAGCGTGTTACGGTGCAGATGGTGCAGACGGCGGGCACGCCGGAGCGGCATACGGCCAGAGCTGCCACGGCGTGCAGCGCAAGTGGCGAGCGGGTTCAGGCACGCGACGCGACGCTGCCAGAACTGCATGTGCTGCGAGCTGGGCGCGCAGCGGTGCGGCCTTCGAGGGTAGCGACTATCGAGATAGACTGAAATTCATATCTCCAATTTTCAATGCAGAAAATTCATGCAATACAATTCACGATTGATTTTATTCACAAATACAGAAGGGGATTCTGCGATATGTTACTGATTCTTCGACGTCCGTGGTCGTGCTTAGATCCTTAAAGCTTCGTGCCTGCTTGATGTTCTCGTGGTTCTTCGGATCATCCTCACGGTTCATGATCCTCCTTGTGTTCCCGATCTTCCTTCAGTTCGTCAACACGGATTGTCCTTGCGGTTCCTATCTTCCTTGCGGTTCGTCCTTATGTTTGTCATTGGCAATAGTTCCTCGTGCTAATAATGTGTTGAAAAGTCCTTACTGCTGGTTGTAATCTAGAGCTTCTCTGGTACGCTCTAGGATTAGAAATAAGAACACAATGACATGAATGCAAAGATGTATAGGGGAACAATGTTTTATATATTATTGTTAGATGCTTACAATGGGGTTCATCCGATCTATATATATATAGTGTTTGCTTAGGGTTTCAGATAGAGTCCATATGGACCTTTCGTGGACCGGTTTCTCAACACCAAACACTATCACTTGCATCCACTCACCGTGGCTCCCATAAGCTTGGATGTCTTGTATGGACCAGGTGTGGCGATCCAAGCAACTAATCTGGCCCGTACACAATATGCTAATTTGCTCCTCGGAGGATATATCTCAAGAAAATCGGTTAGTATTACATGGGGAAGGGTATGAAACACTGATACAGATAGGGTAATATTGGACGTGTTATCATAAACAATTACATAAGTTTGGCTCAAAATCTGTCTATGTTATCTACAACGAAATTATCATAGATGGTTTTTCTCATAAGCGTTTGTGAAACCTTATTACCACAGATGATTTTATCTTATCATCGTCTATAATGTACTTCACATAAAGAGTAGAAAACCGAGCATTTGATGGTAGTAAAAATATCAGTCAGAAAATTAGCAAATTTAAGGCCGCGACAACCAAAAGGGACAACCGATTGAAGTAAAAAGAGATCCTCGCAACACCGGATCGCGGGTCGACGACGGTTCTCGCCGTCGCCGATGTTGACGTATACCGGAGCGGGGATCGCCGGCGTGGACTCGCGACGCGGGCGGTTGCGGTTTGAGTGCGTCCGTTGGAGAGGAGGCGTGTGGGATCACAATTTGGATAGTGGTCCTAGCGGATGCATCAGGATTTGTTCTCTTTGAAGATGATGATTTCTACGCCGGTGAGCGGCGGCGGTGGCTCGGTACATACTATGTATCACGCTTCTCCGGACCTGGACGGTGGGGAGTGCTCCACGTCTCGTGTCCCGGCTCGGTCTGTGTCTCAGAGTGATTCACTAGACCGGGTTCATCTAGGTTTCCTGCGGCGCGGTGGTGATAAGGTTAACCGGGGTAACCCTGGCCATTGTTTTCACAACAGTTCACTCTCTCGTCTTTTTGCTCGGTACTGGAGAGCGAGGGGTGGTGGTGCGGCTAGGGTTCCTTCGTCTGAGGGCCACTGGTGGAGAGGGACAGCAGGCGGTGATTTGAGATCCTTCGCAGAGGTGGTGGCCTCGCCAATGTCGACGCAACCAGATGGCGGCGGATCTGGGCGGGGAGGCAACATACCGCGCGGAGGTGGCAGGTATGTGGGTTTTGGGGGAGGAGGTAGATCTGGAAGTTCGGTGGATGGAAGAGGATGGCAGGATCCGGGAAGAGGTTGTAATATCCCAAAACCGGACTCGGCCCATCCCGGCCCAACTCTAGCCCAAGACCGGACTAGTTAAGAGGGCTAGCTCAAGGAGCAGCCACGCCCCAGCCGTCCCACACACCGAGCCATCTCATCGCCTCAGCCCGAGCTCGTGCTCGTCCTGTCTCCCGTCGCCGGTCGCCTCGCCAACCCTAGGCGTCGCGCCGCCGCCGCCGCCCCATTGCCGCCGTCGTCTCGCACAAGATGCGCCGCCGCCGCCGCTGCTGCCTCCTCGTGTTTCCTCCCCTTCAGCCCGCTGTCGGCTCGCCGCCCCGTCGTCGCCTCGCCTCGCTGCCGCCTGGAGCTGCTGCGCGAGGAGAAGAAGAAAAGGGAGGCCTAGAGTGGGAGTAGAGAAGGGAGACAGGAAGGAGAAGAGGTAGAGGAAGGAAGAGGAAGAAGGTAAAAGAGCTAGGTTTTGGATTCATCTCGTTTTTCTTGTTAATTGAAGTTACACCTGCGGGGTTAGTGGTTGCTTGTGGTAAGTGCGCCTATCAAGGGTTCAATTTTGCGGATTATTGGGGATTAGTGGTAGAAAGAGAGATTTTAAGCACTGGACATGCTGTCCAGCACCTTCAATGCGGGTTTTCATCTATATAGATTGCAAATTAGCCTGTGGTCATGTTCTGGGATTGGTGCACATCGTCGTTAGCTCCATTTTGAGTACAAGAACATAGAAAACGGATGAGTGGTTTGAAAGTTATGGCTTTTGCAAGGCTGCTGTCATTATAAGTCGTGATTTATTCAGGGCAATAAAAACTGTTAGATTAAATAATGAAGATGACATCTTTTCATCCCAGTCATAGAAACAAAGTTGTAGCCTGTTGTATAAGCTTTCAATAAAGTCATAGAACATCAATTTTGGATAAGCGGATCGAGAGTTATGATGTTTTTAGCTGCCGTCCAGAATATTGAATTATGGGTTTCTAGAGTTTGGATGGTTTTAGATAAATTATTGTGGGTAGGAAGAAAGAGAGGGCTTGTAAGTATGATGTGATTTATATATCGTTTTGGTTGTTCGTGAGTGCCTTGTGTTTGAGAATTACATTGTTATGTAGGTGTTGGTATGGGACCAGCGTCATCCGCACATCATCCCAGTTCTCAGGATTGAAAGGCAAGTATATATTAAACAGATGCTTGATTGGTTGTGTATGATTCTTTGGCATAGTGATTTGATCTTGATAATGACTTGTGGATGTATGTTTTTAGTAGCTATACGATGTTTGATTGGGAATTATGATATTTATTGTTATAAGTTGGAGTGTGAGTTATGTGTCAATGGAGACATTATCGCATCATGTTGCATATGAGCCAGGTCGGTGAGAAAATCACTTTTGGCTAGTCCGGTGAGGTCGGTGAGAAAGCCAAAAGCGACTGGTCCGGTGTGCTCTCAGGAAAAGACCTACTCCGGTAGGCACTCCACGGGAGTGGAGTATTAATTGGTCCCCGCCTATGATAGGACGGGCAGGAGTGTGGCACCGACGGGTGGCACTCGGGTGGTCCCCGCCTATAATAGGACGGGCTAGAGTGTTGCACCGATGGGTGGCACTCGGCTATACCGGTATAAGCTTAACAGAACGGACATATGCATTGCATTGCATTGGATGGTTGGGAGGGAAAGTGTATGGAGAAATTGCAGTAAAGGATGTATGTGAGTATGGGTTTGTTATTATTAATGCTTTGCAGTTTCCTTTGTTTATACATATACTTTGCTGAGTATTCCTGAATACTCACTCTTGCTTTTTATTTGGTTTTAGGTGATCAGTGACAGCATCATGCATGGGAGGGGCTTAGCACCACTTTATGGGCACAAGAGCACATCATTTAATATACTTAGCTAGGTTTAATGGACATGGCTTCATTTGCCATTTAGTCTAATGTGAGAACAATCTAGGTTAATGATTAACTGTTACTTGTGTCCAACTTATTTTGTGGAGTATTTGGATTATCACTGCAATCGCCATCTTGGCCAAAGGTAAGAGATGTTTGATGATCGAGATGGTCTCTGTTGTGGTGGAGCCGCTGTTTGGCTCTATGATTTGGTAATGGCGATAAATTATTATTCCGAAATCGTTGGTTCGCCTATGAAGGCGTGGATGGTTATATTATTGGGTTAATTGTGCTTATGCTTCTTTTGTCTGCTGAGTGGATGTCCAAATTTTAGGGGAGGTGCTGCCAAAATTTTGAAGTCTTTAGGGTGTTAGTAGCATTCCGAGCCTTGGAGGGGTTGGGGTGTTACAGAGGTGGTGGATGGCGTGGCGGTTTTGGATCGAGAGGTGGAGGACGAGGGGGTTTCATGGCTGATCGATTTGGGCGTGGGGATAGTCGAGCTGGAGGGGGTAGAGGCTCTTCTTGGACGTATGTTCGCAATAGTGATTGGGGGGGTTCTGGAGATGGTTCCTGGGGTCATCCTACCTCTAGGGTTTCTGGCTCTTCCTGGGGTAACGAATCACATGATGGTGTTAACAAGGGGAAGGGGGTGGTGAATGCTAATTGGGTTCAGAAATTTCCAAGTGAATCAGGGGCAGGTGAGTTCATGGGTGTGGATTCAGTGATGGGGAAGAAAGAGGATAAAGAAATTGGTCCTTGTTTCAGATGTGGAAGAAAAGGGCACTTACTTGCTGATTGTTTACAACCTTTGCGTTGTCTTAGGTGTGGTCAAGAGGGGCATATGGCTAAGAGATGTTTTGATAGGCACCCTTGGGAGTTCATTGCACCTTGCTGTGGTTTTCAATGTGAAGAACTGGGTTTTTTCCTGATAGAGGATGTTTCTGTTGAAGACTTTGATAAAGCTAATGAATGTTCGGTGATTATCACTGTAGAGAAGGGGGAAACTTCGGAGGAGAAGTTAGTTGCGGAATTTAAGGATTATTTTGGTGCTATTTGGGAGGGTGGGGTGAAGAAGCTAAAGGGGAACCAATTTCTAATTCAGTTCCCTAATGCTAAAGAGGTGGAGAAGATATCCAGGTTTCCTAATATGAGAATGTCATATTCCAATGCCGAATTGAAATTTTCCCCTTGGAAGGAGGAGGATGAAGCCATTGGTTTTTTGCAAGAGGTCTAGTTGAGGGTTAGAAATGTGCTTAGGAGGAAGAGGACTTATCAAGTTGCTTGTTACATAGGTTTCTTGGTAGGAGCAACAAGAGAGGTGGATAAAAGCAGTTTAAATAACTTGGATTACATTAGGATTAAGGTGGCTGTCAGGGATGCTTCTTTTATTCCTGAGAAAGGAGAGGCAGTGATTGGAGTAGCAATCTATGAATTTATTTTTGAAATAGAGGAGGAGGTAGATTTGGATCACTTTCAGGATGGTAATATTGGAGTTGCTATTGGAATAATGATAAAGGCCATGATGATATTTCTGCTGTTAAGAGACAAAAGCTGTCTGAGGACAGTGGGGGAAAAAATCAATCTAGTGGGCAGATCTCTAAATTTGGGAAAGGGACTATAGTTTCTGGAAAATCTATGGGGGATTTCCAATATTCTGAGGATGGAGCTATGAGCAGTAACACTTTGTCTTGTGATGAGAATGTTGGAAAAGTCAATCAGGTGGATTGGCTCTTTGTATGGAAAAAAGTGGAATCCAGTAGGGAATGAGGGTAAGGGCAAAGGGGAGCGAAAGGTGCATTACAGGCAATGTGCGAATTCCATGGTAAGTAATACTCAAAAATTTGGTGGTTTGTCAAATTTGGATAAGTGGCTGCCTGAGATGAGTGTTCAATACTCGGTTAATGTGGGTCTTATGGGTTTTTAGCTACAATCTTCTTTACTATCTCAATTTATATGCGAGAACTCTCTGGCTGGGAAAGATAAGTGGTGTGGACTACTAGAGAGGTTAAATGAGAAAGTAGTTTCTCAAGCTCTTACTAAGAGATGTCGTATTGAGGAGATGATTAGTGAATCTGAGAATGAAAATGGGGGCCAGGAGGTAGTTGATTCTGTAATGGGTGATCTGGTGAAGCCGGTTTGTGAAATGAATATGGATCATATTGAGGTGCTTAGCAATAAGGGTGTGGATATCATGGTGGCCAATGATTGCGAAGGGAGCTGCAGCAGTATGCAGCTGGACACTGTTGACAAGAGTCAAAGAAACAATGATAAGTTAAAACATAAGCTGGACCAAAAGGGCAACACACCGCCAGTAAGGAGGAGCAAGAGGTTGCAAGGACGTTCTACTCCTATTATGCATAAGGCTTCTTAGTTGGCCCAAAAGAGGGATCTCCAAGGTAATTACTACAATCCCAATTCTTTTTCTGTTCTTGGCAATGAGCACTTACTTTCAATAGCTAATAGATGTGGGGTAGATATTTCTGAATCTGAGTTAGAAAATATAGATATTTTGAAGGATCTTGAAATGGCTAGAATAGAATTATATAAAAAAGAACTAAATACAAAAAACAACGATAAAGAGGTTGCTTCATCAAGTGTACAGTTCTTATCTTGGGAGGACAGTGCTTCATCCTCGGAGGAGGATAAGTTTGATGAGGATAATTTTGTTAAAGTAATCAGGAAGGGTAGCAAGAAATCAGGTAAAAAAACAAAGGTGCGCCCCAGTAGGAAAAACGTGGGTGTGATTGAGATCCCTAATAAGGATAACATGATTGATTCTAGTAGACCTATAGTTACTAAAAGGGGGGGTGATCATTCTAGAGAGCAGGGAGCTGCGCCTCTAGTAGGTAAATTAAAGAAAAATAATTCTCAATGATGCAAGATAAATCTGTGAATGGTTGGTTCTGGAATGTTAGGGGGTTGGGTAAGAAAGGTATTTGTAACTACATCTCTGAGGAGATTAGAAAAAATAATATTGGTTTTGTTGGATTGGTGGAAACTAAGAAAAAGGTCTATGATGCTAAATTTTTTAGGAAATTTGATAAAAATCAAGAGTTTCACTGGAACTGGATTCCTTCAAATGGCAAGTCTGGAGGTATTTTAGGAGGGGTGAAAATAGAATTTTTTGATGTGCTTGGGGTTAAAAAAGGAAGATATATTCTCCATCTTCAGCTTTGGGACAAATTTAATAAGTGCCAGTGGTGTTTGCTGATTGTTTATGGGGCTGCTCATAAGGATAAAAAAAGAGAATTTCTTGAGGAGCTGGTTTCCTTCTGCTCTTTTGATAATTGGCCTTTGATTATAGGAGGGGATTTTAATCTGATGAGATTTGCCCAGGATAAGAATAAGGGTTGTTTTGACTTCAATACTGCTTCTTTCTTTAACAGTGTTATTAATACTCACGATTTGATTGATTTAAATCTGAATGGTGGTCAGTTTACTTGGTCCAATTGTCATGAGTATCTAGTGCTCGAGAGATTAGACAGGGTCTTTGTTAATAAGAGCTGGGAAGATTTATTTCCATTAGTGAATCTTCGGAAACTTCCTAGGCTTTTCTCAGATCATAATCCTTTGTTAGTAAGTACTTCTAACAATAGAGTGGAGCATAACCGTAAATTTAGGTTTAATTTGAATTGGCTTCATAAAGAAGAGTTTGAGGAGATCATTAGAAAAATTTGGGAAGTTCCTGTGTATGCTGATTCCAGGCTGGGGGTGTTCTTAATTAAGACTAAAAGGATGAAAACGTATTTAAAAGGTTGGGGAGCTAACCTGTATGGACAGGAAAAAAAGTTGAAAGATTTTGTGAAAAATAGACTGAAAGTTCTTGAGGACAAGGAAGAGGTTGGGGGTTTAGATAGTAGAGAGAGCTCAGAGAAAATTAGCCTATTGGCTAAGTTGCATTTAATCTTTGAGGAAGAAGAAATTTATTGGTCCAGTAGATCTCATCAAAATTGGCTTTTGCAAGGAGATTCAAACACTTCTTACTTCCATAGGGTTGCGAATGGTGGGAAATGAAAGAATACTATTTTTCAATTACAATATAATGATGTTCAAGTGATGGACGATGAGGGTATAGTGGGTCTAGCAACTGAGTTTTACAAGACACTTTTTGCTGTCACTGCGGATGAGGACTATTCAGTGCATTTTAATGGTTCTTGGAATGAGGAGGAGATGGTTAAAGATGAGGAAAAGTTAATGCTAATAGAGCCGTTCCTTGAGGAGGAAGTAAGAAATGCGGTTTTTAGTATGAGTACTAATAAAGCAGCAGGCCCGGATGGGATTCCTGTAGAATTCTACCAAAAGTGTTGGTGTATAGTTAAGGAAGATATTATGGGCATGTTCCATGAGTTTTATGAAGGTAATTTTAATATGAGTAGAATTAATTATGGCACAGTGATTTTACTTCCTAAGAAAGCTGAAACGGTTCAGGTTCAGCAGTTCAGACCTATTTGTTTGTTGAATTGTATTTACAAAATCTTTACAAAAGTGCTGACATCTAGATTTGAAAAAGTTTTAAATAGGATGATCTCGGTCTTTCAGAATGCCTTCTTGAAGCAGCGACTGATTTCGGAGGGAATCCTTATTTTGCATGAAGTGATGCATGATATCAAAAAGAAAGGTGATTGTGGCGTTTTCCTTAAATTAGACTTTGAGAAAGCGTATGATAAAGTGAGGTGATATTTTCTTTTTTCTTGTCTAGAGAATAGGGGCTTTCCGGTTAAATGGTGTAAGTGGATTGAAACTGTGGTAAAAAATGGGACTCTTAATGTAAGAATTAATGGTAAAGAAGGGCACTACTTTCATAGTTATAAGGGGGTGCGGCAGGGGGACCCCTTATCGCCTTTGCTGTTTAATTTGGTTGCCGATTGCCTTACTAAAATGATTGTTTTGGCCCAACATCAGGGGATGATCCAAGGCCTTGTTCCTTATTTGGTTGATAACGGTTTGTCAATTCTTCAATACGCTGATGACACGATTATATGCTTACAAAATAATATGACTCAAGCTAAGATCTTAAAATTTTTGTTATATCTGTATGAAAAGATGGCTGGCTTGAAAATAAATTTCCAGAAAAGTGAAGTGTTCGTTTTAAATGGGGATCCGGTTATGGAATGTTGTTTTGCAGAACTTTTTAATTGTCCCATTGGTAATCTGCCTATCAAGTACCTAGGGGTGCCTGTTAGTGGCAGCAGATTGAATAATAATAATTGGGAGTCTAGTAGATAAAATTAGAAAAAGATTAAGTAGTTGGAGGGGGAGCTCTCTGTCCAAAGGAGGAAGGCTGGTGTTAATTAACGCTGTTTTGTCTTCCATTCCTGTCTATAGCATGTCTATTTTTCTGCTGCCTAAAATGATCATTTATGAAATAGATAGAATTAGAAGGGCTTTCTTGTGGAGAGGTAATAGTCAATTAAAGAAATATCACCTAGTGAAGTGGGGGAAAGTTTGTTCTCCTAGAGAAAAAGGTAGTTTGGGTATCAAAAATCTTCACTATTTTAATATTTGTATGATGGTCAAATGGTGGTGGAGACTAGAGGACAGACAAGGGCTTTGGCAGTCTATTATTAGGAAAAAATACCTTGGTAATTGTATAGTCCAGGGTGTGACTTTTAGACAGGGGGACTCCCCATGTTGGCATAACTTCCTTAAAATCAAAGAGCTGTATACTAAAAATAGGAAGTGGAGGGTAGGTGATGGGAAACTTATAGATTTTTGGAAGGATCATTGGATAGGCGAAAGGTCGTTAGCTGAGTATATGCCTGGAGTTTTCCAAATTTGTAATGAGCAGAATATTACTTTGGCGGGGGCCAGGGACAGGAATTGGGGTTTCACGTTCAGGAGGTGGTTAAACGAGGAGGATAAGAGGATATGGCAGGAGTGGCTATGCAAGATACAAGGCTATGGGTTTGAGGGGGAAGACAAACCTGTGTGGAGGCTAGATAAGAAAGGTTTGTTCACAGTTAGCACGATGTATAAATATATGTTTGGTCATGTTAATAATTATAAATATAAAATGTGGAAAGCTAGGATACCTCTAAAGATAAAAATTTTTATGTGGTTGATTGAAAATGATGCTTTACTAACAAAATTCCAGCTCAGAAGGAGAAACTGGGGAGGAGATCCGACTTGCTGCTTTTGTGGAAACATAGAAACTGCCAATCATCTGTTTTTTGGCTGTGTGATAGCAAAATGTGTGTGAAGTATAATAGCTATGGCCATGAAATCGGATTTGAGACCTACTAATCGAGTTCAGTACATGGGGTGGGTGAGGAGTGTCTGGCCTGAAGGGTCTAAGCTCTTTATTGTTTGTTTGGCAACAGTGTTCTGGACAATTTGGCTATATCGGAACAAAGCGTGCTTTGAGAAGTATATCTTGAACTCTCCTCTTGTGATTATACGCTTGTTATGTGCTTTGTTTTTATATTGGGCAGGGGCTCAAAAGGACAATGAAGCTAGCATGCTAAAAATGGGTGCCAAGGAGCTGGAGAAGATCTCAAGCAAACTTTGCGTCATTAGGAGAAGATCGGGGCAGCAACTGCTGGGAGCTATGCAGGGAGAAGGTGGATGATTATCAGGACGCTGAAGGGTTAGTGAAGCTTTTGTTTGTGGGATGTGCTGCCGCTTAGAGGGGTTGGCTCTGTTATGATGTTTGAGTTTGTAGTCTTAACTAGTGATGTTGGAAGGTGCTGTTGTTCGAAGGTTTTTGAGGAAGTTACTCCTGTTTTGCTTGCCGGATTGTGAGACCAGTACTAGTCTAGTAAAATGTTACTTCGTCCTGTGGGTGCTGTCAGTGTGACTTGCTTTTTGTAATTCCTCAAATAAGTTCGGTTGTATGTTTCCGTTTTGCTTATAATGGAAACAGGGGGTTATCCTCCTTATGGAAAAAAAATAATGTACTTCACATAAGGTTATTAACTAAAATCAGACGGTTTGGAGATCCTAACCGTCTATGACTCATAGATGGTTTTGGTCTTAGAATCATGTATGATAACTAACATCACAAATGGTTATGTGGTTCGAACTATCTATGACTTCTCTGCTCATCACGCTTTAATGTAGAAGGCCGCGGATTTTTTTTCCTCCTCTTCTCTCTTCACACTAGCTTGTCCTCCTCTTAGATCTCTTCCCCCATATATATCCTTCCATCTTCCTTTCCGGATATTCTCCTCACAGTGCGGTAGTCTTCCTACCGTGGTAGAAAAGATCTTTGGAGATCAATAATGGCGTCTCGGCCTTGTGGTGGAGTTAATCTCGGCAGACCAATACAATGCTGGCACTACACCAAAACAAGTTACATTTACATGTTCATCTATGTCGGTTCTTTTAGAATAGCATAGATAAGATTATTAGTGCTGATTCTTTAGTAGACGCACGGCAAAAGTTTATATGGGACGTTTCTAATTATTAATAGACACAGATATAGATTATAATATGTATACCTGCATCAGATAGTAATACGAATGACACATATAAGATTTTTGCGCGTGTCCAGTCTCGCGCATCGCCATGGTCATGGCCGCTGTCTCCAGTGCAGCCCCAATCTCCACCCGCCTCGTCATGGTCACCATGGCCACCATCTCCGGCATTCCAGTCTCCACTCGCCTCGCCGCTGACGTCTCTACCCCCGTCTCTAGAGCCAGCCAGCGATAAGAAAGAGCCGACCGATGAGGAGCCCGACGATGGCGAGGAGGAGAACGGTGCGAGGAGGAGGACACCTACTCTGATGCCTCGGACAATCCTGCCTTGAGGTCCTTTGATTCCAGCGACTCCTCCAAAGCTGACGAGAAGGAGGTGGAGTACGACAACGACGATGAGCTCTGTATGTAGATAGGGTAGTTAGTTAGTAGCTAGCGTAGTTAATGCACTGGTGGTGCTAGCTAGGCTAGCAAATTAAAAAAATTTTAGAACATATTTGTGCTGGTTCTAGCCATAAATTAGGATAGAGAATGAGCCATCTATGTCGGTGCCTGTTATTCTGCAATGATGGTTTAGAACCGGCACAGATGACCTGATCTGTAGTAGTGTGGCGTCTCCCTCAGATCCTCATGCGGGGTAGTGACGACAAACTTGTGCAGTGCAACACCAGTGGCGCCGAGCTTGGGCCTTGGTGGGGCGACCCCCAAAGCTTTTGTCCCTTGGCTGCCAAGAGCAAGGTTATCCCCAGCCCCACCCTGACATATGCAAATTTGGGACGCGGATTCTCTGACGTACTACTTTCTGACATTGTGCCACTGACATGTGGAAGAGGATATGCTTCGGCATATTTGGGAGACATGGGTTATTCCAAATGTTAGAAGGCACAGCAATCCATCAAGAGTCCCCTCTATATTTTAAGTCATGTTATCTCACCATCAATGTTTGACGTGGGGCTAAACCCAACACCACGTATCATCGACGACATCCGTCACTGATAAGTTTTTTCCTTTACAAAAGGCAGGTAGCAAACACAAGGCAGTGTTTGATTCTTACACACATGTACACGCAAGATAGATGCTGAAAGGGGTGGATGGTGTCCTTGATATAAGCACATGTGTCGATCGAGCTCTTTGCAGAAATTGTCACATATATGCTTCAAACATTTAGTACGTAATTACATACCCCATACACGTACGTACTTAGGAGCAGATCGAATGGAGCAACCAGCTGCAGCAGGAGCTGCCGATCCTGGCGCCAAGGTGGAGGAGAAGGCTAGCCATAGCCCTATCCCAAGCTGGGTGGTGGACATGGAGAAGAAGATGGGAGACACCGACCGCTCGGTGGAGAGCAAGCAATGGGAGAAGCACTCCATCTACCTAGTGCCAGGGAGGATGAAGGACATGACAAGCAGGAAGGCCTACCGGCCGGTGGTGGTGTCTCTGGGCCCCTTCCACCACGGCGAGGCTTGCTTGTTGCCCATGGAGGAGCACAAGCAGCGAGCGCTAAGGCACCTGGTGAAGCGGTCCGGGAAGCTGCTGCGGGAGTTCGTCGCCGCCGTGGAGGAGGTGGCGCAGCAGCTGGAGGACGCGTACGAGCGCCTAGACGACAAGTGGCGGGGAGACAAGAACAGAGAGCGCTTCGTGGAGCTCATGGTCACGGACGGCTGCTTCTTGCTGGAGGTGATGTCGGTGGATGAAGAGGAAGGTAGAGTAGGAGAGGATTATGCAGCAAATGACCCCGTCTTTAGCGAGCACGGCTACCTATACCTTTTCGCTGATATCAGCTTTGACGTGATTGTGTTGGAGAACCAGTTGCCTCTGCTCCTTCTTCAGAAGCTAGTAGCTGTCCAGCATGGCGAATCTCCGGTAAAAATAACCATCTACACTCAAGTATTCTCCCTTATTCTTTTGCACCTTTCAATTTTTAAAAAATCAATGGAGTCTAAGAGTGCAAACCGCACATGCATACCCATGTACCCATCTTAATTAATGCCATGCACGCGTTTCATGTCATCGGGTTTCGAAGATCCCCACAACAACCTTTTTGCCTTATTTATGATGATAGTGGCTATCAAAAACATTCCTTTTTTATTGTAATTTAAGCTAGCTAGAGTTTATACTGTATTTATGTAAAACAATCCATTTATTCTCTTTCATCGAACTAGAATGGTGACCCGCATATTCGTGCGGTTAGATTTGTTAATTTCTAGTTAATTAGATTTAGTACAATCAATTATGTCCAACTAAAAGCATATTTAATATCTCAATTGTTATCATCTGTACCTAATATAACTGATGTGTTAATTTTTCTATAAAATTCAACTAAAATATATAAGATCTACACCATTATATTTAAGATCTATATCATTATATTTAAGACCTACAGAGTTATATTCTCACCCACTTGCATTGCTAGATTTGTTATTTTTAGTAAAATCTAGTAAAGTATGTTATATCTAATTATAAACATATTGTACAATATGTTATATTTAATTATAAACATATTCAAGATTTACACCATTATATTCAATTGTGTATATTTTTCTTTTGTTGTCCGATAGTATGGGAAGTTAGATCATCGTGAGCCTTTCGCACCAGAGCACACGTGGAATCAAAAATGGAAAATAAACATGTTAATTTTTTCTTTTACCTTTGATTATTTATACCTCGTTCATCTTTTTTACTATTCGCACTACTTTTCTTTGATAAAATGCAGAGCAATGTTTTGTGCATATCTCTTCCCTATGTTTGACGGTTGCTCGCTGTTCTCAAGTTGTATCCTCTAGTTTCTTACTTCTAGAGCGTTTCGGTCTGTGGCAGCGGCAGCACTTAGGTGTCTCCACAGCTAGGGCTGGATTCAAGTCTAGTGTGAGCGAGCTTGGCCTACCTTGGCTCAAGCTCGGATTGAGCTTGGACCAAATGACATTTGAGTAAGGACTGAGGCTCGAAAACGAACTCATTAGGCTTGAGCTCGACTCGGTTTGAGCTAAAAAAAATAATATATACCTCAATTTACATTGTCTGAGCTCGATTGGACTCAAGCGCACGCAGTCTCTGTTTCGGCTCGGGAGACATATAATACATAAATTTACATGTTTGAGATCAGTTAGGCTTGAGCACAGTTCCGTTTGAGCTCGACAGAAGCTCGGGACTGAGGTCCCTCGATTACCTAGGCTCGAGATCAGCTCGTTTAGGGCTCGAGCATGATCCAAGATCGAATCGATCTCGAATAGCTCATCGAGCTCAAGCTTTTGGTCTAGCCCTATCCACAGCGTATAGGCCCCTTCCAACATTTTGATCTATTAATTATGATGGATAGGGGTTGTTTATATATATCAACATAGTCACATTTGTTAAATGAAAAACCACATTAGTGGGCAACCAACGTCATGAGCCATAGGGCGATTTTATATGGCATTGCATGTAGGGGTTCAAAATCGAACTGGTGGAAATAAAATGGCTACCTAGAGATTTGATGATTTTTGTGGTTAACCTAGTTTTCATCAAAAACCACTAAATAAATCGAGAAAACCGAGTGGTGTACCATATTTGTAGGGGTTGAGTTAGAACAACTTGAAAGTATGGGTACCAAATATCGATTTTTCCTATTATTAATCATGCTGGTTCATATAAGTTCATATTAACATGAATTAGTCTCCTTCTACTATAGTAGTCATGAGGCATGTTTGCCTGCCTTTTACCTACAATCTATGTAATGCTCAGAGTGAAATTACTTGCAAAATAATCATTTTCTCATGTGTGCCCTATACTCAAGTTCCGTTACATAAAATTTTCAAATTGTATATGTAGAGCCCTCACTCGGAGGTCCGTTGAATGATTCCTGCACTAGTCCGTGGGTCGATAGGCTAGTGCACACCATTATATAGCCAGATCATAAAGCATACAACGATTAGAGAGAAATTGATAACTTAACGAAATTAACGTCTTCTGGTGAATAGTTTTACAACAGGGCCGTCTAGGCCAAATAACAGTATAGTACACATGAGAGCTCATAGTACAAAAGCAGAAGTCTTTATTGCAACAAAAGGAGTATCCAGCGGCTATGATTCCATGCAAGTGGCTGGAGGAAACACCCTAAGCATCGTCTTAGCCTTCATATGTAGGGTCTTCATCCTCGTAGAAAGCATAGGGGTCTTCCAGGTTCTCTCTATCTAAAAAGTAAGTGAGTGCGAGGGTAAGTGCGCAATTAAACCATACTTGCGAGTTAACCTCCTAATGCATTAATGATAATGGCTCCAAAGGAAGGCCAGGGTTTGTTAATGAAGTGTTGTGTTTTTCTCGAATTAACCAATTCAGTCTATCCCAGTACCAACCCATGGTCCGACTAGACCAAACTCAAGCTCAGCTAGAACCACGGTTCTTGTTCTTCCACCTTTCACCTCCATCATATTCTAGGATTTGGCAATCCCGTTGTGGATCATCGTTCCTAGATTGCCAGTCCAAGGAATGCATGATCTAGATCACCCTCAGGTGATGGTGCTTTTCTGCCTATCCCTTGGGTTGGAGTATCATCCAGGGCCTACACAGAGCACCATGCCGCAACTGCACACTGGCACTACCGCGCGATGGCCACGCATTGTGTAGGACGCATCCAACACTCATTCATATCTAAGGGATCCTTCCGATCCCGCTTCTCATAGCCCGAGAGACGGGGATCCCACACTCCGCCCTTTGCCTCAATCTCAACAGGTCCATAACTTTCCAGTCTAGAGCCACTCTAGACAACAAGCACAATCTCTGGGTCTCAACCTGTATCTTGGCCCAACAGGCTCACATCTCGAGACCAACTGACATAGCCTATTCCCAATCCAGACTATAACCAGTTCATAGTATAAAATAGTAGTTGTAGTGGTGAGCTAGTGTTTACCACTATGCTGTTGTTATACCCCGAAAATAAGTATTTATTAGACCTGAGCATGTCTAAGCAGGTTTTACCTAAGGACTAAAAGTCCAAATATTTTATTTGTTTTAATTGGTGTCACAAGGAATATGACATTCAAGGCTATCATAGCATGATATTCAAGGGAATCATAGCATAGTAATTAAACTTGTCAAGGGTCATGGTATGTATATAACATGATTAACAAACTAGGTATTAAATCATTATGCATGCAATTTCTTAATTGAATGAAAATATCTTTAAGTAAAACTGGATAAGACATGAACTAAGAATGTTAACTCACCTTGTTTTGTGGCTTGGAAGTCTTCTTCGGTGTCTTCCAACCTTCCTTTGGGATCTTCCAGATCTACTTGGGAAGACACAGACAATGATAAACAAATGCAAAAAAGAAATGATACATGTATGCACGAATGGAATTACTAATATCGAAATAAGGATCTTACGTGTCATCGTATGATATCAATGAACATGTTGTAGATATCCATAGGTACTAATACCCTTACTGGAAAATAATTTTGGAAATTATTTACAGTATTAAAATATTAATTTCCTAAGCATTTAGGTGTTTTTCTTTTATTTGCGAATTGCTATCAAAGATTAAATGGATTTAATATTTTTATTAAATTGTTCCTAACTTGAAAATGTTTCTATGAAAATTTGGAAATTTTTACAGTTCAAACAGTATTTTAAATAAATCTATTTGATTTAAAAGAATATTAATCCATAAGGAAAAGGGTTTAAATTGTTACCAATAAATTCCTAGGGAATAGAAATGCCTTAAAAATTGATCAAATAATTTTCTTAGGTCCAAAATTACTTATATTATTCTCTAGAATTTTCCAAGAATTATGGAAATCATAAACTAATTTATTTAAACAGAAAGTTTTTAAAGTATTTTCTAAAAATGTTGAATTAGGCCTACTGGTATTTTATAGAGGCCAAAATGGGTTACTGTTCAAAGTTATATTTTTATTAAATCCAGCCTGCTATCTAGTATTTATCATAAATTTTCAAATATTTTAGATGATGTTTATGTATTTTTAGAAAATCAATAATACCTTCTAGATTAATTAAAATAGGAAAAAGGATGAAATTCCTAAACAGGACTAGACCAAATCCACACCATGTGGCCTAGGGCGGAACGCAATAGAAGTGGCCCGAATGAAGCCCACGAACTGAGGGCGTAAACCAGGAGTACGCCTTTACTAATACTGACAGGTGGGGTCGCGGACCCACATGTTAGTAGCTGACAGCGCTTAAGCATGGAAGATTTAAACGCTAATCACTGTTAGCATGGGTCTTGGCTGTCTGCAACACGTCTCCCGGCCGACGTTGGGGTGACATCAGCCTGGCGACGGCCCGCTTGGTTCTCCGGCTGATCTCTAGGGAATCTTCGACGAAGGATTGACGACGCTACGATTCACTATCCTAGTGGTTAATGATTGAGATGGGTACGTTTAGCATGGTGAGACCTAGGACGTCCTAGCCGGACATCGCCGGCGGCGAGCCAAAACGACGGCACCATGGGCGCAGGTGGAGAGAAACTACGGGAGCATGCTTTTTCAGCGAAGGGAGGGGGCTTTGGCCAGTTTGCCGATGTGAGGAGCAGCTAGGGACCACCAGAGAGCTACCTGAGGTGACGGCAAGCTCGGGAAAAGATGGAGTCAAGCTGGCACTATGGAAGGGGCGACGGCCAAAAACAGGGGCATCGTCGCCGGGGAGCTCCAGTGGTTCTTGGCCAAAATTGAGAACAGGAATGTGAGGTGCAGCACCTAGAAGAGTTAGGGACGCCAAGAATCCGCCAGAGGGACGTACCGAGTCGACGGCGAAGCAAAAGGGGAAGAATTCGAGATCGTTGGTGGCAATGGCGGAAGGAGGGGAGTGAGGTTGAGCCGGGATTTTAAAGAGGTACGGAAACGGCCGGCGGGCAAGGGAAGGTGTCCTGCAACGAAGGGCTCGAGGGCAGCGAGACAGCGTGGCACGGGAACAGCACGACAATGATGCTAGGAGCGATGGGGAGCTGCGATTGTGGCAGAGGAGGTACGGGGTGCGAGGGAGCTGCACGGCAGCGGCGGGCGACGTGGCGTAGGCCAATTTGCATGGACGGGACGCACGTAGCACGTCTAGTGGGCACGCACAAAGAGAGGGAGGGAGGGAGAGAGAGGGCTCGACTTGGGTCGAGTGGGCCAAGGATGGGCTGGGCCTAGGTTGGGCTATGCAGGGCTAATCCCAAAAGAAAATTTTAGATTTTTAGAAAAAATTTGATTTAAGAAGAGAATTTTGAATTTGAATTTATGAAATAAATTAGAGTTTATAATTTGAATTAGAATTCAAACTTGGAAATTAAATTCAGCTTTTTGAAAACGATACAAAGCTAAGTTTTGAATTTAAGAAATAAATTTTGAATTTAGAAAAAGAATTTGCTTCTAAATTTGAATTTGAATTTAAATATTAATACATTTTTAGATGGTGAATACTAATTACAGGAAATGCAATTCAATTTTGAATTTTTGAAAATTTTCAAAAAGGTGCCCAAAATGGGCTGTTACAGTATATACACCCCTAAGTAGTTTGTAACGTGATACGGTGACTTTTCAAAGTGCTCACTTCTTTTCTCGGATGAGCTGTTCCATTCATACTAATGTGTTCCACTACTAGAAAAACGGGCTTTAGTCCTGGTTGGAAACGGGCTTTAGTCCCGGTTCCCGAACCGGGACAGGTCATCCGAGACTAAAGATCATATACCTTTAGTCCCGGTTCCCCTAACTGGTACTAAAACGTAGAAAATATCTAAAAAATAAGGCAAACCCAAAACTCGAACCTGGGACCTCATGCCACCACGTGACTCCCCACTCACTCTTCTAACCAACACACCCTCCCACGCGTATTTAATAGACTAGAATATGCATTCCTTTTGAAGTATGCTGGAATGAGCCTTTAGTACCCGGTTCGTGTTACTAACCGGGACTAAAGGTCTACCTTTAGTACCGGTTCGTAACACGAACAGGTACTAATACCCGCTTGCCAAAGCCACCTTTAGTACCGGTTCGTGTTAATGTGAGCCACGAACCAGTACTAATCGTGCTTTTAGCTCTGTAGCCACGAACCGGGACTATTGCTACATCAATCGCAGTTTGTGGCCAATCGGGACTGATGTACCGGTATGGAAGGTCATATCTCTAGCAGTGTTCGTCTCAATTTCTCATGCTGGTCCACCGTGTCATCTATTCTATTCATCTTGTCGTCGTGTCGAGCCCCACGTACGCCGGTCAGTCTCTGCCTCGCCTTGCCTATGCCTTCTGTGATGCCGCTACGATGTTGATATGTGCTAGGCGACTCCATTCGGACGTTCCATATGTAAAACAACAAGTTAAAGCATACTATTACCCTAGAAGTTACCGTTCTACAGCATGGAGTTATAGATATAGAGACGACAGGTCTAAACAAACTTCTTATTTTATTGGATTCCAACCCTTTTAAATATTACAATAATTCATTTTAATTAAATAAATCAATGTTTTATGTAAAACGATTTTTTTACCATCAATGAGATCTAGATCTACACTGATGTTACCCCTGGAAGTTATTGTGCTACAATGTAGATGATATTGTTCTCGATGTAGAGATGATAGGTCCAAACAAATATCTTATTTTATCAGATTTCAACCCATCTACACTGATGTTCTGGATTTTTCTTTTTTCTTTCTCTTATTAATATAAGAATTTATAACTTCTTACACCTTTCTCTCATGCTCATATGAAACGGATTGTAGAGGTAGATTCGGTTATGATGCCAGTAGTATAGTTAGATCCCTAGTGTAGTTAGGTTCGGCTACAGTTCCAATCAGATTAAGCTATCACCACAGTTACAATCTCATCTTAGTATAGTTTGATTTCCGGTATTAGATTCGGCTATGGAAACAATCTCATCTAATAGTTATAACTTAATTAGTTCGTTCAATTTATTAGAGGTCGTATTGGCTATACAGTCCACTAGCACAAGAAATCCGAAATCTTATCACTGGTGGTTCATAACCATCATCACTGGCGATTTTTAAACCACCAGTGTTTAACTGACAGTGATACGCGAGGGGTCACATCACTGGCGGTTATAGAACCGCCAGTGATAGCCACTATCACTAGAGGTTCCATGTACCAGCCGCCAGTGATAGTATATCACTGTTTGTCCCATTTTTGGCTTTAGAAAGCCGAAATTTTTTTTTAAACTCAAGTATTACTATTTACATCTACACGGTCACAAAGTCACAAGTTACACTACTTTTCGTACTAAATACGCACCGATACGGTTCATGGATTCAAACCTGAACCTCTCAGTATACACAAAGCCTCCTTACCATCTCACCTATCAATTATTATTGAGAGCAATGAGATATTTTTCCTTTTGACCCATGTGGTCCGAATCTTTTAACGATTATTTGGACATCAAAATGACTTCAAATAAAAAGGTTGTCAACAACAAAGTTATAGATCTCATCAAGCGCTACAATTTTCATATAAATTTTGTCTTCATCCAACTTTGTATAAAAAAGTTATGAAAAATTTTGTATCGAGAGTTATGTGACTGTCATTGACGGTTCACCTGAAATATCGCCAGTGATAAGTCCCTGACGGTTCCTTCCAAAATTTGGTGGAAGTTGGTGAGAGCCATGGTATTATATCACTGGCGGATGGTCAGGTGAACCGCTAGTGAAGTGATAGTTTCACTAGCGGTTGAGTGCCCAAACCGCTAGTAATAGGGTACCATCACTGGTGGTTTTCCATACATGGGCCATCACTGGTGGTTCGTCGGGTCCCTAGCGCAGGGCGGGTCGGGCGCATGGCACTTCACTGACGGTTCTAACCAAAAGCGAGTGATGAAGGGGCATGGATAAACATTTCTGTAGCAGTGGTCGTTGATTTATTTAGAGCACCAAGGAATTCAATCCAACATGAAAGTAGTAGTTGGGATCGTATTGGCTATATATTCCTTAGTTTGCAAAAGAAAGCCCAAGATGAATTCTTGCCGCATAACTTAATCTAGATAATTCTTTCTTTTCATTTAATCATATACTATTTCTTTTAATCAAAGCCATTATAACTTGGGCCCACACAAATGTATGGCCAGATCTTTTCTGTTTTCTCTGATTGACGTGAGAATTTCTAAGCGAACATGGTGGCTCCGTTTGAACCCTGTTTTAATTATATAATAGATAACAGTTTCGGATGAGTAAAACTATACTGTAGCCACCTAAACATGTACATAGCATTTCCCTGTTTATCCATATGAACTTGAATTTTACTTTTTCACACCTCCTAAAGATGGTACCATTCATAGTAGAACTCACACTGTCCAAAACTCCAGTAAGTAATGGCATTCAAACCTCGATGGTGCTTTTGAAACTCTAAAAAACAAGTCAAGCAAATCGGACTCGACTCTCAAAGTCACTCTAGAAAGCTTTCAAAGTTTAGAAGATACGCAAATAAGCAGATAAGACATAAGTAAATAAGGCGTAAGGAACACCCGACTAGATAGCATACCATTAATTCATCATGTATTGCTGCAACCTGAAGGCTGGAACCAATTCTCTGTCTCGTGGAAGCTGCAACTCTTGCAACCCTCGGGCGGTTGAGCCTCAGTGGTGAGAGCCTAAACGCGTTAGACCCTTTTGGCCATTCTCGCAGTCAGTGGATGGCCTGCCGAGCTCGAGGGATGGTCCGTCAGGGTCGCTTCTGATAGGGGTGGAGCGTCCCTACCCTAAGCTAGCTTGGATCGATGTTTCCATTGGGAGGCCTCCATAAAGCGGGCAAAATGACGGGATTGAGGGTGGCTCGTATAGCTGGAGCCTCGGACAAAGCCTCCTCCTCCGAGTTCCGACTACTTACTATGAGCATTACCTACCGTAATAATCCTCTAATATATTAAGGGTATACTAGTGACCATTTTACTTGAATAATATTTAAACTAGTTACAACGCATACCAAAAATAATTCAGAATTCGTTGAGATCTATACGTCCTAGCAGCTGATCATTGCAGCCGTCGGTTTTCTTCAATCAGATGAATGCGGACAATTCTATCGAAGGGTACTGGCACTTCGTTTTCATTGTTTATTTGCAGTAGTAGCTAGTTTTTTTGTTCTCATACTGAGTCCTCACGCTTTTTTGTGTTATTCCTATGTGTCAAAGTGTCAAACTTCTTGAGGTATCTCAATACATTCTCATTACCTGTTAATCCATGTCAATTGATGTCTACAGGATGCTCGAGTGATCAACAAAATGGTGCTTCAATTTCTGGGCCGCCAAACCAATATGGATGGCATCAACCAGCTGGGGCTCCACCCCCTCGACATTTTCCACAAAAGTTTCTGTGGTGCACATCAAGAGCGCACAGGCTTAGAGATAGAGCTAGCCATGCCTTCCGCCACTGGGCTCCACGAGGCAGGGATCCATTTCAAGGTGTGCCAAACTGGCAGCGACAACCTCCAGGACATCCACTTCGACAAAGGTGTGCTGACCATTCCAAAGATCCAGGTCCACGACCGCACCGAGAAAATGCTGCTTAACCTGATAGCGTTTGAACATCTGCACGTCGGCGCTGGGAACAGTGTGACAGCCTACGCGTATTTCATGGACAGCATCATCGACACAGCCAAGGACGTGGCACTGTTAAGATCTAAGACGATCGTCGACAACTTGTTGGGCAGCAACGAGGAGGTGGCGAGCCTATTCAACAGGCTAGGCAATGGGGCGATGCTGGACCCGTCGAGCGTTGTCTTCGACGTGGAAAAGCAGGTGAATGATTATTGCAGGAAGAGGCGGAACAAGTGGCGGGCCAACTTCATGCAGACCTACCTGAGGAACCCCTGGGTGTTCATCTCCCTCGTCGCTGCCACCGTCCTGCTCGTCGCCACCCTCCTGCAGACCATCTACAGTGTCTCATCCTTCTACAACAGCATGCCCTGAAACCACCAAATGATTTTGTCCTAGCTTGTCACCTCTCTGGTAATTTGTTTGCTCGGTTTGGTCTGTGAGCTTTGTGCCTGCGTGAGCTGTGGTCACCAGTCATCAATATCCGTTATCTTCTCCTAATGGAATAAAATATTAATTTCTAAGAGAAACCACTAGTGTTCAGTATGGGAATAAAATACTGTCAATTAAGTTATTCATTGCCAGTTCTTCTTTCCCACTGCACGAACTATATTTCATGTATATTTCTACACTACTACTAATATTGCGATGGTCGGTGACAATTCACCTTATACTAGCTTGGTATTTTGGTTGTCTTCTAAGAACGAGCAGCAAGTGTGCCATGCGCATTAATTGAACTCACCTTCACCTAGGTAACCCTGGCTCTACTACGTGGCACACAACATACGATCGAGTACACCCATCTCAACATCTGACAGCTAAAATTGCAGAGGCTATAAGATTAAATTGTGCAACTTTGGTCAATACACGTAATTAAGCAACTCCCACTAAGGCACACTTGTGTACGTGCAAAAGTGAGAAAAAATTGGCAATTGCAGATATAAGTCCCTGGACTCCACTCTACTGGAGGAGAGCCACTGCCAGATTTCTGTGAATCCTTGACGGGGAATACGTCAGGAAAATAGCATATACCATCAGAAAAATAGCAAACACTCTCAGGTTTAGAAAGTCAGTAGAATTCAATTTGTCTGACGGGCTGCCGTCAGAGAAATATAACCTGACAGGTATACATGACAGGACAATAGTTGTTTCTCTGAAGGGTTTATTCCGTCATATAATATTAACCTGACAGGCCTTTTCCATTAGTAAAATATTTTTCCCTTCTCGCTGAACGAACCGTCGGTGATCATTAACCTGACGGGAATGTGCCATGAGGATAATGACTTTTCGTTGGCGTAAAAATTATGGCCGTGAGAAAATTGTTTTTCACTGACCCTGTCGGCCCTGTCAGTGAATACTAGGCCGACAGGAATATAATCCTGACATTGCTTTCCCACATGAGGAAAATCCATACAGTCAGGAATATTTTTCCTAACGTTATTAGTCCTGTAAGAAATGTTCATCTTGTCAGAAAAAAAAAAGAACAGCTAGTATTACAGCCCAACCATTTTTAGCATATTTCAATAAAAATTAGGACGATCATTTCACTACAAATTATGCATAATCATAAGCATTTTAGCCCATTGCTTATATGCACATATATAGCACATTAGTCCAACCAAGTATTATTTCATGCAAATCACAACAATCAGAAGCAGAAGCACTTGAGCACTGCAAATAGAACAGAAATTAATCCTAAATGATGACATGAATCCTAGAAAGGATGTAACCAATGCATGCAACAATTTTCATCACAGAAAGCACGCACCCCACATATATTTTCATCCCAGAAAGGCAACACTCCCAGCTGGAAGCAAACACAACTCATTCCTTGAAGGACAAATAATGCCATAATAGACATCATGAAATTTAGGTTTGTAGTAGCACAACGTTCATATTCACACTGCCACATGCATACGGTTCATAAAGGATCAATACAAAATATAGGTTCCATCCAAATTAATGATGTACTGGATGTCTAGTGCCACAAACATAAACTTAAGGCAGGCGCCACGCGTCAGACGTCCGAGCCATCGGACGCATGACGTCATGGTGACGTCATTACCAGAACTTGGAAAATAACTGACAAAACATGGAAAACCTACCGATGAAACTTGACAATATACATATGAAAACAGGACGCGAGCTGGTGAAACTTGCAAAATACCTGCTGAAACTTGGGAAACTATTAATGAAACTTGAAGAAATACTAATGAAACTTGGTTAACAATTGATGAAACTTGAGAGTGCCAATAAAACTTGGCTAAACAACGGACAGAACTTAAAGAAGTGGCAATGAAACTTGGCCAAAACCGACCGATGAAACTTGAAAAGGACCAATGAAACTTGGCTAAACTATTGATAAAATCTCATGTTCCACTGTTGTTCAAAAAATCACCCCGCGTAAATATAAGAAGTTTCACAAGAACAAAAACAAGTTTTACCAGATAAAAACCAAAGTTTCCCACGTGCATGGTTGAGGTTTCATGGTGAAAATAGGATGATCCTTCTCCTACCCCTCTTCTTCTCTAGATCCAGCGAGCCCCCACGCCATGCTCGCCGGATCCCGCCGCCAAAAGCTCGCCAAGCTCGCATTTTACCATAGAGAAGAGATGGAGAATAGAGAGAGAAATAGAGAAAAGAGATGACAAAAAGCATACATGAGGGAAGAGGAGGGGTGCAACAGCAGCGCCTCGGTCGGCGAGCGGCGGCGCCGGCCAGCGAGTGCCTAGCGGCGGTGGCCGCGAGCAGCACGAGCAACATGCAGCAGCTCGCTGGAGTCCACAAAAAATGGGGTGCCGGAGCGGCACCATCGGCCAGCGAGCACTAGCATCGGCGGTCGGTGAGCAAGGCACGCAGCGCAAAATGCAGGCAAGCCGGGTGTGCAGAGCAAGTAGTTGTTTGGCGGAGGAGCAAGAAGATGTGTGCGATGAAAAAGCAGAGGAAAAGCAGGCAAGCACCGCTCTGTTGGGCCCCACCCACGTGGGCTAGGTGCAGGCATGTGAGCTGCGTCCAAACGGACGTTCGTGTCGAAGAGTTTCCCTAAACTTAAGGGTCATGTTCAACTAGTTAAAAGAAGTGAAGAAGGAATTCCTTAGCAAGTGGCATGTTACTAGTTAGAATAATAAGCGTCATGCATATTACTAATTAGAATAGTTCGGTACATGCATTTGCAGGGAAGCTTTAGTGCTTTGTTTGAGTATTTCGTAACATAATTAGGAAGCACGATTAATTTCAAATCGACATAACAAAATTAGTCATAGTTATATTGAAGAGGAACAAATTCAGAAGCACGTTCATACCAATTAAGTGAAAGCTTGTGACACTTGCTTTACCAAATTCATAGCCATTCACTCAGCCACAGCAAGCCCTGTAGCACTAAAACCCTCCTAAATCTTTGAACATTTGTTCAGGAACCTCAACCACTGTGCTGCTGCAAATCTTGCAATGGCGATCCTTTCCATTGTTCAATTCAAATAATAACCTACAAATTCGAAGAGTCACAATGAGGCAAGAATAAAGAAATTACTAAACATGAACACAGTGCTTCATTAAAAAGAAGGAATTATTTCAGCTAACCTGCAGTAGATAAGTATCAAAAATACTAGAATTTTGGTTCTGCTAGTCGAACTCATAATTTAATTGGATTTGACAAATGCATGGAGCCTAATAAGGCAAATGAAAACCAAACCTAAAAACAAAGCAAGTGATACTTTATATATATATATATATATATATATATATATATATATATATATATATATATATATATATATATATATATATATATATATATATATATATATATATATATATATATATATATATATATATATATCTCCATAATAAATCTTCCATCAGCAGAAACACATGGGGGATTGTCTTGTTGCAAAAAGATAGACCAACACCATGCGATACACATGGAGACAAAGTTTTTCCGGTATTTGTGTGATTTTGTGCATGACTCTTTTCTTTACATGTTTGAACAGATACATCTCCAACAAAATATTTTAGCAAAATCCCATCTAAATATCCAGATGCCTAGCATTCTGTTATCGAACTTATAACATAAGACCATAATTTTATTTGTAGTTATGCAAACTACCTTAAGAGCCAGCTTGGGAGTTTTGGATCTTTCTACACTCGAAAATAATTACCCTTGTATTTTCTTGTGCACAAGACCATACCCGGATATTTTTGTCATGTTTGGAAGGAATGTAATTTTACCCACCTGTAAATACTTTCCACTTGCTACTTCATCAAGAAGCAAACTGGCTTCTCAAGAAGAAGAAGAAGAAGAAGAAGCAGGCAGCAAATTGGCAATGCATTCTACTGAAAGAACAGATCAATTCACATATCGCGACTGAAAATTGCCAAATTTGAAGCTCGGTCTTAAAGATTCACATAACGCGATCGAGAAAATTGCAAAATTCGAAGCCTGTCTCAAGATTCCATTGAATACTCTGCATATCGCAGACCAAACACACAGAATTAGCATCAACGCATGTATTTGAGACCCTACCTGATTTTAAGATTCAGTCATTTGTTGATCATACCAAAATGCTTAGCTAAAATCTGACAAGATTGAAACTCTACTTCACAGGCCACTAGCCACTTGGAACTGCCAAGTGTCAACTGTGCTTCGTGGGTTATTAGGAACCACTACCAGGGAACAGTGCAACACAAGCGGTTCGTAACCGCTTTCACAAGCACTTATATAACCACTTCTAAGCAACCACAACTAATGCTCGCGGGAGCATCAGAAGCGGTTCTACGAACCGCTTCTAATGGTGTCTAAAAAGGTAAAGAATATTAGGGTATGTGGGATTTGAACTCATGACCTCACCCCTCCTCGTGAAACACGCCTTACCCAGCTAGCCAACCACCCACGCGTGCTCTCTGATGAGATAAAGCAAGCTTTTCTTTTAACAATTAGAAAAATAGACCTCTAACAGCGGTTCGTAATACGAACCCTTTCTAAAGCCCCCTCTAGAAGCGGTTCATAATACAAACCCCTTCTGTTGCTTGGGCTATAGAAGGGGTTCATCTCCCCAACCGCTGCTAGAGGTGCTGGGCTTTAGAAAGGGACCCCTTCTGTTGTTTGGGCTTTAGAAGGGGTTCGTATTACGAACCGCTTCTAGAGAAGGTTTTAGAAGGGGTTCGTATTACGAACGGCTTCTAGAGAGAGCTTCCTGACTTGAGCTATTGAACCGCTTGTGCTGCAACTATTAGAAGCGGTGCGCATCGAACCACTTATGATGTACCGCTTGTAATGCTCGTTTTTCTAGTAGTGAACGATTACTAATAGACACAAACCCTATTCTTGAGGGCACAAATTAAGGGCTCAATTTGAAACCGAGATCAACAAAATTAGGAGATCACAAGAACATGAAGCAACCAAAGTACCCGGTTCACAATGCCCGACTCAAGAAGTCTATACATAGAAATCTGATCGCATGAAGGCTGCAAAATTTCAACCTTTCACTTAGCAATGAATACATCAACAGCTAGTACTTCACGCATCCAAAATTTTGAAATCAACCTATTTTGTTGTCATTGCCATCTCCTATTTGGTTGCTGCTGGCCTGCTCCCGGTATAGATCCAGCTAGAAGACGACGACGACAACCACCAGCCACACCTTCCTTCTTGTGTAGATCCCTAACTCTTGATCAAAACCTCAGATCCAAAACTCCCGGTACGGCCTAGGTCGGAAAATTTTCCAGCCCTATGTTTTTACACTGGTTTTAAACATAACACCGGTCATCCAAGCAGGCCCTAAAGGTAAACATCATATTGCTGCCTTCTGCCTTGCCTGCTACGTTTATCTAGCCCAAAGGTGCCTCTAGATGCCTAAAATGGCACTACGTATATGCTCTTCTGAAAAAAACAGCAAAGCATATAAAACCATCATGATAGTTTTGGAGTGTTTTTGTCATCATACATTATTTGGAGCTGATTAAATGGAGATATAACATAATAGATAGCAAAGATATAGATCGTGGAGAAAATGCACAAACATGTAATGGACTCAAAATCTGCAGAACATGGCTCATAATCCACAGCAAGTTTATAGATCACAAACCTTCTCAGATTCTCTGATTCCACCCAGCACACTGCAACAAAGGCCAAAGCGCAATTGCCCGAAATTGGAAGCATGAATTAGTAGAGATAACCCATATCTTGCATAAGGATGGTTGAAGTAGCACAAGAAGGGGAAGAACTGGGAAGAGGAAGATTGGGCGTGCTTCAGTGTAGCAAATTCTCCTGTGCATACAAAGATTTTTCCACCAAAAACCCACCCGCAGAGGGAAATGATGAGCCAACAAATTTGGCAATAGTTTTGTACATAAAAAGGAAAAGAACCAAAAATATATTTAAGGATATAATCCTGTACGTACAACCGTACCAGTAATTTCTCTACAAATATAGGTATTTGTGCTCTGGGAGAGGAGGCCGAGAAGGGGCGAGGGTGAATGATTGTGGGGGCATCGGCCGGTCAGGGTTTAGATCATCTCCAACCATTTTTTCTTCATTTTGTTTCCTTTTCTATTTATTTTCTTATTTTCGTTTCCTTTATTTTTCACCATTTCCAAAAGTTTCCCTTCGAATGGAACGATACAGAGAAAGGAGAGAGAAACCCTGTCCAAAGGGAATGAAAAAGAGAATCTCTTTTAAAAGGAAACAGTGAAGAGGGAATGGTGAAGAGAATCTGTTGGAACATTGAAGGGAACGAGATTTTCTTCGTAACAGAAACCGGAGAAGGGGCGGATTCACTTGGAGATGGTCTTAGGACGTGGATGCATAGCTGTGTCGAGCGATTGAACAGACACTACTACAGACAACCACATTATTGCTGGTTTAGAACTAGCTTTACTGCCGGTTCTTGAACCGGCAGTGATACTCCCTCCATTATCACTGCCGGTTTGTAACCAGCAGTGATAATATATCACTGTTTGTTCCATTTTTTGCTTTAGAAAGCAAAAAAAAAAAATTCTTACACTCAAGTATTATTGTCTACATCTACACGGTCACAAAGTCACAGGTCACACCACTTTTCGCACTAAATACGCACCAATGTTGTTTATAGATTCGAACATGCAACCTCTCAGCACACACAAAGCCTCCTTATCATCTCACCTATCAATTATTAGTGAGAGCAATGAGATATTTTCATTTTAATCCTTATCGTCCGAATCTTTTAAAGATTATTTGGGCATCAAAATGACTTCAAATGGAAAGTTGTAAAAACCAAAGTTGTAGACCTCGTCGAGCACTACAATTTTTATATAAATTTTGTCTTCATCCAAATTCGTTCGTATGAAAAAGTTATGAAATTTTGAAAACGAATCATCATTGCCAGTTTGTGTTATGAACCAGGAGTGATTACCGGCAGTGATAATGTAACACCCCGGCTCCTACTGAGCCCAAGATGCTACCAAGTCTCTAGTTTCTACGAAATTTCGGCAGCACTTCCCCTAAAAATCTGTACATCCACTCAGCAGACAAAAGCACAAATATTCATATATCACACTAACAACTACACAAGCCTCCATAGGCTAACCAGCAGCTCCACAATAGCGAAGACCACAACAAGTTCACTTCTTACCTCGCTTACCTTTAGCGTCGACGACATACTATACAACTATAAGCAATTCACTTGACAAGGACATAAAAGACAAACACAACGAATTCTTTATCCTATCCTATCATCAACTAGGACAAATTATACAAGTATTTAGATTAAAATGGATAAGTCTGTCTAAGGAATAGTTTTCTAGTTTTCTCGTGCCGAAGTGAAGTGCTACTCCCGTCCCATGCATGTCGATCTCAAGATGTACCTAAAAACATAAAGGAAACAAGAGTGAGTTCAACAACTCAGCAAGTATATAATGAAATGATAATCATGAAATAATACCACATCTTTGTTGTTAAGCGTATTAAACCCATTCTACTGCCTAATTACATGTTCAGGTAACCCTCTTGCTCCTACTAGCATCATATGCATTCTATTTGCCCCTAAAGTTAGAATTACTAGAAAAGATGTGCTTAAACAACCAGGTTCATAAATTTCTCCTAGTTCTAATCCTTTATCACCACCCTAGATTCCTTCCCAACCCTCAAAACTAAGCCCTAACCAATGCCTGACAAATCTAGAACGAAAAACAACATGTCAAAGAAGAGTACGACCATCTACGCTTGACCGAAAAAGCTTAGAGTACCTTAACAATTAAGTAAATCACTTACCCACCAAGACTCAGCAAGACCATAAATAACAAAAGGGTAAAACACTTCATATGACCACAAGGGTCCTACATTAAGACAATTCTGAACCGTCGTCAATCTCAGCAAATACACCATTGAACAAGGGATAAATATGAAATAACATATAATTATAAAAGTAACATATCAGTATCAGCTCTGAACCATAGTCCATTCTCCATATTCTCATAATCACTTCATCGTCACAATCACATAATGCAATGCAATGCAATGCCGTGCAAGATGCATCTTTTCTCTGAGCTCATACCGGTATAGCAAGGGTTCACCCGTCGATGACACCCTTATTGCCCCGTCCTTTTTCATACGGGGTCCAAACATAACCTCCACTCCCGTGGGGTGCCTACTCCCGTAGGACTTAGGGGCCCAAGACATGGTCATATAACATTTCTCACCGACCTGGCCCGAGGCACTCCGGACTAGTCATATGACCATCCACCGACTTGGCCCATGCACATGAATGCGAAATAGTGCAAGCACACAAACGATCACATACCATGTTATCATCGTACTTTAGCATATTTGATTCATCCACTAGATATATGCATAGACATTTCAAGGGTCATAAAGAAGCTTCACAATGAAAAGACATAACAGAATAAGTTACGTTGAGTAAATATGCACTTGCGACTACTATTCAGTTACTAGTATTAGTATGTAACAACTCGACATGCATTTGAAACTATCTAGCAGACAGATTTTGGTCTAGCCTATTCCCATGAGTCCAGATTTAGTTTTCATGCATTCGATGTCATACCCACCTCAAACGGGTACATTAAATATCCAAACCCGCGTGAACTTTCATCCAATCGATCCCATACACATGTTAAGCATTTATATCAATTATCTACAGCAGTCATTATAAAGGACAAGGGATTGATTAGTGATGGGGTATCACACCGTGATCACCATCCCATCATGTACTTGCCTTTTACCACAAGAAGACACATAGGCGTCATCCACTCGGCGCTTCCACCTATATTAAGTACACCACTCAGACACAAAACCAGAGTAGAGCAAAACTAATGAATAACCTCACATCAACCCTATGTGTTTCGGTTTACGATAGCCTAATCTTTTATTTACACTATGAGTTTGGACCCTGTGTACCAGTTTCTTGTCTAACCAAACAGCAAACTGGTTAATTTTTGTATCTATTAATATACCACATGAAAACTATCAAACCATACCATACCATTTTTCAGAATTATGAAGAATTAGCTAGCTTTACTGAGTTGTAAGAATAATTCAACTCCACCACCCCTTCTAGGTCTAAATATCATAATAACACAACTAGAATGAGCTGCAGAAGTCCAAACTTTTAATCCGCTTATCCAAAATTAGTGTTCTTGGAATCTACGGAAAACTAAGACAGAGGCCTACAATTTTCATAATAGGATCAAGTCCTAATTTATGGCCTAGTTAAGTCAATTTCGATGTTGAATCTACTGCATAGGCAATTCCTCTTTCTATACTCAAGATTCAACTCTAGATTTTCTAATTATCACTAATTCTTCTCTAATCACAATATGAGAGGAATCAATTGCAAGAATAACTATTAATTTTAATACCTTCAAGCCAAGGAACAAACCCTAGTTCCTTCCCGTTTTCTTCTTCCTAACAGCAGGCTTCCCCGTCCTTCCTTGCCCTTCCTTCTCCTCCTCCTCCTCTCTTCTTTTCCTTCTCCTAGGTGGTACTGACCAGCAGAAAGCGCGGGCGCCGTGAATGGGCGGCAATACTTGCCGCAGACCAAGAGGCGGCGATGCCGATCGCAGCAAAAGGGCCGAGGGCGGCGGTTGTGAGGCGAGAGAGGCGGCGGCGCTGCTAGGAGGCGGCACCGGGTGGCGCGACGGCGAGGTGGAGGCACGACGCAGGCGGCGACGGCGGCGGCTAGGGTTGGCGAGTGGCGGCCGGTGATGGCGCTGGCGGCGGCGGGCAGCGGCAACGGCGCAACAGCAGGCGAGGAGGGCGGCGGCGGTGGAGGCGCCATGGCGGCGGCGAATCCGGCCTCGCCACTGTGCTTGGGGCGGACGGCAGAGATGCGACGGCCGGGCGTCCGGGTCAAGTTTTCCCCGACGCTATGCCATGGCGGCGGCAAAGCGACGGCAGCGAGACGACGGGAGGCGACGAGGCCGCGTGGGAGGACGGCGATGGTGGCTAGTGAGGTGAAGGCACCGGCGGCAGTGGGGGAAAATGAGCCACGATGGCTCAAGGAGAGTGAGGCTATAGTGGTATGTTCTAGAGAGATCAAGAGAATGAGAGAGGGGTAGAGAGCTGGGCCGGCTGGGCCTGGCCGGCCCTCCTCTCTCTTTTTTTTTGTCATTTTTTCCTAGTGTTACAGATAATGATATTTCACTTCTAGATCTTTTCAGATTAATTATCACTATCAGTTCTTCACATGAACCGGTATTGATAAGTTACTACTGCCGTTTCTGAGTGAACCGGCAGTGATGAGACGGCATGGATGGAGTGTTCTGTAGCAGCGAGATAGAGCATAGCGAGCAGCAATCGAACACACAACTAGCACTGAATAGTGTAACAGTAACCAAGTACATGTCACTGATGTCAGATCGGGACGCAACTTCTCTACTCATATTATTATTATCAATACTCTACATTATAAACCTCCTAGGAAAGGAGGCCTCTCGGCCTATCCACGTCGGACCAAAAAAAATTGACCGTCCGATTTGGATCTGACGGCAGCCCGTCCGCGTCGGCCCAAAAAAACTGGCCGTCCGATCTGGATCCGACGTCCACTGTGCAACGTCGGATTGCGAATGCAAAAAGGCCCTCTGGCATTTTCTTTTTACGTCTGCCTCCTCGGATCTTCATATCCGTCCGATCACCCCATCAAGTGGCCCTCGCTTCCTCACCTTTCCGTTTAAACCCCTCAGCTTTGTGGTCCTCAACCCGCCGTCCTCCCGCCCGCCCAAACCCTACCCGCTCCCGGCTCCACCTCTTCCTCCCCGCTGCCGCCGTCGTCTCTGCTTCCTCTTTCCCGTGCCGCCTCCTTCTGCGCCGCTCTTTTCTCTGGCCATGCCACCGCCGTCCCCACCCCCCGCGCGGTGCTCTCCCCCCTGCCTCTTTGCCTCTACCCCCAGTCCCCGGTCTACTGCGCTGCCTCCCACCACAGCGCTACCATTCCTAGGGGTGTGCATACGGTATATTCGGTAAATACGGTTCGGTAAATACGGTTTTTTTTCTAATACGGTAATTGAAATGAGATACCAAATATACCAAATTAAACCTTGGTTCGGTATCGGTATATACCATAATATTTCAGTATGGTATCGGTAAATACCACATTTACCAAATTGAAGTGGCCCTACAATATGAAATATATATTTACCAATATTATGGCACATGGTAATATCATTCTCAAGAAACATTACCAAATATTTAGAAACATTCTAATTTTTCTTATATTGGATTGAATAGAGGCTTAAAGAGATTATATTTCTTACATAAGTACATGGTTTACATAACTACTCTTCAAGTAAATTTATTTGATAAGTAGAGTCCGGAAACTAATTCGGTTTATTTGGTATACCACGGTTTACATGCGGTATATACCAAATATACCGAATACCAAATGGCTCAATTTTTCCATACCATACCATATACCAAATACCGGTCAAACCGGTTTGACCGGTTCGGTTCGGTTTTTTTGGCACGGTTTTTTCGGTTCGGGAAAACCGTGCACAGCCCTAACCATTCCCTCTCTCTCCTCCTCCGTTGCTGTCTATTGACGAGCTAGGGAATCGGACCGGATCCGATTTGGGCCCCACCCGTCGGAAGCTGCAGGATGGCCTCGACGTCAACCTTTCCTCCTACGCGCACCTAGCCGCGTGCTCCTCCTGCGCGTCCGCCGCCCCGGCCTCCTCCCCCACTGACCGCTCCTCCTAGAAGTCGCCAGAACTCCTCACCCGCCGCCGATAGTCACCGCTTCTCGCCCTCGCCGCCGCATCCACCGTGCTCCTCCTTGTCGCTCCCACCACCGAGGACCCCACCGCACCTACATCGTCGGTTCTCTCCTCATGAGGCCCGCGAGAGCCCCAGAGCTGCAGCAGCCGCCGCCTCGCCTGTCTCCCGATGAGGCGCCATTTCCTTCCCTCGTCCAGGTTAGTGTTCCGTTACGCTTTTTTTAAAAGAGGATTTCAGCTTTCTGTGTTCGTTACGCGGATTAGGAAGAAATTTTGCGCCTTCATGTGTGGAACTAGTGGTTATTGCTGCTCAATGCTCATAGTTTTGTTTCAAACGTGGTCCAATTTGGTCTATTTGGACTACTGGAGAAATTTGATCGACTACTCCAATGCAAATGTAGCACCTTGCTCTACTTATCTTAACTATTTTTGCACGTTTCAGTGCAATATATCTGAACCCTGTTCCAATAGCAATTGTATTAAATTCATTAATTTTTTGGGTAGTTCCAACGAATTTTAATTTGATCGACTACTCCAATGCAAATGTAGCACCTTGCTTTACTTGTCTTAACTATTTTTGCAGGTTTCAGTGCAGTATATCTGAACCCTGTTCCAATAGCAATTGTATTAAATTCATTAATTTTTTGGGTAGTTCCAACGAATTTTAATTCAGACTAATTTTACACGTGAAAGAGGCAAGTGAGCTTCAGTTGGATCTGTGTCCATGAAATGAACTGGCTCTTTTGCAGACTAATTTATCATCTAGGACTACACCTGTCTCTTACATGTTGTCGGTCCCTGCACCTTCACCAATGGAGAATTTAGATGATGGTTCAATGGAAGAACCAGAACATCCCAGAATAAAGGTATGCATTGTTGCAAAATTTAGCTATGCAGTGCTGCCTCCAAGCCTAGAGGTTGATGCTTTACCTCTCTTATAATATGGTTTCAGTTATTCGTACTTGGGAGTCTAAATAATGGTAAAAGTAAGGTAATTGGCCAAGCTCAAAGCACAAGAGTACCCCTCTCCAATCAAAAGGCCTTGTGATTCAACAAAGAGATAATGAGATAGGTTCTGCAGCTTCACTCTATTCATGCATTTTCCTTTTTCCCTATATAATGGATAACAATAGCAAATCCATATGGAGATCGTCTTTTATATTTGTCTGTATAGTGCCTTTGTCATCCATCTGTGTGGTTTAACAAGTTGAAAGATTCTATTTTCAAGTTCATTAGATGTACGGGAGTTTCATTGAGCCAGATTTAAAGACAACAGGTTCCTGAATGTCATCGTACACCAGCCCTAACTTAATTTTCTCCGTGTTTTCCCATCCATGTCTAACATCATTTTAGCTTTTGAATATAATAGCCGACACTGCGATTACTTTTCCATTTGTTTAAAAAAGAGGTAACGTTGTTTGTTACTTACCTGTAAAGTTAAAAAAGCATCTAATGCTAGGTGTTATATGCCCATCTGCCAAACAATAAAAAAAGATCTAGTCTGCTTAGATAAGACGCATTTATTCTGAATTGGTAGTTCAATTCTGTTTTTTTGCCTTTTTGATTGACCCGAGGTGTTTGCCGTATTGTGGACAGTGCCAATATGGATTGCCTGAGTCATATGAGGCTTACAAGAAACAGCAGCATCAGTGGCATTCTGGTCCAATGCAGTTTTTTAGGCTCTGCATACCAGACATTATCAAGTGCAATGTACTGTTATGCTATTTTTTTCTGTACCTTTTTATAAGCATCTCTGAATAACTTTTTAGGTGCTAGCGACCCTTTTTTTTTTTTTACCGAGCGGAAGCCTTTGATAGTACCTTTATAGTATAGATGATATGCAATTCTAATTGGTAATGTAAATATGATTGCCAAAACAGTGTTCCTATCTATATCCATCCTTCACGCAAAAAACAAAACGACTTTTATTTTATTATGTAAAATGGTACCATTGATTGATCATACACCCAGTAAATATATCAAAAAGGAATATACAACGAAAATATTAGAAATACAGCAACCATGTATAGACGCAATGTATACATCATCAGTCGCTAAAACACAAGTGTAAAACCATAGGTGCCACACGCTATGGGCGCGCGTAACTCGCTAGTCTATTTCCTATAGAGGGAAGGAATCCCGCCCAGCCGTGCGTCCACGTCGCCCAAAAAATCTCGCTCGTTGGCTCGATCTAGCCGTCGGTTCGCTGCCCTGCCTGCCAACCCGATTGCTAATGCAAAAAGGCCCTCCGGCTTTTTGATTTTGCGTGCGCATCCTCCCATCTCCACAGCCGTTCGATCAGTCGATGGAACAGCCCTCGCTTCGTCGTTTTTGCGTCTAAGCCCCTCGGCTTTGTCGTTGCCAACCCGCCGTCCTCCCGCCCAGCCCTAGCCCTAGCGCGTCCTCCCGGCCTCCCCTCGCTCACGCAGTCCCTCCTCCTGGCCGCCCCTTTCCTTTCCTCCGTCTCCCCAAATCGCTTACAATCCCCGCCTAGGGTTCTTACCCTTCCATCCAGCCCCTAGCGCCGGCTAGCAACCCCCGCCGCATCCAGCCCCCGCACCGGCGAGTAGCCCCCCTGTGCCGCCTCCCGCCACCCGCGTCACCTGTAGCCCTCGCGACGTCCCCCCGCAATGCCTGTAGCCCCCCTGCGTCGTGTCCAGGAGGGGCATGCCGCCTCCAGGAGTTCAAAGACGCCAGCCGCCTCCGGTAGCCCGACGGCGCCACCTCTCGCGTCGGCACAAGCAAGAATGGAGCAGCCACGGAGGGCTGCGTCTTGGTGGTGCTGCGGCGGAAGGGCCTTGAACGGCGTCGACGTGGGTCAGGTGAGGGCCTTCCGGTTCGGTTTGCCCTGCGTTGGGTAAGTGTCAGTTCCTTTGCATCAAGCAGAGCAAATTAATCGGTACTAATTTTGTGATGCTAGCGCATGGTGTTCTTCCTTTGATTGATTTCCTTGCTGCTGCGACCCTTTTTTTATGACTTTTTACTTTTAGGTATCTGCGTAAATCAGCTGTCGCCATCATGCTGCACTCGCAGCGTCTGAGATGTGGGTACACGCATGCCATTGTTAATGCGTTTCAGAGATCGACACGGCTGTGGAGAAGCTAGTAATCGGATAAAAATTTGTGTCATGCGGGTTCCCTCACTCATGTGCTTTGTACAGGGTGGTTAATAATATACAAAATGCTCTACCAAGATATAATATGCTCAGCAGCTGAGATTCCCTGCTCTTCTCCTAGCAGCCATATGTACTGTACAAGTTGGGGAGTGCCTAGCGCTGCTTCTCACCATTCAGTCTCTCCATTTGCAATTTGAACTCGGCTATCTACTCGCTCTCCTTGCTTGCCGTTCATTTAGCATTCTGTTTTCAGCTCAAGGATGGTGATCTATGCCTTTGTTCCAAACAAACAGCCGTGCAAAATTTGACCATATAAACGCTGATTCTAAAAATGCTGATAAATCCAAGAATTCAGCCAAACGCAATTGCAAGCGAATTTACATTTATATATGCTTCATTCCTTTAATTTGGTATTCTGAATAAGTGCATTTGGTGAACTTTTCAGTAGCTGCCACTGACAAAATGGGCCAGCGATGAGGCCGTTCGTGGACTAGGCTGTCAGTCAGATATCTTCAATAAGGTAATACTTTACTAAATTATTCTAGCTTCTGAAAAGGAAAAAAAGGGTGGAATGTTGCGATGGTTTCTGAATTAGGTTAGTTGAATCGTCCATCTTAGATAATTAGCATTATGGGTGCAGATTGAATAAAGGGGCTTCCTTTCTCTGAACTTTGCATGTATCTGGGCATGCTATTATGCTTATCTGCTTATGCTTTGGGTGTAATCCCTGTTCTGAATGCATGTGGACAATTATTTATTGAGGTTCTTCGTTGATTATGTTATACTAACTGTGGACTTCAAATTATTGGACTATGATTACTGAAGTGTGGTTGACATTGGCATGGTTTCCTAATTGTTTCTATCATATATAATATATTTACTTTGCTTCCATGATTTGGCAATGCTGATCACAAGCTTATCATCAGATGACACTTGCGACATCTCCTCCTACCTCTCTTCGTCCGCCCCTCCTCGCGCCCTCCGTCCACTCCGCGGACGCCACCACTTGCAACCCTAGCCGCCGTCTGCCTCCCGTCGCTCGATCTCGCTCCTCCTCTTGCCTCACTTCCTCCGGTCATCCTCGTGTCCTCTGCCTGCTCCGTGAATGCTGGCACCCCGAACGCCCACCATCTCTGCAACCTGACACTGTCCTCCTTTCGCCAAGGCTATCCCTGTGTCCGGTGTGGGCTAGATTCATACAACCTCTAGCTTCCCCGCCGGCTCCATCGCCTCCTCTCACGCCGCCGCGCCATCTTCCAGCCCGCGAGCTTCCCTTTCCTCTCCGCAATAGGAGGCTTCCTCTCCGGCCACGGCGTACAACAAATGATAGTGTCATGAGTGATATTTGAGGTGCAAATTACTCTTCCATCGTCAAATTTATAAAGTAATTTAGTGCAAATTGTTACTTCCACATATGTGCAAATTTCATATGGTCATCTACCATGCATTCTTCTATAGAATGTAATATCATCTGAAAAAGGTATCTCTATATGGCTGCAATATCGCCACTTTTGCTCCTCTTTTGCTTGATTCCCTAATAGGATTTGGATGGTCTCGATCTTTTCATCTATTCCAGTTATTGGTTGCAAGCTATGCACACATGTTAAATGATGAAAAATGTAAAGGCCTGGACAGTCAACTGAACCTGTATATCTATTGTACTATTCCTAATTAACAGGCAGAAATAAAGTCGATGTTCGGAAGTATAGTCAGTAACACACACTGGTGAGGCCTTTGATCACTGAACAAATAAGCAAAGGAAATGGTATTTGATTTCTTTGGCAAAATGTACATTGATTGATGATGGAAAAAGAAGATGGTCGACAAACTGAGATCTGCAATGACTACTAAGGGATCGTTCGTTTCAGCGGCACGGCGCGGTGCGGCGCGTTGCGTTCCGCGCGCGCGGTGTGAATGCACAGCCAGCTTTTTGACCGCACGCGGAACGCGACGCGCCGCAACGCAACCGCGCCGCCGAACGCAGCCTAACTCACAATGTTTTGCAATTGTGGTTACAAAAAAAAAAGAGATTAGAGCTTTAGATTCTTTTTCCAATTCATTTTATTCTTTAACTAAATAACACAATTTACAATCATTGGAATACCCGGGTCGTGCGTGCCGAGGCGCGCAATCAATTCTAGGCTTTATTATAAAGTGGGATGCAGCCCGGAGTTTTCATGGTGTCCACATCATCCTTCATTGCTGTCCGTTGGCTTCCTTCGTTGGATGGCTTGATTTCCATCCACGTATTGCTTTTTACCTGCCTTGAGATGTGATGTGCTATATCGGGAACCTTTGCGCTGCTTCCACTGGCCCAGCTTCGGTCCGTCCGTTCGTTACTGCCCTGTCGATCCAGTGTCCAGCGTTTGCTCTTTCTGTGGGCTGTTCTACGTGTCGTTCGTGGGCCGGTTCAGCCCGTTTACCGCGCTGCCGCCACGGTAGCTAAGACCAAGGTGCGAGTGCATTTCAGCCCCTCCGTTTCCGCAAAATTTGTTTTGTCTCCAACGGCCTTCGCATCCGTTCGATTCTGTCTTGCACCGCCCGATACTTGGTTTGCTTCCTGCCGCGTGTGCTCCATTTTTCTTTCGTGGCCCTTGGTTCCTTTGTCGTTGTCATCGTTCTTCTTCTACGGTCCTTCGTCTTCCTGTCGTGGTCATCGCTGCTCGCCGCCGCCGTGCCCTTGCGTTCGTCTCGGCCTGAGGGTGTTGTGCGTTGTGTCCTCCATCGTTTTGGATATAAAACGAAAGGTAAAGCCGCCACATGTATGTTGAAGAAATTTGCATATACTGGGTAGGTTTGTAGGCAACCTCTTTGAGCTTTTTTATTGGCTAGGACCACCCCTTAGCTTCCTGTAGACTGACAACCAGGCCACATGTTTGGTTTCTGCACATATATAATCTCTTCAAGAACGGTTACTGCAGCACATGCAACGGAATATTGATGTAACTGTGAGGAAATTAGGCTGAACTTTGAACTGGCCGCCTCCGTGGTCATCGAAATGTACGTATCGCTGCACTTGGTTTGACGGTGTATTGTGATGTCTGATGAGAGCTACCTGACGCGACACTGGACTGAAGTATATCCATCTATCTATCGCGTCGTGAATGCCTGAATCTTCAAGCATGCTACATTATGCATGTGCTGCTGCTGTTGCATGCATACATCAGTTCGTTCTGCAAGATCGCAGGCCCCTGCAGGTGTTGGAGTGCAGGCCGCAGCTCGCCAAAGTGGGTGAACGTATCGTGGCTTCAAATACGGACGTTGGCGTCACCGATGAGCAGTACAAGCTTTTTTTTTTCGCCCTCCATTAATATGCAGATGGCATCTTCCGTCTGACCAATTGCATCCAGTTCGGCAGCGATGCTGTGAACGCCTCAACTCAAGTAATGCAACTTTTCTGTTTCATATGGCTTCTGGCGTCGGGAAAGCATTGTGTGTCAGGAGTGTAAGTCTCCGTCGTCAAGAGCGTGTTTGGTTGGGTGCCTGGTTAGGTGGCCGCCGCTGAACTAGGCTCGCGCGAGCCATCCACCCAATGTTTGGTTGTTTGGGTCGTCTTCAGAGCCCAAAGCCCAGCCTCGTTCGTACAAATTCACTGTACGGCCTGGTTCCCAAGAAACACCGCGGGTGGCCGTTTCCGTGAGCTAGGCTCGCGGAACGCACAACTAACAAGGACTAAAAACAACTAACAAGTTTTTTTTATACTTTTCAAACTTTCAAAAATATTTTCAAATTCAAACGACATTCAAATTCAATGAAACAAAAAAAAATAAAACCGTAAGTTCAAGTACAAGGTATTGAAAAAAATTCAGATTTTTTTGAATTTTTATTTTTATTTTCGAATTTATTGATTTTCTAGTTAATATAGATGGATGGATGTGTCGAGCCGTTTGTAGAAACAGTCAGGTTCACGGATAATGATGGAGAGGACCCATGATCCACCACTTGGGACGTAGATCCTCTGCCTTACAGCAGAGGGATATGCTTCCGACGACTTGACTACTTGAGCAAGTCTGTACTGTACGTACAGATGCAAGGTCTTTCAGTTTCACATACTGCACGTTGATGATACGTGCAGAGAATTTATGGCTAATCTAATATTTTTACCAGAGTACAGGTCTATTGAACTCGTATTGTCGTTGCCATTCATACGTGCTCTGTTCTGTGGCCCCGATATATTTGTCCATTCTATGTTCTTCATTCATATCGATCAGCTGGCTTGGTCGCCGATAATAGAAACGTAGAGCGGGTTGTTTGCGTTGCGTTAAGTCACTGCTAGAGAAATGGCCATTAGTACCGATTAGGAACTGGTCTTTAGTATCGGTTTTTAAACTGGTACAGGCCATCTAGGACTGATGCTCAAGGACATGGGCAGGCCAGTACCGGTTTTTGAACTGGTACAGGCCATCCAGGACTGATGCTCAAGGGCATAGGCCTAGGCTTGCTTAAAAATGGTTTTGAAATATTGAAAGAAACGAGACTTAAACCTAGAACCTCATGACTTCTCGTGACTCACACCTCACCCTTCTAACCAACTCAACCATCCACGCGCTCTAATATGAATAGGATTTCCATACCTTTTAACCTTTTCAGAAACGAGGCATCAGTATCGGTTCGTGGCTCTAACCAGTACTGATGCCCTTGCATTAGTATCGATTCGTTATACAAACCGGTACTGATGAGCCCCCGTGCCAGCTGGCATGTACCCGCCTGCCAAGGGGCTCCTTAGTACCGGTTCATGACACGAACCGGTACTGATATTAGAGCATCAGTACCGGTTGGTGCCTCCAACAGGTACTGAGTTGCCCCATGGCCTAGTAACCGTTGAACTGGTACTGATGTCACTATCAGTACCGGTTTCAATCCAACCAGTACTGATAGGCCGGTAACAAAGACCAGTTCTCTAGTAGTGAGTGTAAGTCAAGTGTCAGCCCGGTTAGCTGCCCTATGTATTAGAGTATAGGCAAGCGTCCCAAATTGGATGTCCAATGGGAGGACTTTTCATCGGACGGTCGTGAGACCCAAATGAAATATGGAGATGTACCGTTAAAACATGGGTAAATTATTAATGAAACGTGATGAAGTATAGACGAAACATAAGCGAAAAACTGATAAAACTTGGCGAAGTACTAATGAAACATGGGAACACGCGGAGAACATAGCAATGTACTGATGACAACATCGCTTTTGCCTAATGACAACATCGCTTTTGCCTAATGAAACATCGGCAAATTATTGATGGAATATGGAAAAAGTATTGATAGAACATTGCGAAAGCACGAGTGAGAGTCAAACTGAAACATGGCGAAGTATTGACATCGATTTTGCCTGGTGAAACATTGGTAAAGTACTGATAGTAGTAGTACTGATGAAACATACGAAATACTAATGAAACATAGACAAACATCATGTTTCACGAGAGCATACACCATGTTTCACAAGAGCAGAAACAATGTTTCAATAGAGTAAAACACATGCTTAATTCACAAGGGCAAAACGGAAATGTCTCGTATTTTTTACATGTGTTTCACGAGAGCAAACTCATGTTTCACCGGATCAAAACTATGTTTCATACGTACCACGGTGACATTTCAAGTCAATACGTCGTACATCTACACCATGTAGCTCCTTGCTCCTTCTAATGGAATACCAAGCTCCCTATACGGCGAGCTCTAGGCTAGGGTCTGCCGGAGGCGCAACCAGCGGGTTTCCAAGAGGCGAAACGACGCTCCTCACCGACCCTTACCCAAGATGGAGATAGAGAGAGGAGAGGACGTAGAGGCTAGAGAAAAAAGGGGATGGTGAGGAGATGGAAGAGGAGGAGATGGAAGAGGAGGAGATGAAGGGAAAGAACTCGCACGGGAGAGAGAAGAAGGACGGGCGCCAGCGTTGGCAGCCAGTAAATGGCGGCATTGATCGACGGCCGGCGAGCAACAGCGACGACGACGCGTGCGAGCACGCTATCCCCCAAATCTTTCTCTATGTTGTAGAATGAAGAAAGAGAGGGAAAGAGAGATGGGTGGAGGAGGAAGGAATAAGGCAACGGGTAGCAGCTGCGTGAGTTAGGACTCAAGGCTTTTGATGGATCAGACGCCCAAGTTAGAGCGTTTTTGTATAGTATATGCTATGATCGAAAGGATCCAGCTGTTATGGTATGATAGTATTTACTAGGATTGGCCGTAATCTCTCGATTTAATACGGTTCCATCTTATCTCTAAAATTACTTGTGATCTAAGCCACCATTTATACTATCTAAACACCCACGAGTTCCAATAGAAAACGCACAATTCATCATATGATATATTCATCTTCTCTAGTAGTATCAAAGCCATGGGTTCAAGATCTTCCTAACACAATTCATCATAATATTTTCATCTTCTAACAACAACGCAATGATTAGGCGCCCTCATCAACATGGCCGTCCTCCATGGCCATCTGAGCATCCCATCTACTTATCATCATCATACTGAACCATTTTTGCCATACAAGTCGTCTATGAACATGAGCTGTCGCACCATCGAGAACCAAACTGTAGTTGTGTCGCCTTCTTAGGCTATAGTGCTGATGTCTGTGGCCATATCACCATCTTCGTCAACACTAACTAGCTCTTCCTTGACCTAATTCAAGCATAGTTGTTGCCTCTCTGGTCTTCGTCCAGTGCTTTTCCTCTTGTCCACCATAGTTATACCACCAGTGTCATAATCTATTTTATTTGTATGCTCACATGCATTTTTCTCCCTTTTTCATCTACTCTGTGCAACAATTGAGTTGCTATGTTGCCCTCCACTATGGTACACCACTACTGTCATTGAGCCTCTATTAGCTTTTGTGTTAGTCCCTTTTCTTGATACCGGTGGATGCCTTGTGTTAGTCCCTTTTCTTGATGCACCAAGTTCTAGCAAAATTGGCATGTCCATTTGTCCCTTTTGCGCACCTAGGTTTGAGACCACTAGATTGCCCTTCATCGGTGACAATTTTGACCGCATTGTCCACAACATCACGATGCTCATCGGTGACTGTCTGATCGTGTCAGCATCTTCTTCCTAGCACATCTTTGCACTCACGACTCTCTATGTGGCAACCTTGACATCATCTAGCCTATCACAACTCTCTTCTCCACGGCTACGTCTACAGTCACCTTGGTCTTGGTTACCTCATGATCGGTATCTAAAGGTTGTCATCAAGTTGATCAAACTTGTAGGTTTCCACTACGGTCGAGCGGCATGATGCTCATGCTCTAACTGCAGGGGGGATCGATGTTAGAGCATATGGTATGACATAGAAGAATCCGACCATTATGGTGTGATAGTATTTGTTAGAATTTATTGGTTGTAATCACTCTGATGTGATTCCATCTTATCCCTAGAATTGCTTGTGATATAAGTCACCATTTACACTATATAAATACCCATGTGGCTAAATACAAAACACTCAATTCATCGTCTCACAGTCACAGCATGATGTGCGGCTTCACTCTGCGTATCATATATTTCAGGCACGTTAACGACCAGGGCAGGTCAGCCGTGGTTGGTGGCTTCATCTCTGCCAGCCGGCCTGTCATGCGCAATATATTATATATACGCACATATAGCTGATAGATTCGATCCATCCTATCAGATGGTCCCCACGGTCTATGGATGTTGATATAAAATTAGAAAGATAAAGAGGTTTTATGCAAAAGCGTCTAGGTGTTGTTTTGATGGTCAGAAAGGCCTAGTGCGCGATCGGACGGCCAGAGATTAAAAAGCGACCAGGAAGGCCGTGGCTGCATTTATAAGATAAGATACGCACATATAGCTGAACATATAGCTGATAGATTCCATCCATCCAGTTTCACGAACGCACAACGCCAGGAAGAAACCATATAGCTAGCTCGCTATTGTTCGCCCAGCGCACGCATTCCACAGTCCAAATCTAGTGTTTTACCTACGTACGTACGTGCTTACTGAGCAGTGGACGAGCGGTTCAAATGGAGGAACAACATGGTGCTCATGCCTCCGAGGTGGAGGGGATGGCTGGCCGTTGCCCTAGCTGGGTGTTGCAGCTGGAGACCATGCTGAAAGACACCAACCATTCTCTGGTGAGCGAGCAATGGAGCAGGCACTCCATCTACCGGGTACCGAAGTGGGTAAAGAACAATACCAAGAGTAACGCCTACCGGCCGGAGTTGGTATCCTTGGGCCCGTTTCACCACGGCGACCCTGACCTGCTGCCCATGGAGGAGCACAAGCGACGAGCGCTACGGCACCTCGTTGGGCGGTCTAGAAAGCCGCTGCGGGAGTTCCTCGCCGCTGTCGAGGAGGTGGCGCAGCAGCTGGAGGATGCATACGAGGGCCTCGATGAGGACTGGCGAGGAGTGGAGAATAGGGATCGCTTCGTGGAGCTCATGGTCACGGATGGCTGCTTCTTGCTGGAGGTGATGTTGGTGAATATGTTCGGAGGTAGAGTTGCGAATTATGCATCCAACGACCCAGTCTTCAGTGAGCATGGTCGCCGGCACTTGTTCTGTGTTATCCAGCGTGACACAGTCTTGATGGAGAACCAGTTGCCTCTGCTCCTTCTCGAGAAGCTTGCCGCTGTTCAGTGTGGCACATCTCTGGTAAACAATAGTTATCTGGACCTATGCATTTTCCATTGCCTTTTTCCATGTTTCGATTATAGAAAAATCGATAGTTCAGTCTGGGGTTTCTCACCTTAATTGCAAATTTGCGATGTTGAATTAAGTGTACACACAGCCCTTAACTAAAAAATAAGGGAGACCACATCATATATTAAATTCGAAGCAGCACGTCTTTCTCGCATTTCTATTATCCAGTGTAGGGTGATTGCAGCATTATCTTTCCTATCAAAGTGCGAGAAGGGAGATGCAGAAGAATATGTTATGCCCTTCGTTCCCAGCATCCTCAAGTTCATGGTCAAACTGACCTAGCTGGTCCTTTTTATTTTAGCTTATGGAGGTACTAGTGCCGAAAAAAATCTATACTACACACTAAACTGTTGTGTTTCATCTATTGTAGCCCCAAACATGAAAATCACATTTTTCACACCACAAGTTATTTTCTATTGAATGGTTTTACCACATAGTCATTATATGACATTTTTTGTCTGCCATCATGCCAAACTCCAGATCTAACCACATATCTCATACCATAATTATTAAAATCCGTGCATGTAAGGCTGTTCTATTAGATAGTTTTGCTACATAGGCAGTACATATGGCATTTTTCTAGCCATCTACCTATCTATTATATAACGACGAGAAAAAAAAGAAAGATCTACACCATCAATCAGTGGGACTAGATTATAATAAAAAAAGGTCTAACATAATTGAAGATAGATTCTATTAGTACTTATTGGGCGAATACAACACGCATGCCTATCTGAATTAGACTGCACACATCAGCTATATATAAAAATCATGCCTCTTAGCAAATCCATATACATGTTAGAGTTTTGGATAAATGCACGGCCTAGCTCCCATTGTTCATACGTGTCCACGACCAAAACCGATCTGGCTCACACGGTGTTGTCATCACCATCCAAGATCGCAAGCACATGAAGAGAAACAAAAAGACAAACAGACCTGGGAGGAGAGCATCGACTCTGTCGAATTCGAACCTGATGACAACGCCGAGTCCGTAGCGTATAATATTGCTCACATATTCACGCAGCCGAAAGTGACGCTGGACAGCGTGTTCAAAAACATGAGCTGCACAGTGCACCACCGTGCATGACCACATCACCTATCGTCTCCAATGCCTACCTCGCACTGCCTCCCCAAACCCCATATGCGAGGTCCCTCAAGTGCCCTGGCAGGTACGCACCAATTTTAACTACTATATAACTGTGGCGGACCAAATTTCTGATAAAAATTTACCAGAAAATGTCCAGAATGCCAACTGTCCAGGATTTCAGTTGCATTCAGAAATAGTACAGCTTGCTTAATTATTTACATGTTACAAAATATTTTACAGCAGAAATGGAAATTTAACCTGGTAATAAAAGAAGATTACATGCCCATATACCACAGGCAAGCCTGAGCATAAGGTAGACCTTAGAAATCGATATTATGTGAATTCTTGTCTTCTTCATAAATGTCCATATCAAAATATAAAGTGGATCCTATAAAAAGAAATAAATTGCTCACACAACGTGGGTAAGTACTAATCGTACTTGCAGGTTTCTTGAAAGAATATCACTATTAATATATGATAACAGGATTCAAGGAATAGTAAGGCTTTATAGTGAATATGCAAATTTTAAACTTTAAAAGTCCTATCATTATTTTAAAACAATTAATAATAATAGAACAAATTCTATCATCTTTCTCCATTCTTACTCATTTGCAATCCAGACAACAATTTTTTATAAATTCATGGATTTTGGTAAATAAGAGAGGCATCACCCAATTGACATAACTTCATATACCTGAAGTAAGGTCCATCGATGTATTTATTTTCAGCTCTGCAGAACCTGCCCAGCTTTACCCATAGATTCATGACTTCCATGGATGGGCGATAAAGTATGTCATTCTTATTCATTTTAAACCCAAGTTTTTATAGAAGCAAACGATTTACGAATGACTTTGTCATTCGCTGCCCTTGAGTGTTTTCACCGGCCATACTTGCTGTGACCATAGCCCAAGACGGCAAAGATAACGATATTTTTGAATTTGCTTCTATATTTTATAGAGCAACGAATCCAGACTTTAACTCAACCAAACACCCAATCTGGTGCCCTTGAGTGTTGCACCTTTTTCCCGGGGTGCCTTACCCAAGCCGACAAAGTTATCTTTCCGAATTGCTCTATATAAATTCAATCTACCTTCCAGACTACAGCATTTTCGTAACAAATAAGTTATCCAATCTAACTTATTTGTACACACCAATTCTCCATTCTTTACATAAGATAATCAAATTTTAATGTTTTTACCTATACTAGGGTTTTATCAGAGGTTGATTATTTTAGGGTGGCTTTTTAAGGTACTGGAGTTTGGATAAAATTGTATTTGGAATGTATAAATAAATATCTAAAAAATTATATGCAATAAATAATAATTAAAAGAAATGTAGATATATCAAAATGCATCAAAGATAAGAAAACCTGCCTTAATTGAAGATCAGATTACACTTATTGAATTTTCAGGACATTTATGGCTAAAGCTTTCAGAGAGCGAAATTTGTCATCTATACGTTGTAAGAAGAGAAACCTCAATAAATATCCAAATAAGAAGAATTTTAAATAAACAATAAAAGGGTCTGAGGTAAAAGGGTGACGGGTTGTACGATTTTCTAGAAGTTTAAAAATATTTTCTAAAAGAAAAAGGGGTAGGAGTTTTTATATAAAATAGATTATTTGGGCAGCATAAAGTTAGGGTTAATATTTAAATAATATGGAGATTTTTATTTATGGAGAATTGTTGTAAATTTTGGAATATTAATATTTCTATTTAACCTTATAATGATATTGATTAAAAAGAATTGATTTTGATATTATAATTTTATATGAGTTGAATAAGATATGTAAATTTTATTAACAAGATTTTTATATTTAGGAAAATTCTAGTTTGATTAAAGAAAGGGTTTTAAGTTTAAATTTGGATTTCTATAGGTTCTAAAAATATAAAGATATTATTTCTAGTTATAAAACATTATTTTAAGTAACTTTTATATTGGAAGTTTTACTAATTTTACTCCTATATTCTTTAATTAAATTGCTTTAATGTAAAAAGAAAAGAGAGTAAAAGAATTTATTTATGGTTATTTTTATTAAAAATATGATATTTTATATTTTTATATTATTCTTTATCTTATGTTAGATTTTGTATGAATTTTTGTGGAATTTATAAAAGTGATTTGCTATTTTAAATAATGTTTAAACTGTCTAGATAAAAAACTTTTAAAAAATAAAAGGGAAATAGGCTCTTCCTGGGCTATTGGGCTTGGCCCATTATGAAAGTGCGCGAGTGGCTGACAAGGGGGACCCGTCGGCAGTATATGTGAGGTTGGCGGTTGTCATGTGGGCCGTGTTGGTCAGTGAAATGGAGGGGACGGCGGGGAAGTTCACCGGCGACGAGTTTGGTGGCCGGCGGCGAGCAATTGAGTGGGGAAAAATGAAATTAAGGTTGTATAGATGATTTTGGTGATATCAATGAAGATTGGGGTGGCCGGAGTAGGTGTGGCGGCGGCGTAACGGGGCAACGGCGGAGGAGAGGTTTTGGTGGTTGCCGAGAGCGGGTGATGGCCTAGTTAAGTTTGCGGTGGAATTTGGGATATTTTGTGTGTAGGTGTCGAGGCCATAGGATGACCGGAGCAGTGAGGAAGTAGCTCGCCGGAGCTAGGGAAGAGAGTGGTGGCGACGGCGATGTCAGGTAGTAGAGGGGCAAGGAAGGAGCGGAAATGAGAGTTTTGGGTGTTGTGGTGCCGAATAGGGGTTTTTATATGCCGGAGGTTGAAGTAGCGGGCACGGCAAGAAGCAATGGCGGCGGCGGCGTTGCTTTGGTGGCGGCGGCGGATTGGGTGGCCGAAGGGAGGAGATGAGGACGATGATTCGGCAGCAAATGTCAGCGGCGGCGCGAGCTCATCCTCGGTGGCAAAACCAGGGCAGAGGGGTTTGGGAACGGCGGTGGTGGCGCGGTTCTGCGAGCGGCAATGGCCGCATGAATAGAAGATGGCGGCGCTGGTGGAATGGGGATGATCAGCGGCGGCCGTTGGATCAGAAGGCCAAACAATGGGCGCCATTAGATTTGCCGGATCAAGCCGGTGTGAGGGATGGAAAAAGGGCGACGTGACTACATCGAGGCAGCCGATTTGAAAATGGATGGCTAGGATTAATTTGAATAAACTGATAATGTGGTGTGGAAAGAGATCCATTGGATCTCGATCCAATGATCCAAGATTGGTGCGGTTAATTAAGTGGAAGCGCATTTCCATAAGAGGAAAGCGTATTCCGGGTCTTTCCCAAAATGGAAGGTTTTAATTTAAAAAGGGAAAAGGTTTTTTAGGATTTATTTAAGGTTTTGAAAATCCATATAGAGCTATAGGAAGCTCAGAAAAATACGAAATAAATTTTTAAAAATCCATAAAAATGAGTAGAATCTAAATATGAAATAATATTTATTATTTTATGGAATTTTATATTTTAGAAAAATGTAGATAGGGTATTTTCTTTAGGAAATAAGTGGAAGTTTAATTTGGAAAATTATTTAAAATTTTGGGAATGATTATTGGAATAACTTTTTGCGAAAAATTTTTATACTAATTTTAAAAATTTGAGTATGTTACAATAACGCTTCGTCCTTTTGCTGGTCCTCAACGGGCCACGTCACTCGCACGCCGTGAGCCATCTGATCATTGGGCAAAACAGATCTGGCCATCCATTTAACAATACCATATATAAACTACTCTGTTCGCAATTATTCGCACACGAGCCGTACCTCGGTTGGCCTCCCGCGCGTGCGCCCATGCCTCCCTTCAGGCTACAGGTCATAAGTTCGATCCCCAGCAGCATTGAACCTGCTCCATTTTTGTTCTGTTTTTCCTTTCCTATTTTCTTTTTTGTAGCCGATCAAAAAAATCCAAAAAATAGGAAGTTGTAAAAATGGAACCATGGTCACCCAAAGAAGGTACATAAAAAGTTTGGGCTTTTTTGAATTTTTTTTACTTACAAAAATTTTGAATTTTCAAATATCTTCTCTTCTATTATCTTTTGCCTTTTATCCCCTTTTTCTAGGCCATCAAAAAAACCTAAATTTTTTTTTCTCGATCCCCAGCAGCAGCATCAAACCTGCTCTATTTTTGTTTTTTTTTTCGTTTCCTTTTTTTTTGTAGCCCATCAGAAAATTCCAAAAAATAAAAAGTTTACAAAAATATAACCATGGCCACCCAAAGAAGGTACATAAAAAGTTTGGGCTTTTTAAAAATTTATTACTTACAAAAAAGTTGAATTTCAAATATCTTCTCTTCTATTGTCTTTTACCTTTTATCCCCTTTTTCTAGACAATCAAAAAAACCCTTTTTTTTTGCAAAGATGGAACCATGTCCCCACAAAGAAGGTCTATAAAAAATTGAAAATTTTTATTTCTTTGAAATTACAAAAAAATTGAATTCAAAACTTTATTCTCTTATATTATCTTTTGCCTTTTTCCCTTTCCTATTTTCTTTTTCTTAGGCCAATCAAAAAATACAGAGTTTGCAAAAATGGAACCATGGCCGCCCAAAGAAGGTACATAAAAAGTTTGGGGTTTTTTATTTTGTTGCTTACAATAAAATTGAATTTTAAACTTTCTTTTCTTCTATTGTCTTTTTCCTTTTATTCCCTTTTTCTAGGCCATCAAAAAACCCAAATTTTTTTTTTTGCAAAGATGGACTCATGCCTGCACAAAGAAGGTCTATAAAATTTTTAAACTTTTTTATTTCTTTGAAATTACAAAATTTAAATTCGAAACTTTATTCTCTTCTATTATCTTTTGCTTTTTTCCCCTTCCTGTTTTCTTTTTCTTAGGCCATCAATAAAATTTTTGCAGAAATGGATAAATTCATGCACAATGAAGGTTCATAAAAAGTTTAAGCTTTTTTATTTTTAAAAAATTTACCAAAAAATTTTAAACTTCCTTCTCTTCTATTTCCTTTATTCTAGGTCATTTCTGGGTGAAGAAGGTCGCGAAAAAATGATTTCTTTCGAAAAAAGTTTTAGATTACCAAACTTTCCAATTTTAAAAAACTTTTTTGTTCTCATTTCTCCCTCATCTATTTCCTTTTTGCTAGGACATTCAAACATTCCACAAACAAAAAAAATACAAAAATGGAACCATAGCTCCATAAAGAAGGTCCATAAAAACGTTTTCACTCTCTTTTTACTCTTCTATTTAATTTTTAGGCTATTTATAAATTCCAGAAAAAGGCTAACAAAAGTACAACCATAGTTTCACGAAAAAGATCCATATAAGGTTTTGGCTTTTTCGAAAAAAAGAATTTTAGGCTTTTCCTCGTCTATTTTCTTTATCTTGGGCCGTAAAAAAATCTCAAAAAAAGAATTTGCAAAAATGAAATCATAGTTGCATGAATACGGTCCCTAAAAGAATGAATTTTTTTAAAAAAATTGAAATTACAATAATTTTGAATTTAGAAAACTTTTTTATTCCCTATTTTCCCTCTTCTATTTCCGTTTTCGTAGACCGTTTAAAAATTCCAAAAGAAACTTCAAGAGATTTGGTCTCTAGCCACTTATTGCCATGAATTATAATTAAGGGGAAGAAATACTATTGCCAATAGTCTATTTAAATTTAATTCAGTTTATAAGTATGCTGTATAGCAAAACTATGCACAAACTATATGCAAAAAAGGTCGTCGCATAGGACTGGCGCGGGTTTCGCTCATAAGCCCACAATACATCGGTGCGTGGTGGCTTGACGCGCCACCGCGCGTTATCATCTCTAGTGTACCATTAATAAGTTGTGCTTGATTGCCTTCAAGTCCGATCCGTTAATCCAATTCTTGCATGATGAGATGTAGTAATGTTCTTAAAGAAAATCAATTGTGTCAAATATGTGTGTGTGTATATATATATATATATATATATATATAGGATGGCTAGTGTGCTATGGATAGCACGGATCTCTCCGTGCTATCCATGATATTTGGAAATTTCGAGACTGAAATAGATGATCCGAACCGTCCGTCTTTTTCATCTCGATGAAATCTCGCTACACACCAAATTTCAAAATTTTTTGAATTTTTTTACTATTTGTTTCGTATTTTTGAAAACTGAACTTATTGGAGGGTCCACAGCTAATTAGATCAGCAATTTTCAAAAATACGAAACAAATAGTAAAAAAATTCAAAAAAATTTGAAATTTGGTGTGTAGTGAGATTTCATCGAGATGAACAAGATGGACGGTTCGGATCGTCTCTTTCGGTCTCAGAATTTTTAAAACCCATGGATAGCACGGATCTATCCGTGCTATTCATTGCACACTAGCTATCCTCTATATATATATATAATTTGCTAGTGTGCTATGGATAACACGGATCTCTCCATGCTATCCACAGGTTTTGTAAATTCTGAGACTGAAATAGACGATCCGAACCGTCCATCTTGTTCATCTCGATGAAATCTCGCTACACACCAAATTTCAATTTTTTTTGAATTTTTTACTATTTGTTTCATATTTTTGAAAACTGGACTTATTGGAGGGTCCACAGCTAATTAGATCAGCGATTTTCAAAAATACGAAACAAATAGTAAAAAAATTCAAAAAAATTTGAAATTTGGTGTGTAGCGAGATTTCATCGAGATGAACAAGATGGATGGTTCGGATCGTCTATTTCAGTCTTAGAATTTACAAAACCTGTGGATAGCACGAAGAGATCCGTGCTATCCATAGCACACTAGCAAATCTCTCTCTCTCTCTCTCTATATATATATATATATAAAGCATATGCATGCATAAGACAGCATGCATAAGGCAGCAAGTCACAACTGATCGGAATGACCTAGGGGAGCTTATGCGCTATTGTAGAAATAGATCCAAGAGAAAACACATACATATGCGTTGCTCCGAAGAGCATGCTACTCAGATGCAATGAAAAGCAGTCGACAGGAGCGTAAGAACAAAACATGCGTCCATTGTTGTTATCTATCTAACCAAGGAAAAATGTACTAAAAGGGAAAAAAAATGTACGAGCACAAAAAAAATATAACAATGTAGATCTTAGATATGTCTTTAGTTTAACTAGCACAACGATCCGCGCACTTGTGTGACTAGATTGATTTGTTTGTTTTCAGATATACCCATACAATGTGTTAGATTCAACTTATTGAAATCATATTTAAGATCTACATGTTATAATATGGATTTGGACACGGGAGTTGAAAAAATCTTAGCCCACGTGCGCAGGGGAATCCAAAAAAAATTGTAATGTGCGCGCAGGATAGAAGAAAAGTGGAGCACGTACACTCTTTCCCTTTCTTTTTTGTATCCACCAAGGCACCAAGCAACAAAAAAAAAAAATATCTCCAACCTCTCACCATTAGCAGCCATTCCCTCCACATCTCCGGCGCCTCCTCGTCATCTCTCCCAGATCCGTCATCTCTCCCAGATCCGGCATGGCCACGAGACCACGAGATGGCTCGACGACAGGGCGGCCAAGTGATTGTTCACAATTTGTGTACTAAAGTGAGGGCTTCTGTGTTCATTTATTATTATTGTTTTGTCCCACATGCAAATATGTCAAACTCATTGCGCCCGTATCTCATACATTCTCGAGAGCCCTTACTCATGCCAATTGATGGCCACAGGAGGCTCAAGTGATCAACAAAATGGTGCTTAAATTTCTACGCCCACATTACATGGTCGACATCAACCAGCTGGGGCTCCACCCCCTCGACATCTTACACAAGAGCTTCTGTGGAGCCTTTCGGGAGCGCACCACGACAGGAGTAGGGCAGGCCATGCCCTCTGCTGCAGAGCTCTACGGGGCAGGGATCCAATTCAAGGTGACCGAAACTGACAATGGCAACCTCCAGATCCAATTTAAAGACGGCGTGCTGAGCATCCCGAAGATCGTGGTCGACGACACCACCGAGAAAATGCTCCTCAACCTGATAGCATATGAACGGCAGCACATCAGTGGCAGCAACGACGTGACGGCCTACGTGTTCTTCATGAATAGCATCATCGACACGGCCAACGACGTGGCACTGCTTAGATCTAAGATGATCGTCGACAACTCGCTGGGCAGCGACGAGGAGGTGGCGAACCTGTTCCTCGCTCTAGGTAGTGGATTGGTGCTGGACTCGTCGAGCATGGTCCTCGACGTGGAAAATAAGGTGAATGATTATTGCAGGGATTGGTGGAACAACTGGCGGAACAAGTGGCGGAAGAGGTTGAACAAGTGGCTGGCCTACTTGATGCAGTCCAACCTGAGCAACCCCTGGTTGTTCATCTCCCTCGTCGTTGCGACCGTCATGCTTGTCGCCACCGTCCTGCAGACCATATACACTGTCTTGTCCTACAACAGCAAGCCCTGAAACCACCAAATGATTTTGTCCTAGCTTGTCACCTCTGTGGTAATTTGTTTGCTCGGTTTGGTCTGTGAGCTTTGTGCCTGCGTGAGCTGTGGTCACCAGTCATCAATATCCGTTGTCTTCTTTTAATGGAATAAATATATTATAATTTCTAAGAGAAACCACGAATGTTAAGTATGGGAATAAAATGCTGTCAATTAAGTTATTCATTACCAGTTCTTCTTTCCCACTGCACGAACTATATTCTGTTACCGAACTTATAACATAAGACCTTAATTTTATTTGTGTTGGGTTTAGTCCCACATCGGATAACGATGATGGGAGAGCACGACTTATAAGGCGGGTGTATCCCTCACCTAATGGATTAGTCTTTTGGATTGAGTTGGCCCAGAGCCTTTGTCGTTGCTCCAGTTGGGCCTTGAGGCCCATTGAGACCTGGGGGAGCCTGATCACTGCATGTTTGTGGGCCCATCTCATGGGCCAGTTCGCAGTGGGCTCTAACAAGTGGCATCAGAGCTCCAGGTTTGAACCCGTTTCGACGGTATCGGACGAAGTGGTCCAATGTGATGAAGTGGTCTGATATCATCTCCTATGGAACTCATACGATGTAGGACGAAGTGGTCCGCTGTGACGAAGTTGTCCTATGTATGATGGGGAAGATTGTTGTGTTTAGTCCCACATCGGATAACGATGATGGGAGAGCACGACTTATAAGGCAGGTGTATCCCTCACCTAATGGATTAGTCTTTTAGGTTAAGTTGGCCCAGAGCCTTTGTCGTTGCTCCAGTTGGGCCTTAAGGCCCATTAAGACCTGAGGAAGCCTGATCGCTGCGTATTTATGGGCCCATCTCATGGACCAGTTCGCAGTGGGCTCTAACAATTTGTAGTTGTGCAAACTACCTTAAGAGCCTGCTTGGGGGTTTTGTTTCTTTCTGTACTTGTAAATAACTAGAATGGATTGCGTGCTTGCGCGCGCGTCCCGGTTGTTCCGTTGGCGCAAAGTGCATGGTTAAATATAACTTCAAAAACCATTAACATTAGAAGAACATTATTGGAGTTTAAATAGATCAAATAAAAAAAGAACCCATAGGTAGTAATTTCATTAGGAGGAAATACAATCAGGATATTCAATACATATGAGATCAAATTACATGAAACATATTAAAATTCATAAGACTCCTTTCTTCACTGAAGAGAAAACATGATCCACATCTGAATTATGTGTTCCTTTCTTCACTGAAGAGGAAACATGTTCATAAGATGACAAAGTGTTAAAAAAATGCATTAAAAGGTCGATTGATACTCAATTATCTACATCCATGTCCTTTACCTGAAAGTGCAGCAAAAAACTTTTTTATCACTGAACTTACTTACATAAAGATGGTCTGATAACACTAAAGATACTATGGCACATAAGAGACACAAAAACTTAATTGATATATATATATATATATATATATATATATATATATTTATTTATTTATTTATTTATTTATTTATTTACATATACATTGCAGCATTGCTTTCTTTGTTCTCTAGAGACTGTCATAACTATATCTCAAAGAATCTAACAAACTAAATGTAAATATCTATGAAGATTTGACCATAAAGTACTGGCAGCAAATAATATATGCCATTTTGACACTGTAAATGAATTTAGCCTTCAAGCACATGTAGTTTTCTGCTAGCTGCAAAGGAATGCTAAAAAATAATCAAACTGCCAAGCATTTTACATAGCACAATGGAACCGTAGATGATACAAAAATAATTAGTGACAATGCCTTGTTTACCCCAATAGAAGGACCGAAAATAAAGACAGAACATAAGAACATATTACAGTACAGAAATACAGAAAAAGGTTAATCATGGCCTACATTCTCATCTGTATTTGCATCAGAGTCTATAAAAGCAACATGCTTAGAGGAGAAAAATTGAAATAAAGACTCTCACCTGAATCATAACACGAACCATAGGGATGGAGGATAACGCCCAATTCAAAATGGTGCGGCCTACAGCGATAGCAAAACCTGAAATTTGTGATCATCATATGCAAATAAGTAATCACACCATTTCCAGAGGAATCAAAAGACATGGTACTACTAATAAGGCTCTTAATGCAGTCTTTACCTCCAAAGAAATGATTATTGCTTTAAAAGACTTTGACCTTTGGAAAACATGAGAATGTTGGTCAAATTTATCAGCTAACTGAGATAAAAGCATATTAAGCCATTTTTAACTCCGCCGTATATTCTGACATGATAAACCATGGGCAAGAAACTTAAGAAGCCCTAGTTGCTGAATGTTTTTAGTTTGCAATTGCTTTGCGTTTCTAAGTAGCAGGACATACAGATCAAATCAAAATTTAATCTAAAGAGTGTTTTCATAGTTCAATTATAGGCAAGAGAGGAAGCTAGAAAAGTGGAATTGGAAATATTAGAGGTCTTGTGGGCTTCCAGTGCATCTCTGAAATAGGGATCCGTACACGGCAAGTTAGATTTATTGTCAGAAAGACACATAATTATGTAAATAGACAGTGTTCTTTAAAAAAAGGGTAGTAATATGTCTTGTTGCTTGTTACCTACATGCACCAATCAAAAATAGGAATAAATCTATGGACACCGGGAAATTATGATTATATGTAGTTCATATCCTCTTAAAAACATTTTCCAGAGTTCCATACATTAATGAGCAAAGTTTTGAATCTACCTTCTATGTAATAAATGCAGGGTTGTCTCCATGACTAATACAGGGCTAAGATATTAAGCATCAGCATGGGGTTGAACACAGAAAACAGATACATTGGCAAAATTAACATGTTTTTTTGTAGCGAAAGGATAGTGGAAGAGAATTTCAGATAAAGGCACACACTTTGAACGTGTCATCAATGGTGGCATCAATTGCCCCATCTGTGATGGCCTTGCCTACAATGCTCTCAGCATCAGCGACAGGGTTTTCAGAGTGTAACCTCAGCCTCTTAGCAATGTCAGCAAGGGAGATCCGTCAGTACGAAATGCTAAGGGTGCGAATTCCAGTCCGAATGACATTGTGGCGCAGCCTTACTATCAGATTGCGAGTCCTGTCTGCACTGAAAGTGGTAGTAAATTCTCCTGCAACATCTCTAAACAATTCCACGTCCCTGACTCGAACAGCCTGGAGATCATAGATGGAAAAAATTAAAAATGAGCTGCTTGGCAGTGTGCCATTTTTTATTCTGGAAAAGCGAGCTTACATTTGTAAGCTGGAAAATATGGTATGAAAGCAGCCTTCATTCCTCCCTACATGAAAACAGTTCTCTCTGGTATCTCCGCCAAAAGTAGCCTGACTACTATAACCCATTTATTACACAGAATCCGAAATCCCCAAGCTGTTGTGGGTGCCTTTCTAGCAGCTTGCAGGAGGCTTTCTTTAGCATCAGTGCTCCAATTGAATCGCCCTAATTTTTCCCAAGTAGAACAGATACAACAGTAACCGCAATAATAGTAGAGGCCATTACCTTTGTACACCAACACCTCTACGTAATCAGATTACATGACAATGATGTTCATTTCTCATTATGAGCTTACCCTAATCTGTGCTTTGACAGCAGGTAGCAGCAGATCACCTAGAATTGCTGATCAAGGCAAAAGGAAGCAAAAATGTTATCTTTTAGTTTTCTTTTTACCTTAGACACTCTTTAGCAGCCACATTGTACTTCTGCTTCCTTGCTGCTCCCTTGCTAATGCACTATGATCTTAAGCGTGAAGACTTCTTGAAAAACCTGAAAAACAGGGAATCAATTACTAACTTCATCGAGTATGTAATATGTAGTAAATATATTTGTCGGTGGATAGACCCAACGATCCATGACTAAAAATTGCAATAGAAAGCAAAGATGTACAGGGAAGGCGTGCTAGCTGAAGTCGCATAGAACAGCTCAAACTTCGCGGGACTAAAATTCACACTGGTACGATCTAAATTAGCTCCAAGCAAACATTATTGTGACAATGTTTATGTCACCCACACCCAAAAAGACCACAAATTTATCTGTTAATACCAGTAAAAGCTCACAGGAGCACCCACCAGTCGTAATCATTCTTGTCACCACTGTCCGAATTGAGGAAGTCGTCAGTGCCGCCGGGCGCCCTCCTGAAACCTCCGGCCATCTTGTACGCCGTCACCTTGGGCTCTGACACACGGAACCAAAAACCCCAAACCAGTTAAGGTAGGGTTTTGACCAGAACAATAGCCAAAGCAGCACGAGGAGTCAGGACAGCCAGAAGAAAGAGACAACTCCGACCTCTCACCGGCGGGCGACGGTGGGGGATCGAGCAACAGCAGCCCGTCCCCCACCGCATCGGCGCCGTCGCCGGAGAGCAGAAGCATCTAAGTCAATAAATCTAAATATGCAAGTTGTAAATCTACATTTTGTAGATACCACTCATACCATTCCTTTGTAGGAGGAAAGAACCACCAATAAAAATGAACAATATAGAGACAAAATAAATAAGAAAACAACAAACTGGTATTCTGAAATATCATTTCGGTTACATTAAGGAAAATATATTACACCATGCAAGAGAAACCTTCAAGATGATCCCAATAGCCCAAAATGCTGAAGACACCACCATCCAAGTTCTTCTGGCTTTCCGGAACAAATTGCAAGAAGTACATACAAAAACATGTCCTCCTCCCAACCATATAAGGATCTAGGCCTCAGCTCTTTGCTTGTGCTTACCAATCCCAACGTTGTCAACCATATAAGGATCTAGAAATGATTTTTGGTTAGGTCAGACAATTGTTAGGAAGGGAAGAAATAAGTGAAGAAAGAAATTGATTACCTTCATTGATTTCCGAATCAGACAGAATACTCTGGTCTTTGAGAGCCATGACAGCTATTGTGCTTTCCATGACATCATCAACGCTATGGATAATTTTTACTTGAGATAAGCGGCGTATTTTTGCTATCCACAAATTTTACACACTCGCAACATCTGAATCATTATGGAGAGGAAAAACTCCTTTGCCGCATTCCTGGATTCCTGTAGCTTCCCCTAAAAAAGAAATGAAGTCTAAAAATTTCACAACCACAAGAAAGTGATTAATCTAGAGAAATACACAATACTAATAGTTACATTATCATAAATTGGTAGTTTGATCAGAGCTATACCAGAGAAAGAAATGGCAAAAAAATTAGACACGTACAATTAAGAAAAATATTATTATTTGTTCTAAGAACGTAGGATACCCAATGAAACATCGAAGTGTTGAACATGAGCGGCATGCTGCAATCGGATGTACCACGTACATGTACATCTATATTAAGCTAGCAGTTGTAGAAATAGGTAGAATCGTACTAAAAAGATGATATCGATAGTTGATGAAGCCTGTTACCTCATATCCATTTGAATGTCTTGGTTAGAGATTCGGTGAGTAATTAACTATGAATAAAACTATAATTTACACAGAGATTAATTAGTCCATGGAAAACATGGTGGAAAATCCCTCCCTGGACCTATATATATTGTCATAGCTGAAAAAACCATATATATGAATTTTCACATCTATTCATGATGGTATATCTCAAATAGGTATGCACTGATGAGTACTGTTAGTCATACTGTTAGTCATAGAGATCTTTAAACAATAATTTGCATTGAAGAAGTAAGCTAAAGTCGTTCATGAAATAAGGAATCACAACAGCAGATGGAAAATAGTCCTCAATGAATTGAAAAACGTCTAAATCTCACCTACATTAATCACTAATCAGTCCCCGCAAGCAACCAGGCACAAAGAAAAAAAATCCAAACCACTGATCTGTGAGGCAAAAACACAAACACTTAGACTTCACTCGAGATCGTGCACCGTGTTCGTTGGAAACTAATGATTTATTGTCTAACCCTGCCGATCTTGGATTTAATTTGGTTGCTGCCTAGAGTAATCCAGACCATGCATCTATAAGGGATCAGGAAGAGAGGTCGGATGGCTCACCTCTGCATCCTTGCATGAAACCGTGGAAGGCATAGACGGCGGCGCCACCCGGATAGTCGGCTGGGAACACGGCGCCGGCCGTACAGTTGGCTAGGAATGCGACATGACTGGTGGATCTGGTGGGGAGAGAGAGGTTCCCCATTACAGCGCTATTGACGATGGGACCATCCATGAGGCGCAGTCCGAAGATCTTCACACCACTGTGGAGGCCGGATCTGGCAAGTGGCACGAATCAGATAGACGGCCCGACGGAGGCACATGACGATGGTAGAGGAGGCCAGTGAAGGGAGCGGATGGGGAAGAGCGGCGCCCGGTTGGAGGAAACGAAGGGACGCACCTTGCCGGGAGGAGAGGGTGTGAACGGGAGATTTGGCAGCGGGGCGGGGAGGGGCCGGCTATGGATTACACAAGGGGTGGAGCTGGGGCGCAATAACCCCTACCGGGCTGGACCAAACCGCCGCGACCCAGCTGGGAGGAAGGGCGGTGGAACCCGGGAGAAGGGGGAGGAAAGGGGTCAGTCGGGCGACCGCCGTGCAGAAGGCCGACGGGGGAGATGTGTGGCGGCGTCGTGGTGGGAGAAGGGCAGGACGACGGCGGGGTGACGTGTGGGCAAAGGGCGGCGATGGCAGGGACGGGGCAGGGGCGACGACGGCTGGCTGAGATGGCTAGGGTTTGGGATGGGGGCGGCGGAAGAAGGAGAAGGTGGGCGGCTGGAGAGCGAGGCCACAAAGGTGGAGCTAGGGCGCAATAACCCCTACCGGGCTGGACCAAACCGCCGTGCCATAGCTGGGAGGAGGGGCGGTGGAGCTCGGGAGGAGGGGGAGGAAGGGGGGCAAGGAAAGGGGTAGCAGGCGGAGACGGAGAGGACCACGCGAGCGAGGGGAGGAGGGCGAGCAAGGTTTCGGGCCAGGCGAGAGGACGGCGGGTTGAAGACGAAAAAACTAAAGAGCTAAACGCAAAGACGGCGCAGTGATGGCCATTTGATCGGCTGATCGGACGATCGTGAAGATATGAGGACGCGGTTGTGAAATGAAAATACTAGAGGGTTTTTTGCATTGGCAATCCGGTTGGCAAGGTGGGCAGCAATTGGACGAACAGATCGAGGTGGACGGACAGATCGTACGGCCGAGGTTTTCTCAATGACGTGAACGCACAGCTATCCAGAATGAGATCCCTCTTTATAGTATAGAGTATAGATAATAATAATAATTACCCTTGTATTTTCTTGTGCACAAGGTCACACCCGGATATTTTTGTCATGTTTGGAAGGAATGTAATTTTGCCCACCTGTAAATACTTTCAACTTGCTACTTCATCAAGAAGCAAACTGGCTTCTCAAGAAGAAGAAGAAGAAGAAGAAGAAGCAAATTGGCAATGCATTGCTACTGAAAGAACAGATCAATTCACATATCGCAACTGAAAATTGAAAAATTTGAAGCTCGGTCTCAAGATTCACCTAACGTGAGAAAATTGCAAAATTCGAAGCCTGTCTCAAGATTCATTGAATACTCTGCACATCGCAGACCAAACACACGGAATTAGCATCAACGCATGTATTTGAGACCATACCTGATTTTAAGATTCAGTCATTTGTTGATCATACCACAATGCTTATCTAAAATCTGACAAGATTGAAACTCTACCTCACAGGCCACTGGCCACTTGGAAGTGAGTGCCAATTGTCAACTGTGCTTCGTAGGTCACAAATCCTATTCTTGAGGGCACAAATTAAGGGCTCAATTTGAAACTGAGATCAACAAAATTAATAGATCACAAGAACATGAAACAACCAAAGTACCCGAAGTCCGAACACTCACAATGCCCGACTCGAGCAGTCTATACATAGAAATCTGATCGCATGAAGGCTGCAAAATTTCAGCCTTCCACTTAGCAATGAACACAGCGACAGCTAGTACTTCAAGCATCCAAAATTATGAAATCAACCTATTTTGTTGTCATTGCCATCTCCTATTTGGTTGCTGCTGGCCTGCTCCCGGTACAGATCCAGCTGGAAGCTAGACGACGACGACAACCACCAGCCACGCCTTCCTTCTTGTGAGAAAATTGACAATATGCCACTCTCTAACATTGGCTTCATCGATTTGCCATCCTCGACACGGACTTCACTCTTATACCACTCGGAACGTTGCCACTTCGTCTGATCATTTTGGCCTGTTTTAATTGTAATAATACGTATTCGGGACCTCCCCGCGTGGAAAAAGACCATTTTGCCCCCGCGTCGGTTTGTTACAACATCCCGGCCGCTCCGTGTTGCAACCGGACCCTCTCGCCCCCCAAACCCGACCGAGCCCCTTCCCATCTCTCCTGACGCTAGAGGCGGCGACGCAGGCAGCGGCGGAGCACCTACGGCGGGCCGGAGGTCAAGGTCGAGGAGGAGTTGGCGGGTAAGGTTAGTATTTTCTCCATACCCTTTGCTGTGAATCGTTGGGTGGTGGCTCCCGGCTGTTGTGGTGGAGATCTCGTTGTGGGGTGGAATGAACTGATGGGATTGAACCTAGAATGTACTGAGGTCTTAGGTGACGGTTTGTACGGATATTGACATGCTGTGTGCAATGAAACCTCACATTACCGTTAAATGTATCGGTTGATTTGTTCATTCTTTGTTTTAACCGCATTTTATGTTTCTTTGTTTCTTTGCACACAACCTCGTAGAGTCGGTGGAGCGGCTGCCTCCACGGATTTTAGTGTAGTAATGCCTTGTGATGGGGCAGATTTTCCCTGTGATGGGGCAAATCGAGTTGCGGAGGAGGTTGATTGGGAATCTTTAAGGATTAACGAAGAACAAGATGATGAAGGGAGGGTACAGGTGTTGGATGATGGTGACTTGTACGAGCTGCTGGGGCTGAGGGATGAACAAGTTTGGAGGGGTAGTGGATTACCAACAGCAGCTGAGGCCAATCTGACAGGGGAAGAGGAGCCAGATGTTGTCATCATAGTGGATGATAACAATCCAGATGAGATTAGGATTGATTATGACAAGGAAAAACCTCAGATGCACATAGGCACCTTGTTTCCTTGTATGAAAGATTTTAGAATGGCTCTGAGACAGTTTGCAATAAATGAGGAGTTTGAATTGGGGATTGAGAAGTCAGATAAAACAAGATTTAGAGGGTTTTGTAAAGGAAAAGGATGCCCTTGGAGGATAGTTGCTCATAGAAGGCCAGATTTGAAAACCATCATGGTATTTGACTGACTATGTTATAATTTGAAATATATGTTTGATTGCATTGAACTAATGCTTGTATGTTGTTGAGACTGCATTGAACTGATGCTTGTATGCTTTTGTTCTCTCTTTTGTTGTGCCTTTTGTTTTGCATGTTTCAATTCTACAGGAAGAACATACCTGCACATCTAGCAGCAGGGTAAAGGGTCACACTGCTTCTAGGGGGTGGGTTGCTGAGAAGGCCTTGCCTATTCTGAGGAGGAGTCCAGCAATGGGACCAATTGAGTTGCAGAAGAGGCTTGAGGGTGATTACAAGGTGAGCCTAGCATATGACACTGTGTGGAGGGGACATCAGAGAACCCTGGAGGAGATGTATGGCAATTGGGAGGACAATTTCCAGTGGTTGTTCAGATGGAGAGCAGAGCTGACAAAGAGGTCTCCAGGTTCTGTTGTGGAGATAGACACCAGGACTGTGGATGGCAAGATATATTTCCATAGATTTTTTTGTGCCTTTTCTCCATGCATTGAGGGATTTATTAGTGGCTGTAGACCATATTTAAGCATAGACAGCACTGCACTTAATGGAAGATGGAATGGGCACTTAGCTGCAGCCATCTTGTATTAGATGGCCATAATTGGATGTACCTCAGTAGCTTTTGGTCTAATAGACGCAGAAAAGAAGATAACGGGTTTGGTTCATGGAACGACTTCACAAAGCCTTGGGGACTTACTGTGTTAGCTATTTGCACTGATGCCTGTAAAGGCCTAGAGAATGCAGTTAGTAGAGTTTTCCCTAGAGCTGAGAAAAGGGAGTGCTTTAGGCATCTCATGAATAACTTTGTGAAAAAGTTCCATGGGGGAACTTTTGGGGAGATGTTTCCAGCAGCTAGGGCATATAGGCATGATGTGTTTGAGGAACATATGAATAGGATCATCACAGAGTGCCCTGAGGTGTTAGAATATTTGAACAAGTGGCATCCTTTAAAGTGGATGAGGTGTGCATTTGACATAGATGTCAAATGTGACTATATAAACAATAACTTAGCTGAGATTTTTAACAACTGGGTAAAAGAAATCAAGGATCTTCCAGCAGTAGATCTTGCAGACAAGCTGAGACAAATGGTGATGGTCCTATTTGAGAAAAGGAGAAGAATTGCTGAGAAACTTCATGGTAGGATACTGCCTGCAGTATTGCTTCAACTCAAGGCTAGAACCAGAGGTTTAGGACATTTGAGGGTTATCAATGCTGGAAAAGCTACTGCAGAAGTGTGTGACAATAACTGTAATCATCAAAGACATGTAGTGAAGACTGCTGAACAGGAGTGCACTTGTTTAGAATGGCAGCATACTGGTAAGCCATGTGACCATGCCTTGGCTATAATCACTACACATAGAGCTGTCAACCTGAGTGATTTTGTGCATGACTACTATTCAGTGGAGAGATTCAGAGCTGCATATGCAGGCATCATTGAACCAATGACTGACAAGGCACAGTGGCCAATGGTAGAGCTGAGTGCACAGGTTTTTGCACCACTAGCAAGAAGAACATCTGGTAGGCAAAGGAAACTCAGAATGAAAGGCTGCCTGGAGACTGGTGGTACCTCTGGCTTGAAGAAAACTGCAGACAATGCAAGGAAAAAAGCAATGGTTAGAGGGCCAGTCAAGTGTAAAAGGTGTGGAGAACTAGGTCATAGGCAAGCCAGCCCCAAGTGTCCTATGAATGGAACAAAGAAAAGGCAAGTTTACCCTGCTCTTATACCATTATTCTTTGTTCATAATTAAATCTATACTAATGTACACCCTGTTTGCAGGAAGAGGAAGGCAAGGAAGAGCACTATGAGGGGAGGAGCCACAAGTTCTGGCAATGCACAAGCTGAGCCTGAAGTGGTGGCTGTACCAGGCTGTACCAATGCAAATGCTGAGCCTGAGGTGCTGGCTGAACCAAGTGGCACTGCAGAACCACCTCCTACCAGTGACTGTGAACCTCCAAGTCCAAGACCTGCAAGACGTGTATGTCTAAAACGGAAGCTTACTCCTAAGAAGCCTACCAAGTAGATCTTTACCATGCCCTGGCTGTGAAAAAAAGCTTGTTTAAGTGTTGTGAACACTAAATGTATGTCTGTCATGGTTTGTAATATGTATGATGGGAGGCTTGACTAAGTGCCTTGACTGTAATACCTATGTAACCGAGCTGAACTAAGTGTCTTTTGCGTAGTACTAGCTGAATGGCTGAATGTGATCCTATGTACTGTGATCATATCTGAACTATGCAAATTACACTGTCACAATGTGAAATTCATAATTTCTCAATGATTCTGCTTATTGGGTTCCCTGTATTCTTTGTCAGAATTTTGTTGGGTGACAATGACAAGGTGAGACAAATGGTCTGATGATGAACCCCAATATACTGCTTGATTGCTTCAAAGATAAAACCATATAAAGTCTCATTGATTACAAACTGAACACATACATTGAATGGATTCTGGATTTTCATTTCTTCAAAGATAAAACCATACAAAGTCTCATTGATTACAAACTGAAAACATACATTGAATGGATTCTGGATTTTCATTTCTTCAAAGATAAAACCATACAAAGTCTCATTGATTACAAACTGAAAACATACATTGAATGGATTCTGGATTTTCATTGCTTCAAAGATAAAACCATACCTTTGTCTCATTGATTACAAACTGAAAATATACATTGTCACATTCTAGAATTTTCATTGCTTCAAAGATAAAACCATACAAAGTCTCACATAACACTGGAGATAATAACAAACAACCCCACACTGACCAGTACTGCTATCACAACATTGCTAAGTACTAACAAATACCCAATTTGCACTAACTTGCACAGTGACTTGTTCATAGCTAAATACTGCACACCATCATGTCCTATTGCTTCCTTCGGTTCAACATAGTCCATGTCCTTCGATTTCTCCTTTGCATACCCATTTCTCTGCACAAAATCCTCGTATTGCTCAAGCCACATGTAGAATTGGCAACGGCCGGGCTTCTGTCATGAAAACGAGCATCCGAAGCTCACACAAATGAACCAATCCAAGCTTAAACACTACAAATTCGACGCATTTTCTCGAGATAAGATACATACCTCCTGCTCATTATTAGGGCACTTGAAAAATACCTTGCCCGGATTTCTCTTTGACCTAGAAACAAGCTCAATCACTGGTTCCCCGCACCTAGGGCACGGCAATAACGGAAGCCCGCTAGGCCCAAATGACACACCTTTAGCGACGGATCGTGTCGACGTGCTTCCTTCCATCACCCGCTCCTCCTCGACCTTGACCTCCGGCCCGCCGTAGGTGCTCCGCCGCCGCCTGCGTCGCTGCCTCCAGCGTCGGGAGAGATGGGAAGGGGCTCGGTCGGGTTTGGGGGGCGAGAGGGTCCGGCTACAACACGGAGCGGCCGGGATGTTGTAACAAACCGACGCGGGGGCAAAATGGTCTTTTCCCACGCGGGGGGTCCCAAATACGTATTATTACAATTAAAATAGGCCAAAATGGCAATCAGACGAAGTGGCAACGTTCCGAGTGGTATAAGAGTGAAGTCCGTGTCGAGGATGACAAATTGACGAAGCCAATGTTAGGGAGTGGCATATTGTCAATTTTCTCCCTTCTTGTGTAGATCCCCAACTCTTGATCAAAACCTCAGATCCAAAACTCCCGGTACGGCCTAGGTCGGAAAATTTTCCAGCCCTATGTTTTTACACTGGTTTTAAACTTAACACCAGTCATCCAAGCAGGCCCTAAAGGTAAACATCATATTGGTGTCTTCTGCCTTGCCTGCTACGTTTATCTAGCCCAAAGGTGCCTCTAGATGCCTAAAATGGCACTACGTATATGCTCTTCTGAAAAAACAGCAAAGCATATAAAACCATCATGATAGTTTTGGAGTGTTTTTGTCATCATACATTATTTGGAGGTGATTAAATGGAGATATAACATAATACATAGCAAAGATATAGATCGTGGAGAGAAATGCACAAGCATGTAATGGACTCAAAATCTGTAGAACATGGCTCATAATCCACTGCAAGTTTATAGGGATCACAAACCTTCTCAGATTCTCTGATTCCACCCAGCACACTGCGTGCAACAAAGGCCAAAGCGCAATTGCCTGAAATTGGAAGCATGTGAATTAGTAGAGATACCCATATCTTGCATAAGGATGGTTGAAGTAGCAGAAGATGGGGAAGAACTGGGAGGAGGAAGATTGAGCTTGCTTCAGTGTAGCAAATTTTCCTGTGCATACATAGATTTTTCCACCAAAAACCCACCCGCAGAGGGAAATGATGAGCAACACATTGTTGCAGCCTGTCTTAAACCTGATTATATGGTGGCTCCTATCCAACAAATTTAGCAATAATTTTGTACATCAAAAGGAAAAGAACCAAAAATATATTTAGGGATATAATCATGTACTTACAACTGTGCCAGTAATTTCTCTAGGAATATAGGTATAGATATAAATGGAGCACACATCTGGGGAGATTTGGCTATGTGGGACGCCAGGGAACATCAACAAGAGAATCGTCCTCGGTGGCAGTAGAGTCGGAGTTGTGCTCTGGGAGAGGAGGCCGAGACGGGGTGAGCGTGAATGATTGTGGGGGCATTGGCTGGTTAGGGTTTAGACCTTCTCCGACTATTTTTTCTTCATTTTGTTTCTTTTTCTATTTCTTTTCTCATATTCGTTTTCTTTATTTTTCACCATTCTCTATAAGTATCCCTTCGAATGGAACGATACAGAAAAAGGAGAGAGAAACCCTGTCTGAAGGGAATGAAAAAGAGAATCTCTTTTAAAAGGGAACGGTGAAGAGAATCTGTTAGAACGTTGAAGGGAACGAGATTTTCTTTGTGACAGAAACCGGAGAAGGGGCGGATTCACTTGGAGATGGTTTTAGGACGTGGATGCATAGATGTGTCGGGCGATCGAACAGACACTACTACACACTACTACAGACAAACACATCACTGCCGGTTTAGAACTAATTTTACTACCGGTTCTTGAACCGGGAGTGATACTCCCTCCATTATCACTGCCAGTTCATAACCGACAGTAATAGTATATCACTGTTTGTCCCTTTTTGGCTTTAGAAAGTAAAAAAAAATCTTACACTCAAGTATTACTACCTACATCTACATGGATAGATTCGAACTTGCAACCTCTCAGCATACGCGAAGCTTCCTTGTCATCTCACCTATCAATTATTAGTGAGAGTAATGAGATTTTTTTTTTCTTTTGAACCTTGTCGTCCAAATCTTTTAACGATTATTTGGGCATCAAAATGACTTCAAATGGAAAAGTTGTCAACAACATAGTTGTAGACCTCGTCGAGCGCTACAATTTTGATGTAAATTTTGTCTTCATCCAACTTCGTATGAAAAAGTTATGAAATTTTGAAAACGAATTATCACTGCCAGTTTGTGTTATGAACTGGGCGTGATTACCGACAGTGATAATGATATTTTACTGCCGGTTCTTTTTAGATTAATTATCACTATCGGTTCTTGACATGAACCGGGCAGTGATAAGTTAACACTTTCATTTCTGAGTGAACGGGCAGTGATGAGACCACATGGAAGGAGCATTCTGTAGCAGTGAGATGGACACACAACTGGCAGTGAGTAGTGTAACAGTAACCCAGTACATTTCACTGATGTCGATCAAATCGGGACGCAACATTAATATAGATGGATCAATTGTTGGGTTCTTTTCGGCTTATCTTATCCAGCTTATTTAACTTATCTCGTAACTTCGAGAATTTTCCGAGATAGCCTCGAGAGCCGGTTGGTCTTTGTGTTTAGGGTTTGGAGAGCTTTTAGACACTTCTACGAGATAAAAAAATAGACTTAAAATTAATTAAAAAAGTGAGATAAGTCAAATAAGACACAAGATAAGTCAGCTTATTTGACTTATCTCACTTTTTTTTATTAATTTTTAAGTCCGTTTTTTATCTCGTAGGTGTGTCTAAAAGCTCCCTAAACCCTAAATAGAAAGGCCAACCGGCCCTCAAGGTTATCTCGAAAAATTCTCGAAGTTACGAGATAAGTCAAATAAGCTGGATAAGATAAGCCGAAAAGAACCAACTGGAGCCGTTTGCAAAAATGGTCACGTTAACGGTTAATGATGAGACGGGCCCACGACGACTTGACTACTTGAGCAAGTCTGTACGTGCAGACGCAAGGTCTTTGAGTTTCACACACTGCACGTTGATGCTACGTGCAGAGAATTTATGGCTAACCAAATATTTCGATCAGAGTACAGGTCTATTGAATTCGTATTGTCCTTGCCATTCATACGTGCTCTGTTTTGTGGCCCCGATATATTTGCCCATTCTATGTTTTTCATTCATATGATCAGCTGGCTTGGTCGCCAATAAAACAAACGTACAGCGTGTTGTCTGCGTTGTGTTAAGTACAAGGCCCTGTTCTTATGAGTATATAGGCCTTATTTTTCTTATTTATCTTATTAGAAATTAGGGCTTATTTTCGTTTAAAATAAAACGATTTATTGTTTGAATCCTCTTTTTTCTATTTCAATGACTTTCCTAAAAACCTTTAAAACACAAGTCAAACGAAGCGGATCCGACTCTCGAGGCTACCTCGGAAAGCTTTTGAAGTTAGAAGAAAAGTCAAATAAGACAAATAAGTCAGATAAGATAAGCTGACAAGAACAGGGCCTAAGTTGAGTGTCAGCCTGGTTAGTTGCCCTACGTATTAGTGTATAGGCGAGCGCCTCAGATCGGACGAGTGCCCCATATCGGAAGAGGGCTTCTCATCGGACGCTCGCGAGACCCTTATGAAATATGGATATATACTGATGAAACATGGATGAAGTATTAATGAAACATGACGAAGTACGGATAAAATATAAGCGAAAAATTGATGAAACTTGGCGAAGTAGTAACGAAACATAGTAACATGTTAAGAAACATGGCGAAGTACTGACGATAACATCGATTTGGCCTAATGAAATATCAGCAAATTACTAATGAAACATGGAGAAAATACTGATAAAACATGGCGAAAGCATGAGTGAGAGTCAAACTGAAACATGGTGAAGTATTGACATCGATTTTACATGGTGAAACATCGGCAAAGTACTGATAGTATTGATGAAACATGTGAAATACTGATGAAACATTGACAAACATCATGTTTCATAAGAGCAAACACTATGTTTCGCAAAGATAGAAACAATGTTTCAATAGAGTACCGCGTGTTGTTTGCGTTGTGTTAAGTTTAAGTCGAGTGTCAGCCCGGTTAGCTGCCCTATGTATTAGAGTATATGCGAGCGCCCCAAATCGGATGTCCAATGGGAGGGCTTTTCATTGGACCTCCTCCCATTGGATGGTCGTGAGACCCAGATGAAATATGGAGATGTACCGATAAAATATGGGTAAAGTATTAATGAAACATGATTAAGTACGGACAAAACATAAGCGAAAAACTGATAAAACTTGGCGAAGTACTAATGAAACGTGGTAACACGCAAAGAAACATGGCAAAGTACTGACGACAACATCGATTTTGCCTAATGAAACATCGGTAAATTACTGATGAAACATGGAGAAAGTATTGATAAAACATGGCGAAAGCACAGGTGAGGGTCGAACTGAAACATGTCGAAGTATTGACATCGATTTTGCCCAGTGAAACATCGGCAAAGTACTGATGGTACTGATGAAACATGCGAAATACCGATGATACATAGACAAACATCATGTTTTACGAGAGCATACACCATGTTTCGCAAGAGCAGAAACAATGTTTCAATAGAGTAAAACACATGCTTAATTCACAAGGGTAAAACAGAAATGTCTTGTATTTTTTATATGTGTTTCCACGAGAGCAAACTCATGTTTCACCAGATCAAAACTATGTTTCATACGTATTAGGGTAACGTTTCAAGCCAATACACTGTACATCTACACTATGTAGCTCCTTGCTCCTTCCAATGGAGTACCAAGCTCCCTATACAGCGAGCTCCATGCTGGGGTCGGCCGGAGGCGCAACTAGCAGGTTTTCAAGAGGCGAAACGACGCTCCTCGCCGACCCTTACCCAAGATAGAGGTAGAGAGAGGAGAGGACATAGAGGCTAGAGAAAAAAAGGGATGGTGAGGAGATGGAGATAGAGAACTCGCATGGGAGAGAGAAGGACGGGCGCCGGCGTTGGCAGCCAGCAAGCAGCGGCGTTGACGGCCGGCGAGCGACAGTGACGACGACGTGGGTGAGCACGCTGTCCCCCAGATCTGTCTCTGTGTTGTAGAATGAAGAAAGAGAGGGGGAGAGAGATGGGTGGAGGAGGAAGGAATAAGGCAATGGGTAGCAGCTGCGTGAGTGAGGACTCAGGGCTTTCGATAGATCGGACGCCCAAGTCAGAGCTTTTTCATATAGTATATGCTATGAATCAAAAGGATCCAACTGTTATGGTATGATAGTATTTACTAGGATTGGCCCTAATATCTCTATTTAATATGGTTCCATCTTATCTCTAAAATTACTTGTGATCTAAGCCACCACTATCTAAACACCCACGAGTTCCAATAGAAAACACACAATTCATCATATGATATATTCATCTGCTCCAGTAGTATCAAAGCCATGGGTTCGAGATCTTCCTAACACAATTCATCATAATATTTTCATCTTCTAAGCATCCCATCTACTTATCGTCATCATACTGAACCATTTTTGCCATACCAATCATCTATGAGCATGAGCTGTCGCACCATTGAGAACCAAACCGTAGTCGTGCCACCTTCTTAGGCTATAGTGCTGACGTCTGTGGCCACATCACCATCTTCGTCAACACTGGCTGGCTCTTCCTTTACCTAATTCAAGCATAGTTGTTGCCTCTTTGGTCTTTGTCTAGTGCTTTTCCTCTTGTCCACCACAGCTATGCCAGCAGTGTCATAATCTATTTTATTTGTATGCTCATATGCATTTTTCTCCCTTTTTCATATACTCTGTGCAACAACTGAGTTGCTACGTAGCCCTCCACCGTGGCACACCGCTACTGCCATTGAGCCTCTATTAGCTTTTGTGTTAGTCCCTTTTCTTGATACCGGTGGATGCCTTGTGTTAGTCCCTTTTCTTGATGCACCAAGTTCTAGCAAAATTAGCGTGTCCATTTGTCCCTTTTGCGCACCTAGGTTTGAGACCACTAGATTGTGCTTCATCGAGGACAATTTTGACCGCATTGTCCATAACATCACGATGCTCATCAGTGACTGTCTGATCGTGGCACATCTTTGCACTCATGACTCCCTGTACGGCAACTCTCCCCTCCACAACTACGTCCACAGTCACCTTGGTCTTGGTTACCTCATGATTGTCATCTAAAGGCTGTCATCAAGTTAATCAAACTTGTAGGTTTCCACTACGGTCGAGTGGCATGATGCTGATGCTCTAACTGTAGAGGGATCGATGTTAGAGCATATGGTATGACCTAGAAGAATCCGACCATTATGGCATGATAGTATTTGTTAGAATTTATTGGTTGTAATCTCTCTGATATGATTCCATCTTATCCCTAGAATGGCTTGTGATATAAGTCACCATTTACACTATATACATAAATACCCATGTGGCTTAATACAAAACACTCAATTCATCGTCTCACACCACAAAGATGATGTGCGGCTTCACCTGCGTATCATATATTTCAGAACGTTGACGACCGAGGCAGGTCACCGTGGTTGGTGGCTTCATCTCGCCAAATTACTGTCATGCGCAATATATTATATATACGCACATATAGCTGATAGATTCGATCCTTCGAGTTTCACGAATGCACAACGCCAGGAAGAAACCATATAGCTAGCTCGCTATTGTTTGCACAGAGCACGCACTCCACAGTCCAAATCCAGTGTTTTACCCACGTACGTACGTGCTTACTGAGAGATGGCTGGCCATTGCCCTTGTATTTTTTACATGTGCTTCACGAGAGCAAACTCATGTTTCACCAGATCAAAACTATGTTATATGTATTAGGGTGATGTTTCAAGTCAATACGCTGTACATCTACACCATGTAGTTCCTTGCTCCTTCCAATGGAGTACCAAGCTCCCTATACGGCGAGCTCCAGGCTAGGGTCAGCCCGAGGCGCAACCAGTTCGAAGAGGCGAAACGATGCTCCTCGCCGACCCTTACCTAAGATAGAGGTAGAGAGAGGAGAGGACGTAGAGGCTAGAGAAAAAAAGGGGATGGTGAGGAGATGGAAGAGGAGGAGATGGAGGGAGAGAACTCGCATGGGGGAAAGAAGAAGGACGGGCGCCGGCGTTGGTAGCCAGCAAGCGGCAGCGTTGCCAGCCGGTGAGCGACAGCGATGACGACACGGGTGAGCACGCTGTCCCCCAGATCTATCTCTGTGTTGTAGAATGAAGAAAGAGAGGGAGAGAGAGATGGGTGGAGGAGGATGAAATAAGGCAACGGGTAGTAGCTGCGTGAGTGAGGACTGAGGGCTTCCGATGGATCGGACGCCCAAGTCAGATGGTTTTCGTATAGTATATGCTATGAATTGAAAGGATGCAGCTGTTATGGTATGATAATATTTATTAGGATTGGCCGTAATCTCTCGATTTAATACAGTTCCATATTATCTGTAAAATTACTTGTGATCTAAGCCACCATTTATACTATCTAAACACCCATGAGTTTCAATAGAAACCGCACAATTCATCATATGATATATTCATCTTCTCCAGTAATATTTAAGCCATGGGTTCGAGATCTTCCTAACACAATTTATCATAATATTTTCATCTTCTAAGAACAACACAATGATTAGGCGCCCTCATCAACATGGCCCCATCCTCCATGGCCATCTAAGCATGCCAACTACTCATCATCATCATACTGAACCATTTTGCCATACCAGTCATTTATGAGCTTGAGCTGTTGCATCATCGAGAACCAAACTGTAGTTGTGTGGCCTTCTTACGCTATAGTGCTGATGTCTGTGGCCATATCACCATCTTTATCAACACTGACTGGCTCTTCCTTTACCTAATTCAAGCATAGTTGTTGCCTCTCCGGTCTCCATCCAGTGCTTTTCCTCTTGTCCACCACAGTTATGCCACCAGTGTCATAATCTATTTTATTTGTATGCTCACATGCATTTTTCTTCATTTTTCATCTACTCTGTGCAACAACTAAGTTGCTACGTAGCCCTCCATCGTGGCAACTACTATTGCCATTGAGCCTCTATTAGCTTTTGTGTTAGTCCCTTTTCTTGATTCCGGTGGATGCCTTGTCTTAGTCCCTTTTCTTGATGCACTGAGTTCTAGCAAAATTGGCATGTCCATTTGTCCCTTCTGCGCACCTAGGTTTGAGACCACTAGATTGCGCTTCATCGACGACAATTTCGACCGCATTGTCCACAACATCACAATGCTCATAAGTGACTGTCTGATCGTGTCAGCATCTTCTTCCTAGCACATCTTTGCACTCACAACTCTCTGTGCGGCAACCTTGACATCATCTAGCCTAACACAACACTCTCCTCCACGGCTACGTCCACAATCACCTTGGTCTCGGTTACCTCATGATCAGCATCTAAAGGCTATTATCAAGTTGGTTAAACTTGTAGGTTTTCACTACAGTCGAGCGGCATGATGCTCCTGCTCTAACCGTAGAGGGATCGATGTTAGAGCATATGGTATGATATAAAAGAATCTGACCGTTATGGTGTGATAGTATTTGTTAGAATTTATTGATTGTAATCTCTCTAATATGATTCTATCTTATCCTTAGAATTGCTTGTGATATAAATCATCATTTACATTATATAAATAAATACCCACGTGGCTTAATACAAAACACTCAATTCATCGTCTCACGGCATGACGTGCGGCTTCAACCTGCGTATTATATATTTCAGGAACGTTAACGACCAGGGCAGGTCAGCCGTGGTTGGTGGCTCCATCTCTGCCAGCCGGCCTGTCATGCGTAATATATTATATATACGCACATATAGCAGATAGATTCGATCCATCGAGTTTCACGAATGCACAACGGGAAGAAACCATATAGCTAGCTCGCTATTGTTCGCACAGCGCACGCACTCCACTGTCCAAATCCAGTGTTTTACCCACGTACGTACGTGCTTACTGAGAGATGGCTGGCCATTGCCCTCGCTGCTGGGTGTTGGGGCTGGAAGACACCAACACTTGTCAGGAGAACGAGCAATGGAGCAAGCAGTCCAGCTACCGGGTACCGGAGTGGGTAAAGAACAATACCAAGAGGCCGAACGCCTACCGGCCGGAGTTGGTATCCTTGGGCCCGTTTCACCACGGCCACCCTGACCTGAAGCCCATGGAGGAGCACAAGCGACGAGTGCTACGGCACGTCGTTAGGCGGTCCGGGAAGCCGCTGCGGGAGTTCGTCGCCGCCGTGGAGGAGGTGGCGCAGCAGCTGGAGGATGCATACGAGGGCCTCGGTGAGGACTGGCGAGGAGTGGCTAATAGGGATCGCTTCGTTCAGCTCATGGTCACGGATGGCTGCTTCTTGCTGGAGGTGATGGTGGTGTATATGGGAGGTACAGTTGCGGGTTATGCATACAACGACCCAGTCTTCAGCAAACATAGTCGCCTGCACTTGTTCTCTGTTATCCAGCGTGACACATTCTTGATGGAGAACCAGTTGCCTCTGCTCCTTCTCGAGAGGCTTGCCGCTGTTCAGCGTGACACATATCTGGTAAACAATAGTTATCTGGACCTATGCGTTTTCCATTGCCCTTTTCCATGTTTCGATTATAGAAATATCGATAGTTCAGTCTGGGGTTTCTCACCTTAGTTGCGAATTTGCGATGTTGAATTAAGTGTACATAGCCCTTAACTAAAAAATAAGATAGACCACATCATACATTAATTAAATTCGAAGCAGCACGTCTTTCTCGCCTTTCTATTATCCAGTATAGGGTGATTGCAGTATTATTTCCTATCAAAGTGCGACAAGGGAGATGCAGAAGAATAATATGCCACCCGTTCCCAGCATCCTCGAGTTCGTGGTCAAACTCACCTAGCCGGTCCTTTTTATTTTAGCTTATGGGGTTACTAGTGCCGAAAAAAAAATCTATATTGCACACTAAACTGTTATATCTCATCTACTGTAGCCCCAAACTCGAAAATAACAATTTTCACACCACAAGTTATTTTCTATTGAATGGTTTTACCACGTAGTAATTATATGACATTTTTCACACGACAAGTTATTTTCTATTGTGTCTGCCATCTAGGCATTATAGGTGATACCGAGGACCCACCCATGACCCCAAACTCCAAAACCACATATCTCACACCATAATTATTAAAATCCGTGCACTTAAGGCTGTTCTATTAGATGGTTTTGCTACATAGGCATTACATATGGCATTTTTCTAGCCATCTACCTATCTATTATATATATATAACGATGAGAAAAAAAAGAAAGATATACACTATCAATCAGTGGGACTAGCTAGATTATAACGGTATAGGTCTAACATAATTGAAGATAAGATTCTATTAGTGCTTATTTGGCCAATACAACACGCATGCCTATCTGAATTGGACTCCACACATCAGCTCTATATAAAAATCATGCCTCTTTGCAAATACATATACATGTTAGTTTTGGATAAATGCACGGCCTAGCTCCCATTGTTCATATGTGGGCACGACCAAGACCGATCTCACTACTAGAAAAACGAGCATCACAAGCGGTACATTACAAGCGGTTCGATGCGCACCGCTTCTAATAGTTGCAGCATAAGCGGTTCAATAGCCCAAGCCAGGAAGACCCCTCTAGAAGCGGTTCGTAATACGAACCCCTTCTAAAGCCCAAGCAACAGAAGGGGTTCGTGTCACGAACCCTTTCTAAAGCCCAGCACCTCAAGTAACGGTTCGTAATACGAACCCCTTCTAAAGCCCCCTCTAGAAGCGGTTCGTAATATGAACCGCTTCTAGAGGGGGCTTTAGAAGGGGTTCGTATTACGAACCGCTGCTAGAGGTCCATTTTTCGAATTGTTAAAAGGAAAGCTTGCTTTATCTCATCAAAGAGCACGCGTGGGTGGCTTGGCTAGCTGAGTAAGGTGTGGGTCACGAGGAGAGGTGAGGTCCTGAGTTCAAATCCCACATACCCCAATATTCTTTACCCTTATTCTTTACCTTTTTAGACACCACTAGAAGCGGTACGAACCACTTCTAGTGGTTACGAACCGCTTGTGTTGCACTGTTCCCTGGTAGTGTCTGGTTCACATGGTGTTGTCATTACCATCCAAGATCGCAAGCGCATGAAGAGAAACTAAGGACAAACAAACCTGGGAGGAGAGCATCGACTATGTTGAATTCGAACCTGATGACAACGCCAACGAGTCCTTAGCGTATAAGATTGCTCATATATTCACGCAGCTAGCTGAAAGCGACGCTGGACAGCGTGTTCAAAAACATGAGCTGCAGAGTGCATCACCGTGCATGACCACATCACCTGTCGTCTCCAATACCTACCTCGCACTGCCTCCCCAAACCCCATATGCGAGGTCCCTCAAGTGCCCTGGCAGGTACGCACCAATGTACCATTAATAAGTTGTGATTGATTGCCTTCAAGTCCGATCCGTTAATCCAATTATTGCATGATGAGATGTAGTAATGTTCTTAAAGAAAATCAAGTCACACACATATATATATATCGGTTGCATAAAGCATATGCATGCAAAAGACAGCAAGTCACAACTGATCCGAATGACCTAGGGGAGCCTACGCGCTACTGCAGATATAAATCCAAAAGAAAACACATACATATGTGTTGCTCCGAAGAGCATACTATTCAGATGCAACGAGAAGCGGTCGACAAGAGAGTAAGAACAAAACATTCACCCATTGTTGCTATCTATCTAATGAAGGAAAAATGTACTAAAAGGGAAAAAATGTACGAGTGCAAAAAAAATATAACAATATAGATTTTAGATATGTTTTTAGTTTAACTAGCACGACGATCCATGCACTTGTGCAACTAGATTGATTTGTTTGTTTCCATACAATGTGTTAGATTCAACTTATTAAAATTATATTCAAGATCAATACTGTTATAATATGGATTTGGATCCCTAGTGCTAATATGTAATCAAATTAAACATGTTCTCGATCCACTAGGGATCCAAATCTATATTATAACAGTGTAGATCTTATATATGTTTTTTGTTGAATCTAATGAGAATTGTGCGTCAACAAACTAATGAATCGACCTGCATGGTCGAGAGGAGCCACCACACATTAGCTAGCTCCAAGAGGTTAGAAACTCCAAATTAATTGGATAACAAAAGAAAAATCTACAACATCATCTATGTAGAGGATTGGATTATAACAGTGTAGATCTAATGAGATTATTGTTGTTATCATACACTTCGGATAGACTATATCAGGATTTATTGTGCCCAATAAGACTACATATTGAAACATGTCTCTCGGATTGATATGGGCTAGCTATATCATAGCTTATCATATCATAATCAATATGATTATCAATCCTTATATTGTAAAATGTCTATTATGTATTGATATATATAAATCGAGCCGCGCAAATAAGGAGACATCTTTGCTATTTATAATTATAGATTATACTGAGGACCCACCCGTGACCCAATCTCGAAAAACACATATCGCACATCATAAATAAATTATTAAACCGGTGCACTTAAGGCTGTTGTATTAGATGGTTTTGCCACATAGGAATTACATCTGACATTCTTTCTAGGCATTACATCTGAAATTTTTCAGCCATCTATATCAGGGTGGTAGTGAGGACCCATCCATGACCCCGAACTCAAAAACCAAATATTTCACATCCTAAATTGTTAAAGGTGCCAATGCACTTAAGGTTTTGTTGGATGATTTTGTCACATTAGCATTACATGTGGCATTTTTCGGGCCGTGCAGGCATTATAGGTTGTACTAAGCATCAACCCATGAGTGCCTCATCGTTCAACCCTGGTTTAGTTGCACGCTGTTCTCTCTCTCTGTACGCCATGCAGCTGCCTTGGCGTATAACGACCGTGCATAGATCTATCGTCGGCCACCACATCCATGGTGCATGTCGGCCTTCAATTTTGGCAACTGAGAGCCTACGTGTATAGCAGCATTAGTCCATCGCTATACCAAAACTGCTTATATTATATTTACGCTGGTTCTGGTTCATACACAGATATAATTATTACTACCGGTTCATAAGAAGAGTATGAAAAAACTTATTTAGTGCCGGTTTCAAACAAGAACCGGTGCAGATATTACTATATTTATGCCCGTTAGAACCGACACATGTAAAGACCAATGCGTGTGGGAGTCGAGAAAATCTAGCCTACGTGCATGGGGAACCAAAAAAATTGTAATGTGCGCGCAGGATGGAAAAAAGTGGAGCACGTACACTCCTCCCCTTTCTTTTTTCTACCCACCGAGGCACCAAGCGACAAAAAAAAATCTCTCTCCAACCTCTCACCATACGCGGTCGTTCCCTCGAAATCTCTGGCGCGGCCACGAGACCACGAGATGGCTCAACGACGGGGCGGCAAAGTGATTGTTCACAATTCGTGTACTGAAGCGAGGTGTTTCTGTGTTCATTTATTAATTATTATTTTTTCTCACATGCAAATATGTTAAACTCATTGTGCCCGTATCTCATACATTCTCAAGAGCTCTTACTCATGTCAGTTCATGGCCACAGATTCAAGTGACCAACGAAATGGTGCTTAATTTTCTGGGACGCCCACGTCGCCCAGATTACGTGGTCGACATCAACCACCAGCTGGGGCTCCACCCCCTCGACGTCTTACACAAGAGCTTCTGTGGGACCTTTCGGGCGCGCGCCACGACAGGAGCAGGGCATGCCATGCCTTCCGCCACGGGGCTCCACGAGGCAGGTATCCATTTCAAGGTGAGTGAAACTGACAATGGCAACCTCCAGGGCATCCACTTTAAAGGCGGCGTGCTGAGCATCCCGAAGATCGTGGTCGACGACAACACCGAGAAAATGTTCCTCAACCTGATAGCATATGAGCGGCAGCACAACGGTGGCAGCAACGACGTGACGGCCTACCTGTTCTTCATGGACAACATCATCGACACGGCCAAGGACGTGGCACTACTTAGATCTAACATGATCGTCGACAACTTGCTGGGCAGCGACGAGGAGGTGGCGAACCTGTTCAACGCTCTAGGTAGTGGATTGGTGCTGGACGCATCCAGCACGCACTTTGACGTGCAGAAGCAGGTGAACGCTCACTGCAAGAAGAGGTGGAACAAGTGGCGCGCTAGCTTCATGCATACCTACCTGAGCAACCCCTGGTTGGTAATCTCCCTCGTCGCTGCCACCGTCCTGCTTGTCGCCACCCTCCTGCAGACCATCTACACTGTCTTGTCCTCCTACAACAGCAAGCCCTGAAACCACCAAATGATTGTCCTAGCTTGTCACCTCTCTGGTAATTTGTTTGCTCGGTTTGGTCTGTGAGCTTTGTGCCTGCGTGAGCTGTGGTCACCAGTCATCAATATCCGTTGTCTTCTTTTAATGGAATAAATATATTATAATTTCTAAGAGAAACCACGAATGTTAAGTATGGGAATAAAATGCTGTCAATTAAGTTATTCATTACCAGTTCTTCTTTCCCACTGCACGAACTATATTCTGTTATCGAACTTATAACATAAGACCTTAATTTTATTAGTAGTTGTGCAAACTACCTTAAGAGCCTGTTTGGGGGTTTTGTTTCATTCTACACTTGTAAATAATTACCCTTTTATTTTCTTGTGCACAAGATCACACCCGGATATTTTTGTCATGTTTGTAAGGAATGTAATTTTGCCCACCTGTAGATACTTTCCACTTGCTACTTCATCAAGAAGCAAACCGGCTTCTCAAGAAGAAGAAGAAGATCGAAGAAGCAAATTGGCGATGCATTGCTACTGAAAGAACAGATCAATTCACATATCGCGACTGAAAATTGCAAAATTTGAAGCTCGGTCTCAAGATTCACATAACGTGAGAAAATTGCAAAATTCGAAGCCTGTCTCAAGATTCCATTGAATACTCTGCACATCGCAGACCAAACACACAGAATTAGCATCAACGCATGTATTTGAGACCCTACCTGAATTTAGGATTCGGTCATTTGTTGATCATACCACAATGCTTATCTAAAATCTGACAAGATTGAAACTCTACCTCACAGGCCACTAACAACTTGGAACTGCCAATCAGGGATATGTTTTTCGGTCCAAGAAAACTGATTTTCGGCGAAAATCGGTTTTCTCGGTGCAAACCGTTAAGATTGAAACTCTACCTCACAGGTCACTAGCAACTTGGAACTTGCAAACCGTTTTTTTCGAAGTTGGGTAAAAAAATTTGGTTTTGATAAATTTTCCATAAACATATAGAATTTTTTTCAAATAAACCTCAATTTTGTTCAATTTTTTATTTTTTGTTTCAATTCGAATTTAAAATTTAAGAAATCAGACCGAAAATGGGCCGATTTTTCCGATTTTCGGTAAAATCTGTTTTCTTAGTCCCTACCGATTTTTTTTCCAAACCGAAAAACAAAACCCTGCTGCCAATTGTCAAGTGTGCTTCGGAGGTCACAAATCCTATCTTGATGGCACAAATTAAGGGCTCAATTTGAAACTGAGATCAACAAAATTAATAGATCACAAGAGGAGGTGGCGAACCTGTTCAACGCTCTAGGTAGTGGATTGGTGCTGGACACATCCAGCACGCACTATGACCTGCAGGAGCAGGTGAACGCTTACTGCAAGAAGACGTGGAACAAGTGGCGGGCTAACTTCATGCATACCTATCTGAAGAACCCCTGGGCGTTCATCTCCCTAGTCGCCGCTGCCGTCCTTCTTATCACCACCCTCCTGCACACCGTCTTTGCTGTCATGTCCTTCTATATTGAGGACAAGCACTAAATAATACCACCTGATGACTATATATGGGAAGATTCCATCCATGCTACTGCAAAGTTGTTTTATCTCAAAAAAAATACCACTGTAAAGTCGGTATTTGCTCAGATACCATTATAAAGTTAGATTCCTTCCAAACGTGCCACTGCGGTTATTCTCGCCCTTCTACCATATTAAAAATTACCTCTATTATGACTTGGCCTCTTCTTCCTCTCCTCTTCCCCTCTCCCCCACCTCCGGCCATGGCCCAAGCTCGTCGTTGCCATCGAGGTCCAGCCCAGCTGATATCACCTCCTCCAACAGCCACGGCCGACCTCCAACACATCCTTTGTTGCCTCCACCAAGAGCTACCACCGACCTCCAACCTGCCTTCTCCCCAACTTCCGGCCATGGCCCAAGCTCGCCGTCGAGATCTAGCCCTGTCGCCTTGCACTGCCATCGAGCTCTTGGTGTAGTCGGTCGGTTGCCGTTGCCTCCATCAGGCGCCGCCACCGAGCTCTAGCCTTGTCGCCGCCTACTCCTCCATGGGCCGCATCCTCCTCCAACTGTCACCACCGCCTTCTCTCCAATCTCCGGCTATGGCCCAAGCTCACCGGCACGGAGATCCAGCCCTGATGCCGTATCCTTCTCCAAGTGCCGCCGCTAAGCTCCTGGAGCAGCTGCCGCCTCCTCCTCCAAGCGCCACCGCCGAGCTTCAACCCCACTAGTACATCCTCCTCCACGCACTGCCGTCGAGCTCCTAGAGTAGCTACTGCCGTCGTGCTTCCTGCTTCCATGGAGTAGCTGCTGCCTCGAGCGCCGAATGAGGAGGGGAGGAGGGGATCGGCCGGAGAGGGAGGGGAAGAAGGGACCAGCGGCAGGATGGAGAAGGGATAGAGGAAGAAGGAGAGGGAGATGACATTTTGGTCACAAATTGTTGGGCAATCCTGGTAATGACATATTTGGAAGCAATCTAATGTAATGGTATCTGAGCAAATACCGACTTTACGGTGGTACTTCTGAGATAAAGCAACTTTGCAATAGCATAGATGCAATTTTCCCATTATACCATCTCGCACAGGTCAATAGCGTTGCTATACATACGCGTGGATGGTCTGATAAGCATGTTATTCATGTGATCTTGTCGAAACCGGTCCCCTGTACTCTCCGGATTAATTTGTTGTTTCAGCTTAGTCTGTGAACTCTTATGCCTAATTGCCTATGTGAGTGCTGGTGACTGATCACCAATATATATTGTACTCTCTCAATGGATTGAATATATTCATTTGTAAAATTCTAGATTTTAATTTGGGACTAAAATACTGTCGATTAAATTGTTTGAGAGAAATTCTTTTTTCCCATTGTATGACCTATATTACAGGTAGTTCTACAAAAATGTCAATTCTGAAATCTTAGTACCTAACGTACATTCTAGTTCATTTGCAAGATAAATAAAATTTTGTTTACATAGCTCAATGCGTTCCTATACGTCTGCCACTGAATCCAAGACGTACGGCTCCTCTGCTCTTAATTAAATTGTTCCCTCTCGATGTTTTGAACATATTTGTGTTAATTAAATTGTTTCTGAGAAATTCTTTTTTCCTCTTGTGTGAGCTAAATTACAGGTAATTCTACGAAAGTGGTAATTCTGATATCTTTAATACCTACGTACATTCTAGTTCCTTTCCGTAACAATTAAAATTTGGTGTACATATCTCAATGAGTTCGTATACGTCTGCCACTGAATCCATGTCGTACGGCTCCTCGATGGATTTAAAATGTTATATTATTCTATATGGTAAAAGCCACACAAACACATTAGGGGTACCCGTAGGACATGGCTGAATACTAGCTATACACATGAGGAGTGCACTCATAGAACACGGCTAGAACTTTGCAAAGGCTAGAAGTAAATCCACATCAATGAAGAAAACGGTAAGCACCACTACAGGAAACAAAATACTTCTCAAAGGCCGGACACCGTCGAGACAAAGACAAAAACAAAAACAATCAAGAAGAGAAGGCTCTCTTGATGGCAGGCCATTGAGAAGAACATGGTCGCGAAAAAATATTATGCCTGAAGAGTTACAGAAAAATATAAACAATCACTACTAGAAAAACGAGCATCACAAGCGGTATATCACAAGCGGTTCGATGCGCACCGCTTCTAATAGTTGCAGCACAAACGGTTCAATAGCCCAAGCCAGGAAGCCCCCTCTAGAAACGGTTCGTAATACGAACCCCTTCTAAAGGCCCCTCTAGAAGCGGTTCGTAATACGAACCCCTTCTAAAGCCCAAGCAACAGAAGGGGTTCGTGTCACGAACCCTTTCTAAAGCCTAGCACCTCTAACAGCGGTTCGTAATACGAACCCCTTCTAAAGCCCAAGCAACAGAAGGGTTCAGATATTAACCGCTTCTAAAAGGGCTTTAGAAGGGTTCAGATACGAACCGCTTTTAGAGGTCCATTTTTCGAATTGTTAAAAGAAAAGCTTGCTTTATCTCATCAGAGAGCACGCGTGGGTAGGTTGGCTAGCTGGGTAAGGCGTGGGTCACGAGGAGGGGTGAGGTCCTGAGTTCAAATCCCACATACCCCAATATTCTTTACTATTATTCTTTACCTTTTTAGACACCACTAGAAGCGGTTCGTAGAACCGCTTCTAGTGCTCCCGCGAGCATTAGTCTCGGTTGCTTAGAACCGGTTATATAACCGCTTGTGAAAGTGGTTACGAACCGGTTGTGTTGCACTATTCCCTGGTAGTGAATCCAGAATTTTGCAACTGCTACTGCACCCCAACAGCAGGAGCTGATGCAAATAGCAAAACCTTGAGCATCCCATCCAACAATATATCCATTAATTTCCACACTTTTCCCAGATCCACAAATATCCATACACTATATGCATGCACACATAACAACGATGATGTATGCATGCAGTGGTGGAATGTAGTCCGACATGGAGGGGCGGATCCCCCAGAATGGCGACCTACGGCGCCTGTCCTACCTAAAATTAATATAGCGATTAACCCTGTGTTAGTGATTTGGGCCAACGCCGAAGTAATATCCATGAAGAATTTAACTGCCTAGTGATTGGGCCTAAAATGTTGGGTCGGACAGCTGGAGCCTTAAGGCCTGCTCAGTTCACGAGCCAAGCACTCAAACAGCGAAAGCACGCCTGTTCAGTTCTTGTTCATGCAATCATACCTGTCGCCCCTTGCGCCGCCGCCGCTCCGCCACCCCCTGCTTGCGAGATTAAGGTTGGAGCCACGATGCCACCCCAAGAGAAGGACAAGAAGAAAGCTAAAATAAAAGCCAATTTAAATCTTGTCTAATCTAGTCCTGTAACTGAAATTATGACTAGTTTTTTAAATTTTATTCTCTGGTGATTTCATTTTATCGTATATTCACATGTAGATTTAAGAAATTATTTTAGCAAAATGTCTAGCAGGTTGAACTCAAATCAAACTGGTCATACAAACGGAAACCATGAGATGAAAGGACAAGGAGAAGAGGGCCAAGAGAATGTTGGTGTTGAGATTGGAGTTGGAGATGCATCTGTGCAAGCAACAATGGTCGATGATCAAGGTTATCACTACTAAAGAACCGGGCATCACTACCAGCCCATCACTACGGTTAGATATCAACTTGTAGTGATGGTAGCACTACTAGAGAAATGATCTTCCATACCGGTACATCAGTCCTGATTGGCCACAAATCGGGATTGATGTAGCAATAGTCCCAGTTGATGGCTACAGGGCTAAAAGCACGATTAGTACCGGTTCGTGGCTGACATTAGTCTCGGTTCGTAACACGAACCGGTACTAAAGGTGGCTTTGACAAGCAGGTACATGCTAGCTGGCACAGGCACAAATTAGTCCCGGTTCGTAACACGAACCGGTACTAAAGGTGGGCCTTTAGTCCCGGTTGTACGAACCGGTATTAAAGGCTCATTCCAGTATACTTTAAAAGGAATGCATATCCTAGTCTATTAAATAGGCGTGGTGGGTGGGTTGGTTAGAAGAGTAAGTGGGGAGTCACGTGGTGGCATGAGGTTCTAGATTCGAGTCTTGGGTTTATCTTATTTTTTAGATATTTCCTACGCTTTAGTACCGGTTAGGGGAACCGGGACTAAAGGTATGGGACCTTTAGTCCCGGATGGCCTGTCCCGGTTCGGGAACCGGGACTAAAGGCCGTTCCCAATCGGGACTAAAGACTGTTTTTCTAGTAGTGTAGTGATGGTTGCATCACTACCTATCCAACGGCTACAAGAGCATTCAAGACCAGGGCTAGGTTAGAGGAGGCTGTTTCACTGCCGGTTGGAGCCACAAACCGGTAGTGATTCTCCCAGGCCAGATCACTACCGGCGGGGAGGTCCCCGCGATTTAAACAGCTGTCTTCCTCCGTGTTTTAGATTTGGAGATAGCGTAGTTTTTTCCATGATCAATGAAAGATTTTGAATCTAGATCCTAGCTTGATTATTTTTTAAGTAGATTGCTAAAAACTTGTTATGTATGTTTAAAGTTTACTTAGATTAAGATGTAGCTCCCATTGAAAATGGGGATCTAGCTCAAATTTGGAATTGGAGTTCACATGACTTTTCATACATATTTGAATTATTTAATTGGTTAATTATGTACATGGTGAATAACCTAGAAGGAGCTAGAGTCCAATTTAGCTCTAATTTGTAAAGTATATTGCAATTAAATTGTAGTGTATGTAACTCAACTGGTTAATTAATGTAGGTTTTTCCCTTTTACAATTATTGATTTACATGAGATTCTAAAAATTGATAAATCATCGTGTGAAAATTAGTTAAAAATTAGCTTGCTACATCCTATTGTAGATGAACCGACAATGGATGCCGATGCTCGAAAGAGTACATTAAGGGTGTGCAAGCTTTTATCAGTGCAGTCGTTGCGTACAAGCCGTCAGGCTTCATATGTTGTCACTGCCTAGACTACAAGAATAAGGAGTATTCAAACTCAAGGCCCCATTCAGACCCACTTGCACGGTGGTTCAAACTCAATGCCTAGACTACTCCCCTGCCTAGGAAACTATTTAGTTGTTAGTCCTGTGTTGTGTACAGTGGTGCAACTACTCCCTGCTCGCGCACGTCAACCTCAGGGATCTCCTAAAAGAAAACAACAGAAAACAAGGGTGAGTCCAGGGACTCAGCAAGCACATATTTAATCAAAGAAACATACTGAAAATAAATAAAAGAATCATATCAATAGCTTCACCATTTCACCAATAATATAAAATAACCACAACGGATAATCAAAATTATGCAATGCAGAATGCGTCTATTCTCTATAGCATATACCGGTATAGCAAGGGTTCACCCGTTGATGACACCCTTATTGCCCTATTCTGTTTCATACGGGGTCCAAGCATAACCTCCACTCCCATGGAGTGCCTACTCTCGTAGGTCTTAGGACCCAAGTCATGGTCATATGGCTTTCTCACCGAGAGGCACTCCGGACTAGTCATATGACCATCCACCGACTTGGCCCGTGCACATGAATGAAAAATGGTGCAAGCCCACAAACAATCACATACCACGTTTTCATCGAGCTTTAGCGAGTTTAATTCATCCACTCGAGCTATATGCATAGATATATCATACAACAGCAAAAACAAGCATCAAGCAATCTAATCTTTCTTAATTTCCTAAACTTCTGGGATTACCTAACACGTTCATATCATACACCATTTAATCCTTACCTTTCTAGGCCATATAAGATTGACACTTCGATCGCCATATTATTTATCAAAATTATTCATTAGTTGGATCAACTTTATATCAAGCAACCTTAAGCCGTAAACAATTATTCCCTAAATCTTTCTAAATTATTTAAGATTAACCCCCTTTTGATTCTCATCTCATATATCATCTCAATTTGCTATTATCTACACCAAATTGTCATTAGCATATTCAAAAATGCCATCGCAATCTAAATTGGATAGCAGCATTCTAAAGGCCATATCTCCCAAACCGTATATCCAAAACACACGTTCTAGGATCCTATGAAAAACTAGAAACATAACCTACCTTTCTTACAACATGATCGAGCTCTGACTCTTGCCATAAGCAGCTCGTATATAAGCCTCAACCTACTGCATATGCGATTCCATCACCTAGCTCAATTTCAACATTATGGTTCCCAATCCCGAGGCGGCAGCACTTCCTAAATTCCATAAAGGCCCGCAGCATTGCTTAACACATGGTTACGACAAAAGAATATTAATCGATCCTAATCCCCAACTTTAGAATCGCCCGATACCGAGTTATTTGCCCAGAAATCTGGAAATCTGGAATTTCTGGATAACCAGCTTGCAACGGCCGTAATTTCCAAACCGCTTAGCCAATCAGCGCATTTTAGGACTCTATAAAAAGATAAAGACACAAACTATGATTTCTAAAATTTGAATTCACTCTGAATCTTGACCAAATTTCCCCTAATCGTGCCCCTAAATTGCTGCTGCGACAATCAAAACTGTGACCCGACCATATCGAGACAGTTGGCTTGAGAAGGTCGTATCTCATAAACTGCTTGGCTGATTCTCATGTTCTAGCACTCTACAGAAAGAAAAAAAAAGCTACGATTCTTACAACATCACTTTCTTCAGAATCTCAACCTAAGTATCCCGAAATTAGGCCGCAAGCCCTTGCATAGGTGATTCGATCTCCAAATCAAAGAATTTCAGGCTAGGGTTCCTAATCCCCCCTCAAATCCCATCCTAATCCTCAATTAGAACATCAATTTGCAGAGGAAAGCATCAATTTGTTACTATTAGAAGAAATCGTAGCCAAACCCTAGGTTCCTCTTTCTTCTTCTTCTTCTTCTTCTCCTCTCCTCCTCTTCCTTCTTCTTAGGCTAGCCCTTCTCCTTCCTCTCTCCTTGTTCTTCCTCTTCTTCTACTTCCCCTCTTTCCTCTGGCCAGCTCTTCTTCTCCTCTTTAAGCCTGACGGCTTGGTAGTAGCTCAAGGGAGAGGGCGACTGCAAGCGAGATGGAGGGAGGGAGAGGCGGCGATGGGTGGCGGCACGGTGGTGGGTCGGTGAGGAGACAAGAGGGAGGCTGCGGTGAGGCATGAGGAAGGAGACTGGCGGCGGCTGCTGCTGCTCGGTTAAAGAGAGGGTGAGAGGGTTCTAGAGAGATAGAGAGAGATGTAGACGAGGGAAGGCTGGAACTTTGTAGAGACCCCCCCAACATTGGGGTCTGCGGGAGGTGTGGCAGGCAGGGCTAGGCCGGCCCCCCACTGTTTTTCTCTTCTTTTTTTGGTATTACAAAGGCTCACACGGAGCGGCGGCCCAGCCGGCCTGGCTGACTTGCGCTCGGACTGACAGGCGGGGTGGTGGTGCAACAACATTGGGCCGCGCAGGTGATGGCAAACAGCGGCTCGTCGGCGATGGTGAACTAGCGGGAAAGGGTCCGCATGACCCAGCGGTCCTCCTGGTGGGGATTGGCCCACCGACAAAATTGACGGCGGTGACCTCAGCAGCGGCAGCAGCGGTGGCTTGCTGCGGCGCGCAACGCTTCGGCTAAACAGTGACGAATTGGGGGAGGCAACATGGTCTAGCAGCATCGCGGGGTCAAGGCGGTGCCGAGAGGCATGCCCCCACGAAGAATTGTGCATAGGAACGGCGGCGCGACAGCGACGGCCATGGGGAGAAAGAGACTCATGGCAGCGGTGACCAATCTGGTCCTAAGGGCCCTATGAATGGGTTCCTCTACTTCTATGGATGCTAGAGGGACAGAGCGAGGGGGAGATTACTGGGCGGTGGTGACGAATTGGCCGTGATGCAGAATCACGACAGTGGCGAGGGCACGGCTTCGACGGCGAATTTTGACGGCTTTGGCGATGATCGCTGAAAAGAGAGGGGTGAAACGGGTTAGGGCATGATGGGGAAGAGCATCACCGAAGGGGAGGGGCGCTGATGACTTATGTGCAGCGAATTGGCGTCAGGGCGGCGGGAGGGAGAAAGAGGGTGGTGGCAGCGCCTTAAATAGGGTGAGGGGGTGGCGGCACCGACCGAGAGTTGGTCTGGGAGGGAAAGAAATCCCCCTCTTCCAAATGAAGATTAGGAAGGGATTGGGGAGGTTTCTCTTGCCGGGAACCTTCCCTGTCTGAGAGCGAAGAGAGGAAGGGGGGTCGGCCAGGGAGAAGGAAGGAGGAAAGAAGAAGGAAGAAAAAGGAAAGGGAAAAAGGAAAGAAGAAAGAAATTTGAAAAATTTGACAATTTATAAAATTTTATGAATTAGGAGATTACATATATAAATTTAATATTTATTAAATTCTTTGAATTTACCAATTTAATTCTTAACCAAACTAGCCATTTAATTTATTATTTGTAAGAATAACAATAATTTTATTACGATTTAATAAACTTATTTATTCTTAAAATAACCCTTTTAGTTATTCGAGAATATAAAAATAATTTTATTACCACTTAGTATTTAAAACTTTTCTAGAAGTGGAACATACTCATTTTTAATTATTTTTAAAATTTAAATCATTTAAAATAATATGCAAATGCATGATGCATTAGTAAATAATTTTGAAAAATGAGGATGTTACAACCTGCTGCCTTCTGGAACGAACACTGCACGTCTTGTGCGTGATCTCATGCTCCACCGTGGTCGCCCGCATCACCGATACAAAATTGCTTCCACTATCATGATGACATCCCTGTGCCGCATGTACGTGGTCGCATCACCAACCCGCGATGCTCGTACCGCTCCAATCTATCCGGCCACCTACCATGCATGTCTATCCCCTTGTCAGTTTGATCCCAAGCCAGAGTCTCCACCGCCTCTATGTCAACTCGCTGGCCACCTTGTCGGTCTGACCACCACGTCTGGTCGATCCTGCAGCCCATCGAACGGTTCGAGCCGCCAGCCCAGAGTGCCTGACGCACCAATCGAATCATCGATCGCCGTCATGCTCCACCTTGCGCCAGAGAGCATTATCAGATGCCCGTGGGGACATGAACCTCTCACGCCTCCATCAAGATCTTCCGCATATCCAACCTTGCTCTGATACCACTCGTTAGAAATTTAACGCCATGCAAGATCTAGAAGATACTGGAGACACGATGTTTGGTAACGCAATCTAGCATGACTGTTTATATCTGCGGGGCACGATTACGGACGCTCCACTCTAAAAGCACAAGCACATTAGGCCACCCGAGTCATGTCCATATGCCAGCCGTTGACCCTTGTGCGTCCTGCGTTATAGTTAAGTCGTCATGGTGGGTTACAACGACAGTGTCGTCTTTATATAGGCTCTAGGATATAGAGACCGACTAAAACTAACCTCCCATGCCTATTACAACTCAGAGTCTATGCAACTCTATTTGTACATATATTCGATACAAACTCTTACAGACTCCAATGCATCACAGTCATATCTCCTTTTTTTTGGCATCGACCCAGTCTCATACAAACAAACAAAGATACAAACAGTATTCAAGCACCATCACTTGTTGTCCCTCAGTCTGCCAATGTCCTACAAATCAGACCGAGATATATATGCACTCAACAAAACGGCTCCCTGCTCCCTGGTGCTGCCCAAGATGATTCCAGTGCTTCAATTCTCCGAAACTACCGACGAGCTCTAATCGAGTGGAAAGGAACAAGGAAGTGCCAATTAGGCCGATTACACGATCGGGCAAGAAGCCAAGAACTAATAAATCAATTGGGCAGCAGATGAACTCGCTCCTAAATGATTATCTTGATTCTAACGAGGATGTGTTACTGCCTAATAGCTCCGTGTTGTGCTGATAGCTTTACGAAAGCATGGGGACCAAGAACAAAGGAGAACAGAAGTGTTGTACAAGACCTGAGTGATTGCTGTTGCGCGAAGGAAAGCACGGGGAATAAAGGAGAAAGGAAGAAAAGAAGACATTGCGTGAGGCAAAAAGAGAAAATGTGGATCAACACATCAACATGGAACGCATATGACGTCCACGCACGCAAGGAATGAGTTGCTTGGTTGCATGCATGAGTAGACGAAGGAAATAAATATTTAGTGTTGCTGATTGCTTATGTGGGCCGGGTGGATACGAGTAGATGCTGTTGGGTTACGTGCACAAGGACTGGAGCCTATGGAGTGCATCTGCACCAGCGGAGCATAGACCATAAAATATATAAATTTCGGTCATTTCTAATGAGCGAAGCTCTACGAGTAGTGGCTACAACCGAAGAGGAAGAAGAGACGAAGGCTCAGTCTTTAATCCCTTAGGAGTACCCTCACGAATGAATGTGGGACAAATATTTGAAAGCTTGCTCGGATTAGCAGGGGATCTGCTAAAGAAACATTATAGAATAGCGCCCTTTGATGAGAGATATGAGCAAGAGGCTTCAAGAAAACTTGTGTTTTCAGAATTATATGAAGCCAGTAAACAAACAAAAATCCATGGGTATTTGAACCCTAGTATCCAGGATAAAGCAGAATATTTGATGGAAGAACAGGGGACCCTTCGAACAACCTGTTCTAGTGAAGGGCACGATTGCATGGAATGAGTTGTTCGGTTGAATGAGTAGACGAAGGACAGATAGTGTTGCTGATTGCTCATATGGTTAACTGCGCAAGGGCTGGCCGGCTGGCCCTGGTGGATACAAGGGAGACGTTGTTTGGTTACATTCACAAAGACAGAAGCCTATCGAGTGAATCTGCACCAACCGAGCTTGGTCGACCATAAAATATATAAATTTCGGTCATCTCCTATGAGCTAAGCTGTAGGAGTAGTGTGCCTTTTTGGTAGTCTTTCGTATGCACCGAGCTCCGTCATGCCGCCCTAGTGCTCCACTGCATCGCGGCAAGCTCTGGTCCAGTAACATCCTATTTTTTGGGGATTTGTAAAATTTTTGAAAATTTTGAATATTAATAGTGCTATTAATGTTTTGGAAGGCTTATATCTTATAATATATTATTTTTTGACTCCATGATACTAATATACATGTACTCATAACTAAGATGTTTTATGTTAAGTAAAACATATTCAATATTTCTCCCTTCTTATTTGAAACTTATTAATCTATACACATTTATAGGTTATTTTTGCAAACCTTTATTTTGCTTCTCTTTAAAAAGATTTTAAAGGCCAAAGATCATTGCAAATGCTACATATATATATGTATGCATTTCAAAGGCATCAATTGGACATTTCCTAAAGTTTTCAAACAGTTCATCTTGTAAAATGTTTATTTCTTGAATATTAGTTAGGAGCTACACTATTTTGATAAATAGTCAATTTAATGCAAACTTCTACATCCTTATACTATTCAAATAAACTACATTATGGGTATCCACTATTTGCAACCCTACACTTTGCATATTACATGCAAAGGCCTTATTTTCTTATATTTCAAATTAGGCCATATAGTGAAGCCTATCTTTTGACCTTGCCTTCCCATATAATTTGAATTAGGTGATAAATTGACAAAAATGCCCTTTTTGCCAAACTCATCACTTCCTCTCTTTACCATTTTAAGGCCTATACATGAAGTATTCCCTATGTTTAAATCCAACGCTACTTTAAAATTGACAATTTCCCTCTTCATGCCTTGATAGCCTTATGAAAAGATCATATTTTCAATTGGACAAAACTACATTCATTTCAAAGATATTTTGGATGTGGCTTTTCTCCAAATGCAACTATGCCATAAATAAGTAAATATATATGTGTGTGATTTATGTAAGCATACGCACATATATAATGGCACTTATATTTCCCAATCACGAATAAGTAATTCTACCAAACTTTAGTTTTTCAATATATTACTTGGATTATATTTATATTGTGAACATAATGATCAAAATGCTTGGAAAATAGTATTTTTCATACCATGAATGGTGATATCAAGATGGTGAATAATATTATCAATATTAGGAATAGTGCTTTAGCCTTAGCATCCAATTCCTTTCCCTTTTATCTTGCCCTTGCTTAATCTATTTTCCCCTTTTTCCTCTTTAATCCAAATTTGAACTCAAATTTGAATTTGCCTAGTAAAATTACCATTTTGCCCCTTGGGCTAAATCATGCTCTCTCTTTTCTGCTTGACCCAGGCCCGGTCCAACCCTCCCTCCATGGCTTGGCCTGCAACGGCCTTTCTTTCCTCCCCAGCCCATCTCTGGTCCAGCCCAACGCAGCCCGACCTCCTCCCCTACTACCCCTCCCCTTTCTCGGCCAAGGCCCATCAAGGCCCAACTGAGCCTCCCCATTCCAGGCTCCTCTCTCGGCTCTGTTTCCTTGCTCTCCTGCCCTGCTCTGCCAGTGCCAGGCAGCGACACTCATGCCCGGCCGTGCCACCACGACTCCTCCGACCGAGCCACCGAGCTGCTTTGTAGCTCAAGCAACGACAACATCATCAATGATGCCATCGCCGCCCCCTACAGCGGACCACCGGTCCTTGCCCCTCTCCACATCGCTGCCGCACCAAGTTGCCACGCCGTTGATCCAACGGCCACGACGCTCTGTCCTTGCTCCTTCGCGGGATTCTCGCATCCTTGCTCACCACCAATTGGTCGCCGATACTTTGCACGTCCTCCCCCTCCATTTTCTATCTCTGGAAAGGACGACGCCCTCCCTATTGCTAAGCACACCTAGCGCCGCCCCTTCTCTCTCTTTGCCCCTCTCGGTCTCTCTTCCTCTCTCTGCACGTTGGGGCCTCGAGGTAGCTTACCCTCGCCGTAAACCCCGTCTCCATGTCGCACAAGGCACCCCCCTAGCCTATAAATACCGGCCGAACCCCATTACTCTATCTCCCCTGTTTTCCCTCCTCTGCCACTTCCGCTCGGCGCCACCATCCTCCCTCTCCAGAGCTCCATTGGGCCTGTACAAGATATCCATGGAGAGAACACCTCGTCCCCTCCAACGTCCTCCGTCGAATCGGCCCGAAATGCCCTAACACTCACCAGAGCTGGATTTCCATTGCCGCCGGCCGACTTTCCTCTGTTTTAACCCCTTCTTGATTTCTCCCCCGCTGGTAAGTCGCTTTCTGATTCCTCTCGTCCACAGCATCAGTGGAGCACCGCTAACACTTTCCCTACTTTGCTTTTGCTCGACGGTCACCGGACCTCGTTGGCACCGTGAGCCCCCCCCTCCCCCCTCCAGCCATTCCCTGTTCGGCCTCCACGTCGCCACCACGAACCAGGCCTCCTCCTTCACCAACAGGTACACAGTGAGCACCCACGTGCCTTCCTCTTGCTCATGCGCTCTTTATTCCCACACGGATAAGCCTAGAACGCGGTAGCACCGTGCATCCTGTCTCGGTTCCGCCGCCGCCCGTGGCGCCGCCGCCTCCAATCGTCTCTGGCGATGCCACCGGTGCTCGCCGAAACGAGGGGGCACGTTGAAGCTAGCACTCCCACAAACTCACACGGCCGTGATCGGAAACGCTAGCGAGCCGGGTTTTTTCCCACACGGGCGCGCGCACCAAGAAGAAGAAGACGCCGATGTCATCACTGTGCGCGAGATGAGACTGACGTGTGGGACCCATGGGATTTAAATAAATTAATTCTCTCGCAGTGCTGCGTTATGTAGCTGACATGTGGATCCCTAGGTCCCACATAAAAGTTTAAGTGGAGACGTATTATAGGGCTATTTGGATGTCGTATGAGCTCTGCCAGGCTGTCTGAGCTCAGCCAGGCTGGTGGGAAACAGGCTGAGGTGATGCAAAGGGATGTTGTTTGGTTGGTTGTATGAGATTGAACAGGCTGCGTAGAGATATTGTTTGGTTGGCTACACTAGGAGGGAAGCGGGATGGACAAATTCAAAAGAGGAAAATTAAAAACAAAGAAAATAAATCCAAAAGTGAAAATAAATTCAAAAACAAAAAATAAAAAAATACTGGAAAATCAATAAATTTAAAAACAAAAATAAAAATTCAAAAAAATTTGAATTTTTTTGAATACCTTGTACTTGAATCTACGGTTCCTTTTTTTTTTGTTTCACTAAATTTGGATGTTATTTGAATTTTTAAAATTTTTTCAAAGAATGAGAAGGTTGTGCATGGAACTGGATGGAACTTGTTAGTTGAATCGTTAGTGCATATGCACGCGCCGCCGTGCTGTCACTGTGCTGGCCTGGCCGCGCGGAAATAGCCGACGCTGGTGTTTTTTGCGAGCCAGGTCGGCACAGTGATTTTGCATACGTTGAGCCTGGCTCTCGTGCTCGTTCGGCCAACCAAACACCGGTTGGGTTGCTTGGGCAAGCCTGGCCAGGCCGAAGGCACCCAACCAAACAGGCCCTACATGAATACGCCTCCTCCTGTGAGGTCGCGCCCGCGCCACCGTGGCTTTGGGCCGGACCATCTTGGGCCGCACAGTGAAGATTAAGCTCATTACTGTTTATACTGTTTTCCAGCAATTTATCTATTTAGGAAATCTCTGAAAATGATTAGGATTTATTATAAATACTTAGAGACCATCAATAATCTTGAAAAAATTTGGTAAAATAGTATATTGTCCACTGGACCCATGAAAAATATAACTTTGCATTTTTCAATTATTTAAAGTCTCTGTAAAATATTTATAGCTCTTGTCTATATATTTCTTTTATAAAGAAAACCCTATAAATACTTATCTGGCTTTCTTAAATAGTTTTGGCCCACCAAAAATATTGGGAAAATTCTGAGAAATAGTATATGTTGTACTTGACTTAGGAAAATTATTTTGGACACATCCTATTACTACTTTCCCCCTAGAAAATTATAATAGCCTTATGGTAGCATTTTCTTTATAAAAGAAATGCCAGAAATGGTATTCCATTTATTTAAATATTATTTGACCTATAAAAATATTGATTATTCTTCTGAAAACTTTACATAGGATATTCACCTTAGGAAAAATACTAAACCTTATAGGTTTATAGTAAATAAGATAGTAGAAATAGAAAACCTCCCTTAGGGCTAGTATTTTAATACCCAAAATGGATATTTTAATGGATATTCGTATATTTAAAACTATGGAAATGTTTTGGTATATACTTTATAAGGTTTCTAGCCTTATAAATTTATTAGTTCCTTTAGGAGCTTGGTCTCTTATCTAATTAAAAATACAAAGCCCCTTTTAGGGCTAATTTCCCATATCTTTAAAAATGTTTGCTTAAGATATTTTAATACAAATGATAGGTTTATTCTTTGGGAGCCTAATTAAGCGTATTTAGGAGCATTCACACATGCATGACATCCTTAACACGTTTATCGTGGAGTTCATGGAACTTCCTAGATAAGTAGGAAAGATTATTATATAACCTTCAATATAGCTCGATGCGAATAGTCACCCCACGTGATTAGATGCGATTGCATATGTTCTGGCATATTTCTAAATGTTTTTGTACTATTTGGATCATTCACAATAGATCCGGAAGACCCGGAAGGACAGCTCGAAGACCAAAATCCAGACTACAACACGCTCGGTCCAGGCGAGCCAATATCTCTAGTTCATCTGTCTATTCCCATGTTTTACTTAAAATATGTTGATTTAAATGATGAAAATTGCATGCTTTTATTCTGTTGCTATATTATGTTGTTAAACACAAAGCTAACAGAGCTGGTCTAGATATTACCCGCTTGACTACATGTGTTAATAAGCACAACCCTTATCATTGACATCATTCCTTATCTTATCCTTTGGAATCCTAGGAATTTAATCTAAAACTTCCCTTACTAGTAAGTCCTTGGGAAATGCTTAGCCTTGCTAGTCTAGGTCAAATGGGTCGATCCTTGCCTATCAACGATTTACGGTATAGATATGACAGATCGATCCTATCAACATTGCAATGGTATAGCACTGCTATCAACGGTGTAATGGTATAGCTGGTCGCTGGTCCCGACTATCAACATAAACGGAATAGACAGGATTATACTCATTGCACTCGGGTGCCAAATCTACCTGAGTGCGAATGTTTGTAAAAATCTTCTCACTTTAAAGATTAATGATTACTTGGATCTTTGGATCCTGACCTTTGTTGAGCTCAAGGCGATCACGCCCCTTGATTGAGGGGGTGAGTCGACCGCCACTTTGGGAGTCGTGCGCCAGTTGTAGGTATGGACACGGACTCGCCAGTTGATAAAGACAGTACGCCAGTTGTTGGTATGGGTACTAGTCTGATTGTTGTTTTCGGGGACCATGCCTATGGCTACGAGATGGATCCGCCGCTCTTTGGGACACGTAGTCCATGGCAATGGATACGGTGTCGTCATGTTGATATACCCCTAGATGATGAACAATTTCGATGTATATAGCCCAGTACGTCTTTAATTTGTTAAATTGGCTAAGTCTTAGGATTTCTACCTATTAATTTTTGCAAATCTAGCTTTTTGCAAATGAAATAGCCTAGCCTCCACCAAACAGCCCATATCATTATATTGCATTAGGTTGGATGTTGGTTCGCGAGCGCGGTTTGATTGCACGCTCACCCTCGCACCCACTCACTCTTTTAGGTGGATCGGAGGAAGGACCTAGACTGCATGATGGCAACAAGGAGAAGATGGATGAAATGGATGATGCTATAGACGGGTGTTAGGCGGGACTCCAGTCGCTTGCCTGTTTGGGTTGGGCACAGCCTCGAGACCCGACTCTCCTGTCTGTTTTTCCGCTTTTCTGCTATACTCTGATAGGGGTTCATTTTGGCATTGTAATATTCGGCCTACTAGGCCTGTTAAACTGAGCCACCATGTAATTGAACTCTATTGTAATAATAATATTCAGTTTCGATGGTATGAGGTGATCCAGCATTTTGTAACGCGTACAACGCTAGCAAGACAAATCCTGGGCTAGTGCAGATGTACGGAGGTTTCCGGTTAGACCAAAAATCGGGGGCCCACAGGTCCATTGTCCTTGTGGTCCACTACTTTGCGTTGCAGACACCTATGGCTTGACTGCACCTCCCCATGGTCTATTGCGTTGTACCATGCTTCGCCGCACCGCATGAGCTCCGTTCCACCTTCCAATGTGTCACTGTCGCATTCCGAGCAAGCCAAAAGTGCCACCATCCTGTTTTGAGCTTGGCCATCACATTATACTAAAATAGGTCATATACACCGACGGACATATTAGAGATGGTTCCTATAGAACCGACACATATAATATTATCTATGTCTATCATTAAGTGAACAGCAGGACTGACACATATGTATATGGGCTGGATAATCTTGCTCATCCATGCTAGTTTTTAAAAAACTTAAATGTGCTTGTTTTTAGACGAACTCACACAAATAATAACCTTGTATGTGCTGATTCTAAATAATAATCGGCCAAGATGCGGGAAGAAGACTAGGCAGAGAAGGCTGGCCAAGTATTTGGAAATCTAGATTACTATTTTATTTTGGTGGCTTGGTTCTCGTCAGAGATGATTCATTTGTCCTGCCTACTTCCTGCAAATTGCAACCGCATGCTGATTATTGATGCTATTTGATATAAGTTTTGGATTTAACTGCTAGTTTTCTAAATTGTGGGAGCTACTTCTTCAATTTACACGAACCCTTGGTCTAGCTTTATTATGAATTTTGGTACACCGAAAAACCGAATTAACCGCACGGAATTGTTTTGGTTTATTTGGTTTGGTTTTCAAAATTTTCCAGAGAATTTCGGTTATCAATTCTCAGAAACCAAATTTTTTTAAAACCGAAAACCGAACTGATTTAATCGAACTAACTGAATGAGCACCACTATTTACGGGCACTCCTCCCCAAAAGCACGAGTACATCGGGCTACCCCTAGTGCGGCCACATGCTAGCTGCTGACCCTCTACGCGCCCTGTTGTGGGGCCTGTCCTTCCCACCACTTGATCTGCACTAGTCTCTGGATCAGTACACAAGTTCACACAATTTACATAGCTGGGTCATTTCATACAAGCGGAAGACTTATATTACATTAAGTACTTGTATTAAGCTAAAAGGCTATTACGTATTACACCATGACACATTTGCCTAAATTAGTTAAAGAACAACAAAAGATCAGAGTACGATGAGAATCAAAAGATCCAAAAGAGTCTCCTACCGGCTATGCCTAAGCAATCGACTGGAGAGACACCCTAAGTCTAGTTTTGATCGTCAGTGTAGTCCTGAGCACCGTCTTCATGGCAGGCGTAGTGGTCTTGCTCATACTAATCATCTAAAAGAGTGAGTGTATGCGAGGTCAGTGCGCAATCAAACCGCACTGGCGAGTTAACACCCAGCCTCATGCATTTAGTGATAGAGGTTCCAAAGGAAAGGCTGTGGTTGTTTGTTTGCAGAAAGTAAGTTTTGTAAACCAAAACCTATGACTTAGCAATTTTAACCCAAAGTTCTACTAATCAATATTTCCAAGTTTTAGTTTCCCAATTCATACCACAAACCCATCCTAAGCTTCCTCCAAACACCCGCCATCATCTTCCGGGTATGGCGCACCCGTTGTGGATCTTACGCCAGCAAAGTTCCCATTCTTCCCTAACCGGGTTGCTATGCCCACACTAGAATCACGGCTCCCTAGAACATAAGACCTAGATCATCCCTCGGATGATGACATGAACATGTCTTCACCTCGGATTGAGGTTTACCCAGCCGCATTCCGGTAGTCACTGGGGCCTTACGTTCGCACTACCGCGCGATGGCAACACGTTGTGGTGCTAGGAACTAAATTCTGCAGGCAATTGGTCAGTGATTTCCCGCTGCGTGCCTCACCGCACACCCGTCCAATCCACTCTAGGAGTCACATCGGATCCGGCCAATCCACACTTATCCATACAACTTCCTTCTTCTGCTATCGTTCCTCTATGTGCCCTGCACACGATGTGACAGAACCATCCCTGAAGGCAACGATTGGTAGCTATGCGTGTTCTATCCGCGCTCCTCAACACACCATGTCTTTGAACATATAGCCCTCTTTTCCACACCATGTAGGCTGAGCTACTTCACACCATAAACTAGATGCCGACCATGTCCGCATTCCACAACCACACACACTGGCATGCCAGGCCCAATTTTCAGTTACCCATATTCATTGTGTCATCATGTCTAGTGAATGTCGGTTCACTATTCCGAGACAACTAAGCCTAAAATTATTAATTGGACCCGAGCAGTGTCTAAGCCAGATTTTAACCAAGACTTAAGAGTCTAAATCATTTTATTTAATTTAACCAGGCTATTAAGGGTGATCATCAAGGCAATCAACATTAGAGGAAAATGGAGGATGATTTCATCAATGCAAGATCATCATGGTAAAACAATAACAAATAATTAACAGGGCATGATATATCATGATTAGACAAGTAGGCATAATTACTTAAAGAGCATGCAATTTGATAATGTAAATAGTATACTTTAGAAAACTGGGTTCCAATATGATCTAACAGAATGTTAACTCGCCTTGGACCTGTGAGTGAAGGGGGTCTTCGGGGTGATCCTCAAACTGGTCCTCGGGTTCCTCGGCATCTAATAATGGAACGAGTTCAAATAACAATGAATATAACACCAAAGTGCAAAGGGAAGGCATGATGCATGAAATGCAACGTGCTTAGTCGAGCGATTGTCAACGGTTGCTAAGTCCTTCCTTAGGTATCAAGGGAGTTTCATGAGTCTACTAATGATCATAACCTTACGAGTAGATAACGGTGGTGCGAGTCATAGCGAATGTATAATGGTGATGATCATGATGCAATAAATAACCTAATTGTAATTCATAAAGTAGAGTATATATTTAAAATTAAACTTTGGTCTGTAGTATTTCCTAAAAAAAATACTAGGGTTGCTGTTGCAGTGGTCTAAGTCATTGAATTTTAATTTTGACAGTAAAAGATAAATCCCTAAAAGAGGGTCATAATTACCTTAATTAAGAAGTTAAGCCATAATATCATGGTTTAATGAGTTTCAATATTTTAATAATTTCTAAAAAGGTTGACTAAGCCTCTGTAAAAATTTGAGATTCAATTGAAGTCATTTAATATTTAAAATAAATCAAGGTTAGTTTCTGTTTTATTATTACACAAGGAAAATGGTGTAAATGCTCATTTTAATAATCTGGAGAACATTATTGTTCCTAAAATTGTATAATAAATTTACTAAATTCCTAAATTATAGTTATATTCTACTGGAATTTTATCATGATTTTAGGAACTTAAATACTAATTATATAATGTGGAAAACCAGTTATAAATTATTAATAGGGGGTTTTCTTAATTAAACAGAGATCAAAAGGGGTTACTGTGCCTATCTTTAATTTTATTAAATCTAGTCTACTCTCCAGTAATTACCCTAATTTTTTCAGATTTTTATAAAGTCATTTACTATTTTATTTAATCATTATTCCCTTTCTATGTTTATTTCTTTAAAGGAAAATCCTTATAATAGAACTACTAACTTAAGAGTGGCACACATCTATATTATTGTTCATCTAGTTATTTTCAATAAATCCAGCAGTTCTTCTAGTATTTACCATAATTTTTCAAGGATTTTTGGGATAGTCTAGCTAATTCTAATAATTCATTTTCATTTTATGGAATTTCTTAAATGGATAAAAGTTGGGAAATCCTCAGGAACTGTAATGGGCTGGCCCGGTTGCACGGCCCAGATCCGAATCATGGGTGAGAGGCGCCGGCGGGAAGGCACTACTTAATCAAGAAAACATACTCTAGCGAGTACACTTCCACGTCCCACCGGTCATTGACACAGAGAGTAGCGTGCGGGAGGTTTTAAAAATAAACCTCGACTAACATGTGGGTCCCACATATCAGCGGCATGGTTCACAGTAAATGTGAACCATGCCCTTGCTAGATTCCTGTTGAGCTCCGGCAAGACCTCCGGTGCTGGTTCAGGGGCGCTACACGACCGGTGCGGCGAGGCTCATGCTCGGAAAGGGTCCCTGGGTACTCTAGCTAGGATGTGCCGTCCGGGGATTCGCCGGCGACGAGCCCTATCGACGACAACGCTGGTGGAGGCTGCGGCGAGCTACGGGATCTAGCGTCCGCGGTGACTCGGTTCATCTCGGACTTAACTAAGGTGCGGGTGAGCATCGGGGGATCCAGGAGGTGCTTACCGAGCAAGGAATCGCGACAAGGAGGACCGGGGTTGGAGGTCGACGACGAGGTGGGCAACAGAGGATCGGGGTCAACGCGGTGAGGGAACTCCGGTGATGATCTTGTAAAATTAGTTGAGGGGAAATATTAGTGATGCTTTGGCGATGCTTTGGGTGCAAAGAATTGGAAAAATGTTCACCGAGGAGGGAGAAATCGAAAAAGGGGTAGATCGGGGGACTGAACGCCGGTGGCGAGGAAAGTTCCGATTCCGGGAGCTAAGCCAGTTCCTGGGCCTATTGCTTAGAGGACGGTGGAGGTCGAGGAGCTAGTGAGGTGAGGGTGCAGGCTCAGGGCGCGAGAGTGATGGGTGAGGGCGAATTTGAGTGATGAGCGTACGGGCGGTGGGGAAGGTAGAAGGGGGAAACTAGGGAATGGCCCCGGTGGGGGTTTTATAGGCTCGGGGGTCACTCGAGGAGTGAGGGGAGAATTCGAGGGAGGTCAAGAGGGGCGGGGATGCGGCCATGCGAGTGAGGACAAGGGTGGCAGTGGTGCGGCAGTGGCGTGCTAGAGGTGCAGCACGAGGACGGGGCTGCGTGCACGGTAGCATGGCTGTGGGCGGCGAGCCGCTTCAATGTGTGAAGGGGACAGGGCGGAGGGTCAGGCGGCGATGGGACGGCAGCAGCGTCAGGCAGGCGCTGCGTAGATGGCAGCTACTACCTGCGCGAGGTCGGCATAGAACTGCAGGCTTGCCCGGGGCGGTGCTCGCAGGCGAACAGCCACGGGGTGAGGCGTGCTTGGGCCTGTTAGCCAGCGCGGCTGGCGAGGAGGCGACGTATGGACCGCCGATCCATGGGGTGCGCGGGGGCGGGGCGGGGCAGCAGAGCCACGGGGAGATGGAAGCCGGGGAAGGAGAGAGTGAGAGAGAGGAGCCCAGAGAGGAGACTGCCAGGGCGAGCCGAAGGGGTGCCCGGCTAGCTTGGCTAAGAGAAAAACAGGCTGGGTTGAGGGGCTGGTGAGGCCGGCTAGGTAGGCTAGGCCCAAAAATGGGTTGGGCCCACACAGAGAAACCCACTTTTGCAGAAAGATTCAAATAAGAATATTTGAATTTGACAAATCAAACTCATCTTGATTAACAGTATAGTGTCTTAGGCTAGGATTTGTAATTAGGGGATTAACTTAGGTAAAACTAGGAATTTAGAAGTTCAGTCATAGCTTAAGATGTCAATTAGGAGTATGGTGAGGAAATTGGGTTACATGACCAAATTCTCATAAAATCCAAAAGGGAAGTGAATTATGCTTAATTATGAGTAATTTCAAGGTCTAATTAATAATTAGGTTCTGTTTTAGGGTTAGCAGGGATATTCATACTAAATTCTCCAACTAAGGGTGGGTTCTTTTCAGCTTTTCTTATTACTTATTTGCCTGGATCTCGTCACTTCGAAACTTTTTCGAGGTAGCCTCGAGAGCCGGTTGGCCTTCAATTTTGGGGTTTAGAGAGCTTATAGACACGCCTACGAGATAAAAAAAAAGACTCAAAAAGTAATAAAAAAAAGTGAGATAAGTGAAATAAGACACGAGATAAGTAGGATAAGCTGACTTATCCTACTTATCTCACTTTTTTATTACTTTTTGAGTCGGTTTTTTTTTATCTCGTAGGCGTGTCTATAAGCTCTCTAAACCCCAAAATTGAAGGCCAACCGGCTCTCGAGGCTACCTCGAAAAAATCTCGAAGTGACAAATAAGTAGACAAATAAGCTGAAAAGAACCCACCCTAAGCCTATATATATAAATACACAAAGATTAAATTGCATAAAAAGGCATTTTGAAAATAGATGAGTAACTAAATGCACGCTTAATATCTAATGATAAGATTTGGGCTGTTACACCTGTGCTATAATTAAGTTATCATGGTGAGTTGCAACGGCAGTGCTCTCTTTATATAGGGCCTATGATATAGAGTCTGACTGAAACTCTAACCTGCCCTCCTTGTTACAACTTAGAGTCCATGTAACCCTATTTATACATATATTCGATACAAACTCTTACAAATTTCAACTTGGAAAACATGACTTTACCAACTAGAAGCTCAAAATTGTCTTATGTAAGCATCCATGTACTCGAACTCAAGTTAATACTTTGCAGCTTACTGAGAACCGCTCGATAATTCTAAATGGGTCTCAGACCCGCCGCCTTCCGAAACGAACACTGCAGGCCTCGTGCGTGACCTCATGCCGCACCGTGGTCGTCTGCATCACCTACACAAAATTGCTCCCACTATCATGATGGCGTCCTTGTGCCGCACGTATGTGGTCGCATCGCCAATCCCCAATGCTCCCACTGCCCCAGTCTATCCAGCCACTTACCACGTCTATCCCCTCGTCAGTTTGATCCTATGCCAGAGTCTCAACTGCCGCTGCAACATCTCGCTAGCCACCCTGTCAGTTCGATTGCCACGTCTGGTCGATTCTCACCAACTTCAGCCTACCGAACGATTCGAGCCACCAACCTAGAGTGTCTGACACCACCGATCAAATCATTGATCGCCGTCATGCTCCACCTTGTGCCAAAGAGCATTATCAGATGCGCCCATGGAGACATGAACCTCTCGCACCTCCATCAAGATCTTTCACATATCCAACCTCGCTCTGATACCACTTGTTAGAAATTTAACGCCATGCAAGACCTAGAAGATACTGGGGACACGATGTTTGGTAACGTAGTCCAACACGATTGCCTATATCTGCGGAATACGATTACGGACGCTCCTCTCTAAAAGCACAAGCACACCAGGCCACCTGGGTCGTGGCCACATGCCGGCGTTGACCCTCCGTGCGCCCTGCGTTATAGTTAAGTTGTCATGATGAGTTACAACAACAGTGTCGTCTTTATATAGGCCCTAGAATACATAGTCCGACTATAACACTAACCTCCGATGCCTATTACAATTCAGAGTTCATGTAACCCTATTTGTATATATATTCGATATAAACTCTTACAGGCTCCAATGCATCTAAGGCATTTTTTTTTTGCATTCACTCAGTCTCATACAAACAAACAAAGATACAAACAATATTCAAGCACCATCACTTGTTGTCCCTCAGTCTGCCAATGTCCTACAAATCAGACTGAGATATGCACTCAACAAAACGGCTCCCTGCTCCCTGGTGCTGCCCAAGATGATTCCAGTGCTCCAATTCTCCAAGACTACCGACGAGCTCCTCTACTCGAGTGGAAAGGAAGAAGGAAATGCCAATTAGGTCGGTTACATGATCGGGAAGAAGCCAAGAACTAATAAATCAATTGGGCAGCAGATGAACGCGCTCCTAAATGATTATCTTGATTTTAACGAGGATGTGTTACTGCCTAATAGCTCCGTGTTGTGCTGGTAGCTTTACGAAAGCATGGGGACCAAGAACAAAGGAGAACAGAAGTGTTGTACAAGACCTGAGTGATTGCTGTTGCGCGAAGGAAAGCACGGGGAATAAAGGAGAAAGGAAGAAAAGAATACATTGCGTGAGGCAAAAAGAGAAAATGCGGATCAACATCAACATGGAACGCATATGACGTCCACGCACGAAAGGAATGAGTTGCTTGGTTGCATGCATGAGTAGACGAAGGAAATAAATATTTAGTGTTGCTGATTGCTTATGTGGGCCGGGTGGATACGATTAGATGCTGTTTGGTTACGTACACAAGGACCGGAGCCTATGGAGTGCATCTGCACCAGCCGAGCCTAGACCATAAAATATATAAATTTCGATCGTTTCTATTGAGCCAAGCTCTACGAGTAGTGGCTACAACCGAAGAGGAAGAAGAGGTGAAGGCTCAGTGAAGGGCACGATTGCATGGAACGAGTTGTTTGGTTGCATGAGTAGACGAAGGACAGATAGTGTTGCTGATTGCCCATATGGTAACCATTTGTCCCTTTTGCGCACCTAGGTTTGAGACCACTAGATTGTGCTTCATCGACGACAATTTCGACCGCATTGTCCACGATATCATCACTACTAGAAAACAGGGCATCACAAGCGGTACATCACAAGCGGTTCAATACGCACCGCTTCTAATAGTTGCAACACAAGCGGTTCAATAGCTCAAGCCAAAAAACCCCTTTAGAAGCGGTTCGTAATACGAACCCCTTCTAAAGCCCAAGCAACAGAAGGGGTTCGTGTCACGAACCCTTTCTAAAGCCTCCTGCACCTCTAGCAGCGGTTGGGGACACGAACCCTTCTAAAGCCCAAGCAGCGAAGGGGTTCAGTATTCTAACTGCTTTCTAGAGGGCTTTAGAAGAGGTTCGTATTACGAACCGCTGCTAGAGGCCCATTTTTTGAATTGTTAAAAGGAAAGCTTGTCTTATCTTATCAGAGAGCACGCGTGGATGGGTTGGTTAGCTGGGTGAGGCGTGGGTCACGAGGAGGAGTGAGGTCCTGGGTTCAAATTCCACATACCCAAATATTCTTTACCTTTTTAGACACCACTAGAAACGGTTCGTAGAACCGCTTCTGGTGCTCCCGTGAGCATCAGTCGCGGTTGCCTATAACCGGTTCCAAAACCGGTTCTAAAACCTGTTTCGAACCGGTTGTACTAGCCGATTCGCTGGTAGTGCATGATGCTCATCAGTGACTGTCTGATCATGTCAGCATCTTCTTTCTAGCACATCTTTGTGCTCATGACTCCCTGTGCGGCAACCTTGACATCATCTAGCCTGACACAACTCTCTCCTCCACGGGTTTGTCCATAGTCACCTTGGTCTCGGTTACCTCATGATCGGCATCTAAAGGCTGTCATCAAGTTGATCAAACTTGTAAGTTTCCACTGCAGTCGAGCGGCATGATGCTCTTGCTCTAACTGCAGGGGATCGATGTTAGAGCATATGGTATAATCTAGAAGAATCCGACCATTATGGTATGATAGTATTTATTATAATTTTTTTGAGCAAGTATTTATTAGAATTTATTAGTTGTAATCTCTTATATGATTCTATCTTATCTCTAGAATTGCTTGTGATATAAGTCACCATTTACACTATATAAATACCACATGGCTATTGTTTGCACAGCGCACGCACTCCACGGTCCAAATCCAGTGTTTTACCCACGTACGTACGTGCTTACTGAGCAGCGGACGAGCGGTTCAATGGAGGAACAACATGGTGGTCATGCCGCCGAGGTGGAGGAGATGGCTGGCCATTGCCCTAGCTGGGTGTTGGAGCTGGAAGACACCGACCCTTTTCTGGAGAGCGAGCAATCGAGCAAGCACTCCATCTACCGGGTACCGGAGTGGATAAAGAACAATACCAAGACGAACGCCTACCGGCCGGAGGTGGTATCCTTGGGCCCGTTTCACCACGGCCACCCTGACCTGCAGCCCATGGATGAGCACAAGCGACGGGCGCTACGGCACGTCGTTAGGCGGTCTGGAAAGCGGCTGTGGGAGTTCGTCGCCGCCGTGGAGGAGGTGGCGCAGGAGCTGGAGGACGCGTACGAGCGCCTAGACAACAAGTGGCGGGGAGACAAGAACAGAGCGCGCTTCGTGCAGCTCATGGTCACGGATGGCTGCTTCCTGCTGGAGGTGTTGTTGGTGAATTTGTCCGGAGGTAGATTTGACGATTATGCATCCGACGACCCAGTCTTCAGCGAGTATGATTGCCAGAACTTGTTCGATGTTATCCAGCGTGACACATTCTTGATGGAGAACCAGTTGCCTATGCTCCTTCTCCAGAGGCTTGACGCTGTTCAGCGTGGCACATCTCTGGTAAACAATACTTATCTGGACCTATGCATTTTCCATTGCCTTTTCCATGTTTTGATTATAGAAAAATCGATGGTTCAGTCTGGGTTTTCTCACCTTAATTGCGAATTTGCAATGCTGAATTAAGTGTACACACAGCCTTTAACTAAAAAATGAGGGAGACCACATCATATATTAAATTCAAAGCAACACGTCTTTTTCGAAGCAGCACGCCTTTCTCACCTTTCTATTATCAAGTGTAGGGTGATTGCAGCATTATCTTTTCTATCAATGTGTGACAAGAGAGATGCAGAAGAATATGCCCTCCGTTCCTAGCATCCTTAAGTTCATAGTCAAACTCACCTAGTCAGTCCTTTTTATTTTAGCTTATGGGGTACTAGTGCTGAAAAATGTCTATATTACACACTAAACTGTTGTATTTCATCTACTGTAGGCCCAAACTCGAAAATCACATTTTTCACTCCACAAGTTATTTCCTATTGGATGGTTTTACCACGTAGGCATTATATGACATTTTTTGTCTGCCATCTAGGCATTGTTGGTGATACCGAGAACCCACCCATGACCCCAAACTCCAAAACCACATATCGCACAACATAAATTATTAAAATCCGTGCACTTAAGGCTTTCTATTAGATAGTTTTGCTACATAGGCATTACACATGGTATTTTTCTAGAAATCTACCTATCTATTTTATATATAAAATGACGAGAAAAAAAAAAAGAAAGATCTACAGTACCATTAATCAGTGGGAGTGGGACAAGATTATAACGGTATAGATCTAACATAATTGAAGATGAATTATATTAGTGCTTATTGGGTCAATACAACACGCATGCCTATCTGAATTGGACTCCACACATCAACTCTATATAAAAATCATGCCTCTTAGCAAATACATATACATGTTAGTTTTGGATAAATGCACGACCTAGCTCCCATTGTTGATATATGTGGGCACGACCAAGACCGATCTGGCTCGCACGGTGTCATCACCATCCAAGATCGCAAGCACATTAAGAGAAACAAAAAGACGAACAGACCAGGGAGGAGAGCATCGACTAAGTCGAAGTCGAACTGATGACAACGACAAGGAGTCCGTAGCGTATAAGATTGCTCACATATTCACGCAGCCGAGAGCGACGCTGGACAGCGTGTTCAAAAACATGTGCTGCAGAGTACATCACCGTGCATGACCACATCACCTATCGTCTCCAATACCTACCTCGCACTGCCTCCCCAAACCCTGTCAGCCGGGTCTCACACCCGGACCCCAGGCCATTAGGCTGCAGTGCACTCGCGGGCCCAACGCTGAGCAGCGGGCCGAAGGTCTTTTGGGCCATCTCCCCCCAAAAAGCTAGCTCAATGAGGGGTTGCACCCTCACCCTTTTAAACCATGCTCAGGCCCTCCCGACTCCCAATGTGGGACTATTCCAACAATCTCCCCCTCACACATTGGGCCGAGAATTGCGGAACCACTTGGGCCACCTAGGCTCTGATACCACTTGTCGTGGGCCTCACACCTGGACCCACAGAGCCGTTGGGCTGCAGTCGATCCTTCAGAGCCCAACGTTGAGCAGCGGGTCGAAGGTCTCTTGGGCCATCTCCTCCCAAAAAGCTAGCTCAATAAGGGGGTGCTCCCTCACCCTTATAAACCATGCTCAAGCCCTCCCAACAACCAATGTGGGACTATTCCCAACAATCTCCCCCTCACACATTGGGCTACACCCTCACCCTTTTAAACCATGCTCAGGCCCTCCCAACAATCAATGTGGGACTATTCCCAACAATCTCCCCTCACACATTGGGCCGAGACTTGTCCGGGAACGACTGAGCCACCTAGGCTCTGATACCACTTGTCAGCCGGGCCTCACACCCGGACCCCAGGCCGTTAAGCTGCAGTGCACTCGCAGGCCCAACGCTGAGCAGCGGGCCGAAGGTCTTTTGGGCCATCTCCCCCCAAAAAGCTAGCTCAATGAGGGGTTGCACCCTCACCCTTTTAAACCATGCTCAGGCCCTCCCAACTCCCAATGTGGGACTATTCCAACAATCCCCATATGCGAGGTCACACCCTCAAGTGCCCTGGCAGGTACGCACCAATGTACCATTAATAAGTTGTGCTTGATTGCCTTCAAGTCCGATCCGTTAATCCAATTCTTGCATGATGAGATGTAGTAATGTTCTCAAAGAAAATATATTGGGTATGTGTATATATGATTGGTTGCATAAATCATATGCATGTATAAGACAGCAAGTCGATCACTACTATCGGAATGACCTAGGGGAGCCTATATGCGCTACTGTAGATATAAATTCAAGAGAAAACACATACATATGCGTTGCTCCGAAGAGCAAGCAGTTGACAAAAACGTAAGAAGAAAACATGCGCCCATTGTTGCTATCTATCTAACCAAGGAAAAATGTACTAAAAGGGAAAAAATGTACGAGCGCAAAAAAATATAACAATATAGATCTTAGATATGTTTTTAGTCTAATTAGCACGACGATTCACGCACTTGTGCGACTAGATTGATTTTTTTTTTAGCTATATCCATACAATGTGTTAGATTCAACTTATTGAAATCATGTTCAAGATCTACACCGTTATAATATGGATTTGAATCCCTAGTCCAAATCCATATTATAATGGCGTAGATCTTAAATATATTTTTAGTTGAATCTAATGAGATTGTGTGGCAACAAACTAATGAATCAACCTGCATGGTCGAGAGGAGCCACCACATTCGCTAGCTCCAAGAGGTTAGAAATTCCATATTAATTGCATAACAAAAGAAAAATCTATAACATCATCTATGTAGAGGGCTAGATTATAACTCGGATATTGAAACATGTCGCTCAGATTGATATGGACTATATCATAGCTTATCATATCATAATCAATATGATTATCAATCCTTATGTTTGCAAAAGGTCTATTATACATTGATATACATAAATCTAGCCACACAAATAAGCAGACATCTTTGCTACTTATAGGTTATACGGAGGACCCACTCGTGACCCCAAACTCGAAAAACATATCACACACCATAAATAAATTATTAAACCCGTTCGCTTAAGGCTGTTGTATCAGATGGTTTTGCTACATAGGAATTACATCTGACATCCTTTCTAGGCATTACATCTGAAATTTTTTCTATCATCTATATCATGGTAGTAAGGACCCATGCATCCATGACCCCGAATTCAAAAACCAAATATTCCACGTCCTAAATTATTAAAGGCGCCATTGCACTTAAGGCTGTTTTGTTGGATGATTTTGCAACATTAGCATTACATGTGCCATTTTTCGGCCATGCAGGCATTATAGGTCGTACTAAGCATCAACCCATGAGTGCCTCATTGTTCAACCTTGGTTTAGTTACACGTTTGTCCTCCCTCTTACGCCATGCAGCTGCCTTGGCGAATCACGATCGACCGTGCATAGATCTATCGTCGCCCACGACATCCATGGTGCATGTATGTCGGCCTTCAATTTCGGCAACTGAGAGCCTATGTGTAAAGCAGCATTAGTCCATCGCTATACCAAAACTGTTCATATTTATCGGAATATTTATGCTGTTCATACAAAGATATGATTATTACTACCGGTTCATAAGCAGAGTACCAAAAAACTTATCAGTGCCGGTTCACTAATAAAATATATGTGTTGATTTTATTAGTGAGCCGGCCACTACTAGAAAATAGGGCATCACAAGCGGTACATCACAAGCGGTTCGATGCACATCGCTTCTAATAGTTGCAACACAAGCGGTTCAATAGATCAAGCCAGAAAACCCCCTCTAGAAGCGGTTCGTAATACGAACCCTTCTAAAGCCCAAGTAACAGAAGGGGTTCGTGTCACGAACCATTTCTAAAGCCCCTGCACCTCTAGAAGCGGTTCGTAATACGAACCCCTTCTAAAGCCCAAGCAACAGAAGGGGTTCGTATTACGAACCGCTTCTAGAGTGGGCTTTAGAAGGTGTTCGTATTACGAATCGCTGCTAGAGGCCCATTTTTCGAATTGTTAAAAGGAAAGTTTGCCTTATTACATCAGAGAGCACGCGTGGGTGGGTTGGTAAGCTGGGTGAGGCGTGGGTCACGACTCACGAGGAGGGGTGAGGTTTTAGGTTCGAATCCCACGTACCACAATGTTCTTTACCTTTTTAGACACCAGTAGAACCGGTTCATAGAACCGCTTCTGATGCTTCCACGAGCATCAGTCGCGGTTGCCTACAACCGGTTCCAAAACCGGTTCTGAATCATGTTTCGAACCGGTTGTGATGGCTGTTTCGCTGGTAGTGGGCACTAATACATCTATACCAGTGCCGGTTCACTAATAAAATATATGTGTTGATTTTATTAGTGAGCCGGCACTAATACATCTATACCAGTTGTAAACAAGAACCGATGACACTACTAGAGAACTGGTCTTTAATACCGGTCCAAAATTAGAATTGACACATGTAAGACCAATGCAGGAATGGAAAAAATTGTAGCCCACGCGTGCCGGGGAACCCAAAAAAATTGTAATGTGCGCGCATGATGGAAAATAAGTGGAACACGCAGAGTCTTCCATTTTCCTTTTTCTATCTACCCACGGAGGCACCACGCGACAGGAAAAAAAAAAAATCTCTCTCCAACCTCTCACCATACGCGGCCGTTCCCTTCATACATCTCCGGCGCGGCCACGAAACCACCAGATGGCTCGACGAAGGGGCGGTCACGTGATTGTTCACAATTCGTGTACTGAAGTGAGGTGTTTGTGTGTTCATTTATTATTATTTTTTCTCACATGCAAATATGTCAAACTCATTGCGCCCGTATCTCATACATTCTCAAGAGTTCTTACTGATGTCAATTGATGGCCACAGGAGGCTCGAGTGATCAACCAAATGGTGCTTATATTTCTGGGACGCCCACATTACATAGTCGACATCAACCATCTGGGGCTCCACCCGCTCGACATCTTTCACAAGAGCTTCTCTGGAGCCTTTCGGGAGCGCACCACGATAGGAGTATGGCAGGCCGTGCCCTCTGCTGTGTGGCTCTACGAGGCAGGGATCCATTTGAAGGTGAGTGAAACTAACAATCCCTACCTCCAGATCCACTTTGAAGGCAGCGTGCTGAGCATCCCGGCGATCGTGGTCGACCACAACACCGAGAAAATGCTCCTCAACCTGATTGTTGGAAATCAGTCCCAGATCATAGCTAAGTTATGTGGATTTTTGATTGTATCTAAACTACAGATTGAAACGCTCTAGGCAACAGCAGGAAACTGCAACGAACAAGTCGAAATAGATCGATTTTTTGGTGTCGCCTCAAAACGTGTGACGTTTTCCTTGGCCGGAGCCTTGTATTTATACTCAAGGAATCCTAACAAACTTAGCTATTTTCATGCAAACCGTGTGCAACACGGTGACCCTCTTATCTCCTAATACACGTTTATCTAATGCAAACTTATCTTTAATGCAAACTAACTTATCTCGGCTTGATCAACACGATCAGCCTTAACTCAATGCATGGATACATGACTTAGCTTATCTAACATTCACCTCCCTAAGCTAGTCTTGATTCTTCTCCACTGCTTGCACGCCAATTCTTGTTCTCAGTTCCACAAATTTGACTCTGCCCAGCGGCTTTATCAAAATATCTGCCAGTTGATTGTTGGTGCTGACATGTTGAACAACAATCTTTCCTTCTTCAACGCAATCCCTTATAAAATGAAATCGGGTGTCTATATGCTTGCTTCTATCATGATAGACTGGATTTTTGCAAAGGGAAATTGCAGATTTGTTGTCGACATTCAGCACTGCTGTCCTTGAACCTTGCTTCACGAGATCATCCAATAGCCGGTTCAGCCAAACTCCTTGGCAAGCTCCTGATGCCGCTGCGATATACTCCGATTCACATGTGGAGAGTGCGACGACTTTCTGCTTTTGAGACACCCAACTGATTACATTGGTGCCCAAAAAAAACATTACCCCAGTTGTACTTCTTCTGTCATCTGGGTCTCCGGCCATATCGCTGTCAGAAAAACCTTCTAACACAAGTGGTGCTTCACTTCTCTTGTAGAAACAGCCATAGGACAAGGATCCTTGTACATACCGCAGTATATGTTTGACAGCTTCCATATGCTCGGTAGTTGGGCTTTCCATGTATCTACTCACTATACCAACCGAATAAGCAAGGTCCGGTCGAGTATTAACGAGATATCTTAAGCTCCCAACTATACTCCTGTACATGGTTTGATCAACTGATGGTGCTGAGCTTTGCTTTCCCAACTTAAGTCTTGTCTCCATTGGAGTGTGCACGGGATTGCAAAATTCCAAGCCGCAGTTTTTTAGTATCTTTCTAGCATAAGCCTCTTGAGAGTGTGATACCATTGGTCATCGATGTACTTCAATGCCCAAATAGTAACTCAACAAGCCAAGGTCGCTCATGCTGAAAATCTCCTTCATCTGCTGCTTGAAGTTCTTGATTTCTTCTTCACATGCACTGTGATGACCAAATCATCAACATATACTCCCACTAGGATACGGTTTGCTCTGTTCCTTTTATAAACCGCATGCTCTAATGGACTTTTGCAAAACCAAGTGAAGCAAGCGTGCTGTCAGTTTGCATACCAGCGCGAGGCGCTTGTCTCAAGCCATACAATGCCTTATGCAGCCTCAAAACTTTCTTCTCATTGCCTTCTTCAATGAAACCAGGAGGTTGGCTTACATACACCTCCTCTTCCAACTCTCCATTCAAGAAAGCCGATTTAACATCAAGATGATGCATCTTCCAGCCTTCATGTGCTGCAATTGCGATGAGAAGTCTTACTGTTTTTAATCTGGCAACCGGTGCAAATACTTCTTCGAAGTCTATTCCTTGCTTCTGAACATACCCTTTAGCGACCAAGCGTGCCTTGTGTTTTACCACAGCTCCTTCTGAGTCTTTCTTAACTTTAAAGACCCATTTTAAGCCGATTTGCTTGTGTCCGGGTGGCAGGTCAACCAGACTCCAAGTCTGATTTTTCTGGATAGACTCCAGTTCTTCTGCCAGTGCACGTTGCCAGCAAGCTTCAGACAGAGCTTCTTCAAGATTTACTGGTTCCTCAGCACTGAGATAGCACAAACAAGAGTGCTCCACGCTAATTGGCTGCGTTGCATCGTACAGTTCTTGAATGTCCCTGTACCGCACTGGTCCTTCTGAATTCAGATCAGCAGATTCATCAGGTTCAGCTTCTGTACCTGGGGTTTGTGGTGAGCTTGGCGCAGCTGCCTCGATCTCTTCTGAGAACGACCAGTCCCCATTACTAGCACCTCCCTGATCACCACTCCCTGCCAAATTAGCACGGGATGGAGTTTGTGCTCCATGATCTTCAAAACTGCCTACATCGGGCTCAACACCATCGGCGACCTTCAGCTGTCTTGCTGTCATATGTGACATGGAAGATTTCAGCTCCGATATCCTGTTCACTTTCCGACAATACGGCACTCCGGTCCCAAGCTTTATCTTGGCAAAGACTGCATCTCGGGTTATGATAACCTTCTTGGTAGCTGGATTAAACATACGATATGCTTTTGATCCTTCCTCATACCCAAGAAAAATCATAGCCGTATACGTCTTCAAGTTTCTTGAGATACGGCTCGGTCTTCTTCACATCGCGATGCATCCAAATGTGCGAAGATGATGCACACTTGGTTTCGTTTCTTCCATGCCTCATATGGTGTTTTGCTGTAACACTTTTGGTGGGGGCTCGGTTTAGAATATACACATTTGTGGTCACCGCTTCCCCACATTTCCTGGCGACTTCTTACTCTTGACATGCTACGCGCCATGGCGATTCTCGTCGATTTCGGCGTTCCACGACGCCGCTTTTCTTGAGGAGAGTATGGGGCCGTCAAATATCTTTTGATCCCCATCGTTTCACAATAACTTGAGAACTCTGTGATCGAAATTCTCCTCCCTGTCCGTCCTCAAAGCTTTAACTTTCAGACTTGCCTCAAGCTCAAGCTGCGATCTTGACTTTCTTGAAAGCTTGAAGTGCTTCATCTTTTGAATTTAGAAGTATAAGCCACATGTATCTGCTGTAGTCGTCAACTAACAACGAAAGTACCTCTTTCCGAAGGAGTGGCGGGGAGATTGGACCACATAAATCTCGTGTAGGAGTTCAAGCACTGGGTTGCTCAATTGGGATTCTGTGGAAGCGGTGTGTGCCGTTGCTTCCCGACAAGACATCCATCACATAGCTGCTCGATATGGTCGACCACCGGTAAGCCGTGTACCAAGCCATCCCTACTGAGCTTCCGCAAAGCTTGAAAATTGAGATGACCGTAGCGAGCATGCCACCTCCATGCCTCTTCATCATGTTTGGCAAGTAAACACACTGGCTGTGTGAGTTCCAGGTTCAAAAGATACAACCTGTTGCTTGATCTCCTAACACGTACAAGGAGCCGATTTTGATGGTCATGAACACTGAGATAACCATCTTCCATCACCACTCTGCAACCACGTTCTTCCAACTGACCCAAGCTAATGATATTGCTAGTCAGTTGTGGGATGTAATACACATCGGTTAGAGCCCTGTGCTCTCCATCCCGACCCTGTATTAACACCGTACCTCGTCCAGCAATCGTGACGTAAGATCCATCTCCAAATCTGACCGTCCCTCCAACGGACGTGTCTAATTCAGAGAATTGGCTTCTAGACCCCGTCATGTGGTTACTGGCCCCGGTATCCAGATACCAAGCCTTTGCTTTGTTTTCAGAACTTGTGCCGAGGTGAAGTTGCATCTTGTCTTCCACAAGGTTTACTTGTGTTGAGCTCACAGCCAGCCCGGCTTCCATGATCTCACAAGCCTCCATAACCAGTAACGCAGGGTTATCATCCCCTTTGTCAGCCTTCTCTGCCACAAATGCCTTCTCCTTCTTTGGTTTGCGGCACTCTGAGGCAAAGTGCCCATTGATGCCACAATTAAAGCACTTAATCCTCCGTTTATCAAATTTAGGCTTATGATTACCAGGTGCTCCATTGCGGTCGTCTTTCTTGGCATTATTGCGCCAATTGCTTTGACCAGCGTTGCCACCCTTCTTGGAGCTTCCCTGCGATGCATCTTCAGGCTTCTTGTTCTGTTTTGACAGTGCTTCCCACTGTCCCTTGGTCAGCATCAGATGTTCACTTTCCTTTTGGTCACCGATGCTTGCCTTGATCCTTTCATCATAGGCCTTGTACCTTCCAACTAGATCACTGAGAGTCAGCGTCGAGAGGTCGACACACTGGTCAATCGCGGTGACCAGTTGAAGGTACCGTCTGCAGTCTTTGCGCGGAGGAAGCGACGTACTACGTCAATCTCCGCGAGCTGCTTCTCCTTGTCTTCCGAGCTTCGGATTCCATTCACGATGGTGGAGACTCTAGCAGCGAATGCATCTACTGTCTCCCCGTCGTTCATCTTGAGACTTTCAAAGTCTCTCTTGAGGGTTTGCAGATGAGCTTCTCGTACTCGATCATGACCAACATAAACGGTCTTGATCGCGCTCCAAGCCACTTTTGCCGAGTCCATTCCGGCGATCGCGACCATCATCTCGTCGGGGATTGCTTGGTAGATCGCTGACAGGGCCAGCCGATCCTTGCGGTATTCCTCGCCACCTTTCTTGTAGGCGTCACCACCAGATCGGCGGCAGCCCGCACTTCTGAGCCTCCATTGCTACGCGCATCTTCACTGCCCGGATGGCGTAGCTACTTCGTGAGCTGCGGGTACACCGTCGCCGGCGTAGCCTCTGCCGCACCTCGACGCGTTCCAGCACCTCCTCTCACCATCGCCATCGATCTTCAATCAGCAATCTCCGCGAGAAGAACACCCAGGGCTCTGATACCAAATGTTGGAAATCAGTCCCAGATCATAGCTAAGTTATGTGGATTTTTGATTGTATCTAAACTACAAATTGAAACGCTCTAGGCAACAGCAGGAAACTGCAACGAACAAGTCGAAATAGATCGATTTTTGGTGTCGCCTCAAAAGCGTCTGACGTTTTCCTTGGCCGAGCCTTGTATTTATACTCAAGGAATCCTAACAAACTTAGCTATTTTCATGCAAACCGTGTGCAACACGGTGACCCTCTTATCTCCTAATACACGTTTATCTAATGCAAACTTATTTTTAATGCAAACTAACTTATCTTGGCTTGATCAACACGATCAGCCTTAACTCAATGCATGGATACATGACTTAGCTTATCTAACACTGATAGCATATGAGCGGCAGCACATTGGTGGCAGCAAGGACGTGACGGCCTACGTGTTCTTCATGAACAGCATCATCGACACGGCCAACGACGTGGCACTACTAAGATCTAAGATGATCGTCGACAACATGCTAGGCAGCAACGAGGAGGTGGCGAATCTGTTTAAAGCTCTAGGTAGAGGATTGGAGCTGGACGCATTCAACATGCTCCATGACCTGCAGGAACCGTTGAACGCTTACTGCAGGAAGAGGCGGAACAGGTGGCGCAAGAGGTGGAACAAGTGGCGAGCCAACTTCAAGCAGTCCTACCTGAGCGACCCCTGGGTGTTCATCTCCCTCGTCGCTGCCACCGTTCTGCTTATCGCCACCCTCCTGCAGACCGTCTTTGCTGTCATATCTTTCTATACTGGGGCAAACACTAATTAATACCACCTGATAACTATATACGGGAAGATTGCATCCATGCGACTGCAAAGTTGTTTTATCTCAAAAATGCCACTGCTAAGTTAGTATTTGCTCCGATGCCATTATAAACTTAGATTCCTTCCAAATATGCCACTACGGTCATTCTTGTCCTTCTGTCATATTCAAAATTGCCTCTATTATGCCATCGGCCTCTTCTTCCTCTCCTCTTCCCCTTCTCCTCCACCTCTGGCCATGGCCCAAGCTCGTTGTCGCCACCGAGCTCTAGCCTAGCTGATATCGCCTCCTCCAAGGGCCACCGCCGACCTCCAACACATCCTCCGTTGACTCCACCAAGGGCTGCCACCGACCTCCAACCCCATCACCGCCTTCTCCCCAACCTCCAGCCATGGTCCATGCTCGCCATCGAGATCTAGCCCTGTCGCCTCATGCTGCCACCGAGCTCCTAGAGAAGTTGGTCAGTTGTCGTCGCCTTCTCCAAGCGCCGCCGCCGAGCTCTAGCCTCATCGCCGCCTGCTCCTCCACGTGCCGCATCCTCCTCCAAGTGTCGCCGCCGCCTTCTCTCCAATCTCCGGCTGTGGCCCAAGCTTACCAGGACCAAGATCCAGCACTCCTGCCGTATCCTATTCCAAGTGCCACTACCGAGCTCCTGGAGCAGCTGCTGCCTCCTCCTCCAAGTGCCACCGCCACCAAGCTCCTAGAGCAGCTACTGCCGTCGTGCTTCCTGCCTCCATGAGCAGCTACTGCCATTGAGCACCGAAAGGGGAGATGAGGAGGAGGGGACCGGAGAGGGAGGATGGAGGAGGGGGTCGGCCGGAGAGGGAGGGGAAGAGGGGACCAGCCGGTAGAATGGAGAAGGGAGAGAGGACAAAGGAGAGAGAGAGGAGGGATGGAGGAAGAAGGAGAAGGAGAGGGTATTTTTGTCACAAATAGTTGGGCAATCCTCATAATGACATATTTGGAAGGAATCTAATGTAATGGTGTCTGAGCAAATATCGACTTTGTGATGCCATTTTTGAGATAAACACTACTACAGATCTGGCCTTCCATATCGGTACATCAGTACCGGTTATACATGAACCGGGACTGACAGTTACATTAGTCCTGGTTCAATGGTCTACTGGTCCGAGGGGAACATCGGTACAGGCTAAAGAGACCAACCGGTACTGATTCTCTAACATCAGTACCGGTTGGTTACACCAGCCGGTACTAAGCAGGCTAGCTGGCTCAGGGGCTGCTTAGTACCGGCTGGTATAACCAACTGGTACTGATGTTAGAGCATCAATACACGTTGGTCTCTTAAACCGGTACTAAGCAGCCTTATTTGAACCTCCTCATTGTCCCCTCCTCCCACACTCTGCCCCGATCAAGAACAGTGCAGCGTTGGCCAAAAGCTTCAAGGAAGGGGAGGTGCTACCAAAATTTTAAAATTTTAGTCATTTTACTCCAAGTCAAGTTAACCAAGGTTAGTAACATCGTTCCTCACTCTATTTGGTGTAAAATGGAGCTTCTTTTTTGCTTGAAATGTGAAGAAAAATTGATCTTTTGTCACAATCGATGAAAGATTATGAATGTAGAGAACTAGCTCGATCTTTTCATGTAGGTTTTAATAACTTGTTGTGTATGTTTGAAATTTGCTTGGATTAGATGTAGCTCGCATTAAAGGTGTGGATCTAGCTCAAATTTAGGTTTTGGTTCCATCGATCGATGAAGAATTTTTAATCTAGACTTTGATCTACCAATTCTTTCATTTTAGATGTAGATCTAGCTCAAATTTAGGTTTTGGTTCCATCGATTGGTTAGTATTTTGAATGTAGATTTTGATCGACCAATTCTTTTAATAGGTTGCAAAAACTTGATGAGTCTGAATATCGGAGCAAATAATCATTATAAATGACTAATAACTTCATTTTATTTTTTGAAAATTATTTTAGTGTGGAATATGTATGATTTATTATTTTTATTAAGCAAAGAAGAAATAATTAAATTTATATAACAAGATGAAATTTTATCATGAAAATTGAATATGTAATGAAGTATTGACATTTTAAAATATTAACTTTTTTAATGAAATTTCACCTAAAATTAAATTTATCTACCAAAAATTTTTTAAAAAATTTAATATTGGTTTAATTTGAATTTTGGGAAATGTTCAAAAATTCATTATTGAAAAATGAGCTGACAGCTGCCTTGATGTAACATAATGTAGATGGGTCGGCGATAGATGTACATGGACCGACGCTCCACGGAGTTCTTACAGGGTCTGCAAGCTTTTCTTCGTACGACCGATGCATACACGAAGTCAGGCTACATATGTTATCCATGCATAGACTGCAAGAATGAGAAGGAGTGGCCAAAATCCAGCCACCTTCACTTCCATTTACTCTCAAGAGGTCTCAAGAGGTTTCATGCCAGACTATACATGTTGGACCAAGCACGGTGAAGAAGAGACTATATGGAAAGATGGTGAAGAAGAAGAGGAGGACAACAATATCCTGGATGCTGGCCAACACGGTTCTTTCGAAGATACATTGGGGGAGTTTAGCGATGATGACCTAGACCAGATGCTGCATGATGGAGAGGGAGAATATACCAACGAAAGACATTATGAATGTTCCAGCGTATGTGGGAGGACCACGGAACACTATTGTACCCAAACTGCTGATAGGGCTACAAAAAATTACGTACCATGCTAGAATTGATGCAATGGAAGGTGACCAACGGATTGTCTGATAAGGGATTCGACAAGTTGTTATGCCACATAAAGAAGTTGCTTGCAGAGGGTAACACGTTGCCTAAAACTACGTACGACGCCAAGCAAGTTATCTGCTCTTTGGGTTGGAGGTACAAAAGATATATGCATGCCGTAATGATTGTATCCTTTACCGCAATGAGTATGGGAATTTGGAAGTTTGTCCAATGTGCAAAACTTCGAGGTATAAGACCAGGCGTGATGACCCAGGCGAGGAAAAAGGGCAGCGTAAGAAGAAGAGACCCCCCACTAAGGTGGTCTGGTATTTCCTTATAATCCCCCGGTTGAAGCGTTTATTTGCGAGCAAAGCGCATGCCTAGATGATGCGCTGGCAGAAAGAAGATCGTAAGAACGACGGAAGGCTAAGGCACCCCGCTAACGGATCCCGATGGAGAAAAGTCGATAGAAAATACCCAGACTTTAATGAGAATGCGAGGAACATAAGGTTTGGGTTGAGTACGGTTAGGATGAACCCATTCGGTGAGATGAGCAGCAGTCATAGCACTTGGCCCGTGACTCTTTGTATCTTCAACCTTCCTCCTTGGCTGTGTATGAAGCGGAAGTATATTATGATGCCGTTGCTTATCCAAGGGCTGAAGCAATCTGAAAACGACATCGACGTATACCTCAAACCATTGGTTGAAGATCTGCCAACGCTGTGATATGATGGTGTACGTGTATGGGATGAGTGCAAAAGAGAGCACTTCACCCTATATGCATTGCTATTCGTAACCATCAACGACTGGCCTGCACTTGGTAACCTATCATGCCTATCTATCAAAGGATATAAAGCCTGTATCCAGTACTTAGAGGATACAGATAGCAAGTATATGAAAAACTCCCGAAAGGTCATGTACATGGGTCACCGTAGGTTCCTCCATATAAAGCACCCGTTACGATGGAAGGGTGAGAATTTCGATGGGACATAAGAGAAACGTAAGAAGCTCCTGCATCGTAGTGAGACACTTGTATTTTCTCTGGTGAAGGATCTAAAAGTAGTATTTGGAAAGGGTCCTGGTAGCAAATGTGTCCCGACTGAACAAGCTCATACGAAGCCCATGTGGAATAAGAAGTCAATATTTTGAGACTTACCTTACTGAAAAGATTTAGAGGTCTGCCACTCACTGGACTTCATGCATATCACGAAGAATGTCTGCTTGAACTTGTTAGGCTTCCTAGATATATACATCAAATCAAAAGATACACTTCAAGCACGAAAAGACCTGCATCTACTGGGACTCAGGAACGACCTACATCCGGAAAAGAGAGCGAAGGACAACATTACCTTCACCCCGCGAGCTACACTCTGAGCAAGGAAGAGGAAAAAAACAAGATTAAATTCTTGAATAGTGTGACGGTCCCTTCTGGATACTCCTAGAACATACGGAGACTCATAAACACGAAAAAGAATAAAATAGTATATCTGAAATCCCATGATTGTCATAAGTTGATGACATAGTTGCTCCCAGTGGTGGTGAGAGGTATTCTGCCACACTGAGTATGAGGGACAATCGTAAAGTTATGCTCGTTCTTCAACCCGGTGTCGCAGAAGGTCATCGAACTGAATAACGTATCTAAGCTGCAGGATGATGTGGTCGATAGTCTGGTTAGCCTTGAGATGATCTTCCCTTCATCCATTTTGATATTATGGTCCATCTCATGGTCCACATTGTCAAAGAGATAGAAATTGTCGGACCCGTGTTCCTACATAGTATGTTCCCTTTCGAGAGGTACATGGGTATCCTAAAGAAGTATGTTCGTAACCAGTCTCGTCCAGAAGGCTGCATTGCACAGGGTGTTGGCACAGAGGAGGTGATTGAGTTTTGTGTCGATTACATTGTTGATCTAAATCCGATTGGCGTCCCTATATCATGCCTTGAGGGGAGGCTACGGGAAAAGGGGCTCTAGGGAGAAAAGAATTCTTTAGCGATGAGCTACTTTCATTTAAACAAGCATATTTCACAGTCTTGAAACAAGCAACTGTAGTGGCTCAGTATATCCATGATCATAAGATGATTCTATATGACCAATATCCAGAGAAGTCAGAAAAGTGGATTGCACTAGAGCAAATGGATCGTTTCGGCGGTTGGTTACAAAGGCAACTGATGGGCTTCCGCACAGACAATGAACAGTTGAAACTCTTGGCTCGGGGACCATCAACGACAATCATATCATTCTATCGGTATGAGATAAATGGGTACACATTTTACACGACGACCCAGGATAGCAAGAGTACCAACCAAAACAGTGGCATTCGTATAGATGTTTAGGACAAAAATGGAAAGATGGACACCTATTATGGTTACATAGAGGATATCTGGGAGCTCGAGTATAGATCTTTAAAAGTCCCTCTGTTTCGGTGCCAATGGGTCAAATTTACAGCCGTTGAGATCGACGAGTACGGTATGACAACCGTGGACCTCAAGCAAGTAGCCTATATGGACGAACCATTCGTGCTCGCCAATGATGTGACATAGGTATTCTATGTGATGGACATGAACAGTAAACTAAAAAAGGAGAAGGACAAGCCTACTAAAAGTAAGAAGCCGAAGGACAAGCCTGCGAAAGATAACAAGCAGAAGCAGAAGACTAGCAGTAGCGACCAGCCAAGGCGCCACGTGGTTCTTCCTTGTAAAAAAAGGATTGTTGGAGTTGAGGGCATCACAGATGAAGAAGAGTACAATCAGTTTGACGAGCTATCTCCTTTTATGGTGGACGTAGACATTAGTGTCCTGAATGATATAGAGGAATCCCTCTATGTACGACACGATCATAATGAAGGATCACTTGTAAAAACAAAGTATGTTAGTAAATAAGTCCAACCGTGTTGTATAAACCCGTGTATGAATTATGATTTTTTATTAAGCAAAGATGCAATAATTGAATTTATATAAAAAGCTAAAAATTTATAATTAGATGGTTGGAAAATAATATTGTAAAGAATATATGAATTTTTAATATTATTGCTGAATTGTGGAAACTATAAATGGAATTTATAATGTCTAATAACCTTATTTTTTTTTTGAAAATCATTTTAGTGTGGAATAAGTATGATTTATTATTTTTATTAAGCAATGAAGCAATAATTGAATTTATATGAAAAGGTTAAAATTTATCATCAAATTTGAAACATTAATGAAAAATTTCAAGGCTCCCAACTCATTTTTATATATGCCAAATTTTCACATTTTTATGAATTTTGTGATATTTTAATTTAATTTTTATGGGCTCCCAATAATTTTCTATAATTTTCAAGAAATTAATGGCAAAATACTACCGCTGACATGTGGGACCCACCAGAGATGGGCCCACATGTCAGTGAAAACATCCCTTTCTCCTAGGAAGGGTACAAAAGAGGTTTGCGCTTGGTAAGGGCGATCAAAACTCCCTCCTCTCCCCTGGCGCGGGCTCCCCATGTGGTCACGAGCTCGAGCCTCGCTAGCGTCGATGCCTTCTTTTATTTTGGGGGAATCAGTCCTGGTTGGTGTAATCAACCGGGACTGATGTGAGGAGTTAGTCCTGGTGGAATACACCAACCGGGACTGATGGTGCCTAGGGCACCCCACATGGGCAGGCTGATGGGGGCATCGATCCCGATTGGTGTAATCAACCGGGACTGATGTGAGGAGTTAGTCCCGGTGGATTACACTAACCAGGACTGATTGTGTCTAGGGCACCTCACATGGGCGGGCTAATGGGGGCGTCGGTCCCGGTTGGTGTAATCAACCGGGACTAATATGAGGTCAGTCCCAGTGGATTACACCAACCGGGACTGATGCCCCAATCATATAAATTGGATAAGCGAGGGAGGTTGGAGACTTATCCAACCTCTGTGTCTCCAACCTCTCTTGTCGACGCCGCCTCCAACCCCCGCCATCGACGACCCCACGCGCACCGCCGTCCTCCTCGCCACTGACGACCCAGCGCGTGCCGCCGTCTTCCTCGCCTCCGATGACCCCGCACGCGCCGCCGTCCAGCACTGCCTTGCTGGCCCCCGGCGTCGCCCTGCTTGCCCAGCGCCGCCCTTGTGCTCCAGCGCTGCCGTTTCTCCGCCCGGCGCCGCCCTTCAGGTCAGCCCTCTCTTCCCCTTGTGCTTCCCCTTCTCTTTATATGGTGTTCAAGGGGAGAAAGGGAGGTGATGAGTGTTGTTTGGAGAAGAAAGAGGAGGCCAGTGCTGGTCAGGAAGGAGGAGAGGAGAAGGGGACAACAGACAGCCACAAGAAGGAAAGAGGAAAGGAGAAGAAGGAAAGGAAGAAGAAGAGAAGAAGGAAGTTGTTTAATGAGATGGTCCGTGAAAAAATCTATAGAGAAAAATGAAGAATAAGGACAAAGTCACATAGTGCAGGCTATTTTGAATGTGTATCATTTACTTAATAATATTGTACGCTCAATTTTTTAGGGAGATAAAAGATGAAAGTATTGTGGTTTCAGCATGTAATACTATTGATCAGTAGCAATATTGACATAATTAAGGCATTGGTTGATTTCGTCTCTGCTATTTTGCTAACGTATCTCTATACAAACAATAATTGTTTTAGGATGATATATGACCTGTTGTGCTCTAGCACGAAGTTGATCAACTGACTCATACTAACAATCTTTGAACTGAAATAACTTGAAATCCTTAGCACATGCTTTTGCTTCCTGGCCCAAACACAAGGCTGATTGCATTTTTTTCGCTTGTACCTAGGAATTGACACATCATATGTTAGAGCATTAAGAACTCCTCCTGCCCATTTGCGACTATCATGTGATAAAGAAAAACATAGAAGCTATTAAAATAGGGACAACAAGGCCATAATCACTCATATCATATATTAAGTAAGAAGTAAGCCTACGGTAATGGGTCCCAACTGCTACTAATGCATGAAAGCCTTATGTAAGGGGTTGTGAGTAAAGTGTCACCAGATCTACCTAGCAAAACTTAGAACTATAGTTTCAGCCAATAACATTCATACAAGTTTTCTAAGTCCAGTTGATGTAAGATTAGATAAAGTAAGCAGTAAATTGTGAGTGAGGCTTAGAAAGAAAATTCTTCTATTGGCATATCCAAGTCACCACTATTAAAAAGAAGCACCATTCTTTTACTTTGAATTTGGAAAGTATCAAAACCCAAAATAAACTATTAAACAAGGTTTTCTCATAAACAGAACTTGTCTACGTACCTATAGATACTTACGATCCATTTGGAAAAATCTCAACGTGGCCAAAAAATCTGATTAGGTATACAATGACATGCCTAACAATCTCACATGGGCTAAACTTCTGAAAAAAAAATGTGCGGATAATAGATATATGAAAATATATTGTAGAATCTTCAGAGACTTTTCATAAGCACAAAGTAGGATGCAGAACGTTTTTTCTTCTTCCTATTCTGACCACATGTCTAGCGACATAATTTTATTCTCAATATACATGTGCTCAATATAAGGGTATGAGATTGCATTGCATATACGTTTGTAGAATTGATATTGTTGATTTATATTTTGGTAATAATAGTTATGGACTAACTTTTTTTTGTTGATGAGGTTGATGTTATATTTATTTGATTTAAGGGTTATGGTTTTGGCATGAGAAACATGATTTTTGTGACTTCAATATTTTGAGATGTATATGTATATGCCAATTTTATAACAAATTTGAATTCTGAGATGTATATGTATATACTAATTTAATAGCAAATTTGAATTCTGAGATGTATATGTATCATGTGAAATGTAATGTATATGAATTGTGAAATGTATAAGTATATGTGAAATGTAATGTATATACCGTCCTTGTCGCCGTCGCCCGTCCTCGTCTACCCCCTCTTCGCCACCACCCTCCTCGTCGTTGCCGCCCGTCCTCCTCTACCCCCTCATCCCCACTGCCCTCCTCGTCGTTGCCGCCCATCCTCGTCTACCCCCTGTTACCCATCGCCCTCCTCGCCGTCTCCGTCTGTCCTCCTCTACCCCTTTTCCCCACCGTTTATGTATAAGTATATCTGAAATGTATAAGTATATGTGAAATGTGTAAGTATACTTTTGTTGATCTTTTTTTGTTAATTTTCAGTGCATTCTTCTAGCCTAAGAAACAGCGATGGTGGGAGAAGGATTTGATGGAAACGAGTTCATGAGAAGTTTGATTTTGGGAGATGATGTTTATGAGCTCGCTGAGGCCGCAAGGCCCGTCGAGACCGATGAGGCCCTAGAGTCCGCTGAGACGACCATGTTAATTAGTATGAATGCGTATATACAGGTTCCACTATCATGCAAAGCCAACATTCTAACCCGTTTCTTATTGTACCATATTTTCATATCAATCAATCGAGTAGGCAATCATGTCAGCGAGGTGCAAGCAAGAAGTCGAAGGCAAGACATGTTATCACCGAAATCGGCAATAACGGCCAACCTCATGCACCCCTGGGGTGCTTGGACCATTCAATTCGGCATGTGGCATCCATGTCAGGGACCACGTGTGTTGGGACCCCCCCCCCCGGCGGAGGTGGGTCCCACCTGTGCTTACCTGTGCTAGTCCCTGGATCAGTAGCTAGCACACACAGATAACAGAACTTAGATCACAATCATGATGATTAATTTACATTTTACATATTACATCAGAGTGCGCCCAGCGGCGTGGTTACAAAAGTCTGGCTCGATGGCCTTACAAAAGCGGAAGTTTAATTTTTACAACTACAACTCCAAAAGTTGAAAACCAAAACAATCCCCACAGGCAAAGCTAGTGGAATGCAGCCCTAGGCGTCAGTGTACTCCTCGTCTTGGACTCCATCAGCAAAGATATAGGCTTCGGGGTCTCCATCTTCAGGGTCGCACTAGTACTCCGCACTTGCGCGTCAGAATGCGCAGCCCCGCGGTAAAGTGCGAAGGTGAGTATTGGTGCAAATACTTGCAAGTTAATTGACATATGAATATGCATGGCTTAGACAAGGGGGTTAGGGGTTTGTTTGCGGAAAGCCAGTTTTGTAAAAGTTCGCCTAAGGTTTGGAAAGGCAATTTAGGAAAGAGAGGAGTTTTCATCAAAACAATTTAATAATCTTTTCAAACTCCAGCACCCACCGGCTTTTGCCCAAACCTGGCTATCTTACGGTACCAACCGGGGTTTCATCGAAAATCATTTCCTCACAGCTTCCTGCCGCAGGCTCCCAAAACAAAACACGGCACCTGCCGGTTTTTTCTTAAAAATCATTTAGAAATAGAGGAGAGAAAACTACCATTGTGATCACGCATCGTCGTTGGCCCTTGACCTTGGGCACGGCTTTCTAGAAAGTTTTACACTCTGCAAAGGTCGCACGCTTCACCCATAAGACATGATGCCCTCCCGTCGAAGGTCATCACTACAAAGCCTTTAACAATCTAGCTCTTGGCTGGCATCCCCTCTAAGGTTTCCACTGCAGCGCTGGTTTCTCCAGTTGGCTGAAGCCCCCTCTTGAGCCAATAGGGTCGATGGATTCTCCGCACCTACTCCACCATACGGGATGTCCAAACCAAGAGTTCGAAAGGTACTCAGCCAGGGCTTGCCCATACAAGCACTCATGGTTGCACTGTTGTACTTAATCTTGACAACCAGAAGGTATCGGTCCTTAGGGACTAGGGTGGTTCCCACACTGGACACAGGTCTCGTGCATGCTACACCAGCTAGACAACCATCCACCCCAATCAAATTTTCAAAGCATTTTGCTTTTCGAAACCCTGGTAGCATACCTGCTACCTGCTAAACAGTTTTCCCAATAGTAGCACCCACTACTGTTATTCAAATGAATTTTTGGCAACAGAGAATTCAATGTGATTCAGGGAAAACAGATTATTAAGTACTATAGCACAGGTAAGAAGGATTAAATGACTAGTCAAGACAATTGGCGGTAATTAAGCAAGTAATAACCTAAGTCTATCAAGGATTTGGATTATAAGATATTAATTAAAGTGGATTAGGCACATAGCTAAACACCCTACATAAATAGCAACTTAGGTTAACATAGCAATGCAATTTAACAATTCTAATAAAGCATTTTAAAAACTAGGCGGCAATATGTTCAATTGATAATTTTGGGCGATAGTGTCAACAGTGACTTGCCGTGAATATAGTTGTACTCCTGCCCGTCGTGAGCTTCAGTTCTGGGCATGGATCCGGTCGAATCTAACGATGGCAAACAACACACATTTAAATCAACAAATAAAATAAAATAAATTATGTATGCAAATGGATATGCGTAAACATGATGGAAGTATTTTTAAATTGAAATTTGTGTAAATTTTATTTTACTTTATTTTATAAATGTTAAAACCTACTTCATATGGAATTTAGCTAATGTATATGTCAAAAATATTTCTTTTAAGATGGGAAATGCTGAAAACAAACTAGTTCCATAAATATTGATTTTATTATTTTTAACAATTTCAAAACTTATTAAATTATTTTTATTTATCCTAATTAATTAAGATTAATTAATACATGTTTTTGTATTTATAAAACAAAATCATGCTTTAATATGCATTAAATTATGTAAATTATATTTTTAAATTAATTTTCACATTTTTATGAATTTTTAGAATTTTATTTCACTCATTTTGGATCTATATTTTTAAAGATATGAATTTTACTAATTTACGATTTTAAATTTTATTGGAAAAAGAAGAAAAGGACGGGTGGGCGATGGCGGCTCGGCTCGGTCGGGAGCGCATGGGGGTGTCGGCGGGCATGTGGCGACCAGCCAAGGCACCAGCCAGCCCGTCTTGTGACGCGTGGCGCAACCCATGACAGCGTTGCGGTTTAGCAAAGACTAAGGCGTCAAGACTGTGATGGGCGGAGAGCATGAGCGGCAGCCGGCATGAGCGCAAGACGGCGCGAGCGGCCTGGTCCGATGGCGGGCGGAGAGGCGGCGGCGGCCCAGATGGGCGCGAGAGGCGGCTGACGGCGGGGCGGCCGTCGGCCGTTCGGCCGACCGACAGCGGGGCCCGCTGTCGGCGCCCCAGCAGAGGAAGAGAGGCGACTTCGGGTGGCGGTGGGTTCAATGACGGCGGCTCATTGGCGACTGAAGGAGGAAGGAGAGAGGGGAGGAAGAGGGACACGGGGGTGGGGTCGGCGGCGAGGGGGAAGGCCGGCGGCAAGGTCGGCGGCACTCGAAGCAGTCGGGGAGGGAGGGGCGGCGTTGGTGGCGGAGAGAGGGTGTCCTAGGGGGCTAAGGAGGGAGAGAAGAAAGAGAAAGAGGGATTTACTTACCGGGGAGGATCGACTGGTAAGAGCCCAAAATTCTGTATTTTTATTTTTAAATCACTCTCGTGAGGACGGTATGTTGTAGAAAACCTTTCTTTAAAATATTTCTTTTAAAATTCATGGTTAGACCTTTAAAATCTTTCAGGCTAATAATTGCCTAAAATTACTTGATTTAGATAAGTAAAAATTCAAAATTTTCTCCCATCATGAAATATCAAAAAAATTAAAAGAATACGTTAAGCTAAAAAGTTTAATTATAAGTAAATAACTCCTTAAAAATCCCCCAGGTTTACATGTATATATACACACACATACATAAATGGGAAAATATGTGGTGCAAACCACTGTTTTGGTGCAAACCAGTAAAAACATATCTAAAAGTTTTGTAAATTCGTGAAACAATTACTGGAGATAGAGATGGTCATGAACAATATTATCACCAAATCTTAAGATCAAACTCAACTTCGTTTGAGAGATAAAAAAAAGACGAATTTTGTACAAACAGCGATATGAAACTATCCATTCAAAATTTGTCTTTTTTATAGCTCCTAAACGAAGTTGAATTTGGTCTTGATATTTGGTGATAATATAGTTCATGTCAAGACCTATCTCCAGTAATGTTTTCACGAATTTACAAAACTTTTAGGTATGGTTTTCACGGCTTTGCACCAAAACAGTGGTTTGCACCACATATTTCGCCATATTATCTATTACCTATAGGGGTAACCAACCCTGAGATCTGGGCTGTCCACGTCATCTAAAAAACACCGGCCGTCCGATCTGCGCCTCCGCCTTGATCCGTCCGTCCGCTCGCTGCCCAGCCTTCAAAGACGGATTGCTAATGCAAAAAGGCCCTTTGGCTTTTTCATTTTACGTGCGCGTCCTCCGATCGTCATGGCCGTCCGATCAGCCGATCAAGCGGGCATCGCTTCGTCGTTTTTGCTTTTAGCCTCCTCATCTTTTTAGTACCCAACCCGCCGTCCTCCGCCCACCCAAACCCTATCGCGCCCTCCTGGCCTCCCTCGCTCCCGTAGTCCGCCGCCGGCTCGCTCAGTCCACCCATGGGCTTCGTCTCCATGCCGCCTGAGGGCTGCGCTTCTGCGTCAGCCGCCTCCGTCGCCGCGCCCCTCTTCCATCCTCAATTCCTCACCGGACCCCTCCCACCGTCGGCTCCATCGTGCCCGACCCGCGTCGCCTCGGGAGCCGCCTTCCCGGGCCACCGCCACCACCAGATCTGCCGTCCTCGAGCCGCGCCGCTACCGAGTCCGTCGTCCCCGGCCACCGCCGCCACCTCTGAGCAGCGCCGCTAGCCCGCTAGGTCGGCTCTCCTCCCCTGCTCCCCTTCTTATCCCTCTTCTTTTGCTTCCCTTCTCATCCGCCGCCTTAGATTCAAGTCCCACCGTCGGCTCCATCGTGCTCGACCCGCGTCGCTTCGGGAGCCGCCGTCCCGGGCCACCGCCACCACCAGATCCGCCGTCCTCGAGCCGCGCCGCTGCCGAGTCCATCATCCCCGGCCACCGCCGCCACCTCTGAGCAGCGCCGCTAGCCCGCTAGGTCGGCTCTCCTCCCCTGCTCCCCTTCTCATCCCTCTTCTTTTGCTTCCCTTCTCATCCGCCGCCTTAGATTCAAGCCTCTGCGCATCTTACTATTTCCATGGAGTGGTCCAAGGTGGTAGTGCTGGCCAAGCTCCGGCCACCTCTTGGAGAGAGGCCCGCCGGTCAACCATCCAACACGCCCTATCTCCTGTCCTCCTCTCCCTGACTTCTCTCTCTAACCCTAGCTCTCTCTCTAAACCTAGCATCGCCTTAACCATTTCAATCTACGAAATTCGTTGAATTGGTAATAGATCTGGCCATTTCTTTTAGTCTTATATTGAATCGTTGCTTTATGATAGTCTCCTAATTTCCTCCTTGCACAGAGCTCAGTTCATGGGGTGACCACTAATCCATAGATAATGTTGATGGCAGATTTTATAGCAGATGGAAGTGGTAGTGGAGTTTACAATTCAGTTTCAGGAGGTGGCTCTGAGAGTGGAGCGAGTCCACTACTTGAAGGGTCTGAGAGTGACATAGCAACAAGTCTTCATTATCTGTGTTATGGTTGGATTGAGGACTGGCGATGGTTAGTATGCATCTGGATGGATTCTAGAGGAGAGTTATTGGACAGCTTAATATTTCCTTTTGGTGGTATTAGCAGCCGCCAAGATGATAAAGTTCTCCAAAGCCTTTTCATCCAAATCCTGCAGCAGGGTTGTCAAATAATGTCTTCTCCTGAGGCTAGCAATATGCGACCAAGAGATGTAATAATAATCTGGATTGGAGGTTTCCTTGAACTTGAAATTCAGGGCACTCAATATGCGACCAAGAGATGTAATAATAACCCGGATTGGAGGTTTTCTTGAACTTGAAATTCAGGGTACTTCACTTTTAGCATAAACTCTATTTATTTGTTAGACCATAGTACATGATTATCTCACATATTTTTGTATATATGCAGAACGGCAGAGAGCGATATACTCATTTGGTGGTAATGAAGTCAACAAGTGGCCTGTGCAGTTACGACGCTCGATACCGGATGGTATTCCATCAGGTGCTAATGGACCAGCACTCCAGCACCAAGATACTGGCTTGATACAGGATAGAAAAATGCCTTCCTCGCCAAATCCTTTGTAAAGTCCTCATTCAAAATCTAGCTTCATGAAGGGGCAGTCAGGCAACAAAAAGCAGATCCACCACGAAACCGACCAATGAATTTGTTTCCTTTTTATGGTTTGCTCTATGTGTTTGTTATTACCTCATTCCTACTCCTACAGATAGTTGGCCTATGGATAGACAATTTGTGGTCCAAATACTTTCTTAGCCTTTCCATAATTCACTGTTGCTCTTTGAATCCTGTCCTTTCCTTATGCTTTGAACACTGAACTCATTTATGTGCCTTCGTTGGGTATTGATTTGCATGGGTGCGGCTGCTGTCAACTTGGTTCCTGGAGAGAAGCCTGCAAATATACTACACTCCAGGATGGCCTTTGTTTCCACTTGGTTGTTGCTTGAACCTCTGAACGCAGGGATCAACTAACATGATTTACATGCTCAACAGTACATTTGGTTGAAAACTTTTAACTTTATATTGTTTGTTGTGATCTTAATTCTTAACTGAATTAATTTAAATATGTTCTGAGATTAGTCAATATATAGATAGCATACATAATGGTTGCAACATATAGATTGTATATGCAAAAACGAGCTTGCGCCTCATTACACCTAGAAACCGACCAATGAATTTGTTTCTTTTTTATGGTTTGCTCTGTGTTTGATAATTACTTCATTCCTACTATATTTGATATTTCTCTATTTTCAGTAATTATCATGAGCACAACGCTAAATTGAATTGTTCCTTACCTTACAGATGAGCATGCCTAGGTTCCTGTTCATAGTTTGATCAGTCATTTTCTTTAATAAGTTATATATAAGAAATAGTCTTAATTATGAGTTTGTTACTGATATAGCATTGAGCGTTAGGAAGCATACAAGATTTGTAGGTTTTAGCTAGATTGCTAGAACCCAACAAGGACAGCTACCTCTCTGGTGATTCCTAGGTCCTTGGTGGTGGCACCATACAATTGTTTGTCATATATTTCCATTTTTATGTCAAAATTCAATATTTTTTTTCGTCTAAAGACCGTTTGTCTTATCCTATTCGTCTTTGCATTTAAAAAAGCGTATTAGTTAAGTACACTAAATCTGTTATATTAACTCAGTTTTAGTGTTACTCTAATTCACTCATAGCATTTGTCGTTTCTTTTTTAAAATTATTTATGGATTTTTCTTTTCAGATATTTGTAGGGGAGGCATCTTTGAAAAAGGGAGTACAAGGGGAAAACCAGGAGCAACAAACTAGGGTTCTTACTTCACCATCTTCAGGTTGGTTTCATCAATTTCTTTCCGAGGGATATGTAAAGAAGACATGCCTACACAGATTTGGTAGAAAATTGGAATTTTTGTACAAGCATGTATATGCTCCACATATCTGCTTTTGAGGCACGTGTAGGGTTACCGACCTGCATGCAACAATGAATAAATTCTTCAAATCAGGCTGCCGCTGTCAAAACTGAATTAATGCCTACGGGTAATCTCTCTTTTGGCAGCCTCTTCGGTTCGTATGTCTCTTTCTTTATAATGTAGGTCCTAACCTTTTTTGTTATTATTGTCGGACTGCTATACTTCGTATTTAATTTCAGCAAACTCAAAGCTTATTTACTTTGATATCTTTGTTAATGTCTTACATATACTTCAGAAAAATAGTGCAATGTAGATTGCCACATGCAACCTTGTGCAATTTTACTGATGCATTTGTATTTTCAGATAAGAAGGAGAATCCTCTACCACTGCTTGGGCAATATAGTGATGATGAAGAAGAGGATGAAACGGCAGTAGATCAACCCAATGGCAGGACTAAGAGGAGTTCAACAGATTTAAGTGCTCAGGTAATTCAATGCAAGACTTCATGGTACGAAATACAAATAACATGAAAGCTCAACACTGAAAGTCAATTCCCCTTCGGTTGTTTGCTCTTGAGATAACCTGACCTTATAAGGTCGGCCCTTCGGTGACATGTCAAGTCCAAGTAGGAGGTGTTCAAAAGTTGCAAAATGGTGAATTCATTGTTCGGATACAGTAGTCATGATAGTATAGGTTTGTTATTTTGTTGTGATTGAACTTGATTATCACATTAAATTTAGGTCTATCATGACTTACACTATATCCAACACTGTAGCATCTAATCGTCATATTAAAATTTTCTAAAATGGAGAATTCATTAACCAGATACGGCAGTCATGATATTAAATGCTTTTTTGCATGTCTGTAGTATATGAACACCATAATGCCTATATGACGAAACGAAGAACATATTGTGTTTGCCCTATGTCCTTATATTCTAACCATGAATAACTCCTTTGTAATTTAATCCAAAACATAATTCACGACTGCCGGAAGACCCGAAACGCGTGCGCTAGCGCGCAATCCATTCTAGTATTATATATCTATATATCTATATAAGAGTCATAAGAACATGAGCAAGTGTATAAATACATATACATGGAATATCACACTAAAAATCACACAAAAATTATAGAAACTAATTTTTACCCTATTTGATAACCTGAACCTATTATTGACCGAGTTGACCATAAGTAGGACCCACATTGTAGTGAAACACGTCTTAGAGCTTCTCACAAGGAATCTATAGCACCCGAGAAACCCCTCTCTAGAGCACTGTAGCTCCGCCGTCGCATCGCCGTGAGTTCGCCGGTTTCGTGACGTCAGCACGTCACTCCGGTCGGAGGTGGACGATGAAGTCCCGACCATTAGATCCGCGCCACGATTCGTGCGTGTGATTGGATGATTTTTAAATCGCGCGTGAGTTGGGAAGGAGCCGCTGACATGTGGGTCCCTTGGCCTACCCGTCAGGTTGAGTAGAGGCGCTCCGTCCCGAAGGCGCCTTCGCTCGCGTGAAGCGCCGTTTAGAAATACGTCTTCGACGTGGGTGACCTGGCCGTGAGTTAGCGGGCCGGCCCGTCACTGTTCACCGGATTTTTTAGGATTTTGTGAATAAGACAAATCTGGAATATAGAAACGATTTATTTAAAATATGTAAAGATCTTTAAAAATTCTGAAAAATTTATGGTAAATACTAGAGTCTATGATGGACTTATTAAAATTATTATCACAAACAGTAACAGGACACTTTCCTCGGATAAAATCCTTTAAGCCTACTTTTAGGGTATTAACCTATATAGAAAATAATTAGAAATAGGTTTCTATTTAGCATAAATAGGATAATACTTAATAAAATCAGAGAAAAATCATGAATACTGGTAATAACCTTTTGGACTTAAGAAAAGTATTATATCCAAAATATTACTCCTAATCAACCATTAGACTATATTTAACCTAATTAATTAGTGAATCTATGATCTAGTTACTCCCAAATTAATGTACATGTCTAAATTAGTCATTTATTTTTTCAGTAATTCATAACAAGAAGACCTTCATTTTCTTAGCTTGGTCTAAATTATAAATATACATATATACCTTCTAAATTTTTGTCCTTCACAGACTTAAACCCCTGTTATGATAGGAAATTATTGAAAGGAAGAGTTGACGAAGGAAATTCTTCAAATCAAATTATCGGTTAACATATTCTTGATTTTAGGATAATTTAAGTTGAATAAAATCCTACTTTCTCCTATTGGGCTGATTAGGGTAGAAAAGTAAACTATTATTTATATACATATTTATTTGGTTATATGCATCATCTCATAAGCACACCGCTGTCGTAACTTCAGAAATTATTATTGCTGAGAAGGATCATAGAACTTCCTTGAACCCACGCTGACTGCTAGATTTAACAAGAGCCTTACATGCATCATGTTTCTTATTGCATATCGGTACTTTTATTTATTGTTCTTCGAATGCGTTCCGGTTAATAGACGCCGAGGAGCCCGAAGGACACTTTGAAGAACCGCTAGTAGACCCCCACTACCCGCAAGACCAAGACGAGTTAATTTCCACCCTAAAAGGTGTTTGCTTTTACTAGGGGAAATCTCAGTTTTCCTTAGTGCGAGTCAACAACCTTCCTTTAGGTGTTTACTTTTATTAGGAAGAGTCTATACTTTCCCTAGTACGGGTTAACATTCAAAAGGATCATATTGAATCCCAGTTTCTTAAAGTACTTTATTTACAATTACAAATTGCATGCTCTCTTGCTTGCTTGCTTATTCATGATGTATCATGCCATATTTTAATTCTTGCTATTAATTCCCCATGATGATATTGCCTTGATAAAATCATCTATCATTTGACTCAATTAATGATTGCCTTGATGATCACCCTTGTTAGCCTGGTTAGGTTTGGTAAAATGATTTAGACTCTTAAGTTTTGGTTAAAATCTTGCTTAGACATTGCTCAGGTCCAATTATTAATTTTAGGCTTAGTTGCCTCGGAACGATAAATCGACATTCACCAGACAACATTATAAACTTGGATTACTGGATATTGGGCCTGGCATGCTAGTGTGTGTGGTTGGGAACACTGATGTGTTCCAGTTTGTGGTTAAGGATGTGATGTAGCTGGGCTACATGGTCTGAAGGAAGGCTGGACCACAGAGAAGGTCTTTGGCTGACCTAACTTCATTTGTGTGATCGGGAGCGAGTTGTTTTCGCGTAGCTTTATGCTGTCCAAGGGGGTTCCTGCACAACGTGAGATCTAGGAGTGCTGGGTAGCCAAGCTCGGCTGTGCCAGTCGGAGCGCAAGTTGTTTACACGTAGCTTTATGCTGCCCAATAGGGTTCCTGCACAACGCGTGGCCATCACGCGGTAGTGCAAGTAATGGGGATTCAGGGGTAGTACGACCTGTGTGACATCCTAATAAAATTACTATGTCAAATATTATTAATAAAGAAAATAAAAGGTAAAGACATAAAATGATAATAGGAAAAGGCCCTAACCAGGCTTGGATAGCTTAATTAGGCCCAAACTAGGCCTAAAAACCTCCCATCTAACCCTAAGCCCATTAGAATTCTAAATATTCCATATATAACCTAATTCTAGTTCAAATCAAGTATTAGGAAACCTCCACCACGCCTCAACCCCCTTCACCACTATATAAACCCCCCTGGAAGTCCCCTGGTCGGCCATCACACCAAGCCCCCACGAAACCCTAGCTGTACCTCGGTCTCCATGACAAAACCGAAGCAAATCGAGGTAATTCTCGAATTCCAGTGCCCAAACCCCAGATCTAAAGCCAACACGTTGTAGGTCTCGTCGAGACAATTAATTTGACTATATGGAAGCCCTATTTTGGTGGAGAATTCGAGGAGATAGGGATCGCCGAAAGATGGCTGGATTTTGGCCGCCATCTCACCGCCCCGGATCACGCGCGCGCACACTTCCATGCGCGGCCGCCCATCCACCCACTACCACGTGTCCCACCAGCCCGCGTTCGCGCGCCGCCGCCGCCGCCACACGCCCATGACGATCACCGTTGTCGCGTGCCCACCGCTGCCGCCACCAGCGACGCTGCGCGTGACACCGCAACCGCCACCCAGCGCCCGCCGCATAGCCTCCGTGTCGCGTCCCCCCGCAGCCGCCGACATGCCGCCGCGTGCCCGCGCCTTCTAGCGCCGCCGCCGCTGTCCCTCGCAGCGTGATCCGCCGCCATGGCGCGCCAATCCCGGCATTGCGTGTCGCCGCCCGCCAGACACGCCTCGCCAGTGGCTTGCGGCCACACGTCCCGCGTGACCCCGCCCGCCGGCCGTGTCGGCCGTCCCGGTCGGCCCCAAAACCCAGGATTTTCTTGGTTTTTTCGCGGTGTTAACCGCTGGTTAACCGGGTTTATTCTTTTCTGGGATTTCTGATTTTCCAAAACTTCCTCGATTTGTTTAGGGAGTTTCCGAACTCCGATTTAGATGATTCCAGAGCCCAAAAATCCCAAATAATCCCTAGAATGTTATGTAATTTTTATCATACTATTTTATCTGTGTTTATTATTTATTTCTGTTTTATTTCTTTTTCGCATAGAATCGACGTGCACCTGCTGTCTGGGAGATGTTTCGGAGCCATTCGAAGGAGGAGAACCAGATCCAAACTTCTTCGAAGGCAAGCTAGATTCATATTGAATTCCTAGTTTGCTAAAATTTATTTATTTCATCTTAATTTGAATTACATGCTTTAATTATCATCGTATGTGCTGTTTTAATCCGATTTCGTGTTAGTCCTCTACTAATATGATGTAGCCTACCATTGTTAGCCCAATTGGTACTATTTTCTTACCCTATCCTTTGTGTAGTTGCTTAGCCTTGCTTCTGGAATTGGTAGTTGATAGGTTTCACTCATTATTAAACTTGTATCCATGATGTTTGACTTCGTGGTGCTGTTTTGGGATAAACCTAATCAACTAAAATCGACATGTTGTGTGTTGATTTGAGGAGACCTAGAAGAGGCGGATATTGGGCTTGTGATTGTGTTGTGCAGGTCTCCTCTGTCATATAAGGACTGTATACTTGTGATTACCAAACCGAACCTGAACCGTACAGCCATTTGTGCCTTCTGGCCCTAATCTATTAGTTGTGGAAACCTAGTTTCCGGTGTACTCGTAGTGGACGGACGTAATTCATGATCACCAATTCCGAATGGCTTAAATGGGGGCTAACCTTATGCGGTGCGCTATCAGGTCTGGCTGAAGGAGATATGCATGACTGTCGGCCTGGTCGAAGTGTACCGTATGGGGCGCGAAACCAAAAGAAAGGGTACATTATGGGACAGGTGAAAGTAGTGAACGGTTTTATACTGTTTCTCTCTTGAGATGAGACAGGGCTTGTGGGGAACGTGTACACACTCTGCAGAGTTAAAACTATCATGGTAGTCATGCCCACGGTTATGGGCGGGGGAAAGGAGTTTGCACAGGGTAGTCCAATGTGTTTTAATTAATTAACTTGATGGTAGTGTAGGCAGGGATTGTCTCTCTTTTGAGCTGGTTAGCCGTTTCTATGGCTATGCTCATCGTGTGCTGAGCTGGTTAGCCGTCCTGTGGCTACACTCGTGTGTTATCATGTGTTCAATGAATCAAGATTAAATAAACAAGTAGATAGGTGATGTTTTAGCAAAATAAACCCAACCCATCCTTTGACTTTGCATTCATTGATTAGGGACTGTTTGCTGGGTAGCCGTGTACTCATTATATGGATCACGGATTATTTGGTCAGGAGAAGATCACGACATCGGTGCTAGTTGTGACCAGGAGGGTCAAGGTGATTAGCTACGCGTTCCGGGTCAACCTCGGAGTATCGTCGCATTGAAGCCTTTCGCTGTGTTTCTTTATGCTATTGAATTATGTTCTGTGCAAGACTATGTAAACGTCTATGTCAACTAGATGATATTTATGTTATATGAACTGTTAATTTCTAGTTAATTCAATGTCTGCGATGATATTTCAAATGTCTTTGAGTGCAATACTAGCTATGATCTTCTGGAACTAGTATTCAGGCACTTTAGTCGGTAGAAATACCGGGGTGTACGACAGATTTAGTATCAGAGCCAGGTTGACTCTAGGATACCGTAGTTAGTTGTCTAAAACCCTAAGGAGCTGAAAAAAAACCCTTTTCAAAAATAATTATCAAATTCCCTTTTCCTTTTTTAACTCATTATTCTCTAACCCTTCCTAATTAGCATGTCTTTTCCTTCTTAGATGGTGGAAATTTTGGATGAAGGAGGGATGACGCTGCTGCTGCACGATATACTAGAAGAACTCAAGTTCGAAGACCCGATGCCGGACTATGAGTGTCAGGAAGTGTAGGTGGACACCTTCATGCAGTGGAGGTGCAAGTTGACCATATCCCCAAGGAAGCTCAACACGGGGGAAATCCCAATGGTATTCAACGCATTCGAGGACGACGAGACTGTAGCACATCAGACGGCCGCCTAAGAGGCAATTCTGCACATCAGAGACATCTATGAGGAGGAACTGGAGGGGACTCGCTACCACTACCTCCCACGTCGACACCGCTATGCCACCAAGTATGATCCAAGTGAAGTACCCGAATTCACCCAAGAGCCAAACAAACAGCTGGTGACTCAAACTTGGTACGTAAAGGCACTGGATCGACTGTACCAGGCAAAAGCAGAACAGACCGAAGGCCTAATTAAAGAATTGGATCGACTCCATGAGGAAGAGAAAGAAAGAAAGGATGCATTCGTCAAGGAGAAAAGAGAATTCCATCAGGCTAAATGGGCGCAGAATATGAGGATCGCTGCTAGCGAACTGATGAGGATTGAGGTCGAGAAGAAGGAAGAACAGCTGGAGACAGATAAGGTTGCAATAGAGAACCGGAAGAAGCTACTGGAGCAGAAGAGAAAGACCTTCAAGGAAGAGTACGACTCCATGCAGGAGGACTATGACACCATCTTGGGTTGGAGAGAAGAACTCGACGAGCGGGAGACGCAATTGAACACTCGCGAAAAGGAACTGAAGGACAAAGAAGAACGCCTCAAGGAGCAAGAGAAGAAGTTGGAGGGAGTAAACGAGGATATGAAGGAGTACCTCAACATACAGATGGATAAAATGCATGAGCAGAAGATGGCTTTTGAAGAACAGAAGTGTAAATGGGAAGAACAGCATGAGACTCCAAAAAGGAAGAGGCCTTGTACTAGGAGCACTAGCGGAGCCACCTAGAATGAAACCCATGTTAGCCTCGATCGTATCTTATTAAAAATGTTTGGAATAGACCGTATCGATTTTGGTTTCTCGGTGTGATACGGCTATTCATTACCTAAGCATATTAATGAAATACTTATTAGTTAAGATCTGGTGTTGTGAATTGTTTAAATTC